>CM057230.1:2825000-3447500 GCA_029891385.1 Erythroxylum novogranatense
CAAAACGCCGGTCTATGGCCTAAAGGTGTTTTTGTTTGGAAAATGTGGTTTTCGTGTTTGAAAAATTATTTGGAGTTCGCCATAAAGCGTTTTACATTTTTAAGGATTTATAGGAATTTTTCTGGAATTTTTCGGGGTTGTTGCCCGGACCGGAAAATTCCAACGGACTGACTGGGTGAAATTTTGTACTGAACAGGATTGACTAATGGCATAAGATTAGTGGATAATTAATGTTAAGAATTATTTTAAAGCCATGATTAGTGATTAATTGGGATTAGCACAAAATTAATAAGGATTGTATGAGTTTTTGTCTTATTCCAATTTTAAAATGCCAAGTGGTCTTTTTAATCAAGTAACTTTGTCTCTGATACATATTCCATACGAACTCTTCATGTTGGAAGTCAATAAAGCATTTTTAAAAGGCCAAGTGTGCTTGAGTTTGTGTGTCATACGACTCTCCCTTGAAATAATACAAAAATTGGTTTGTTCTTATCATGTTTCAAAAATTGGTGTATGCTCTTCCCTTGATGGTCTCTTTTCCTTCCACTCTTCTTAGCTACTTGTTTGTCTCCTTTACTCTCAACCGATCCAAGTTGAAGCCTTGAATTGAGGAGACTTCTTGTGATGCTTGTGAAGGTCGTAGGTGAGGTGTTAAGTTAGGAAGTGTGGAGAGTTGAAAAAGGGTTTGGAGCATTGGAGAGTTTGCATGATTAAGGTAAGAGTTGTATTTGTTTTCCTTCTTTTGATAGTTTAAAAGCATGCATGGAGACTATTTATATGTGTACTTGTGCATAAGAAGGGTAGGTTAGAATGGGTTTCATTATGTGCATATATATGGATGAATGAATGATTATAGTTTTAAGTGAGTTTTGGCTTAGTTTTGGATTGAGTTTGTTAGCTTAAATGAAAGGAAACAAGTATGATAATTGGGTAGATATGTGCTGCCAAAGGTTGGTAAATTATATAAGTGAATGTTGTGATTAGTTTGTAGTTGAATTAGAGGTATAATTTGATGCTTAGTGATGTGTTAGGGATGTTAGAAGTGAAAGGAGTTAGATTAATGTTGAATGCTGGAAATTGAGTTTTGAACCTATGGTACTGTTTTGATCATAATTAATTGTGTAGAAATGCAAATGAGGTGAGGTTAGTGGCCACTGAAACTTTGAAATGTTGGTTTCATTTTAGTGTGAAATAGGTGTTGTTAAATTATAATGCTAGAAGGTCCAAATTTGGCATGGAAAGTTGCTGTTCTGTTGTCTGTGAACAGTACCCGCAAATGTGTCCAATGAGTTTTGTTGATTTTTCTCAATTAATTGGTTTGGAGTTAGGGAAAATGGTCTTAATGAAAGTTGTAGCCTATTAAATTAGCTTTCCATTGCCACTGATCTTGCAATTTTTCGAGTTGTATGTTAGGAGATATGACCTGATTACTGATGACTGTTTTATGCATTGGCTGAAACCTAGCTGGATTGGCACATTTAGTGCACTTTCGGGTTTGGAGGAATTTTAGGAATTTTTGTGATTTGATTTGGGGTTTGCATTGTACTGAAGAGTTTTAGATATCAGACTGATCTTGAACATGGTATATGGCTTCTAATTTTTGGAGGTCAGATGTGGGAAATATGGAATTTCAAAATCGGGACCTACATTGTGATGTTAAGTGTTGTTTAGGTCAGAAACTTGCATGACAGATTTGAAAATGTTAGAGGCTGAATTGGAGTTTGGTTATTTCAGGAAGAATTGAAGTTTGGGATTTTATCTTTCAGGGATATACAGCTCTGATTTTAATGACTTGTCTACAGGGAGTTATGTTGGTTATAAATTTACTGCTCAAATTGCATGGTTTCAGGGACAGTAACATTGAGTGAATTAATTGACTTGTTTAGCAATGGAATTTGATTTTGGGTTGTTCATGAAAGTTGTAGAGGACGTTGTGAACTGATTGAGCATATTGATGTGGTAATTTTTAGCTGACTAATCAGTGAGTCCTTGCATTTGTGAGTTACTGTCCTATATTTATGAGTTTTGAGTAAGCAGTATCTTGGATGGGATTTTTGACACCCTTAGAGGTGGAATTACTTTTTGTGGGCTTCTTGAGAATTGTAGAGGGTTTCATAAGCTTTCCAATGAGGTATAGTGTGTATTTTTCTGATTTGTGTGCTAAGAATTAGAGTAGTTGGAGATTGGGATTGAAATCTGAAAAAGGGCAAAGAAGTAGGGAAACTCACGGATCGCGAGGCGACGTCTCGCCTCATGGCGAGAGAGAATTGGCCCGATCGCGAGGCGGCGACGCCCTCATGACGAAGCGAGATGAGTCAGCCTCGCATGAGGCGACGTCTCGCCCTGCGAGGCAGTGCATAGATATATATATATTATTATTTTTGTTATTATTTGGCATTAAGTGATCCGATTGTTCTTTTGTCAATTTCTTTTCCGTCCGACGTCCGATTGACCTGATTCTTGAGGCATCGGATTCGTATAATATTTAATTTCATTTGGTGAGAATTTGGGAATTTTTGGACGGGAAATTGACGTGGCCCCGAATAATTGTTCGGTAATCACTGTTTTATTTAATTGGGGACCTATAGAGGTCCGAATTGCGCACCGTCAGCGCCTATAGTTTTCTAATTTTTAGACGGATTTTTGTGATGGGAAAATTTAGATTAGGGCCGGGAATGCCATGAACATGCATTATACGCGTTTTAAGGATTCCATGTGCATTATTTGATCGTTTTAATTATACAGTTGGTAATGTGAATTTATTTCAATTGCTCTAGAGGCTCAGTTGGACCGCCGTTCCACGGACGTTGCGGAGACTTCCCGGCATTAGCGCGGAAGTTATTAGGTGAGTAACCTAGTTGGTTCCTCAACCTTTATGTGTTTACTATTTTGTAACTATGCCATGTGGGGATAATGGAGGATTTATATGTGTTTGATTTGCTTGATTTGGACCATAGGGTATCAAATATCCGGGCTATGATATAGAAGTGTTATGTATGAATTTCATGGGATTGCCTATGAGTGTCTTATATGAATTTGGATCGATACACTATTGATTTGGATATATTGGACATATGCATTTCATGCATAATGGCATGAAAACGATGATGGCGATTGTGACCAGAAGCGACCAACGAGCTTATAGCTCAACGTGATTGGGCCTCGAGCCCACGGTGATCTGAGCCTATGGCTCACCGAGTATCGCGCCTTAATGGGACGATTTAGCGCCTCGATCACAACAACGTAATAAAATGGAAAGGGTCTCATGTGCATTGCATAATGGTATGATGAAATGTGGATTGTATTGCTTTTATGATTTATGAATTGTGATCATGTATGATAAGCGGTATCTTGATTGACTATGCATGAGTTGAGTGAACCATCGATGATGGTTTCTCACCGAGTTCATAAACTCACCCAACATTGCAACTATTTTTCAGAATTGAAGAGTACCCGTTAGTGAGACGGAGTATGATTACTACAAGAGAGTCGGTGTTTGAAGTCGGGATTAGTTCACGTCGCATTTGTATCATTTGGAATTATGTATAAATTGTATTTCCGCTGATTTGTCTTGTTATTGTTAAGGGCCCCATGGATTGGTAATATGAGTACTGAAAGAATATTTTGATTGAAAATGTATGCGCGCACTAAATTGGTTTTCAAAAAAAAACAAAAAACAAAAATATTACCGAGTTTTAAACTGCATTGACTGCTCTAGCATACCACCCTCGAGGGTCGCGGGCTCGGATAGCACCGTCGATATCGGGTTCGGGTCTCGTGGGAGTGGGATGCTACAAAATTTTTTAGAAAGGAACTGTTTTACCTCATATAACAAACCTTTGTCATTTGTGGTGGGTAAAATATCATCCACGTATAGAACACGTATAGAACAAGGAAACAAAGTTTACTCCCATTAACTTTCAAATATATGTATTGATATATGATATTTTCTACAAAACCATATGAAGAGATGATATCATGGAATTTCAAATACCATTGACGGGAGGCTTGTTTCAATCCATATATAGATTTCTTAAGCTTACACACTAAATGCTCACCATCACTAAAGGAGAATCCTTTCGGTTGTTTATATAAATTTTTTCCTCTAGGTCTCCATTTAGGAACATTATTTTTACAACCATTTGATGTAATTCCAAATCAAACTGGGAAACCAATGTCATAATCACTCATAAGGATTCATTTTTAGATATAGGAGAAAAGGTCTCTGTGTAATCGATTCCTTCTTGTTGAGTAAATCCTTTGACAACAGGTCTAACTTTATATCTTTCAACGTTGCCTAATGAGTCCTTTTTTTGTCGTAAAGACCCATTTACATCCAATGGCCTTTGCACCATTAGACAAATTGACAAGATCCCAGACTCTATTAGATGCCATAGAATTCATCTCATCTACCATAACATTGTACCACAATTGAGATTCATTGCAACTCGTGGCTTGTGAAAACGTTTTAGGGTCATTTTCAGCTTCAATGTTATCGTCAACTTCTTGTAAATATATAATGTAATCACTAGGTATTGTCAATTTCCTATCTTTAGTTGATTTTCTTAATATTGTATTAGTGCCCTCCTGAGGAGGAGCTTGTACAAATTGTTGCTCAACAACCTGTGGTGATTGCTGAACAATCAAATCTACTAGATTGTCATCAACAATTTGTAGAACTTCAATGATTGGTAGTTCACCTCCCATTTGACTTTGAGGGATGCTATGAATGACAATCAACCTATTACTTGAAGTAGGAGTTTGTATTTCACAGTGATCCTTCTGAAGAACTAAGTCCCGAGATTGATCACTCTTGCGAATCAAGTCATTTTTAAGAAACTTTGCATTTCTTGATTCCACAAACCTAGTACTATGAGATGGACAATAAAATCTGTATCCTTTGGACCTTTCAACATATCCAATGAAATATCCATTTATAGTCCTTGGATCCAGTTTCTTTTATTGTGGATTATAAACTTTTACTTCAAAAGGGCATCCCCAAATGCATATATATATGTCTCAAACTCGGTTTTCGACCTTTCCATAACTCAAATGGTATTTTAGAAATAGCCTTGGTTGGAACTCGATTTAATATAGTTCACAAGGATTTAGGAAGTTTAAAGCTGCTAAGCATACTCCACGCCATGTCTAATAATGTTCGGTTTCTTCTTTCTGCTACCAACCGTTAGACATGATAATAATCTATATACATGTCTATTATAGAAAAAATGAAAATGCGAAATTTTATTACATACCTCCTGCCATTGATGTTGAGAGATTTCAGACAAATATGAGAGGGCTCTTCTAAGCTTTTAGTAAATGCAAGAGATGGTGTATGCAGAAAAAATTGCTAAGCCTAAGGACCCAATCTCTTTATATTCCTTGTTGTCTTCCATCAAAACAACGAAAGGACATGACGGTTCGCAATGGAAGGACATGAGGTTTCAAAATGAGTAGATACAACTCTTCATAAAGGAAATCTACGGATAACATTCTATTCCTAAGAATAATCATTCCAGTCCTTATCTATTCTAGCAAGTGAATCAAACATCATGCAAGTTCCCTACACAAGGCAACTCAATGATTTGTTGGCAATTCATGCTTTCCTGGAAAAATTATGGTTTGAATATGTTGTTGGATTAAATTTAGGCTATGTGATTAATCAAAGAGTTCTATAATATACAATAACTTGATACTTATTTAGTTGAGTTTTTGGAGGGTGAATAAGCACTTTTTTTCCACCGCAAAAGCTTTTTTTTAAGAAAATGAGTGTTTAGCTGTAAAATAAAAAAGCACATTTCTAATATATATAACTCTTTTGATAACTAAAATGCAACTTTTTAAGAAGTTCAAATTTGGAGCTTTTTAAAAAAGTGTTTTTTGAGTATATTTTTTAAATCAATTAATGAGTTTTTTAAGTCTATTTTACCTTTATGTTTTATACATAATTCTCACCATACCCACAAACTCATCTTCACATTTATTTTAGGAATTATATAATATTATTTAGATTTTTGTATGTTTTAATATTTATTTTTGATATTAGTTTTACTTATGTTATAATTCATATAAAAATTTAGTTAGATATATTTTTATTTATGTTTCATATAGTTTAAAATATATAATAATTAATATATTATATTTTGCATATTGTTTAATACTTTAAATAATTTTATATACATAAATAATTTTATTAAAAATAAAATATAGTTAAAAATAAAAGTGTTTTTATTTTTATGTTACTAAACAGTCTACTGTATGAAATTCTTTCAAAAAAGTTATTTTTGAATGATAATCAAACAATCAACTGATTTCTTAGAAAAACTCTTCTAAAAAAAGCTTTACTGATAAAACTCTACTGACAAAAATCCATCAAAACAGAAAATTAGTGATAGACTCGTGAGCTTCTCATAGTTGTAGACTGTAGTGAAGAGGCTGTACATTGTTAAGTAATCTCACCGTACAAAGACAAAAAAAAAAAAAAAAGTGATTCAGCTTTTTGTTGAGATATAATGTTTTAATTATATATAAACTTATTTGAACCTAATCCAATACGTGACGTATACTCGATAATTGATCCGGCGCACATAAAAAACCTAAGCAAATGTTGACATGGTATGGCCGACCTCGCTACTTTATCAAAGTTTCTCAACATTTTCACATGTTCTATTCATTTGATACACATTTTCAAGCTTCTTGTCCTTTGTAATAAGCATATTCTGGCCGAAAGCATCAAACTTTTGAACAAGATCAGGTAACGGAGTTTTAATATATGGTAATGGGGTCCTTCCTCGAAGTTTTAAAGTCACTTGTATCTTTTCCTTATAATTTGTGTATAAGAAGGCTAAAGAGACAAAAATGTCGATTTCATTGAATTGATTATTCACAAGAAAGTTGAATATGACTAGGTGTAATTAGAGATGGTAACGCCAAAGTCAGGAAAGGTGTCATTAGAGATGATAACAACCTTAATCTGAACTAAAGTTTGATTAATTCATATCTAATTCGTTAATTTTGAAGACTAGAATTGCTAAGTCTAGGTATAACAAGTTTTTTAATAAAATTTTAATTAATTTCACTTGGTCAAGGCAGCAGCTTAGGTAGAGATAGGAAAGTGGAGTTTTAAGTGGTTAATTGTTTGCATGTGTTAAATTTCATATCATAAGTTTTTTTTTTAAATGTAGAAATGCATAGTTTATAGGCGCCCATTAATTGAAAATAACTCCAAGGCGGTCCAATTAGTGGAGTAGTTTGTGCATGGGTCCAAGTAACTTAATTAAATTGGACTCGTTATTTTATTTTAAATTTGTTAATTTAAATAATTAACTTTAAAAGTGTAGTGATAAATTATTATATAATTCTAAAATTTTGGCTTAAGCCTAACCTAAAATTATGTGTTCGTATTTATATTGAATAATTTGAGTTAAGCTTGTTTCGAAAGTTAAAATTATAAAAATTAAGTTTGGCTCAAAACATAATCAACTTGAGTTAGGTCAAGTTGGATGAAGAAGGGCCTTTTTTTCCATCTCTAACATTTTTGTAATTAACAAAAAAATCACACGAAAAAAATCCCATTTGAACAAAAACTCCTTCTCCTGCCCACCCTAATTGCATGATTACCATTCTTTGAAGGAAAAGATGAAATATGAGAAGAAAATAAATACATCCCAATCAATTGAATGTTACTTAATTGTACAAAAGTATGTCCCCATCATCCAAGTTGACAATAGAGTTAATGAAGAAAAAAAAGGAGTGATCACAAAGTAAGTCAACACTCCTTCTCCTTCCCTACAAAGACTCATGGTTTTTTCTATGGTTGATATAAGAGGAGGTGGAATATAATTAATTAATTATCACCATGCAAGATAAGGCTCTAATTGATTATTTAAATGCTCAAAAAAATCTCCAAAAATGTAGGTATTTACATTAAATTGAACATATTAATAACACCATTTTTATTATTTTATTTAAAAATAATAATTCAAGTTGGACTGGCCCGAGTCAAGCTTGGCTATCTCGAGTTCGAGCTTAGTTCAACTGATTGTCATCCTTAAATTTAAAGGGATATATTACAGTGAGCAATTCTTATATTTTGATTAATAATTTCTTAGAATAATATGCACATAAAAAGTACCTCCAATTTTTAAAATTGTAATTCCATTCGTAACATGTGTTTAAATTTGTTCATGCTTATAATTATATTGTTTATAATTATACTTCCATAGTGTGTAATTTACTTAAATAATTGCAATTACATAATTTTAAATATAAAACATTGAGTAGCATATGAAAAGATATTTAATTTATAATGCTTTTCACAATATCAAAGAGTAATAATAATAAGGATGACAATGAGTAGAGATTGATAAGACGAGACTCTTCAATAAGTGACCTAAGTTCAATTCGACTCTCAAATAAATGATTTAAATTTAATTTAAAATTTGATCTAGAGATGATAATAGATTGAGATTAGACTTGGGTAGACCTGAATTAAGCTTGATTTAAATATAATTTTTAAAATTTAAAACTAAAACCGACATTATTTTTTTGAAAATTTTGGACTTTTGTGTGAGCTTGCGTCAAAGAACTAGATAATAATAGAAATTCAAACTCCACTGAAATTTTGGTTAAATTGAACTTAGTCTGTTAAAACAAATCTTGCCAGCTATAGTTTGATCGAGTCCGAGCTTAATCGAAGCTTACTTAGTTCATCCCAAAATGATATCGTTTTAATCTTGAATTTCAAAACAAGATCTTTTAAGACGTTAAATAAAAACAACCTTGTTTTAGAAAAAAAAAACAAATCTGTCCGAACCCAATTCACCTTAACTCGATGTTTCAAATCGGGTCGGAATTGCCAAACCTAAATAATAGTCTCCAGCTAGCTGACAGTGAAGCAGGCCTTTGTACAGTGATGCACGTTCATTTGTCGAGAAGATGGGAATAGGATCATTGTGTCTTGTCCCTCATTGAATAGGAACATTGTGTGTTGTCCCTCGTTGACATAACTCGTCATGGAAAGTCTTTGTTGGTGTCAAGTGAAGCAAACTAATGACCAGGTGTTTCATGTTTGCGAGTGCATTTGTTCTCACGCTTTGCTTTATAAATCACTCATTGTCTTCATATATATATATATATATATATATATATATATAAAATAAAATATAACAAAGAAATATGTATTTACTATTCCAAGAATCTAATAAATTTTGTTAAGATATATGTTACGATATCTTATAAATTAATCTTGAGCATTATTTATAATAAGATACATCTGAAAGTTTACCTAGACTCTTAAAAATAAAATTAGATAAAAGATAAAATCCTAGCAATGATAGGATTTATTATTTGGGTGTTTTTCTCCTAGAGAGGCGCAAATTTGTTGGGTTGTCGATGATGGTTTTTTGGGTGGAAAACTTTCAGTAGTTTTTGGCATAGTTGTAGCTCTTTGTGTATGAAGTTTCGATGACGAAACATTTATTGTTTGAGGCGTTTTGTGGCTGCCGTGCGTAGGATATTTCAATGACACTATCGAAGTTTCACAGCAGATTTTTGGTGGACAACATTCCGTGCTTTTGTTGAAGAAGCTATATAGTTAGGGGAGTTGTTTCCTCTTCTCAAGTGTTTTTGTTTATGTCTGTTATTGTTTCGATTACTTGAGTTGTTTAATTCTTATCTTTATTGATAAATATTGTTAAGAAAACCTCTGTTAAGGTTAACACGAGGTAGTCGTGTTATTGAATCAATCAGACTATGATCAGACAAACTCGCAAGCGAGTCGGTCGAAGCAGGCTGCCCATTGCCATCCCTCTCCATTACCAATCCCCCCACTCATCACAACTAAACTTGCAAAACCTTAAATTAGGAGGCTGGAGAAGACTTACTCCACCGATTGAGCAACCAGTTAAAGGGGCTTAAATCTGCCATTGTTGTCTCTGTTAAAATCCAACACCAGCTGTTCAGATTTCTATTTTGCTGCTTAGTTCTTTATTTTTTTATTTTTCTGTCATGGTTGGTTATCTACTATGTAGAACGGACACGGCAAAATGGAGCCGTGTCCGCGTGTCGGACACGTGTCCGTGTCGGACACCTACTGACACACGGTAGACACATCTCGGACACATCTGGAGACTATTTAGACATTGTTTAATGGAATATATGCTTCATGTTTTTTTAGAGGGGCTTATAAAGTATCAAATATGTATGAATTATCAAGATGTTGGAAGTCTTGAAATACATCAATCAATATATATCATATTATGTATTCTGAATTTTTTTTTCTTAATTTTAAATTTTATAATATATATATATGCCGTGTCCGAATCCACCAAATTTTAAAAGTTGGTGTGTCCCCGTATCCGTGTCTTTGTCGTGTCGCGTGTCCGTGTCCGTGTCTATGCTTCTTAGGTTATCTATGTTTTTTTAGCTTTCAGCATGTGTTTTGTTATTCCTATTTTCTAGGATGGTTGTTGTTGATTTTTGGGTTAGGTAACGAAATAGGGGCAGTGGGTCATTATCTTTGTTTTTGTTTTTTGTTAGTCTTTAGTAGATGTAAGCCTTTTTATAAGGTGTTCAATTTTTAGTAAATCTTGAAGTCTCTTAGTACAGTTTTCTCTTGTCTTCCTCTCAGTTCTACATTTTGATATCAGAGTCAGGTTCCCGTGTCAATTTCGAAAATGCGAGATGAGTGATCTTCAAGTTGTCGGCGAAGTGAAGAAGCTGAACAATTAGAACTACAACTCCTGGTCTACTTGTATGATGTCCTACATGCAAGGCCAAGATATGTGGGAGGTTGTAAATGGTAGCAAAGTTACACCATCAGAAGCAGGTGATGAAAACAGTGTGCTACGGGAGTGGAAGATAAAAGCAGGCAAGGCCATGTTTGCGTTAAAGACAACGGTTGAAGAAGATGTGCTAGAGCATATTCGGTATGCCAATACTCTTAAAGACGCTTGGGATATGTTCGCCAAACTGTTCTCTAAGAAGAATCACACAAGACTGCAGCTTCTTGAGAGCGACTTGTTGTCGGTATCACAAGGCCACTCGACAGCCACTTGTACTTTCACAAGGTGAAGTCGCTATGCTGAGAGATTTATAAGTTGGATCTCGAAGCTCCAATCATTGAAACTAGGGTGAAGAGAATAATCATCCATAGTTTGAGACTTGAATTCGGGGGCTTCGTCGCTGCTATACAAGGGTGGCAAACTCAACCATCACTTATTGAATTCGAGAATATGCTTGCTAGTCAATAAGCATTAGCAAAGTAGATGGTTGGAGTTTCATTGAAGGGTGAGGAGTAAGCTCTCTATGCCAATAGGAGCAGGTGGAAGTCCAAGCAGTAAGTTGTCGTTGGATCTAAAAGGAAGGAGGATAAAGAGAAAAGTCATCGAGGTGAAGGGTGCAGTCATTTAGGGGGAGTTTCGAAGAACCATGGTAGCAGTAAAAGGTTTGAAGGGAAATGCTATAATTATGACAAGAAGGGTCACACGGTAAAAGATTGCTGGTCGAAGAAAAGGTTGGTTGAGAGTAATATTTCTGCTTCCAATAGTGAAGAGGAGTGGGATGTTGAGGCTCTGCTAGCTATAGATGACGAGGAGCGGGCCCTTACTACAGCCATATCCAATCAAATCGATTATGAGGCTGACTGGATCATAGACTCGGGCTGCTCAAACCATATGACGGGTGATAAGGAGAACCTGCAGAACGTATCAGAATACAAAGGAAGTCGTGTGGTAGTGATAGCAAGCAACTCAAAGCTGCCGATAGCTCATGTCGGTAATTCAGTTGTCCCACCTTGACATAGTGCTACTAAGATGCCACTTCAAAATGTCTACCATGTCCCAAGTATGAAGAAGAATTTACTTTCGGTTGCACAATTAACATCTTCAAGGCATCGTGTTCTATTCGGTCCTCAATATGTGAAGGTTTATCGCAACCTTGAGATTAAAGAGGAGTCGGTGATGGAGGGCAGAAGAGTGGAGTCAGTCTACATGATGTTTGTAGAGACCACATACGTAGGCAAGACGAGGAGAAACAAGACAGCAAACTTATGGCACAAGATGCTGAGTCATGTTAGCTATTCCAAGCTAGATGTGATGATGAAGAAGTCGATACTGAAGGGTCTTCCACACCTTGAAGTGAGGACCGACACGATATATGTTGGTTGTCAATATGGGAAAACACACCAGCTACCATATGAAGATTCGAAATTTAAAGCAAAGGAACCCTTAGAGCTTATCCATTTCGATGTTTTTGGACCTATCAAGCAAGCCTCGGTTGGGGGGCTAAAGTACAAGTAACTTTTATCGATGATTTTTTGAGATATGTCTAGGTGTATATTATAAAAGAGAAATCTGAAACTCTTAAGAAGCTTAAAGAGTTCAAAGAGGAAGTTGAAGTAGAAGTTGGTAAAGAAGTTCGTTGTCTATGCACAGACAACGATGGGGAGTATACCTCACATGAGTTCCATCAATTCCTTCAGGAGTGTCGGATATATCACTAGCTACAAGTGCGAGCACATCATAGCAAAATGGTATAGCCGAACAGAAGAATCGACATCTGGCAGAAATATGTCGAAGTATGCTTCATGCGAAGAATGTTCCAGGACAGTTTTAGGCCGAGGCAATGAAGACTGCAGCCTGCACAATCAACAGGCTTCCTCAGCAAAGGTTATGTTTTATCTTACCTTTTGAGAAACTATGGAGCAAGACACCTGCAATTAGCTATTTTTGAGTTTTCGGATATGTATGCTATGTATTTGTACCTGATCATTTACGTAGCAAGATGGACAAGAAAGTTGTTTGGTGTATTTTTGTTGGATATGACAACCAGAGAAAATGGTGGGGATGTTGTGATCCTGCAATTGGGAAGTGTATACGTCTCGGAATGTAGTTTTTGATGAAGCATCTCTTGGTGGTCATCAAAGAAGGAGGAGCTACCAGATTCGGTTGATTTTAAAGATGAGCTGCAATCTTCTCAAATTCAGTTGAGTTTTGGAGAAGCTGAGGTGACCAATAAGGACTGTGTAACCGAAAGTCCTTAGCGAACTAGTGCACATTAGCAATCAGGTGCTCGAGTTGATCATAATGGAGCAGAATAACCAACTCCACTCAGAAGATCGACAAGAGTCCGGAACCCAAATCTTAAGTATGCCAATGCTGCCATTATAGAAGAATTAGACGTGAGAGAACCAGAGACATTTGAGGAAGCATCTCAAAATCCGGAGTGGATTAAAGCCATGGAAGAGGAAGTTGTTGCATTAGAACGAAACCAGACCTAGGAGCTCGTACCGAAGCCAAGAGATGTGAAGCTTATTTCTTGCAAATGGGTTTATAAGTTAAAGCGTCGCACAGATGGTTCGGTTGAGAGGCTTAAGGCTTGTAGCTCGGGGATTTTCTTAGCAATATGGACTGGGCTATGACGAAACATTTAGTCCGATGGCGAAGCTTACAACTGTGTGAGTTTTACTTGTAGCTAGCAAAGGCTGGAACTTGTGGCAAATGGACGTGAAAAATGCATTTTTGCACGGGGAGCTAGATCGGGAGATTTATATGAATCAACTAGTGGGTTTTCAAAGTCAAGATTTTTCAAAGCATGTATACAGGTTTCGAAAGGCGCTCTATGGATTAAAGCAAGCACTAAGGGCTTGGTATGGTGAGATCACTGAATTTCTCACTCATAGTGGTTATTCGTTGACATCCGCGAATTCTAGCTTGTTTGTTAAAGTTAATGGAGGAAGCCTAGCTGTGGTTTTGGTGAATGTAGATGATTTAATCATCACAGGAGATGCTAAAGAAGAAATCCTCCAAACAAAGGAGAACTTATCAGTGTGCTTTCAGATGAAAGAACTCGGGCAACTCAAGCACTTTCTCGGTCTAGATGCTGATCGAACTGAAGAAGGAAGTTTTCTCCATCATCAAAAGTATTCCAAAGACTTATTGAAGAAGTTTGAAATGCTTAGCTGCAAGTCGATTTCTACTTTGATGGAATCGAATGCCAAGTTGTGTGCTAATGAAGGAAGAGATTTGGAAGATACAACGATGTATCAACAGCTGGTGTGTAGCTTGATCTACTTAACTTTGACAAGACCCGACATCTCTTATGTAGTTGGGGTGATGAGTCAATATATGCAAAATCCAAAGAAGTCACATTTGGAAGCTATTCGACGAACTCTAACGCAGCGTTTGGTTACCGTCTTCGGACGTGAAGACGGATGACGAGGACATAAAAGTTCTGTCCAAATCGTATTTGCTTACCGTCTTGACTAATTTCTGTCATGTCTTTAAAGGACAAGGACAGAAAACTTTGTCCAACTTAAAAACGTCGGACACTGAAGTTTTGTCCAACAGACAAGATAAGGAAAAGGCGATAATAATCTCACCAAACATGTCGAATACCTAAAATCCATTCGCCGTTGCCAACAGCTGCGTCGTCATTCTACAAACCTTCATCTCCACTGATCGGCGAGGTAAGTAGCAGAAGCTTCTCTTCCCCCTTCAATGTACGCATATGGGTGTACATATTCTACTAATCTGGAAACCTATTCTCCATACATTTGCTCATTGTTTGCGTCTCGTTCTTCCCCAGATTTGATTTTGTTCCGTGTCCAACGAACCTCCGTCTTCGTTGAAGCAGCGTCCTACCATCTTTCCTCTCTTCTGGGTAAGACATTCATCCCACCGTTTTGGTTTTTACAATGTGGGTTATGTTTGGAATTTATCTTCTTCTTCTGGGTTTTTGAACGTACGTTCTTCAATGTTGTTCTGGGTTTTTGAACGTACGTTGTGGTGTTTACAATGTGGGTTATGTTCTGGGTTTTTGAAGTAGTTCTTCAACGTACGTTCGGCTATTTTCATTACATTTTTAAGTAGTTCCATCGATTTCATCATCTGGGTAGTTGTGAATATGATAATATACACGTTTTGTCAACTATGTACCTTCGTTTTTGCATGTTTATTGTGATTTATGTCAGTCAACCTTGTTGTCGAACATTATGCATTGTGATTAGGCAGAGGCATGTGTGTTCATATACATGGATAGATCAGAACTGATGTTAGTTAATAAAAATATCAAACTCCTTATGGACATTAGAATGAGGGGGTATTTGGTACAGAAATAAGCACTTCTGTAGAAATTGTTATTGTCCTTATCAGTATGGGTGTTTGAAGGTTTAAGCAAAGGTAAGTACTTGTGTAGAGGTGAATTGTCTTATGCCATTGATTGAGTTCAATTCAATGTATAAATTATATTATATTATGTATAGTTAACCCACTTTTCAAGAGTTTTATGTGCTAATTGCATTAAGTTTAGCATAATTGAAAGAGCATTTAGCTTGCATTGTAATAATTTGTATGTGAAATGGTACTTAATTGAGTTTACAATTTATTTATAGGCTTTAATCTAGTGCACTGATGAAAAGGAAGATATATTGATGATAATTTTAAGAAACAAGGAAGATAAAAGGGTATAAAGCAACATCAAACTAACATAGAGCCGTGTGTATTTGAGGTTGCCTCACTTTATTTTAGAGTATTTATGATAAAAGGATAGGACAAGAGAATAGGAGGAGAGTCTATGTTGAAGACTACAAATTAGCCCCAAAGCTAAAGAGACTTAAAAGCACATTAAGAAGAATCAATCTTGGAGAAAAACGATATTCCATGAGGATGAATGAAGAAATAACAAGATTTTAGCCTTGACATCTCACTTCTCTCTCTTATTGTTCTTTGTTTTTGTAATATAGATTTAGATATGATGAATCATAGAGTCTATATTTCATATGATTATTCATGTTTTTAATGTCAATTCAACTTAGGTATAAGGATTGTGTTTGTTGAGAGAGACTAATCTCTATATGATGATTATTATTCGTCCCTTTGATAAATGCATCAAACTATTGCATCCTTTGGATATATTGTTACATCTAAATTGCACTTGATTAAACTAATCAATGAGTTGAAATTTACTGTTTCAGGGTGTGGAACTTGCATTAGTTGTGCAACAATCTTCTTGCATTCGAAAACTTGAATTTCATATACTTCTTATCAAAGTGGTAAGTCCTTCTTTATCTTACCTTCATATTCAAATATTATTTGTGTTTGTGGTGTATACATAGCTGAATATGGTAAGTTCTTATATTTGGAAATATAAAGAAGTGTAAATAGTTGTGGTTTAGCTAAGATTTAGCAATATCAAACATGCACATGAATTCTTGGACTTGAAATGGGCAGAAAACATTTCAGTTATTATGTTAGAATGCTTCGAACACGAAGAGCAACTTTTGTATCCCATTTTCTGTTAGAACACAAAATATATGTCTTTGTGTTGTCTTTGAGAAACATATACCTTGTGATACTTGTTACCACATGTGAATGATCATCAAGTCATCAATCAAATCTGGTAACTTTGTCACTTCTTAGATAGTTGGAAGCACCAAGTATATAGATAATTTTATGAAGTGGAAGTATGCTTAAATGCCTCAGTTGCATTCAACCATCTTGCACTTCCCTCATTACTAAAGAGTATATTAGATAGGGGCCCAACTATAAAGTCCATAATCATATATTATTTACAAACAATATAATAGAGTCCTTAGATGCAAGCAATGGACGGAATAGAGTCCTGGCTGGATATCATCAAGTTTTAGGGCTTCCACCAGAATGATTTCCTGAAACATAATCAGCACGTTCATAACCAAATGTAGCCAGCCAATACATTATGAAAGTTGTTGCATATTATTGAAAAGAAAACTAAAAACTAATGGTTCAACAAAAATCTTTAAATAAAAATCAGTTGTTTAGCTTAATAAGGATCCCAAGCCAAGTATTTATATCCTCCCAGAAAGTCACAAGCGTCGGGAAGTTTTGAGTCCGATGGACAATATAAATACTTTGTAGGCATTTAGCACGAGAATCCAAATTGAAAGATGGATGATTAATAGATACATGATTAGCAAAAGTAGTAGTTTCAAATTGTAATCAAGTAAAAATCTTACCTGCTCTCTAGAAATTCAAGATGAGCTGGAATCAAATCTGTCGAGCATTCTGGATAAGTAATCCACTCCTTCGCATGTGAAACCAAAAAAAAGTTAGTATAACACAATATAATAAAATCTGTCAAAAAAATACAAAATGCCTATTATGTAAGCATAGGAAAACAAGTATAGCACAATATAATAAAAACTGTCAACCAAAATACAAAATGCCTATTATGTAAGCATAGGAAAACAAGTATAGCACAATATAATAAAAACTGTAAACCAAAATACAAAATGCCTATTATGTAAGCATAGGAAAACAAGTATAGCACAATATAATAAAAACTATCAACCAAAATACAAAATGCCTATTATGTAAGCATAGGAAAACAAGTATAGCACAATATAATACAAATGTCAAACAAAATACAAAATTAGTACCAAGTCCATCGATTTGTACTTATTGTTGACAAGTTATAGTGGTAAGTTAAGGGCTGTCAAGTATTATGCAGTGATTTAAAAAGTGAAATGCAACATAGATGGATATGACACTATAATGGATATGACACTACAAATACAAAATGCCAATTATATATGCATAGGAAAACAAGTATAGAACGGAATCAATGCATTTCTTCAATGGAGTTGTTACACATCTTACTATTCTATACATATGTACAAATCTAGTGTTTGAACATTACAAAATTTTCTGTTTGCAGACAGTTTTATTTTGCAATTTGGAATCAATGGATCGTGATCGTATAATTAAGTGTCTGGCTTTGTATGAGATTATGAAAGGGCAAATGGATCTCATGAGGATGGCCTTGCTCGTTTGCTTGTATATATACACCAAAAGGCGACGTGAAGTGAACATGCGAGAGGAAGTAGGGCATTGACAGTACCAAATAGGGCAGCCAATGTAGATAGGATTTTGCATGAGGGGGATAGGAATACCCAGTGGGATATAAGGATGGATAGTAATGCATTTACATTGTTATGTCATATGCTTCAGGTCAATGGTGGGTTGACAAATACGGGTCATGTGTCCATTGAAGAAAATTTTTTTAATATTCCTTAAAATATTAGCACAAAATGAATCTAATAGAGTATTACAAGTTCGGTTTATGAGGTCAGGAGAGACAATAAGTAGGGTTTTCCACAGTGTGTTGAAGGCTGTTATTAAGCTTCAACATCTGTTGTTAGTCAAGCCCATACCCGTGCCTGAGGATTGCACAGATACTAGATGGAAATGGTTTAAGGTTAGTAATGTTATTTAGCGACAATACAGTATGTCATTCCTTTTTTTATGCAATTAGTTAACCAAATCCGTATTCTGTTTGGAATTTTAAACAAAGGGTTGCCTTGGTGCTCTCGATGGGACATATTTGGACATAATAGTTTTCCAGGCAGACAAGCCCAGATATCGAGGTAGGAAAGGGAGAATATGCACTAATGTTTTAGGAGTGTGCGACAAGAACTTAAACTTTGTTTATGTTCTTGCCGGATGGGAGGGTTCAGCAGCGGATTCCAGGGTTCTGCATGATGCTGTGACTAGGCCTAATGGACTGCAAGTACCCCGGGGTATGTTAGAAACAAATTTTAAGCAGTTTGTCATTTGTTTATACCGTTTGATTACATATACCATAGTAATAGTGTCATTTGCTTTTAGGAAATTACTACTTAGTAGATGCTGGTTATACCAATGGCCCTGGTTTTCTTGCACCTTTTAGAGGCACAAGATACCATATTCAAGAGTGGGCAAGAGATGGGAGGGCACCTAGGAATCCAGAGGAGCTCTATAATAAGAGACACTCGTCGGCCAGAAATGTTATTGAACGTGCATTTGGTTTACTGAAAAAAAGATGGAAAATCCTCAGAAATCCATCTTTTTACCCAGCATCCACTCATGTGCACATCATTCTTGCATGCTGCCTTCTGCACAATTTCATTAGATTGCATATGAGTTTTGATCCAGCAGAGCTTGCTGACATGGAACCTGACGAAGTGCCAATTGGGGAAGATGCATCGTTACCTGAATTTTTTGATCGTGTTGAGATAAGTAACGAATGGAGTCAATGGAGAGAGGAATTAGCTAACAACATATTTGATGAATGGAGAAGAAACCATTAAGTTGTGGACTTTAATTTACTTAATAACAGTTTGTATTGAACTGCCTTCATTAAATTTGGTCGTGTTTCATTGTAATTGATTTGAGGGATTAAATTTGGTCGTTTTTCATTGTAATTGATTTGAGGGATTGATTGAATTTCATTGTTGTTCCTTTGTTGTCTTTGAAGTTAATAACATGTTTCATTTAATTCTATATTGTCTTCGTTAATGCAAACAAGAATCAAATTACTCATTCATAGAAATGGTTTGTAATGGTTTGGGGTATGACACTATATGGTTTAGGTGCAATGTCACGGTGCGGACGGATGGAGACAGACGCATTTGTTTCCTTCTTGGAGGAAGCAGTTGTTGGTGGCAAGAGGACCGATAATGGACAATTTAAGCCTGGGACTTTCCAATTGATTGCCACACTCATGGTTGCGAAGTTCCCTGGGTGTGGAATTGAGAAGAGGCATATACAAAATAAACATAAGAGGCTTAAGGACAAATATCAGACAACATATGACATGTTGCAATGCAGTGGGTTTGGGTGGAATGAAACCAAGCAATGTGTCGAGGTAGACAGCAAGCAAGTGCTTGACGAATGGATGAGGGTAGGTTGTTCATACATGCATGTTAATGTATTAGACATTGTGTATCATGCTAACAACCATCTTTGCACTATTCTCAGAAACACCCTAATAGGTACTATACCCCTGGCAAGCCATTCCCCATTTACCCTAGACTTGAGTTTGTGTTTGGGAAAGATAGAGCCACAGGTGCAGCTGCAGTGGACCATGGGGATGCATCTACTCAGTTTGCAACAGATGAAACGGTAGGAGATGCACCAGCAGGTTCACCAGTCCTTGAGCCGTTGTTTGAACCAGTTCCAGCGGAGACACCGTTATGGGCGGTTACGTGCATCTAGCTGGATCTGTGGCCTCATCTACTAACACAGACGGGAACCAACTAAATAGGGAGAAAAGGAAGAGCAGGGACACTGAAGTGCTGGGAAGCATTGCCGCCACAATTTCTCGCTCTGCTGACTTGCAAATTCGGAGTGCCCAGATAATTGCAGATGCACTTACCGTGGTCCCACCAATTCCCCAGCTAGGTGACAAGCTTGCGGGATTGGGTTTCTCTAACGAAGAGGTTATCACGGCTCTACACATCTTCTCCATGAATCCTTATGTAGGGAATATTTTCTGGGGTGCAAATGAAACACAAAGGCGGGATTATGTGCGGAGCCTTTTAGATAGGCATCATTGACTGTTTAACCTGTTGTCATAATTAGTATGCTTTATGTTAACTATATAATGGACATGTATGATGGTACCTATGCTTTGAACTGATGTTTTGGACTGATGTTTTGTGATCAGATCATATAGGTTGGACTGTATTTGTATCTATGTTTATTAATGACGAATGGTAGGGTTTTTAATTATTTAATGTTTACAATGTTTGTACGTCTATGAATGGTTATGAGATGATTAATTTGCAAGTACAGGTATAATATGGCGGTATGGATTCTATGTTGTCTTTCTTAGGACGTCAGTAGGTATTTTCACCGGTGGGAGGACGTCAAATTGCTTGTTGAGGGCTTCTCAAATGCGAGGTTCAAGGGGTTTCGCACCTTGGTAGAAGCTGAAACTGCTTTTGTCATGGATCGAAACAGGACCATGCGTTCAAACGACGAAATTGAACCGTGACATCGAACTGACCCATCCGGTTAAATCCACACCGCCACAATCTCAACAACCCTTGTCATCGCACCCTCACCAATCCGCTACAATTTTACGTGTAACAACAGTATAACGACCACATGCAACGGAACTCTCGCCATTCGCTTCAATTTCCGACCCATAGCTCAACATCCACGTATCAACGCAACATTGAACCAAAGTTTGGCATGAGTCGGACATTATTCGTATTCTCTGTTGGGGTCATTGTCGGCATGATTATCCTCGCAATTCTCAATTAATTTTAAGGCATCAACGTATTTAATGTCATGAATGCTTAGATGTTAGCTCAAATATGTATTAGAATTTGGATGGTTCACGACGCTTTTCCAATCTATTATGTAATTACTAATATTAATGTTTAGATGCTTTGTTAAATTATTTTGTCCTAACTAATTTTCATAATACTATTCATAATTATAAGAAGATAAATAATAGTCATAATTACAATAATAATAATAATAAACTCAAAATAAAATATATTACTTGATAGTAATAATTAAAAACATAATATTACAACGTAAATATGCTAATAATAATAGCAATAACCACAATAATTTTAACAATGTTAACTATTTTAATTCTAGTCATATTTTTAATAATATTATTATTAATTTTAAAATTTATAAACATAATAATAGTTTTATTATTAAACATAATAATAATAATAATAATATACTAATAATAATAATAATTATTATTATTATTACAATTGTAATAATAATAATAATAATAATAAATAATAACAATTGTAATAATAGTAATATTAATAATATTCATACGTTATTATAATAATTATCATAATAGCACTTAACAAAATAATATTCATAATATCATAAAAATTATACTAGTATAAATTTTATATAAACATAATAATATAATAATTATTATTATTTTATTATTAAACATACTAATAATTATTATTATAATTATACATAACAACAATAATAATTTTATTATTAACAATATTAATAATAAAATTAATACAAAAATTACATTCTTTAACATCTACAAGTCTTTACACTACTGAGGGCATTTATGTCATTAACATTTTTTCATCTCTGCAGATGCAACCAAACACATTTACATTCTTGGGGCGTGGACAATTATCTACATTACATCCACCGCAACCAAACATCTCACTGTCTTGATTCTTGTCTGTCTGTCTGTCGCATTCACGCTGCAGACGCTAACCAAACGCAGCGTAAGATATGTGAATGGCACACTTGGCTGTGGTATTTTGTATGAGAAAGGTGGAGATTGCAAGCTAGCTGGTTTTTGCGATGCTGATTATGCAAGTGATCATGATGCCCATTGTTTGACTACAAGGTATGTATTCATGCTTGGGTCTGGAGCAGTTTCATGGTGCAGTAAAAGGCAACTGACCTTGCCTTTGTCGACAACAGAAGCAGAGTACCGAGCTGCATCAATAGTGGCTCAGGAGAGTGCTTAACTTGGGCAATTATTGAAAGATTTGTATCAACCAATTGAGTATGTTATTCGTTTGTACTGTGACAACCTATCAGTAATACGTTTGGCAGAAAATTCAGTTTTTCATGCAAGAACTAAACATGTGGAGGTATATTATCACTTTATCATAGAGAAAGTTTTGCAAGAAGAAATTAGACTACATCATGTTAAGATTGAAGATCAAGTTGCAGGCTTGTTCACAAAAGGCTTAAGTGGCAACAAGCTTGCAAGTTTCTGTCATCAGCTCGGCATGTTCAAAAGGATGGAAGCCGATGTTAAGGGGGAGTGTTAAAATCCGATACCAACTATTCAAATTTCTATTTTGCTGTTTAGTTCTTTATTTTTTTTATTTTTTGCCGTGGTTGGTTATCTCTGGTTTTTTAACTTTCAACGCGTGTTTTGTTATTCCTATTTTCTAGGATAGTTGTTGTTAATTTTTGGGTCAGGTAGCAGGCCATTATCTTTGTTTTCATTTTTTGTTAGTCTTTAGCAGATGTAAGTCTTTTTATAAGGCGTTCAGTTTTCTCTTGGCTTCCTCTCTGTTCTACAGTCTCTGCCACGTAACTTTTATCTGCGTGCTTAACCCTTCCCGTGTGCTCTCGCCGAAATCGGGGAACTCTGTATACTGTGTGTAATGCTTATTTTCCATTCATACACGAACCGTTGTTTTTGTTGACAAGACACAAACCTTTGTATATTCTTTGTACGTCAAATGTTTAGTTTGACGCGAACACAAGTTATTAGTTTTGTTATAAGACTTTTAGTAATATTTAAGGTTAATTATTAAAAACAATTAAAATTTACTCAATTTTTAATAGTAACTTAAACTTTAAAATATAGCATTAAAAGTTGCAAAATATTTCAAAATTAAATTATTTGTTAAGGCTGACTTATATTTTTGCTATATAGCTGTCATATGTTATATTTTATTAATTACGAATAAATCCAAAAATTAAACACAATAAAATAAATATGAAATAAAACAAATAAAATGTATAATTTTATTTATTAAATAATAAAATTTATACATATAAAATGTAATATGTAATAGCTACACATGGGGTTATTTTTGTTAAAATTTTAAAAATATTTTATTATTAATTAACTCAAATATTTATTATATGTATAACGTGTGTTACAGGGAAAAGTATAGCCAACTTTGGAACATTGTCCTAGGAAATAAAGTTAGTGGAAAAGTCAAAAGAAATGTTGTGGTGCCGTAAATTACTTTTTTGCGCCGTCAATTACGTAGTGATCAACTATTCAAATGCTTTAAGCTCTAGCCAATGTAATTAATGGAGTCAATGTAAAGGGAAGGAGTAGAGAAATTTCACATTCAATTAAAAGGTACAAGTTTGTAGTTATATATATATATATATAAGAGAAACATAAAAAAAAAGAAAAAAAAATAGACTGTTCGGGCCATTCAACCTCTGTTTGGTTGGAATTATATTAGTAGAGCTTTTGTTGATAGATCTTTTTTCTGTATAACTTTTGTAAGAAGAAATTTTCTAAGAAACCAGTTTATTGTTTAACTGTCATTTTAAAAAAAAATTTGAAAGAGTTTCATAAAGTTTGACAATAGAAAAATAAAAATATTTTAATTTTAACTATATTTTATTTTATAATAAAATTATTTATGCGTATAAATATTATTTAAATTATATTAAACAATATGCAAAATATAATATATTAATTATTATATAATTTTAAATCATATGAATCATAAATAAAATATATCTAACTATATATTTTATATGGATTATAATATAAGTAAAATTAATATAAAATAAACATAAAAACATAGAAAAGTCAAACTGTACGTTAAAAAACAATTACGCAAGAGATTAGAGAATATGAGTTTGCAAGACAAACGTGAAAATGAATTTGTGGGTATTGTGAGAATTATGTATAAAACATAAAGGTAAAAAAGACTAAAAAAGGCTCATTAATTGATCTGAAAAATCTACTCGAAAAAGTCATTTGAAAAGTTTTTTTAAAAGTTCCAAATTTGAATTTTTAAAAAAGTTGTATTTTGACTGGTAAAAAACTTTACTTATTAAATAAGTAATTTTTTATTTTACAGTCAAACACTCATTTTTTCAAAAAGACTTTTGTGGTGAAAAAAAAAATTTACTAACCTTTCAAAAGTCCATCCAAATAGCCACTTGGTTAGATAAAAACTTAACAAATTTAACTTAATTCATCAATTTTCATATTAGATTGAGTAGGTCAAACAAAAATTTGAGACTAATTAAAGCATAAAAACCTTTGATTAAAATTTGTTGGTACATCAAAAACAATATTAAATATGGTTTCTTGAAGATGGTAGTAACGTAAATTAAATTATACATTTGCTATGATCACACAACTATCAAACCTTAAAGACTAATATCTCTATCTCATACTTAAGATTTCTCCACACAAATGATTGCAATGCACTAATAAGATCTGCATCTATTATATAGTACGTAATAAATTTTAAGAAGAATCTAATCATTTGAACTTAATATTCATATCAATTAAGCAACTTGTTGGTCTCTAGCAATTTTGGTCCGACCAAACATAATTTAATTTGATATGAAATCGATAATTATATTTAAATTAACTAAATTTTAGAATGACTTAGATTTAAAAGATTAACTTAGTTCGAAGTGAGTTAACATTGTTTTGATTAAACGATTCAATAATTAATTAATCAAAATAACATTATTTTGAAATTAAAATTGGAAAAGAATATTATAATCTAATATATTTTGTTATTCAACTCACAAACTAATGTAGGCAATGCAATGATAAGGTATGATTCTATGAGGTATGAAGAATGTAAAACGACTTGTTGAATGAATGACAAGCCATCTTCCATCATTATGTTATAGTTCTAAGTTTGTTGCACCCAGATTTAACAATTAATCGACCTACCAAGCCTAACTTCTTTGTCCAATTATTGATCTTGCTTAAATGCTTATGCCTATTAGGTTCATACCAAACTTATTGAAGCAGATCTAACCATTCCATATATACAAATTTTTAACTTTAGAAATCATTTATATGAATCGATATATCTCACTTCTTCACCTACCAATATTTGGTTCTTAAAAAAAAAAATTTAAATCTAGTGACATATAAATATAAATATAAATATAAATATAAATATAAATACCGATCTACATTGAGTTGGATTTAAATTTTATTTTTTTCTATTCGTACCTAATCTAACTTATTATCGTGCCTAACCTATATGTAGGCGTTTATCATGAGTAAGTAAAATGCTAATGATTAGAATTACACAAATTCATATATTATCACAACTCAAAAGTATTAATAGGGATCATCTAAATATGTATAAGAGTTATATGGGTACGTTTGGGATTCAAGTGGCTCTGTAAGAGATATAGTCTGTTTTTTTTTGGGTAGAAAGGGGGTGACCTAAGGCCGGGGGATCGCCAAGGGGGTGATAGTCTTATTATTATTATCACAGTTTTTAAAGGAGTATAAGAAATTAAACCGGTGAGACAAGCGATTTAAGGTTTAAAAGAAATTTAAGGTTTAAAAGGTTCAATTGGTATTAAACCGTCATAAAATTAGTTAAAGATTAAATAAAATTGAAGATTTTGAAATATGAATAAAAAGATTTTCCTTACTCATAAAAAAATTTAAAATTTAATTAAAATAAATTATTAAATGAGATTAATCGGTTTATTTTAGTTTATAAAAATAATTAGTCTATGAAAACTAGTTAATTGCTTAATAAACTGAACGATTTTTAACAATAAGAGTTATTAAAGTAAATCGAATAAAAAAATTAAAAATAAAACTAAGAATTAATCAGTTCAAAATTTCTGATTGTTTCTGTAATAGGTAAAAGGAGTGGAGTGGGGCTCGAGACACACAACCTCCTATCGAATTGGAGTGGAAGGAACAATCTCTATTTCTATTCCTTAGGGCCTATTTAGTTGGATGTTAATTAATGAAACATGATGAAACATGACACGTTTTCATCATTTGGAAGGAAGTTTTATAATGAAATGAAATGAAATGAGATGGAATCAGAAAGTTTCATGTTACGTTTTGTTCCATCTTAAACAATAAAAATAAGAAACCTTCGATTCGGGAGATTTATGATGGAACGTAAACTAATAAATATATACTACCTAATATACCCTCAATAATTTTTCGTAACACGAATCATTTTTCTTTACCCTAATAACAACCACACACACACACACACACATATATATTAGTTTTTTCTTAATACCAATATGTTTTCTATTTTAAAATAATAATATTTTATTATTTTATTATTAAAGTCACAACTGTGAATTTTAAATTAGACATAAATTTTGTTTTAAAATCATAGCGTTAAATCTCATGTAACAACTATTTTAATGTAAAGGATATAATGGTTATTTACTATATATACATTACATTTTATTACATCTATCTTTCAAACAATATTTCACTGCATTATATTATGAACTCTTTTATCCTTTACAAAATGTTTTCACTATATTACATTTCATAATATTATAAACCGTTACATTCTATTCTATTAAATTCCATTTTATTTCATTTAATAATATTCAGCTAACCAACCAAACAGGCCTTAGGCTAGGCGTGTGGCCTCAGCGTGCCCTACGGAGTACGGAGTCGCTTATTGATGGGTTCATCTTTAATTATACCGTTAAAGAAGGGCTCCAAAATAATTTTCATCTCATAGTAAATGTTTTATTAAATAGCAAAAGATATTGTATAACAAATTTAACAGTATCTCATATTTTAAAATTTTATTATATATTTTATGACTATCTATTTATTAATTTATAAAAATAAAATTGTGACTTTAATTTTATAATTTATAATTTATTAATAAATAAATAAATACTTAAAATACATTACTTGATTATATAAATTAAATAATTAATTTACTCAACTAATCTTTCAACAATTTAACTGTGAAAGTAAATAAATATTAATTAAGTCACAATAATCTTTTTTTAAAAAGTTGAAAATTATAAATTGAATTGATTATATAGACCCACATAGACTTTAAGGACGAAAAAGAAGAGAAAGAGGAAGGTTCCTGGAAGCTGCAATGGCAGTCAGTTGCAGCAAGCTCTCTTCTTTTTATACACCCCCTTCTTCCTGCTTCCTTCTCATCAACCCCCATTATCAACATTCCCGTCTTTTTATTTTTCTTTTTCATTCGTTGTTCCAATGGAGTTCATCAAAATCATTAACCCAAAACGCATGAGATTGAGCCCCAAACGCTTCTTCCGCTCCAAAAAGGACGGATCTTCGGTATCCAGATCTGATCCATCTTCCTTCTCGTCCTCCGACGAAGCTTCCGTCCACAAACCCACTTCGTCCGCGACTCCAACGAGCGTTCTCCCCGAAAGCTCCGGTGATTGGTCCGATATTCTCGGGAATGATTTGTACGCCGACCTCCTTCAAGCTTTCAAGCTTATAGACAGAGACAACGACGGGTTCGTCTCCAGGCACGACTTGGAGGCTCTGCTCCTCCGGTTAGGCGCAGAGCCTCCGAGCACGGAGGAGGTCGCCACCATGTTGAGCGAGGTGGACCGCGACGGGGAGGGGTCGATAAGCATCGAAGCTTTGACGGGTAGAGTCGGATCGGGTTGGGAGCCGGGCGGTTCGGGCGAGCTCAGAGAGGCGTTTGAGGTGTTCGACACGGACCGCGATGGGAAGATTACGGCGGAAGAGCTACTGAGGGTGTTCTCTGCTTTGGGTGATGACCAGTGCACGTTGGAGGACTGCCGGCGCATGATAGCAGAGGTATCAAAAAGCGACGATGGGTTTGTCTGCTTTGACGACTTTTCCAGGATGATGGAGCTGCAGAGGTGATCATGCATCGTGTGGTGCTGGTTGCTCTTTGAGATATATAACTTTTCTAATTTGGGGTAGTGAAAAAGTTTGGGATTGAGATCACAACACAAGATCAGGTGGATAGTTGGTTGGTCTCTACCGTACATGTATTAGAAATTTTTCTTAAAATTTTTTATTTTTCTCTGGGTGTGTTTGTGTCTTATTTTTCATTAATGTTATTCCACAAAATGAAGTAAGGAATGATATAAGTAATAGAATTTATTTCATATTTATAAACTAGATTTTTTTTCCTCACGAGTATCTTAGAAGTGTCTTAATTATGGGATGGTACTTTTAAGTTATCCACTCTTAACTAATCCTCGTTCAAGTCGGATAAATTCCTTACGGAAGATAAAGTTTTGGCCTTAAGTTTTAAAAGTTCTGGCCTTACGGAAGGTAAAGTTCTAGCGTTACGGAAGGTAAAGCTCTGGCTTTAAGTTTTAAACGGTTGTATACATAAGGGCGGTTCGAACCTGCGATCTCACTTAAATCAAGAGAGTCCCTTACTAACTCACTTAATCTAAGCCTTTGTTTGGATGGAGGGAAACCAAGAGAAGAGAAAGGAAAAGAAATTGTATTTCTCTTCCTTTTTATTATTTGGACAAGAATAAGAGAGAGAATTGAAAAGAATGGAAGGGAAATTTGGGCCATTTTTATTCTTATCTTGCAATTTCGGGAGGGAAATGCAAGATTTCCTTTCCTTTCCTTTCCCTTGTGTAATTAAGCATCCAAACAAAGGCTAAATGTTCTTTAACCTCAAGATTTGTATTGGAGCTAGTAGTTGTACTTCCATAATTTGAGGTAGAGGATTAGGTAGTATTGCACACTATTTTGTCACGGACAGGAATTGCTAAATAATTGTGAAACTATGACTATCGTCATGTAAGTTACATAATAATTTGTAAATCAGTGTTATACTTGAGGGTTATTTGACTGATAATTAAAAAATTTAATCAATTTTGTTTTTTAAAAGTTCAATTTTTGATTTTTTTAGTTTAAATTGCATTAATAATTTTTATTGTTAAAAATGATCATAAATATCATCGTCATCACACCTAGAAGCGGGATCTGGAAAGGTATAATAGTACGCAACTTTACTTTTACATGAATGGGGCTCTTTACATCGGGTAGCAATCTCTCCTATTCCCGACGCATCCCTATATGCGACTGTGGCCGATATGGTAGATGATCGGGGCTCCTGGAAGTGGGTCCTGTTTTAGCATTACCTTCCTTCCTCTGTCTGTCTTGACCTTGTTGATATCTGTTTGCCCCCCTCTGACTCCACCGAAGACATTCTGCAGTGGGGTTCAGCTGACAATGGCCGGTTCTCCATCGTGTCTACCTATGAAGTTATTGAAGGCACCCCCACCACTCTCCCTATCGGTCTGTGGACGATCATTTGGAAATGGGCGGGACCTCAGCGGATCCGTGCCTTCCTTTGGCTCCTGTGTCAGCAGAAACTCCTAACCAACCAGCAACGGGTGGCCCGGCACCTCACTACTGATGACCGGTGTTCCTTCTACGGCCAGGCCGAGACCACGATCCATGTGGTCCGTAACTGTCCTCGAGTCCAAGCCTTTTAGCGTCAGCTCCTCGGGCCCATGGATGGTACGGGCTTCTTTCTTTCGGGGGTGACCGACTGGGTCCAAGCCAACCTCCTGGCCCCAGCACACGGGCTGCTCGGCTCATGGGCTACAATTTTTGGTCTCGCTTGCTGGATACTGTGGGGCTGGCGCAACAAAAGCATCTTCGAGCCCGAGTTCGAGTGGCCACCTCACGGGCCACGAGCTGTGATGGCTTATGACGGGTGGATAGCCCGGGCAAGGGCAGTGGAACGCTGTGTCTACCCGAACCCTGGGCTTTCGGTTGACAGTTTCGTGGCGTGGTCTCCACCACCAGCGACCTGGGTTTAACTCAACACCGATGGAGCATTTTGGTCCGGGTCGTCCATTGCTACCGCTGGGGGCCTCCTTCGTGACTCTACTGGTCACTAGTGTGGCGGTTTTATGCATCACCTCGGAGCTGCATCACCGCACATTGTTGAACTCTGGGGCTTTCACTCGGGTCTCTCTTCGGCTTGGGACAGGGGGTACCGTCGTGTCATTGTTGAAACGGACTCTCTCGAGGTGATTAATATTCTTTCTTCCTCCCGTCCTGAGCTTATTGACCATTTTTCTCTGATGACAGGTATCTGAGATTTGTTACATCGAGATTGGACCCTTCACCTCCAGCACGTGCCACGGGAAGGGAATCAATGTGCGGACTACTTAGCCACTCTCGCCTTTCGTGCTGGCATCGGGCTAAGTTGTCTACCGGAACCTCTAGTGTCCCTTTTGCCGCTCCTCCTTCGAGACAGCCAGAGCACCCAGTATCATAGGGCTATCCGCTAACTACATTTATTTTTCCATTGTACTAAAAAAAAAAGATTGTTTTTTGTATACTCACATATAGATGAGATAATAAAATAATGATGCAAAGTTTGTTTTATTAATTAATCAGTCAATTAATTTTATTTAATAAATTTTAATTAAATTTTAAATTTTAAGATAATTTTTAATCATTTTAAAATTTTATTCAATTTTAGTTATTTTAAGAGGTTTAATATTGATTAATCTTTGTAAACCTTATTTAAGAATAAAATTGCGTGTTATTGGATTTATGGGTCTTTACTATATTTAAGGGTGTTTTGCCAACTTCTTTTTTCTTTTGGAAAAAATTGTGACTTGTTTTTCAATATTTCACAAAAATCTATTAGTGATATTTTAGTATCATTTTATATTCTAACATTATTACAATGATATTTATTGTACTATTAATAAAATCTAAAAGTAGTATTAAAGATAATTATAAATTTATTTATTATTAAATGGTATTATAAATAAATAGTTAATTAAATCTTTTATACGATGTATATACATCTAAAATGAATTCAAAATGTTTATTTATAACTAGATATAAAATAAATTAATAAAATATTTTACCAACGCATAATCCTTCAAAGTAACATTTACTATTTTTTATTATTCTAAACGTTTTTCTTTAATTTGATCTAGCAAATGTAATTAAACAAAAAAAAAATTTGTTATCCACGAGTTGTCTTAGGAGGATTCCAATTATAGGAAGACACCTTTAAGCCATTCACACTCATACTAATTCCTGTTCGAGCCTGGTAGATCCTTTGTGGAAGACAAAGCTCTGACTTTAAGTTTTAAAGGACTGCATACATGAGGACGGTTCGAATCCGTGATCTCATTTAAGCCGACGGCGGACTCGCATTGAGGCGCTCCGGGATGATGCGGGTCAGTGGATTTTTGAGCCTGTTGAGGTACAGGCCCTTGTCCTGAGATTTTTCCACACCTTGTTTTCTGAAGAGGTCGCTAGTCGCCCTCCTTTTCCTCTTCTTGGCGGATTTCCACCTGTCTCCCTTGAGGTTTGGAACGGCATGACTTTGGAGGTAACGGACTTGGAAGTCACCCGCGCTCTCTTTCACATAGGTGCACACAAAGCGCCTGGCCCCTATGGCTTCCATGCCCACTTTTTCCAGTCCCAATGGAGTCTGGTGAAGCCTAATGTTATCCATTTGGTGCATTGGGTGTTCCAGCATCCCTCCAGTCTCCCAAAAATCAATAAGACATATCTCTCACCTATCCCAAAATGTGAGTTTCCAGAGCAAGTCTCGCAATTTCGACCTATCGGACTGTGTAATGTGAGCTACAAGATTGTATCCAAAATCTTGGTGCACCGTCTTCAAACCGCCCTGCCCTCTCTCATTGGACCCTATCAGAGTAGTTTCGTTCCGGGGCGGAGTATTTCAGACAATATCGTAGTCACGCAGGAGATTATACACTCTTTCCGTCGCCTCCGGGGTAAGAAAGGATTCATAGCCATCAAGGTTGACTTGGATAAGGCTTATGATCGACTGAACTGGAATTTCCTCCGGGACACTCTTCATGTTGCTGGTGTCCCCGATTCCTTGGTGACTCTCATTATGGGCTGTGTCTCCATGGTTTAGATGCAAGTGTTATGGCATGGATGTCCTTCGACTGCTTTCGACCCTACTCGGGGACTCCGCCAGGGAGACCCATTGTCTCCCTATCTTTTTGTTTTATGCTTGGAGCGCCTTTCCCACTTCATTGAGGCCCGGGTGCGAGCTGGCTTCTGGAAACCTTTTCGGTTCGGTAGAAATGGCCCGCAAATCTCCCATCTTTGTTTTGTTGATGACATGGTTTTATTCTCGGAAGCTTCTGCCGACCAAATCCGTGAGATTCTGGCCTGTTTGGATCTGTTCTGTGACGCTTCTGGCCAACGCATTAGCGTCCACAAGACCAAAGTTTACTTCTCCCCCAATGTTTCCTCACATGTTTGTTGTACCATTGCGAGTCTCTTTGGTTTCGCTCAGACCACGGAGATTGGTACATACCTGGGGGTCCCAGTACTTCATCGGAGGGTTACCAAGGCCACTTATTCTCATATTCTTCTCAAGATGCAAGCTCGGCTTTCGGGGTGGCAGGCGGAGGGTCTTTCAATGGCGGGAAGGGTCACCTTATGTCAATCGGTGCTAGGAGTCCTTCCTCTCTATACTATGCAGACTGCTAAACTTCCCAAAGGTTTACTACATGACTTGGACCGGTCATGCAGAAGGTTTATTTGGGGCTCTTCTGAGGATCATCACCGCATGCATCTTGTCTCCTGGCCCCAGGTTTGTCGCCCAAAGTTATCCGGTGGACTCGGGTTGAAACATCTAGGAGCCATGAATGCAGCTGCTCATATGAAGCTTGGGTGGTCAATGCTTCAGGAACCGACCAAGCTCTGTAACCAGGTCTTTCGTGCCAAATATAAAGTCGATCAGCTCCTACCGCCTGCGCTGCATATTCCTTCTGTGGCATCTCCCCTGTGGCGTAGTATATGTGCCACATTTCCAATGTTACTGGCGGGGGCTAAATGGACGGTGGGGAATGGGACTTAGGTTCGCTTCTGGCTTGATCATTGGATTCCCGGGGTGACTGGAGCCTTAATCTCTTACTATATTAGACCGGTTCCAGCAGGCCATCTAGCCCGTTCAGTTCGTGATTATGTGGATGCTCAGGGTTACTGGGCGTGGGATGACCTTCGGGACTTTCTGCCTCACCAGTTTCTGTTACACGTTGCTGCCGTCTTCCCACCTAGGACTTCTCGGGCGGCTGACCAGTTATATTGGTCTCTTGAACCTTCTGGTCACTTCTCTACCCGTTCTGCATATCGTCTATTAAGCCGGCATGAGTGGGAGCCACGAAGCCCCGTCTGGCAGTTGATTTGGACATGGCAAGGGCCAAAGCGTGTCCAGATGCATTTGTGGCTTGTGGCCAAACAACGTCTCATGACTAATGGCCGGCGTTTTCAACTCTCTCTCGCTGACTTCCCAGCTTGTGTGGATTGCCCGCTGCATGAAGAGTCATTGGCATATGTTTTTCGGGACTGTTGGAGGGCACGCTCAATTTGGAATCAACTTCTTCATGGCAATGATCGGCAACAGTTCTACCGTCGTGATTTTCCCTCTTGGCTCGAACGCAACCTTCGAGGGCCGTGTGGGTCCTACACTGCCGATCATTGGCCTCTGGTGTTCGGTGTGGTGCTTTGGAAGCTGTGGATTTGGCGCAATGAGCGGTGTTTTACCCCCGGTGCTTCTCATAACCATCTCATTGGTGAAATTTTCTCTCTCGTGCGTGACGCTTTGCTGGCCCGACAGCTCCTGCGGGATGTTTCGCCTCCCTCTGCTCGACCCCGCAGGCTTCTTGAGGTTAGTTGGTCGAAGCCCAGTGAAGGTTTGGTGAATTTGAGCACCGATGGCTCTGCCAAAGGCAATCCCGGTCTGGCCACAGCCGGTGGTCTTCTTCGCGACGCTGGCGGGCGTTGGCTAGTTGGCTTTGGTGCACTTTTGGAGCACTGTTCAGCTTTGCAGGCTGAATTTTGGGCGGTTTACCATGGTCTAACCTTGGCCTGGTTTCACGGTTATAGTCGGGTGGATTTGACTATTGATTCAGCACTGGTGGTCTCCAGTCTCACGAGTGCAACACAGCGGGATGTTCTTCCATTGCACTCAGCTATCCGAGAGTTGCTGACTAGAAATTAGGACGTTAGGGTGCGTCATGTTTTTAGGGAAGCCAACCGTTGTGTGGATTGGTTAGCTAATTATAGCTATCGTCTTCTGGTTGGTATTCATTGGTTTGGTGAGTCTGTTGTGGGTTTTTCGTCGCTTCTGTTTGCCGACTTTGTTGGGGTGTTTTTACCCCGCGTCACCACCTTGTAGTTTCTTCCTTTAGGGTGTATGCTCCGTTTCATTGACCAAAAAAAAAAAAACTTACCAGCACCTTAGGTAAAAAAAACAAAGCTTATTTAATGGAAGAAGAAAGTTTCGTTTTTCCTTTTGTCTTTTCTTGACTCCAGCTACATTTATAAAGTGAGACTAACCTAACAACTTTTCTTTTTCCCCGTTGCGTGTGGTTCGTGCAATTTGATATTTGAAAGCGAAAGCGTGGTTAAATAAATGAAAGGAAGAGGAAATTTCCATGAAGTAATGCAATACATATCTCCTTTTTCCTATCCACCAAAATTGGGAATACCCATTTTTTCTTGTGTCCCATATGATTTGGTCGGCAGATTTTTCAAGTTCTATGCGAATGTGATGACATGATGTGATGGAATCCCCGCTCACTCACTCTTCCTTCTTTTTGAGTCACACTTGGTTCTATGTGATTCACTCTCCACTTTGAGTGAAGGGTATGTTTTCGTGCGATCTTAAAAATGATTTAAGGGTATGTATTTAAACGGCCATAATATAGTTTCTGCTATGAATAATTTTCATGATAATTGGACTAAATTTGATAGAGTCATTTTAGAATATAAACAATTATTACGTACTAGACCTCGTATTAAAGTTTGTTGGATTCGTAGGAAAGTCAATGTTGAGGCTCATACTATAACACGGGTCTCACATTTATATGCTAGCCGGTGTAGTTAGGATTTACTCCTAATTCTTTGATTAATGCTATTGATATTGCCTTTATTTCAAAACAAAAAAAAAAGATGAAAAATTAAAAATAAAAAAAGATTAAAAAAAGGGGAATCACATTCTCGTAGTGGTTCATCTTTTTGAGATATTTTAATGGATATTCTTGGTTTAATGCTCTAGAAGTTTCCAATTTGACTATATTCTATAAATTTAAACATTACAGCAGCCGATTCAAAGGGGTTGTTGAGAGTTGAACATTTGGAAGCTCACTTCATTTGATAAGTATTTACTATATTCTCATAATTACACAACAAGCCCTAATGTAAAAAATAATTATAATATTCATCTTACCAGGCAATATCCAATAAAGAATAAAAATGATTCCCCTCTTGATATGAAGTCGTTGAATTAATAATAACAACAACAACAATAATATTTAATTTAATTATTTTGCATACTTAAAGATAAAAAAGAAAACAAACAAAACAACGTTCCATATCGGACAGAAAGAAAACCAAATTGATTCGTCTGGCTTGTTTTTTCCAATGTTTCAATCTTGCCCTCTTTACAAGGCCTGGCAATTTCCCGGGAAGGTTCCTTCGTCTTTCGATGTCAGGTAATGAAAGTTGGCAAGACTGGACTTGCTGGCTCTGACTAGGAATCTGTACCTTGATTTAGACTTTGCCTCCTCAAATGGCCAATCCATACAAAACTACAAAAACCCTTCTGGCAGCTACGAGCCTGCATTACATCTCTTCCTTTTCGGCATTAAAAAATGGCATTGTGCTTCCAAGTTCTATAATCTAAAGAAGCATCGCATAAGAAATTTTTCTGCAGAAGAGCAAGCATTGACCTGAGAAATTTCTGTTGCAGAAGAGCTCCGCTGTCTATTGTGGAGCTCATCTAACGGGATAAATAAGGAGCTTTGTACTGCAAAGCACTGCGATAGTTGGACTTTTTCGGGTTTGAATTTTCTTTGTAAAAAAAAAAAAAAAACTATTGACAAGAGATATGATAAACATGAGTGTTCAGCAATGGCAGGAGAGTAGACTGAAAAACAAGGAATAAGACAAGCTCTAGTGTAGTTGTTGCTATGTCCGTTTCTTAAACCAGTTCACTGTCAGGATTCAGGAGTTCCTGTCCTCTTCCTTCAATGTCTGAACTACTAAATTCACTCCCCCTTTGCATTAATGTACACTTGTCTGTATGAATTATTGTTGAATGAGACTAATATTATAACAATGCACGACTTTAAATTACTGTGATTATTTTTTGTAATTGCGTTAATTATAAATAATTGATTAAAAAATTTCAATTTGGTCAATTTAATAGTAAAAATTTTGAACTGTCTAATTTTTTCCTTCAGTTTTTAACTTTTTTAGATTTTTTTAATAACTCTTGCTGTTAAAACTGATCAATTTATTAATTAAACAGTTAATTTGATAAATTAATAATTTTTATAAATTAAAATAAATCAATTGATTTTTATTTAATAATTTCTTTTTAATCAAACTTTAAATTTTTTAATCTTCAATCAATTTTATGACGGTTTAATACTATTTGAATTTTTTAAACCTTAAACTTTTATTTGATTAGTGTAACTTCTAACCTAATTTTAAAAATATTGGATATAACCTCAACAGTACTCAGAAAGTGATTCAATGTAAAGAGGACGCAGATGGATCATATTGACACAGCCAGGCTTAATGTATTGGGCTTGTCTGCTTCTTGTTTTTAGCTTTCTAAAGTTCATGGCATCTATGTACGATATGATCACATACCCATATCGAAAGGACGCAATCTAGAATTTACGTTTTTAATAGGCTATGTGAGTCACGCCGGTCACGACCTTACTTGAACAGGATCTGTTCTATAGGCTCGTACAACTGTGTCCTTAAACACAAAGGAGACAGGAAACCAAGTCTGGTAGATGAAACATGACCGTTCGATCAGAGCGTGATTAACAGTTGCGGCAGGCTTTCCAAGGCTGTCTAAGCTGTAGAGGATCGTTCTCAGCTTCTTCGAGTTGCTGAGATGGTCGATCGGTTGTCTGACAGACTCAACCTTTTTGCCTCAATCTCAACGCTTCCTTCGTAATTTCACGTGAACCGTATGATACGTTCCACCATTTTCCTCAATTTCGAATTCGATGCCTCTCTCCTTCTCCGTCCTTCTCTATCTCAAAGTTCAGTTTTCCTTTTCGGAAATGAAGTTTTTGTGCTTGGGTAGAAATTTCCCACTTTCCCTATATTACGGGGTTGACCGTAAGGTGTTCGATGATATGTCTCAGAGATTTTACATAATGGAACTTGATGGTTTCTTTGGGCACTCGATTTATCTACAATTTTTGTTTGGCTCGATAAAATGAAATTGGAGATGAAACAGAAAATCTGCAAACTTTGATTGTTACAGGTGCTCCTTTGTTTATTTGTGTAGAGGAAGCCGAGCAATTTTACTGGAGAGTTTCACTCCCTTCCATGGGCTTGGCTCACTACTGTTTTCTGATATTGTCCACGATGATTGGAGCCCAATAGACTACAAAAATTCTCTGTTCTTTCACATTTTCTGTGCACATCGGCTTTGATTCGGGTCGGGCTCAAATCTGCCATTCCCCATTCCCGACAATTGCATTTAGGTTGGGTTTGAACAAAAGCCATTCACTCCAAAGTCATAGAGAATACAATTTACTTATAAAATTGTAGTTTGAGAGGTGATCATATAACATTTTCTTATTGTAAAATCAACTTGAATGACTCTTAAATAGATAATATTGCTTATTTTTTAATAAAGAGAATGTTTTATTGTAAGCATTTAAAGTTCGGATAAAAAATCTCTTTTAATGTTTATAATTAACTCCAATTACTAATGGATGGGCTCATAATTAAAAATGTTGGTGTTACACAAATTAAAATTAACAAATTGTTGATTAGAGTTAATAAGTTCTTTTATTTAAAGGTAAGCTAAAATATTTTTTAAAAGCAACTTGTCAACAAAACACGTTAACAATTAATGTTTTAAAAATCTGACCGAAAATTGAACCAAAAGATAAAATGTTTAAGATTTAAGATATTCAACTAGTATTAAACTGTCATAAAATCGATTAAAGATTTAATAAAATTGAAGAATTTGAAATATAATTAAAAAGATTGTCCTTAGTTTAAACTTTATTTATATAAAATTGATCAATTTATAAAAATGGATAAATTAGTAATTTTTAATAATAAAATTATTTAAATAAATTAAATTAAAAACTAAGAGATAGACTCATAGGGAAGCTTTTTAACTCACCCATCTTACTACAGTCAAGTTAGTGTATGGTGTGGTAAGAGAAAAAACAAATGTTCACTAAAAGTCTAACACCAAATTGATATGACAAGACAACTGCACGCTTGTGGGGTCCCCTTATTTGTTTTTGGCAGGTTTACTGCTTTGTTGCTCTCTTCACTCCAACAATAATTGCTTAATATGTCCCGTTTCTGGCATTACATAAATAAATACGAGATGACAAATAGATAACATTAGACTTAATCTAATTCGAAATTAATATTTTAGATTGGAATTGTTTAAGTTAAGAATCGAATTTGAATATTAAAACCATAAACACTCACTTGATGATGTCAAAAGTTAAATTAGACATGATTTAAGATTGAGTATAAGAGAGAATAATAAATTTAATTTAAAGACAACAAAATAAATTTGAATTGATTAAATTTAGAATTGAATTCAAGATCTAAAAGGTTGGTTGATATAAGTTAAAATAATGATCGGTCAAATAATATATAAAGAGCTAAATTAGATATAAATTAAGATTTCAGTATAGGAAAGAATAACATATTTAATTTAAGAACAACAAATTAAGTTTAAATTGATTGAATTTAGAATCGAATTCAAGACTTAAAATATTAGTTGATCCGATATTAAGTATGACCAACACATAATGTATAAGGAGCTTGAAGAAGGTTCAAAACATATCAACTGCAAATTTTATCAATGTAATAAAAGAGATAAGTGTATATAATGAGCAAATCAAATAAAAATATGATATGGTGGTATAGTGGAAAACCTAAAAAACACTAATATGCATTAGTGGATAAGTCTTTTTATGTCACTCTAAAAATAGTTTTGGATTTTTTTTTCTTTTCTTTTCTTCATTTTGTTCCTACTCAACTGGATTGATATGCATATCTGTATCACTTCTTTATATGATGATGGATTAGGCAAAAGAGAGCATATGTTGTCTCAAAAGCTTAGTGCAAGCTCCTAACATGGGTGCAGATCATCTTTCCCACTTGCCTAATTTTGTGAATCCTTTTCATGTCTTTGTTTCTTCTTTAGCTTTGAAAGGACATATCATAAAACTTCCAATTTCAGGCACTAGAAAAGCACAGGACATCATTGTAACTCAAATCCTAATCCCTAAAGTTTAGCAAGTGATAAGATCTAACTAATTAGAAAGGGAAAATTTACTAAAAATTAATAGTAAAATCTTATTTTATTAAATTTAAATTTAAGAAATTGTTTTGAATTTTGAGCTAGTGAATCTTACGTAATTGATTAAACATGAATTCATTCAAAGCCCTAATTAAATTTATTTAAACCAAAGTTTAATAAAATTAAACCGTAATTCAAGTCAAATTCAAATTCATATTAAAAAATTTGAGCTCGGACCTTATGAAACCTAATCTTGATTCATATATAATGTTCAATGTATGTTTTTATATTCAAGCAATTATGCCTATATACATCTTATTGTCATGTCAAATTCAATATACATTTATGTGTTCCAGCAATTATACTTATGTATATCTTATTGTCACGTCAAGTCCTTAATGATAGAACCTTCATATTTCTGTGCAGAAACCCTAGTGGTATAAAGAGAGTATAATCTATTCAAAACTTGATGGGATTGGGATTTTCTCAACTTGGGTAAATGCAAAAGATACCAAAACAAAAAAAGCCTAGCTAGGGGGCAAAAAACCTACAATGACTTGGTCCATAACTGCCATGTAGATGTAGTACAACGTCTGACATGAATCACCGATGGTCACAGACCAATAACTGAAGTTAACAGTGTAGACTTTACTCAGGGAAACATAAGTTAAACCCCCAGAGAAGAGAAGATCGATCAATGACAAACCAGTGAAGAGCAGAAAAAAAAAGGCAAAGGGAATGAGAGAGACGGGAGGAAGAGACACGAGACCTTACCTGTCTATCTATCTCTTTCTCTCTCTGTACTCTGTTAGCTTAGCCACTACAGGATAAAGCTTCAACAAGTCGGTACAAATGGGACCCGATACACAGAGCTAAACCCTAGATAGAAACAGGAAAAAGGAGGAGTTAGATATATACGTAAGATTCATGTCGGTTGGTCTTTAGTTTTGCACGTGGAAGTCAGCACCAGAACCACACAGAGATTAGATAGGAGAATGAGTGATGTGAGTTTTACACTTGTCATGCCTAACAAATACTGTCTCAAACGTCCATTAGGGGACCGTTTGCGCTAGTAACACCACTACGGCGTCTAACTCTTAAGCCGGTAGATTACATTTACATTTTACTGGAAGTATCTGAAGAGTGAAGGCCCTGGCTCTCTGGTGGTTAACTTGCATGGTGTAGCTAGGGTTAGGGTTTAATGCGAGAGCTGAAAGGTCAGGTCAGGTCAGGTCAAGATCAGGACAAGTCATGTGTCTATGTCAACATCGCCTTACAAACAAACCTCTCTCTTGTCTTGTCAACTCATTTGAATGACACCAAACTAGCTTCCTCACGTACATTGTATGCAATCAACTAAGTACGTATTCATGAAGATTGTATGTGTATGATAAACTTTGTGTAGATTGTACACTTCCTAAAGGTTACGTTTGTTTAACCTTTTTCTATTTTAGTTCTTGTAATATAGAAATTATTGCACAATTTTTACGACCACATTCTATTATTATTTTATTTATTAATTAAAATAAGTAGTATTGAAAATTTTAAATTCTAATATGACATTAATTTTAGAATTATGAATAGATATAAAATTAATTTGAAGAGATTTGTATGGTAGTTAAATATTGTCATAAGAAATTAAAATATAATTTTAATATAGGAATTAAAATAAAATATGTCAAATAATAGGAGGAGCTTATTATAATTAATCCTTTCTTCTAATACTCACATTTAATTTATAATCTTAGACTTATCACTTAACAACTACACAGACCTGGCCTGTTTGAACAATTGTCAGTACAGCCCAACATTGAAGACCGAGTTAAGCTTCTTCCCAAAGCACTCAAGTAGGGCGTTTTGTGCTCTTGGAGAATAATGCACAATAGCTATAGTTTTGTGGGTTCAAAGGTGAATGTGTAGCTGAAAGATCCAAATTATAACTGAAGTTAACTGTAGTTAGTGAGAGTTTGATACAAATCCAACTCTGGTGATTGGTGCAAAAGCAATGAAAAGTTTATGCTTTTCACAAGTTGGAGACAGCCTTTGGAAACAAAAGATGTTCAAAGATTTGATTACATGCTCAGCCAAAATCTTTCACAAAAGTCTTAACAGTTTTCCCCCCCCTCTTCCTAGCACTTTTGCATCTTCCATCCATAATAGCCACCTTAGTTATTAAGGATGACAATTCACTTGATCTGGCCTAGCATATATTGCCAACGACTCAAGCCCACCACATCAAAAAGATAAATCGTTATGATATAATTATTCAAAATAAGTCATTTTGATTATTAAAATCTAAAATCTAAAAATCAAAACGACATTATTTGTTATTTTTGTAATATGGAATAAAATATTTTAAATTTTTTGATCAATTAACCTGAACTTGGCCTAGCTCAGTCGAACCGGGTCAATATTATCAACCTATCTTTATGGAATAATTACTTGCGTTGGCATAAAATCCTCTTTTTAATAGTTCATAAGAGTTTTATACTATCCATTCATTGAAAAATATATGCCTTGCTTGGTAGGACCATTTTAGGGTTCTTTGCATCTAAACCTATTTTGGTGGATCCGTCCTTTTCAATCCCCTTTAAATCCATACCAAAGAAAATTTGGCATACTAGTCGAATAATTTTTTTTAGTAAATTAAAAAAAGGTAGGCATAAATTTCATTAAAAAAATTTCAAATAAATATTTACTTGGTTTGAGAGATACAGAGAGATGAAAGCCACAAACTTACTTCCACCCAAGTGAGTAGTTGTTGGTTCTTCCCATGTCATGATGATGTGGTTGCCCTAATTGGTGGACTTGGAAATCAAATGGGAGTGTAAGATAAGTGGATGGTTGTCTCCCAATTGCATGCAAGTCACTCAACAATTTTGAATTATTTTCTACTTTTAATTCTCCATTCTTATATATATATTGTTTCTCAAAATTAATTTTAATTTTCTTTCCTAATTATGTATACTATGAATTTGAAATTAACACCAACTCAAAATGGTAGGAAGATATATATACTTGTTCCTTCATTCTTTTCTTTCCTTCATTGTAACTATTTAAGCTCAAATGATTCTTTACATGAGATTAATCATTTAATTGAAATATAATACTTTATATTTTTAAGAAATAAATAGATGCATCTTATGATGGTTCACAATAGAAGCATAAAAGTCTTTTCGCCTAGTGCCTTAGCACTTGATTTTAAGTCCTTTTTTCTTATAGAGAACATCATTTTTACCCATCAATCAAATACAATAAAAATATAAAGCTATATTAGGAAGTTTTGCTTTTACCATTAGTAGAATTCAATTTGGGAAATTTCCTTGCTTCTAACCTAACTATTTAAAGCTTATACCTAAAATAAGACTTCACTATTTCACCAAACATATGCTCTTTCCAAAGTCACAAACTTATATAAGCTTTTGGTTATAGTTCTTTGAACTCATTAGGGTGTTATATGACTTATATCAAATTCAAGAATTGGCAACTCACATTATTAGTCAAAATATGGGCCTAAGTTAGGAGAATTTTCTCATTACCTCTAGCTAGGTCATATAGAAAATTTAATATAAAATATATATCTCATAGTAATTTAAGCTTAGAAATGGAATGATTAGTTTGGAAATGATTCTTAGTTACAATAAACTAATATATACTTTCTTGAAGTATTCTAATCGAGCCCTAAATCAAGTTAAAACCTCTAAAGTTAGTATGAAAAGTATTTAACTACTAATGTAATTGATCGAATATAGGATTTTGTATTAGTTTTGTAGATTTTAAATAAGTCTAATGTTTAACTAAACAAAACTTATGGACTAAAATTTAAATTCTTTAATTAATTTTTTGAGTAGTTATTCCAAGTACTAATTGTTCATTTTCTCCTTTCTTTTCATTTTCCCAACTTAAATTAAACCATGTAGCAAAAATTAGTGTTCCCTTTCCAAACTTTGCCTATTTCCACCTTAAAAGATTCTATAGTTTGCCGATTTCTATCATCTAATGGCTACTTCCATACACAAAAACGCTTACATAATGCCTTAAAAGATGAGGGATGCATTTTTTTTATATATATACCCACTTAACAAAATTAACTATAATGGCTGATCAAAGCTTGGTGACTCCCTCTTGATGAGGTTGTGTGTATGCTCGTGTCACAACTAACATGATTGGAGAAGAACTTTCGATGCTATGGTCTTTGCACTAGATGTGGTCAAATGGTTTATAAATCATACATGTCAAAGGTTAATGATTCACGCCAAGACCATGTGGAACCATAGCAACTTTAGAGTATGGTGCATGTGGGCAAGGCACTTATTGTCAAATCTAAGCTTATAGTGTTGGGTCATTTATCATTTCACCAGGTCAAAAAATTGGCAGACCTTCCATCGGAGAAAGAGGGAAAAAGGCAGCATTCCCTTCTCTAAAACCCTGAAACACGTCTGCTCAAAGATATACACTTGATGCAGTTAGTTTTTGGTTTGTCCCCCAACTTAAAATTTCACCAAGATAAGATCTTGTCAAAATATAGAAATTTCTTTAATTAAGTAAAAATACAAATTTATTATGCAATTTTGATATCTAATTGACGATTTAAAATTAAATTAAGAGAAAACCATAGCGACAATATGAATAATTTTTACGTTGACTAAAGACATAAATTTCTTGTATGATTTCTCTTATTTTAAATTATTAAAAATATAATACATTTTAACAAATAAAACTTTCTTTTAAACATAAATCAATTATTTTAACAAAAATCAGTATGCAATTAGCTAGTATTATGTGATAAGTTGAGTCTAAATATGATTGAATATAAGATAAATCAGTCCCTATCAAAATAATTTGGCAAGTCCCATGACAAAAGGGTCTCACTTTCATATTTTAATAATATAAAATATCTTTTAGGTACTTAAAATTAACAAAACATTCTTTAGAAAATCTTTCTAAATTAACATCTTTTATATTTTTGGTTTAATATAAACTTCATGTTTTTATTAGCTTCAATAAGAAACATACAAGCCAAAGTGCAAGGGTTCACCTTAATACCACCATAACCTGTAAATAAAAGTTCCTAACACAAGAAGGGGTTGAATGGTAGTGAAAGCTGAGACTGAGAGCCTTAATTGGTGGGATGTGTCCATTATAAGATTCTCCATATATAGTGGCATGGGATGGGAAGGGGCAGCTTTTGGTTTCCTCAAATACTCCACCACCTTAATTATACATGATATTTTTTGACCCTTTACCCCCTAAAAAGATGCATCTAGTAGTGATCTTCTCAACCACTACTTCCTCCAATTTCATATATGGTTTACATCATTTATCCAATCAACTTTTTTTAAATTATAAATCATATATTAAATTATTTAATGAACTTAAAGTATTACTAATAAACTCAGACTTTAAAAAGTTTATTAAAGTCTGATTTAAAATTTTAATTTCAATGTATTAACGACACTTTGAAGAGCTCTTATCGCTAATCGGACCAACTTTAATTTAGTAGTACGTAATATTTATAAATCATATATTTTGAATAAATTATTCAACAAATTGATAACTTGGAGTCAATTAATAATAAGCTCACATATTTTCATTATCGATAATAATAAACCGAAAGACCTTAAAAAGAATCTTAAAGAATGATTAGAAATTCCAACTTCAAGGGATTGATGGCCCTTTGAAGAGCTCCTACCACTAAATTAGACCAACTTTACAAGACACGGGCAAGAAGATATTGCACGAAGAGCCAAAGAAAGGAAGAAAGAGAGGACCCTATACAAATCAAATGCTTTCCACCTAAGAGACCCAAAAGTCCAAAGTCAAATGTGATCCTATCACATTCTTAACTTACAATCTTTGACAACTTATCATTTCTGTCTGGGGGAGAAATGCACCTGAAAAGGTTGTTTGCAACGAATCTCAGAATTTCTCCAAACTTGACCTTCAAACCCTACAAGAGTTGTTCTATTAAAATGAAACTCTGAATTGGCACACACTTGCATCTTCCAACCCTAACTTGCAGACCCTGAGATTAGACAGCCTTGACATGGACATATGCATAAACACTGTTTCGACATAGGAAATTTTCCTGACTTGTCAATTCAGTTGTTTTGTTGAATAGTTACGGGGTGATTAAACGTATGTACTTCCTAGTTTACGTTTCCAAATGTTGTCTTCCTTGTCCTTGAAGACCACTTTTTGTCCAAAATCAAGTGTTTATTAGAGTTGACATGAGATTATAATTACGGCTAAAAGAACTTAGAACTTAATGTCAACAAAACAAGTGTTAGTTCTATAATTTTCCATTTTAAATTCCCATTTTTGCATGTCTAAAAATGTTTTCTTTTTTTTTTCCCCCATTTTGATCATATGTATAGTATACAACCAACAAACAAAGTTGAAAATCAGAAAGCAAGAAAAGTTTGAAATGACTCATCAATAGACAACAAGATAACTGTGAGATCTATCCTTTATTGACCCGTACGCTTCCAATTAGTTTCTTGAAATGTAAGTAATTATTTATTGTCTATTAATTTAAGACCCTTTCTTCAATACTCATACAAGCTCCATTAAATGTTATGGTTGGAAGTAACAAAACCCTTAAAGGGGGAGGTGTATGCTGTTCTATTTTTACTGTTTTAACACTGTTTTAATTAATCTCATCCGCATATTTATATAGATAACACATAAATGTGTGAATAAGATGACTTGAAACAAAGTTGAAATTATAAAAGTGGAACAGGTGATTTAATTTTTTAGGAAGAAAAGTAACTCAAAAAGAAAGATTGACAGCTATAACTAAACATAAAGTTAAGCACTCAAAAATATAAATTATTATGATTTACCCAGTGTATAAAAGAAGCCCATTATTATAATACACAAGTGTAAGTGAGATGAATATTAAAATATAACTTTAGCATAAAATAATTTATTTGCACCTAGAGAAAAGGGAAGTGAAAGCAAGGATTTAATCTTTTGGTAATTCTTTCCTAATTTAGCATCTTACTCGTTTATGTTTTCAATAAGATTGTCACCAACCCTTTATGGCAACATTTTGATTGGAGTAGTATCCTCGACATTATTACTATTGATATTATAATAACAAAATGAAACCATATATTAAAAAAAAAATATCGTGGTCCGACCATTCGCTTCTTAATTAATTAGGCACCGTTTAGCCCCTTGACCTAGCTAGAAGGTCGTGTTGCTCATATGCAAGAATACATCAGAAAACAGAAATCATCAGATCAGCAACCTCAACTCCTTCTCGGTGGCCAAAACCAAATAAAATATATTAAAAAACACATTTTTAAAAAATTTGAAAATACTAATAATTCTGCCTTTTAAGTAGTAGTTCAATAAATTGAAAAAAGTCCCTTACATATTTATTAATTTACTTTTAATATATAAAAGTTGTAATAACCTGATTAATAAGAGTTTTTATTAATTTTTATTAAATGCATACCTATATTTTAGCAATATAATAAAATACACTAAAAATAATACCATATAAAAATAAACTAATCTGACTTTTGTTTCCTGACATGTCTTATCTCGATCACTGCCGAAATCCCAACTAACAAGTTGCACATCTAATCAGATATCGGAAACCAACATCACAATATCGAACTTTCTCTTCAATGCCACCGCTCTTCCCCCGTTGCTTGATAGATATTGAACATGAATGTACGTGCAAGTAGAAATCTGTTGGCATACGGTAAAGCAGCTCAAGTTTCGTCCTTATGTTTGTAAATCGAGGCAATCCCCACAAATATATTATTAATTTATGATTTATTATATGTATCTAAATATTTATTGATTATAATAGTTCTAAAATCTAAATCCTCTTTAGATTTTATAAAATGAGCTGGAGTTTCACAAGGAAATGTAACAAGAAAAATATAAGTAAAATGTTAATAATAAATTAACGTATGCACTAATACAAATGATTAAACTTTTCAATAATATACTCCCTCTGATTCATAATAAGAGTCGTTTAAAAAAAAATCCTTATTAAGAAAGCTAATGAAATTATAAATATACCCTTGCAATAATTAGCAGGTGAGAGAAATTGTATATTAAATTGCCTTGAAATTGTGATCTGTATAATTAAGATTAGAGATAAATGAAAGGTTAATTTTGAAAGAAAAATTATAAACATGCATACAAAGTCAAAAATGACGCTTATTTTAAATAATTAAAATGTATCTAAAACGACACTTATTATGAATCGGAGGGAGTAGTAATTACAATTACAATCACAGCTTGTAATTTAAAGTGGATTAAAAATTTTAACCCAAAAAAAATTGGAAAAAATGCCTCCCATATGTATAAATTATGTGTAAGTAAGTAGTTGAAGCAAGCTGCATATATAGATATGTATCATCAATAATTTCATGTCTCTTCGATGGCCATGAGTGTTGGGAAAGTGATGGAAAGAGAATAAAAGGTTAAGAGAGGAGTGGGAGGATGACAATGATGATGACAAGACAAGTCAAACGTCAAATCGAGGGTCTTAAAATCATAAGACAGTCAGTGGACGTATTGTCAATCAATAGGATTTTGTGTGTGTGTGTGTGTTTTTCTATATTTACAATTTCTGATTTTCTTAGGGAGGCAAACCCCTTTACTAGGGAAAACAACAGCTTCTTTCTTTAGATCCTATGTCAACAACATCTATTTTCACATGCCAAAGTCTAGGTTTTTCACTTGTTTTCTTTGGCCCCACTCACCTAATCCAATGTTTTAAAATTAATTAAACAATTGAATTTATTGATTTTAAATATATAAAATAATTTTTAAATTCAGTCCGACCATTGAACCCTAAGATCAAGTTGACACGATTCCCAAGAATCTCAAATATTAACCTCTCAACTTTTCTCTTCTTCTTATCTATCTATCCAACCCGAATTGCACACTTCAATTATTTCCACTCATTTTCAGAGCTTCATTTGATGTTTCTCATTTAAGGAGAGTGTCTTTCACCAATACTTTAACTTACCCTTTAGAGCTTTTACTTTGATTTGACCATCCATGTTCATTGTTTGTGTATATTACTCTTTCTCCATGTGTAGAAATTAGGTTAAAGGTGATGTGATGCTATTGCTATGCACAAAGGCTATGGTATGTCGGCCTTTCATATTAAGAAGACCCTAAAATCTTGTTACTGCTTAAACTCGCATTTAAAATAGAAAAATGACTTCTAAAAGGTGACCCTGTTCATATATAACTAAATTTTGATTATTTTACTCGGAATATCTAATAAATAAGCTTTAAATTCACAACTTCTTTGGCTTCTACTATTAAAAATGGGAATTTAGAAAAAAATTGTGAAAGCAAATATGGACAAAGGGACAATTTTCTATAAACTGCCAAGCTAACCTAAAACTAAGTGACAAAAACTTTCTTAAACGTGATGACAAGATTCGAGGCAATGAATTCTGCCAATAGCTCCAACCGAAGCCTTCCATTTCTTTTTGTTCACTGTGTTTCAGATTTGTCGACACTTTTATTTTATTACATGACATGTCTACGATGGTCCAATGTTTTTTTCTTTTATTGTACAAGCATTGACATATACATATATATATATATACGCCTATGTTCTCATATTCTCATAGGGGTCACTACTTGCCAATCTGATTCTATATATTTGGAGTTAATCATTATCATCTAATTTAAAGTCTAAACCACCAAGCATTAAGCATGCTAAACTTGGCAGTGAAGTCATGGTGGAACGGCTAAACTGTTCAATTTTGTTGGGTTTATACAATAATAATATATATAGAGAGAGAGCATTGAGTTGGTTCTGAAGTATAAGTTCTGACAATAGCTAAGTTTGGAAATTCATCTTTTGTAATCATCAACGTCTTACTTTGGTTCAACATGTGTATCGTCAAGATTTAATGGTACAAACTACAAAGTGTCCACAAAACGTGAAAATTAATCACGGATGTAAATTATGCAATTTATATGATATCGTAGCGACAATCAAAATTATAATTATGCAATTTAAAACATCAAACTCTTTACAATTATGCAAAATTTAAGAAATTTCAAGAGCAAACCGAATCTTGTAGAGATGAATTATGTTTTTTTAGGTCTCTTAGTGCATGCGGAAGACTATTTGATATAATTTAAAGACTGTTTGCTATAATCTAATCTCAAACACAGAATGCTAATGGGAAAAGTCAAGGATTATGAATAAAACAGATTTCCCATCATCAAATCAAATATTAAACAAGTGATTGGAAAATTTAGAAATGGTTTCATGGTCCCATTAGTGTAGGAGTCAACACTATTAAGTCAAAAATAATATGATTTTTTGGGCTAATCAACAATGTATTTTATTACATGTCAAAGTTTAAATTATTGGAAGAGAAAAATAAAAAATACCCATTATTTATTTTGTTAAATATTTTTTAATTATATCTCTAATTTATTTAAATACTCTCAGCCGCCCAGAATAGCCACCCATATTGCTCTCTGTCTCTCTCTACAAAATATCTAAAAACACCATACTCTCTACTTGTAAGAGTAGAGAAGAAAAAAGAATCACCCTCTCTCACTTAAAAAACACAGTAACTCAGAACCCATCATCATCATCATCATCCATGGCCAGAACACAAAGCCAAAGAGAGGGAGTGAATCTTTTGCTCTTCTCTTCATAACCCATTAAGCTTTTTACCTCAAAGTTTCAGTTTTTCTCTTTATATATATATATATATATATATATATATATATATAGCAACAAGAATAGCAACCCTAGTAAAGAGAAGAAGTATATATTTGTTGTGTTCAGTCTTTTCCTTTACCATGACCCTTGAAGAGACTTTAAGATCTCTGTCCATAGACTACCTGAACCTGCTCATCAATGGCCAAGCCTTCTCTGATGTAACTTTTAGCGTGGAGGGTCGTTTCGTTCATGCTCACAGGTGTATTCTTGCAGCAAGAAGCTTGTTTTTCAGGAAATTCTTTTGTGGACCCGATCCACCATCTGGGTTAGACCCGTCTGGTTCAAGGATAGCCTCGGTTGGATCGCCGCCGGGGTCGAGGACTAATGTTATACCGGTGAACTCGGTGGGGTATGAAGTGTTCTTGTTGCTGTTACAGTTCTTGTACAGTGGACAGGTCTCTATTCTGCCTCAAAAGCATGAGCCAAGGCCTAATTGTGGTGAGAAAAGTTGCTGGCACACGCATTGCACCTCAGCCGTTGATCTTGCTCTTGACACTCTCGCTGCCGCTAGATTCTTTGGAGTTGAACAGCTTGCATTGCTCACTCAGGTCACTCACTCACTCCCTTCCCTTTATTATTTTCTTCCTCTTACTGTCATTTCAGTTCTTTCTTCTTTTACTGCTCTTTCTCTCTATCTCTCTCTTTTAACACTCTGTCTCTGTGTCTTGATTAGCGTGTGTTGTGGAGTCTGTGGACTCGTAAATTTTTATGGGTTTAGTTTTTGGGATTTGGCCATTTGGGTTCTTAATTCTATATACCCTTCTTTTTTAGTAACAAAAAATTTGGGTTTATCTCATCAAATGAAATAGAAGTTTTGGCTGAGATGTTGAAATAGTCTCTGTCTGTACAAACTTTTGTTCAATAATCTCATTATCTCACTTTTTCTTCTGTTAATTTTCCATTAACATGTCCCTCTTGCTTTTCTTCTTCTTGTTTTCTGTACATGCCACCAAAAATTATACACCAAAATGGCCTTTCTACTCTCACGTCAATTCACTTGTTATGAACGTTGAAGCTGTGAAAAGATGGCATCTTTGTCTTGATCTCATGTAGGACGTAACATTTTTTTGGGTGTGTTTCTCATCCTTTCAAATATTTATAAGAACGTCCAAATTTGACTATTGATGTTCTCTCTCTAGTCTTAGTCTTGTCTTCCACAGTGAGGCCACACACCCTATAAGGGCATCTCCAACCATTGCACTAAATTTTTACACCAAATTTGGTGTAAAATGGAATATTCTCAGCATCTTTTTACACCAAATTTGGTGTTGCTCCAACCATTTACACCAAATTTTTACACCAAATTTTTATACCAAGATTTTTACAAAGAATATACCACAATAATTTAGTTAATAACTAAATTAATTTATATTTATATAACCACAATAATTTAGTTATTAACTAAATTAATTTATATTTGTACAAGAAATTTTATTTATTTATTTATTAAAATAAAATAAAAATCATTATTCTTAATCAATTAATATATACTTTATATTAAATTAATATTATTTACAAAATATATTTAATATTATTACAACAAATTAATAATATACACAAATATAAACTGATTTTAATTTTGGAGGAAATAGGGATGACCTTCCAAATTATTAATTATCTATGTTAAATTAATATTTCAAGTGTTTTAGTTTTGTTTTAAGTTTATTGTTGTTATTTTAGTTTGCTTATAATCTAAAGTCGATTTCCGTTGTAATTTATTTAAGTCTAGATGTAATTTCAAATATTTATGTTGAGTTTTAATTTTATGTAATTTCAAATATTTATGTTGAGTTTTAATTTTATGTAGTTTCAAATATTTACATAATTTCAAATATTAATGTAATTTCAAATATTTATGTTGAGTTTTAATTTTAAAATCAATTGTGTGGTTTAAATTTATGTACTTTTTATTTCAAATTTACTTTTTGTTCTTACATATTTTATTAATGAATTTATAACACTCATAAATAAGAATTATAAATAAATATTAAAATAAATTTAATATTATATTCAATATTAGTCTCGTTTTAAATGTCTCAATGAGACCTTTGTAATGATATATTTTGTGTAAAGTAATAAATAAGTTAAATTTAATTATTTAGTCAATTATGTAAATAAATCAATTTGTGAAAAGGATATAAAAGGAAAAGTTAAAAGTACAAGGTTAAAGTTGTCTTTTGTACTTTTGGTGCAATGAATAGTAACACACCAAATTTGGTGTGTTACTATTCATTGCACCAAATTTTTTGGTGTTTTGGTGCCTTGGTTGGAGAAGAATTTTTGCACCAAAACACCAAATTTGGTGTTTTGGTGTCTTGGTTGGAGATGCCCTAACTAGTAAATCTCATTTTTTGGTTCCAAGTTCGTTGAAAAATGGACCACATAGAAGCACGTCTCGAGCACAAACATCCCATCATATAAATACATGTTCCAATTCGAGAGTGTTAATGATAATTGTGTCCAATCTACTGATTTTCTTGTTTGTGATGTTGGACAGAAGCAATTGGCTACAATGGTAGAGAAAGCATCCATCGAAGACGTCATGAAAGTTCTGATAGCTTCAAGGAAACAAGACATGCAACAACTTTGGACTACTTGTTCACATCTAGTGGCCAAATCAGGTTTGCCACCAGAAATCCTCGCCAAGCACCTTCCTATAGATGTTGTGGCCAAAATCGAAGAGCTCCGCCTGAAATCTTCCCTTGCTCGCCGATCACTCATGCCTCACCACCCCCACCCCCACGACCTCACAACCGCAGCGGAGATTGAGGACCAGAAGATGCGAAGAATGAGAAGGGCGTTGGACTCGTCTGATGTTGAACTTGTCAAGCTTATGGTTATGGGGGAAGGCTTAAATCTTGATGAGGCATTGGCCCTGCATTATGCTGTAGAGAATTGTAGCAGAGAAGTGGTTAAGGCCTTGCTTGAGCTCGGTGCAGCTGATGTCAACTATCCGGCGGGTCCTGCGTGTAAAACTCCGCTTCACGTTGCGGCGGAGATGGTGTCACCGGACATGGTTGCTGTTCTACTTGATCACCACGCTGACCCTAATGTTAGAACCGTCGATGGTATCACCCCACTTGATATTCTTCGAACCCTAACCTCGGACTTCTTGTTCAAAGGTGCAGTCCCAGGTTTAGCTCACATTGAACCCAACAAGCTCAGGTTGTGCCTCGAGCTTGTCCAATCTGCAGCTCTGGTTATATCTCGTGAAGAAGGCAATAGTGTCAATGCACCAACTTCAACACCAATCTATCCACCTATCAATGAAGAACACAACAGCAGCAACACTGGTAATCTGAATCTCGATTCAAGGTTGGTGTATCTGAATCTTGGAGCCACTAGTTCAGGTCATCAAATGAGATCAAGAATGGACGGAGATGACAGTAGCCACGGAAGCCAGAGACATGACACATCAATGTACCACCACCCCCATGAGTTTTAGCTCTCACAAACTCAAAACTCTCTATATCCGTTAAAACTATATCTATATCTATATATATATATATATATAAATAGTGAGGAGACAACAGCTAGACAATAAAAAAAAAAGAAGAAGAAAACTTCATGAAGAAGATGATCACTGGATCATATTTAGTTATCAGTTTCTATCTCTTCTCTTATCTTTCCGCTGTCTTATCCGTTCTTTCTCCTTCAGTCCTTTTATCTTATTTTTGTCCATTTCTTCCCACTCTGGGTTCTCTCTAGTTCCTTTAATTTGTAGGCTCTCGATGATCATCAAATCAAGTGCAATGTCATTGGTGATGTATGGGAATTGGAAATCTTTAAATTCTGAAGAAGAATCTGAGTTTTTTCTTTTGGGAGGGGTTCTCATGGAGGGATTAGAGAGACACAGGTCAATCTTTTCAAACCTGGCCTGACTCAACTCCTTTGTATTTATTTCATAGCATCTAATATCATTCACACCTATTTATTATTCCCATCTATCAATTACTTATCTTTAATCTTTTGCACATGTAATGTGCATATCAGTTTCAGAATTTACCGCAACTGATGTTGGTGGGGTTTCTTGGTTCTTGTTGAAGCTTTGTTTGGACATCAGTGCTTTTTTTTTTTTTCTATAATGACCATTTCGTTTCTAGAGTTGATAGACTTTAACATGGAAGATAGCTTAAAGTTATTTATTATTTCCAACATGTGAGGGTTCCATACTTACTTTGATCATTTTGTATGCCTTTGAAGAAGCTCACATCTAAAACCCTAGGGTTTTAGTACTCTTTTTATTCTAAAGCAGTATGTGCTTGAGTTGAGGGTTTTGGTACTCTTTATATTCTAAAACAGTATGTGCTAGCTTGAGTTGATCTTGATTCTTGCATCCTTTGATACACAGCTCAACCTTATTAAAGCTGAGAGACAAGAAACCCTTTCGAAAATGTTCCAAGTTACTTTTAAATTGTTGTTTTACCTTAAAGAAAATTATGGTTCTGGAGTTTTGTAAAATAATATTTTATAATTTATTATATTAATACTATCGATACCCCCCAATCATCAGACTAGATGATCAGTCATGTGATTGGCTTCAACAAAATAATGGGAAAAAAACATTTTGTGAGAGTGAAAACATGTATGTATGTATATTGGAAACTAAATAAGAGATTAAAAATGCAAAATATTATTTAGGTTGAGAAAATTTAGTTACAGAGATTACACTTCTAAAATGTGGGGTATAAATAAATGTTTTGAAAATAAGACCGAAGTTAAATTGGTAAGACGAGCTTTAAGGTATAAAAGGTTCAATCCATATTAGACTATTATAAAATCGGTTAAATATTGAATAAAATTGAAGAATTTAAAATGATTGAAAAGATCATCCTTATTTATCAAAAATTAAAGTTTAATTAAAAAACTGTTAAATAAAATTAATTGGTTTATAAATAGCTCATTAACTTATAAAAATTAGTCGATTAATTAATAAATTGATCGGTTTTCACAATAAAATTGTTAAACTAAAACAAATCAAAATTTAAAACCGAACAAAAAATTGGCCAATTCAAGATTTTCGCTATTAAATCAGTTGAACCAGTTTAATTTTTAAAACATTGTTACAAATTAAGCTAAGCTTATAATTGTGAGCAAGCATAATTTAAGGAATAAAAGATATCAGTATCTTCCTTAATTTGTTCAATATTTGAAAATCTCTTATAATTTAATGTTCTTAAAAACTCATATTTCTTCAAATGGATATTTACAAATTTTCTGTTAAAATTTAACAAAATTAGTACGAGATATAATTAGAAACATCTTATACGTCATTTATCGAAATTAATGAATAAATAAATAAATAAATAGAAGTGATGTGTGTTAATTTAACAAAATTGAAGGACTTGTTTTAAGATATTAGACCATAAGAAGTTTTTCAAAATAACCATATGAATTTAAAGCTTATAATTGTTTTTTAAAATTCCAATAATCTATAAATGTTACATAATTTTAGCCACTTTAGGAACCAATGTACATATCCTCTCTGGCTCTTTCCAAGAAGTGTTTATTTAATAATGTATTTACATTGTAAATATATAATTAATTATTTTAAAAATATTTGATATCTTTATATTGTGATTCTATTCAAATTATAATTAATGATTAGATTTTAAAATTATAATTTCAATTTTCTTTCTTTATCACGAAAGAACCTAAAGTCGTTATCTTTCAAAACCTAAAGTTTAATTATCTTGTTCTCTAGACGTGTTATTTTGCTAACCTATCAGCATGTGTATTATAGATATGTTCTAATATTATAAAAATCAGATTAAAAGTTAAACTGATAATATAAAAATTTAAGATTTAAAAGATTTCAGATCATAAGAGAATCACTAAAGATTGGAATATTGTGAACAAAATTGAAGTTTAATTAAAAAGATTATTAAATAAAATTAATTGATTTATTTTAGTTTACAAGAAGTTATTAATTAATAAAATTTGATCAATTAATTAATAAATTGATTAATTTTAATAATAAAAATTATTAAAGTAAATTAAACTTATTGAAAACCAAACCAAAAATTGAACAGTTTAAAATTTTTACAATTGAATTGACTAAACAGATTAAGTTTTTAATAATTGTTCTTACTTGCATTCGAACTCCCAAACTAATAATTGAACAAGAATATGGTATTAGTGGAGAATCTGATTCCAAAATTTCCAGTCTTATTACTTTATAATTTGTATTATTATAATAATTTTGAGAATTATTAGTACTAATATAATAATTGTCTCTATAGAGATGATTCAATAGTAAATCAATCTTCTTGAAAAATTCATGTATAACAATCATGTTTACTGATTCAAGCATTCTTAATACCGTTTTATTATTCGTGTATCAGTTATTAAGATGGATAGAACACCTGCAATGTTGATCCTGATCCAGGTATAAACATATCCTATGATATTGGTGGGGATAGGGCATATATTCTTTGGAGATAGCTAGAACCGACCAATGTATAGAAACTTTCTCAATATTCTGAGATCTTTCTGACTTGATTGATCATCCCACTTTCACATACCCTTTATTCTCTTATGTCCCAAGCAAAGAATCTGATATCAGTTTCCTCTTTTTCTGATAAACCTCATGTCTGTTTTTGCATTCTTGTGAGCTGGAAAAACAAGTTCCAAATCAAAGTTAGATGCTTTATCTTGTTCAAGGACTAGAAAGAAGGCCAAAGATAGGAAATATCTCTTTTTGAGCATGTACGTTCTGACTTAACATATTTTATAATTTCATAAAAGTTGCAGGTAAGCTAATCTAATCTGAACACAGAATTATTAAAGAAATGAATTTTCTATCTTTAATATACGAAGTTGATGAAATTCATACCAGTCCTGAAGTCTGAACAGAATGAGAATAAGGGTATTCAAATACGTAAACTACTGTCATAGCACGAGAAAGCAGCTTTTGGAATCAATTGGTGACTCAACTGGTGACTATAAAAGGTGATCAAGCTTGTTCTTTCTACGTGTTCCTGCAATTAAAAAGGATTCTGCTGTATATATATATATGTATGGGGTTGATTAGCCACTCACTTAAGTGTCTGAATTCATTCCTGAAGAGCATATAGTGCAGGGTTTCCAAGTTCAAGCTCTTACTTTTCTAAACTAGAAATTCCAGAAAATGCCAGTCGTTGAGACAAAACAGGACAAGGTTCCTGCAGGTCAACTTCCTCATCCCAGCCTGGTCTCTTCTGTTTGTCTCTGTGCCCGTATAATTTGTTTTTGCTGTGATTGCTTGGACATTTATTGTTTCCTCTTATTCTTAAAAGGGTATCCAACTCAAACTCCAACAACTGGGAAGAAGTGCTGTCCTCAAATAAAGAAGAAAGGTGACAGAGGCTTCATTGAAGGATGGTAAGTCCTGCAAGTGCAAGAAGCTTTCTACTTAAGAAGAATATCAACAAATTAACATTCAGTTCCTAGTATTACGTGTGTGTGTGTGTGTGTGCTTAAGGACATTTCAATATGCTTACCAAGTTCTTTTCCCTGGTGCAGCCTCTTTGCACTTTGCTGCTGTTGGCTCTGTGAAGCTTGCTTCTAATCTGTTACTCCACGGCATTTATACATCTTATGAGTTTAGTTTGTCTTAATATCTTTGATTAGTTTATTACCTTTTTATGTGTGATATAATCTAATTATGTAATAAACTGTAGTTGGTTTTATACTACCAGCAATAAAAGTATTCAATCAAGCAATTCATTTTCTGTATTTCTTCTCATTTTCCCAGTCAATGAAGGCTGGACTCAGAATTCAACCTACTAGTCCACAAAGGCAACCACATACACAAAACAGTACTCAAAAGTAATAGGCATTGGTTCTTATTCCAGTATTGTCTCTGAATAAGTGAATATAGTTTACTACTATACATGTGAACTTTATTGTTCTTCTCCATTGTAATAGAAACTCAGATTCCTGATACAAACATGGTAATGCAAAATAGTAAATTAAGAAGTAGACAACCACTAGTACTCCTATTCTCTCAAATCAATTTAAAGTCAAAAACCCCGTAGAAGATACTCCCAACAATTGAAAGATGAAGAGAACACAATATGCTTAGCCAAACGGATAATATAGCAAAATGGCCAGCCAAGTTGCAAAGGATGTTTCTCAATTGGTCTCTGAAATTGGGAATAGCTTCTCCAGCATGGTATTGGAAAGGATCCTGTTAGGGTCCAACTCTTTTCGTGCCTTATTGTATGCATCCACTGGAAAACGCTTTCGTAACCTCGCTTGGAGAGCTACAAGCTCTTCCTTGTCCTTTGGAATCTGAAAATTTTGTAATCAATATATGATACAGAAGCACCAATCATCAGAACAAGGTCATTCTGATCATAAGGATATGGTGATGTAATTTGTGTGCATCGGAAACAATGATACCTCAAACGAGTAATGTTGATAAACAAGTCAAGAAAAGAGATAATGAAAGAGTGATTAATACCTCAATCTTAGCCCAATGCTCATAAGCAGAATATTTATCCCATAACTCCATCCGTGCCAGATGCCTATAGTGGAAGAATTCATCGGTAATTTCCTTTCTTTGGCGAGCATCCGTTGTAGGAAGGTACATGATTATGCCAACCTGATGAAAGATTGGAATTGTAATGGAGATTTTCATATAATTATCCTGAGTTTGTAAAGGATCTTTAAAAATCAGCTCTAGACGGAACATTATGATCTCTGGAACCAAATAACATTAAAGATTTGGGCATAAAAGGTAAACTTTGCATTTTAGAGTTCCACTTTGAGAGGAAGACCATAAAAAGTACAAATAGTGAAAGGTACCATAATATTACCCATGAAAAAATAGCGTCCTCTGAGGAGTTTGAAGCAGGGCTCATGGAGCTCTGGCTGCGAGCTGTCCACCGCTGCTCTATAGGGGCAGGTGCAGGAACTTCTTCCTCCTTTATAATTCGCTTCAGCTCTTCTATGTATTCAAGATCTTTCATGCTTGGTTTTGAAAGAGAACCAACAGGAAAACAAGTTTCTGACACCCACTGTTGGCCACCACAATCAAATCCCAAAATTTCATCACTCCACCCAATTCTGTATCCTTCTGACTTCTTCCAGAATTCAGCCTCAGCTTGATTAACTTTTATGACAAAATCTTTACTGAGAGGATCAAGAGCAAGTAGTTTATCCCTTAACTCTGAGAATGTAAGCTTATTTAGATCTGGTTCATTACCATCCACAGATTTAGCTGCCACTTCTCCAGTCCTGCAAGTAACTGAGGACCACAGTTAATGGTCGAAGACTAAAATGCAAAACAGTAAAAAGGAAAGCAATCAGCTGATAGGTGGATGGACTAGAGAACAACAATGAAAAATTCAACATAGTTACAGATAGATAGAACATGTCGAAATTGAGCAATTGAGGAACACAAATGAATGTGTTTCTTTCCTTTACTTCTTTGCTTTCCATGTCACTTATTTGTCTTATGAACAATTACTGTTACATCTTATGTACTTGATGAAAGGTTGAAATTCTGTTGAAGAAATGAAATAAAGAATGACAAGAATAAATTGGGCCACTAGGAACATTTCCTCTTTCCATCTCCAACGCCTCCCCATCTTCCAGAAGTGAGGGAAGTTGAGAGATAGAAAAAGCATGAGAACACTATGCTTAACCCACGCAGCCCAGAAAGAAAAAACAAAATGAGTTCCTCTCTTGTGCTAAGCAAAAATGCATATAAAAACACTTAACTCCTTCCTTGCTCTTACTAGCGACATTGGACAAGCAAGTTAACCACGTCTTAAGGATGATTGACAGCATTCTACCTGTATCTTTTGAGGGAATCCTCGTAAAGGTCACGAAGGTCCAGTAGGGCTTCATCTATACTATATTTCGGCTTAAATTTTGGTGCACCCCACCATTTTGAAACAGGGTTGCATGTTACGACCACAACATTATCAGTGTATGGAATATGTAGGTACTTGACATGCTTGTTTTCCGAGAGCAATTTTCTGCAGAACACATAATAGTTAGATATAAACATTTAAAAGAACAAACCGTATGGCAGATTTTTAATTACATTAATGTATGTCTGTATGTATATATATATCTGTTCAATTGTTCAAGTTTTTTAGGACAAAGCCTCAGTAGTCTTTGCAAAGTGGACTGAGATGCTTGCACATAAGATGATCATAAAATTACTTGTGGTTCTTCCTGATGTCTTTCATGTTTGACATAAAGGTGTGCTCCACAAGCTCTTGCCTCTCAACGCACTGCAATGTGACTTCAGCAACCACTCCAAGGCCTCCAAGACCACAACGAGCCAGATAAAATAGCTCTGGATCTTTCTCTCTTGAGATCTCCATAGTTCCTTTAGCAGGAGTCACCAGTTTCATACTGACCACCTGTTCGTCAATAGGTGGCAATCTTGCACCAGTACCATGTGCCCCAACCTAGAGAAACACAAACCAAATTCAAATTACAACACACATGAACCCAAGACAGGGTAGCTAAACTTCAGCAAGCATTTCTATACCGGTTGATTGTTTTCTAAAGATCCAAACCTACATTTCTGTTTAGCAAGCACAAAACTTCCACAAAAATACCAGCAACATCCTACTAAGCTTTTAGCAAGTGTAGCTTCTGAAAATATAAGAGATACACTTCAAAGGCAACCCAAGGTTACCCAACAAAAAGCTCGCATTGAATAATTGATACGCAAAGAGATGTAAGCTAAACTTCAGGAAGCCTATCAAACTTCATTACCAAGTGATTCCTCTCAACTCCAACCATTTCCATACCAACTGACTGATCCATAAAGATCCAAATTTTCATTTCTGTTTCGCAAGCACAAAACTTTCACTTATAAACCTGCAATGACCCACTGAACTTTTGCAACTCCAAGTTCCAAAAAACGTAAGCAGACGCATTTTAAAGGCAATCCAGCAAAAAAAGCTCACTTCGTTAATAGAAGTAACAAATGCAAGAATCACCTGGATAATGCCACCAATCTGCTGCTCTCTAATCGAAGCAAAATTCTGCAAAGTAAGCCCGTAATCCTTAATCCCATCAACCAACTGTTGAACCCTTATCCCAGCTTCAACTCTGACCCTCTTCTTCTCCTTATCCACCTCCAAAACCTTATCCATAAGCGCCAAATTGACCATGCCAGCCCTCGCCAGCCCAATACCGTTCGGAGACAACCCGGACCCAACTGGTCGGATCCTGCCTTGTTTCTCATTAGATTCCTTCACCAACTTCTCCAACTCTTCAATGTTCTCGGGTTGATAAAAGTTTCGGGTATGGACCTCGTGAGTTCCACTCCAGTTGGACACAGTGTGGAGGCCCTCCGGCAACGGTGCGTACCGGAAAAATTGAGCCTTTTTATGTTTAACGTTTTCCGAGAACGGGAAAGAGTAGTATGTAGCGGCGCCACAGAAGAGGACGAGAGCTGTGTAGCCAATGTACTTGCGGAGCTCTGCATCTGAAGATGACCCAGTTGAGGTGGAGAATGATCGAATCGGATACAACGAGTTTAAAGGGTTTTGTGGAGTTTTCGTGGCAGACCTAGCGGTTGCTGGGAGGGTTTTAAGGGTGGGGTGACCGTGCAGGGACTGGAGGGAGCGTTTCAGCGAGAAGACTCTGAACATTTTCAGTGATCTGTGCAGAGTTCAGTGATGACTCGGGGAGAAATGAGGTTTTGTGGGTTTTGACTATTTTCTTATAAATATAGATTAAAATTTAAAAGTTGTTTTACAATAATCTCATAATTTTTAAAATTAAAGATTTATGTTTGATTACCTAATTAATAGTTAATCTAATGAGTTAAAAATCTTAATTCATAATAAAAGTCAATCTTACAACATAGGAAGATTCATGTCTGCATGAAAAATCTCCAACTTTCTTGGAATGTTCATGTATGCCTTTTCTTGTTTCAACAATTCATCATTTCTGATGCAGAGCTAATGAGATCAAAATAAGAACCAGAAACAATCAAATCCAAGCATCAGAAACTTTAAATGGACACAACACACAGGAAACAAGAGTTCAGAGAAACATAATCTGATGGAAACCTTTGACCGATGTTCTTGGATTCGTAGCAGTCCATCGCTTCCCTGCAAGAACTCTCAATACAGCCGACAAAGACTGTTGGAATCTAAAATTGACTGTGTTGCACTACTGTATTTCACTTTCAAGGATGAAATCTGAAACATCCTGTTCAGGAAGTTGATTTCTCACCGGATGATGATACAGAAGCTTACTATTACTTTTTTACCATAATTGAATGTTCCTCAAACTGAGTTCTGACTTGTCAGCAGAAGTCTTCTTCTGTTTTAGTTAGAACAAGTTTGACATCATCCTTTTCTTTTCTCCTTTTGGGCCCCACATTGTCACTCAAAGGGGACATGGGAGCGTTAAAAAGGAAAGGGCGCAATGAAAGTTCTCCTGATAGGTCCACACGACAAGCTATAAACTACACATACCTGATACACAATCGTTATCCTTCAAATGATAGGGAGAAGAGAGGTTAAGGTGAGTCTGCTGCTCTCTGCTGGGCATCCTGTTATAAACATTCAAGCATTTTGGTCTTAAAAACACTTAACAGTACAAGTCAGATTGTTCAAGTATTTTGATGAGTCCGGTAATAAGTTCTCATTGTGCCTGAAGAAGCTCATTGCTTTTCTGGTTAAGTTCATCTTTTTGCTGTCTCATCTTGTAACTCACTCACAAAGTTAGTTTTCCAACTTCAACCATCAGCAGAAGAACTATATGTCTAAAAGAAGCTAAACAACACAGAATTACAAGACTACGCAACTAAAATCAGCTGCAGGATAGTTACAATTTACATCACCATAGTAATGACATAAAAGTCGAGAAACCGAAAGCGTCAAACAGCAGAGTTACAGATTATTCTGTATAATACTTAGTTTGTATAACATTCTAGCCCTGACAGCAGATCAGCAAATTGTTGATTGTGATTGATCTCCCAAATGGTAACTAAGAAAAGTATTCCCTTGATACCCATTTCTCCTGATACCTCCCGTATGAGTGAGTCGGAGCTGAGAACTCATTTAAGTGAAACGGATCCGGTTCAATGCCATAATCTGTCAATGGTCTATGTTCAAGAACATCATCATGGCTTTGCACAAATTCAGGGATCTCAATCTCTCCTTTCTTAATATAATCCCAGAGGTACTGAAGGCGGTTTATATACTTGATCTTCCAATACAAGCTATAAAACCCAGAAAAAGAAATAAAAATGATGTTAAGGTCGAGATCTAACCTAGAAGACAATGGCAAATATCAATTAATACTCCATTACAATTAACATAAGTTATTTTGTTCTCACACTGCTATCACTGTTTGAGAAACTCTTCCAACCTTCTACGAAGAACAGCAATCACCCAAATGTTTACTCCACGTCTTAATTCTTATAAACCAGGTATACGCAAAGTATCGTCTATTAATAATCCTGAGCAGTGTACACCAAATAATCATTCAATAGATACCCTATTAGCAGATCTTGATTTTGGAATATGAGCGATGATGTTAAATATGCAATGAAATTGATATATAACTTCACTGCAGCCTATGAAGTTATCCATTATTGAAAATCATTGTCGTGTAAAACTTAAACAACTTCTGAAAATGAACAATCAAGCACATCCAAGCATTCCGCATGAATTGCCGGATGGACTTCAGATCCTACTTAAAATTTATCCCCTTCCAATATTAATATTCCTCACTGTTAAATCCATGATATGCTCCAGAACTTCTCAAATTAAGTGAGTTAGCAAGTCTTTTCCGTCAGAACTAGGTTTTATCAGTTTTATGCTTCTAAGACTGAAGATACAACTCACCCTCCACTCAGGAAGAATCGACCAAGTGTGGCAAAAGCAAGCCTTGAACGAAGTCCTGGGTGAATGAAGTACATAACTTGAAGCCTGTCCTTGTATTCAACAGGTAGTTCTTCATAAATCCACCTCAGGATAGTCATGCCAGGTGAATTTTCCTCCTTTTGTACAGTGCTATGCATGTAAACAATGCAGAATGGTCCTTCGGGTAGTTCACTGCAGATTTTGTGGAAAATATACTTCTTCAGCCGCTCCCCACTAACCACTTGAGCTGTGTATCAATACCACAAACAAATAACAAATTGCGTTAAGGCAAGAAATGTTAAAACTAAACTAGAAACAAACATGAACGTTAAGACAAGAATGCTAACACTAAACTAGAAACAAACAAAAACAAGATCACCCAAGAGGGAAAAAACTAAAGGGAGATGCTGTCAAGCAGCAGCCATAGGCATACAATGGGAATCAGCAGCTTGGCGAACAAATTCATTAAGGAGAAACCTTGGTTAAGCAGTTGAAACACAACTTCTCAATAGGTACAAACTTCCTATCCCATACTTCAAAAGAAACTTTCAGTCCTTACTCGAGCTTCTCAGATCATTCAATAAAAGAAAATTGCTCTACATACCCATTAAATCCATACTTCAAACATCCCCACCCCAATTCCAAATGCATACCCATTAAATCCATACTTCAAACATCCCCACCCTAATTCCAAACTCTCACTCTGTCTTGAACCCATAAAGGGTAAGTCATTTCATCAGCCAACAACATCTTTCTTTTCAGGACATTAGAAAGCCTGAAGACTTCACCAATTTTATCTTGAACCCATAAAGGGTAAGCCATTTCATCAGCCAACAACATCTTTCTTTTCAGGAAATTAGAAAGCTTGAAGACTCCACCAAGAGTTTAAGCGAGATAAAGGTGGAGGCTTTGAACATCTTTAACAATTAGCCAACCATACATTATTTTCATAACTACATAATGCAATATCAACAGTTCCAGCCTACATAAGCAGGTTGTCTGAGTGTCTGAACCAACTCTTATCTTTCCCTTAAACAATTCTATTCCAAGAGAAATAGTAGCTCACAGTTACAACATGCTATTAAGTGTTAACCGAAATCATGAACAAAACAAGACAAGAACTTCTTCACAGAACCAATACCAAAAAGACACGAACTTTCAATTACCAGGAAAGTACTTGCCCACGACACGAACGATACGGTTGCGGGACTTGTCTGAGCCCTGGAGTCGAATAAAATGTAAAAGGTCGAGGTCGGAGAAGTCTTCGTCGGACAAAATATCCTGAGAGCAGTCGTGCCAGTTCTCTTCAGGCTCATCTTCTTCCCTAGTTATCTGTACTCCAACAGTCTCTTGAGCTGCCAAAAAGGGCCTTGCGTCTATACCCAGATCAGATGCCAACACAAAAACCGAGAAATCATCGTCTTTTGATGATTCACTGCTACCCATTAGTTGGTTTTGGAATCTGGGTCGGGATTGAATTGCGTTAGGAAAGGCTTGAAGAGGGAAGATTGTGTGTAGAACTGGAGACTTGACCAAGATTGCTTCTTTGAGCGCGTCAGAGCATCAAAAGAGAAGAAGTATCAATTTTTTGTCGTAGATCACTAAACTGAATTGTCTGGATTCGTTAGTCATCTTCAAGATTTTACAATATCTACATCCGTACAGAAAATTTATTGACTTCTTTTTAATATTATACTAAAAAGCTAAGGCCCTATTTGTTTTCGATTTTTTTTTCTTATTTTCTGTTGCGGTTTTTATAGAAATTGAAACTTCCAAATAAATCACGTTTGGTTGTTGGTTTGGGTGGGCCACGGATCTTGTTATATGCGCCGACCCAACTCGAATTAGTATTGTCCCTTTTGGTTAGGTTGTCTACGCGGATCTTGTCTCTCGAACTTGTGACCTCAGAGTTTTGTTGCGTTGAGACGCACGCATCTCACCACCCAAACCAAAAAGGCCTTTTTGGTTTGGACGGGACCCCAAGATACACTAGAGGTTTTGTCACTTTGGTCGCGTCGGGTTAGATTTAGCCCTCCTTCGTGGGGAGTCGAACATGTGACGCCGGGGTTTTGTTGGGTCTGAGACCGCGAGAGAGGCTAAATATAGAACCCGACGTGATCAAAGGGGACAAAACCTCTAGGTGTGGTGGTGCGGGTCCCACCCAAATCAGCCCAGTGGTGAGAGGCGTGGGTCTTACACCCAACAAAACCCTGAGGTCACATGTTCGACTCCCCACGAGGGAGGGACTAAATCTAGAACCCAACGTGGCCAAAGGGGACAAAATCTCTAGGTGTGGTGGTGCGAGTCCCACCCAAACCAGTTGTATTTGATTTATTTCACTGTTTTAAAAATAAAAAAACCGCAACTCATTTATGGAAACGAAAAATTCATGTTTCCGTGATATTTCACAACAAAAAATATCGCATTTTCAAACCCTGTTTTTTTTTCTCTACATTCATCCTCTCTGCGCCGCATCTTCATCCAGCATCTTCATCTTCTTTGCGCCTCATCTTCGTCTAAGTTTGTGTTTATTTATGTCTTCATAGCTCTTGTTAGTGTGTATATTTCCATGTTCCCATACACTCTCTGCAGAGGACGATGATTGGTTCTCTCAGTACTCATCTATGGAGGTTGATACTGAGGTGTCGAACTATACTGAAAGAAGCAGAAAAAATAAAAAACGAGAGAACCCAGATACAGAGGAATTGTGTGAAAGAAGCAGAGAAAAATAAAGAAGAAGAGAACCGAATTGTAGAGGAACTGTGTGAAAGAAGCAGAGAAAAATAAAGGAGAGAACCGAATTGCAGAGGAACTTGTGGACTACTACAAGAAAACTAACGATCTTCGACGGAATATTCCGTCGGAGAAATGGTTATTTCCGTCGGAAATTATATTTACCGACAGAATGCGACGAAAGAAGAAACCGTCGTAAACACGGCCGTCGTTATAACTTACCGACGGAAATGTTTCGTCGTATTTTGTCAACGGATAATCGACAGAATATTATCCGTTGTTGTTATGTTGCGACGGAAATTTTTTTAAAATGACGTCGGTGAAATTAACATATCACCGACGGAATATACCCGTCGGTATAATTTAGGGACGGAATCACCGTCGCAAATATTCGGAAGTAAGTTATATCGCTAACGACGGAATTTTAGACGTCGCCAAATTTAGTCCAGGTTATGTGCCGACGGTATGTGCCATTCCGTCGGTAAATATTCACCGACAGAATTGTTTATTCCGTCGGTGAAATAAAAATGGTGTAACCCATTAGGTACATATATAATTGGACATCCACACATTAACCAGTACATCAAAGTTTTGAATAATGTCAATTGTATACAATTGGTTGTACACAATTGGACATCCACACATCAACCAGTACATCAAAGGTTTAAATAATGTCAATTGTTATACAATTGGATAAAAACACATCAAAGTAAACATAAATTGTTATGATTGTACCTTAAAATCATGAGTTCGAAAATCTAAAGTTGTGGTGATCGTTGGTGGTCCTTTGGAGAACTTCCCTTCGACTGTTCGGATGGTGGTTGCAACTGAGCCATCTGCATAATCTCTTTTCTCATCTTCGCCATTTGCTCTCTCATTTGTAGCTCCATCTGCTCCCTGATTCGTTGCTCCTGCTCCCTCATCTGTTGTTCCTCTCGCTCTGTCTGCTCCCTCATCCGTTGTTCCTCCCGCTCTGTCTGCCCCTTTTCCAAATGAGCAATCTTGTCCATTAATGTTTGCACTGTAGCCCGGAGCTCGATGACTTCATTGTTGTTCGATGGCCTAGTGGACGCTGCTGTACTGGACATGAAAGATTGGGAATAACATGTATTCCCATACGAACCTAGACCAAATATCCTGCCACGGCGATCCCTACCACCCACGGCCTCAAAATACGTTTGAGACACGTCTACAGGTTGTTCCTCCTGCATTGCGACTCGAGGTTTGTTGTAATTGGTCTATAAGGTATGTGAAGTTAACATTAAGGCGAAGGGCGGGAGCAGTATTTAGAAATTTAAAAAAAGCAATAACTGGACATACATTCAGCTCTCGACAACGGTTGTTGATGAAGGTTACACCGTCATGCTTCTTCGTGTGAGTGTGCAGAAATAACTGAAGGGGGTAGGCTTTGTGCCCAATGACTTCTCCTACATGAGAAAGACTAAAACGTTAGATGTGAACTAGAAATCGTTTAAACCTCGGCAGAGGATCGTAAAGTTGTTTGATATTTGCTTATAGTTGGACAATGAAAATAAGTCAACACTGCCATAAGTGGCACCAGATAGGTAGACCATTATCATTATCCATAATACAACGAAGCTAACTATCGACAAAATTAGTGTAAAGTGTAGATACTTACAAGTTTGTCTGCATGCTCTTGGTGAGTTATTGAGCCTCCCGTATGTACGGAAGACTCATTGACACAGGCCTCTACGATCATTGGCGAGTTACGTCTGAGATGGACATTCTTGCGGTGATGCCCAATCGCCACCAACGACTCCAAATATCTTCCGAAATAAAGCGGGGTCGTGCACTAGCCTTGTTTATCGCATTAATGAAGTCGCGATAACGTGTACGAGCTCGCCTCTCCTAGAATTTGTATATGCTCCCATCCAAAGTAGCTTCCCAGAAAAATGCTTTCTGATTAAAGAACAAAAAAATATATGTTAGTTAATGTCAAACTATATATTTATTAATCATGACACTATATATATATATATATAAAATAAATAACAGAAATAATTATTGTACCTCAAACTCATGAAAGTACAATTGTTTCATAGCTGCAGTGATATTCTTCCACGTATATCCATTGGGTTCAATCCTTTCCTTAAAAGTGGAGGTCATCTGCCTGGAAACCATTCTAGTCGGTACGAACCTAAAACAAGAAGTCAGTGTAGTGTACAAATAGACCGAAAATAGAAAGGCTAGAAACAGTGCATAATCCTATCATATTACTTACTGGTCATTGATGTAAGTGATATACTTTCGCCCATCATCTCCTACAGATCCAGGTTGCCGGGCATGTCCTCCATCCCCTATTGTGATATTGGATGATAAATGAGTTGGCGTAGGGGATGATGTGACATTAGTAGCAGCAGGTGATGGCTCATCTGCAACGGGAGGATGTGTAGGAGGAGGAGGTGAGTCAGTGCGAGTCCCAGACTGTGACGATCCACCTTGACACGGCTGCCCGCCAAACATCCCTTTAATCCTCGGCCGCACAACCTCACGTGGTCTCTTAGGTCCCATATTAATGAATGAAATACAAAATTTATCGAATTCTGTACAAATATAACAATCTTAAGAGCAATCGTTTAATGAAGTTATTTACATATAAACCAATGTCATTGAAAGTTAACAAACAAGTTAACAACAACAAATCAACGTCAACAATTATATAATTATGACTGTGTTTACCAGATTCAAACATATACAACAACAAACATCTTTTCAACTTTGTCGAATTATGTAATGCATGAGTAAATTATTTCGTCGGATTCCATGTGACATGAGAGTCCGTATAAGTAAATGAGTCCCCGATTACGGATTTCGAGAAGCGTCACAGCACGTTCAAACGAAGCTCGGAAAACAGTCAGACTTCTCCCATCAGGTGAAGGCCTTTGGACACTTTCTCTCGATAACGTTTTGGCTATAGCCATACCGTGAGGAAATTGTAAATGTTTCGCACTCTTGGTAGAGGACGAATTGTCCGGATGAACTACTACTGAGGGGAACAACAAGCGATTTGTCATATCGGTCATATGTCGTAGTGTCATGGCTCGGCCTCTCGGCACTTATTTCTTCGTTGAGAATACGGACGCTTTGAGCAACATGAAGTTAAAACCATCAAATTACTATTACGTTATGGGCACTTAGCATAAGGAAATAAGATGTACGAGAATAAGAACAGGCGTAATAATCATAGCAAACACCTTCAAGTAGAAGATCGGTCATGGATGGCAAACGAATCGAAGTGCTTTCCGCAACGCTGTTTCCTGCAATGGTTATTCCCTGGGACGAGACAAATTTTCCACATTCCTTCCAACGGAAAGAATTATTATCGTCGGGAACCGTTCGCCACATCGACATCCCTTGAATAAGAATTGCAATGATTAAAAGGAATACTGTATTTGGTACAGTAAATAGTTTATTACAAAGATATATTAATTGCTATCAGAACTTAAATGTAAATTACAATCATCTTCCTCGTCGGAAGAATAAGAATCAAACTCTTCCTCTTGTTCAGATCCATTGTTACCCTCGTCGGACTCTGCAGATGAAATATCAACATAAGCGTTAGAAGGATCGTGCAAAGGTTCTGTCTCGTCACACGTTATTGTATCATGAATAGAAGCCACGTCTTCTTGAAACACTTCACTGTCATTTCTCTCCTCTACGTTTGTATGGGATTCAAACACTCCCCTAGGTTTAACTTTGCACACCGCCAACCAATCCGCCTTATCACGTCGTAAGCTTGGAAAAGGGACATAACACACCTGTCTTGCTTACATAGCTAAGATGAATGGTTCAAATTGTCTCAACCGTCTATGGAAGTTGATTTCAACGACATTGTATCGGTTATGCACTTTTGTTCCAACGTTTGGTGTCGGGTCATACCAGTCACATTTAAATATCACACATCGCTTAATTGGCAATGCAGGGTACTCAACTTCAAATATTTCAATTATTTTCCCATAATAGTCCATCAATTCTCCCTGTATCGAAACCCCACTGTTCATACTTGACATGGTATTTCCATGCGACTCTGTATGGTATTTATATCCGTTCACGAAATACATCGGATCTGAGTTAACGATTCGCGAGAGGTCCTTCGCAAGATCGAAATGAACTTGTTACGTATTGGATTTTCCATGACCTATGTAACAGAAGTAGCAAAGGAAAGGGTACAATGTCATCGGAACATGTTAACATGGTGGGTAACAATAGGAATAGTTTAAAGTGAGAACTTACATATCGTGCGAAACATCGAGGAATTGTTTTCCAACCGTTATTCATGTCATCCTGTGATACGGGCATTATCTCGTGCAACAATGCCTCGTATAAGCTGCATATGACATGACACCAATCAGAAACGTTCAACACATTAATACCTGCAATTGAGCATACCAGTTGTGCAACTCACTGTACGAATGGAAGAACCTCCTGACAGTTCAATAAAATGTACCCATGTGCAGCATCAATTTCCTCCTCTGTTAGCATTCGTCTTCTTTGCGTCCAGATGTCCGTCCTGGATATGTAAAAATTGACAAGTTCCCATCCGCACCACTTGTTCCTCCCCCATCGTCGTTACGAGGAACTTGTCTCGCCCTTGTATGCACATGAGGCTCAAAATAATGTCCACAAAACGTACTAGCTTCCTCAACTAAATAAGCATTACATATGGAGCCCTCAACTCTAGCTTTGTTTTTCACATTTTTTTTAGATGATGTAAATACCTATAATAAAGCATATGGTTATTACAATGTTCGGTACACACAACATGTACAAATGGGTAACGATATGATAGTACAAGAGTTATCTCTCAAATGGATACATCCATCGATATTGGACTAGACCGGCAAGTTTTGCTTCGTATGGTAAATGCACCGGTAGATGCTCCATGCAGTCAAATAAGCTTGGAGGAAAAATCCCTTCTAACTTGCACAAAATAACTGGAATTTCATTCTCTAGTTTTTCCATTTCATCTAAATTGATTTAAGATGATGTTAAGCTTTTGAAAAACAAGCTCAACTCCGTTAATGGTTCCCATACCTTAGAAGGTAGCAACTCGCGAAAGGCAATTGGAATTAGCCTTTGCATAAAAACATGACAATTATGACTTTTCATCCCAAATAATTTGTACTTTCTCATATCTACACACCTAGACAGGTTTGAAACATAACCATCAGGAAACTTGAGTCCTTTCAACCATTCACACAAACGCTCCTTTTGTTGCTTGTCCAAAGTGTAACATGCTTTCGGATATTTACCGGTGCGAACATCTTTATGTAACTCATGTCTTCTACAGAGCAGTTCCAAATCAGCTCTGGATTTGGCATTGTCTTTTGTCTTCCCTTCAATGTTCATAATCGTATTGAACAAGTTGTCAAACATGTTTTTCTCAATATGCATCACGTCCAGATTATGTCGTACCATATTTGTTTTCCAATATGGTAAATCCCAAAATATGCTTTGTTTTTGCCAACCAAAGTTTTGGTGATGCTTGATTTACTTCATCGGCTTCAAATTGATTACTTTAAACAAGCCCAATGCCTCGATCTCTTGCAAAATCTCAACACCACATTTGAAGGTGGAGCTGGTTGTTTGATTGTCTTATTTTCATGAACTTATATTTATTGCCTAAACGGATGATTAGGAGGAAGGAATTTTCTGTGATTGTCAAACCAACTAATTTTGCCACCGGATGGAAGATAAAACGCATCTGAATCATTGCCGCAATGAGGGCAAGCCAACTTCCCAGCTGTGCTCCAACCAGATAACATGGCCAAAGCCAGGACGTCACTCATCGTCCACATTAAACCTGCTCTCATGACAAAATTCTGTTTCAAAGATACTTAATATATTTGCACACAAGTTTCCCAAAGATGCTGCAATTCTAATATCAGCGGTTGTAAGTAAACATCTATTTTCTGCTTTGGATTTGTTGGTACTGGCACAATAACTGTAAGAAACATGTAAGCCTCTTTCATACACATCTACGGAGGCAAATTATAAGGAGTAATTATCACCGGCCAAGATGAATATTGCTGTCCGGATTGACCAAAAGGTTGGAATCCATCAGTCGACAATCCCAACCGCACATTTCGACTTTCAACTGCAAAGTGCTGATGGGTGTCATTGAAATGCTTCCATGCCAGTGCATCTGATGGATGACGCATTACTCCATCTTCCTGATCGTGTTCAGCATGCCATCTCATGTGACATGCAGTCACATCAGATGCATAAAGTCTCTGCAGTCTCGAAGTTAGCGAGAAATAATACATCCGCTTCCATGAAACTAATTTCTGTTTCATTGCACGCTTTCTTGGCTTAAACCTCGGTTGACCACAAAATTTGCACTCATTTAAGTTCACATCATCTCCCCAGTACAACATACATCCCAACCGACAACAATCAATTTTTTGCACTGGCAACCCAAGACCCCGAATCAGTTTCTTCATATTGTAAAAACTGTCAACCATTGAATGATCAGCGGGTAGTGATTCAGTATACCACTCCAGAATGTTATCAAAGCTACGATCCGATATGTGTCCTTCACTCTTTACGTTCAAAATTCGCGCAATTGAAGACAATTGCGTCATTTTCTGACAATCGGGCCACAATTCTCGGTCAGCAGCCTGGAGTAAGTCAAAAAAATTTCGTGTTTCTGCATTTGGTTCTTTTTCAACATTTACCGTATTTGTCCCAAAGGTACAACCCATCAAAAGACCATTTGCCTGTACGCGTTTTCTGTTCCATGAACAAAATTCCCTCTACTTCCAACCTCCCCTTTATACTCATTTACGTTGACAGACATTTGTGGTTCATTCCCCCTTGAGGTGCTACAAATTAACGGTTCGCCATGTCGTGTCCACTCAAAATAATTGGGCACAAACCCTTTTCGCAGCAAATGCAACTTAACTTCATCAAGAGTAAGGAAACATTTGTGCTTGCATTTGCTACATGGACATCTGATCTTTTGTCCATCCATATATGCATGTTGAGAGCATGCATAATGAATAAAATTGTCAACTCCATGCACGAATTCAGGATTAATGAAGCCAACAGGGGTTAATCGTCTATACATCCAAGATCTATCCTGGCAGCTCATATTTGAGATATCATTAATTTCAACCAGTCAATCAATTGTCAGTATAATTCATGTATGGCACATATAACAAGGTATGTCAGTATCATTAATTGTTATACGAGGATCATGTTGAAAATTCGGCAGCATTTTCCCTATCACATAATCATCCCCCTCTTACACACAAGTGAGCCCCCTGCATGTGAAAATACACTTCTATATTGGACAAATAAAGCCAACTCACAACTAATCTCTAAACTATATGTCCATACTTTGCCTTGTCAACAACTCATGTTACTTATCAAGAATTAAACATTAATCTCAAAGCAATTCACAACCATACAAAATTTCTGATAACGTCAAATAATATTAACAAATATATGCTTAAAGTTACCACAATTGAAGGAAAAGTATAGTTGTCATTTCAATACTTGCGTAGGCTTATCTTAACGTTCCTCGAAAGTATAAATACTGGGGACAATACAATTCCTACAACAAACAAAATAAAAATGTGTCTTATCATATTGAGGCGTCGTAGCATTTGTCATGCAATGATTGAACTCCTAATTTATTGAAATGGCTAATATAAGATTATAAAATGATTGTTATATATGGAATTATTTTATTATTTTTGTTCTTGGTCTACTTGATTTGAATTACCTTGAAATTCTCTTAAATTGTACTTGATTCTTTATTTAATTTTATCCTTTAAATAAAACATCTAAGACACAACAATGTTATATCTTTCTATATATTATAATAAGGAAAATCATTCATTGATATATTTAATAAACTATTAAACAAAAATAAAAGTATAAAATTGTAATATTAAAAACAATAATTAATTTACACTTTTCCATATTTTTAAATAAAGATTGATTAAGTATCAATATTTAAAAAATCAATTAAATAAGAAATATAAACATATTTTCTACTTTTATAACAATAATCAATTAACAATATTAAGAATGAAAAACAAAACCAAATGCTTGACACATACAAGACGTTTTGTTTTTTCATGACGTGTTATACAAATCATAACTAAAGGGAAAAATATATGAAAAGGGCTGCTTATTCCCACAAGAAGAGTCGTGTTACTCGTGTGTGTCTGTGTGTAAACTTTTCTTTTATATATGTTTTTATTATATTTTATTAAAACTATTAATGACAATCGCATGTTTCTGTTAGTTATTTTTAAGTATTTATTAATTTATTTTAAATAATTAGATTATGAAAATTATATATATATATATATGGTAAATAGAAATATATTTTAAAATTTAATGATATAAAGAAATTAAATAAGAATTAATGAAAAGTATTAAAATTAGTAATATAGTTTTCTCATATAACACTACATTTTGGTTGCACTTCATTTTCATTACTCATGGTAGTTATTAGTCAATTCCATACTACAATAAAGGATGGGGCACTTCATTTGAAAATAATAATCTTTCTATGTGATGGGAATGGGAGTCATTTTTTATATAAGAATGGATTGAATTAAAAATCAATTACTAAATTAATAACTCAGCAAATTCAATATCCTTTTCATTTGTTAACATTTTTCAAATATTATTTCTATAAAAATCCACCAACTACTAACTTGCTTGTTTTTTTTAACATCCTTTAACAATTTAAACCAAAGAAATTCGCTCATTATTTTATTAATACTCTAGACCCATCACATACCAAACGAATTCACAATGCATACTTTTCATTTTACTTTAAAAATTGCTATGAATCTCATTCCTAATTCAACTTTTATGTTCATTCCTTTCATTCATACTAGTTCGATGCTTTCCTCTTTATTACTTTGAAATGTAAGCATATCATCTTTATAAACCTTATACTCACATTGAACACTAATATAATTATACTAGTTTAGTTTTACAACTCCTAATGCATTTCATCGAATACTTTGAGGTCAAAACCATCTCAACCCTATCTACACACAAATCTTTAAATTCTTTCCATTCAATACATCCACAACAATCACACAACACAACTCAAATCTAAATTAACAAATCAAATGCATTAAATCAGTTGAAATCGACATCAAAACCACCGCAACCCACAAAACTCATCCTTTACCTTCGGATTGTCCAGAGGAGAGAGGGAGCAGCACGTCGCCGAAGAAGAGGGAAGGAGAAGGTCGCCACGTCGCCGGAGAAGACGGAAGGAGAAGGAGAGTCGCTCATCGTCGCCGGAGGAGATGAGAGAAAGAGAAGAGGAGAGTCGGGGAAGGAGAGAAGGAAGACGGCTTCTCAGGGATTTAATTTTATTTTAGCGACGAAAATTATTCGTCGATATAATAAAAAAAACCGTCGCAGGGTTAAACCTGCTAACCTAGTATCCCGACGCCGTTTTGAAATATACCGACGGCTTATTTCCGTCGGTGAAATTTTTCCCTCCGACAAATTTTGCCGACTGAATTTTAATTCCGTCCCTATTTACAGACGGTAACGTATTCATCGACATATTTTCGCCGCTATAACTCCCCGCCAATTTTTCCCTCCGCCATTGACAACGGATTTCTGTACCTTCGCAAATTTTCTTGTCTCACCGACGGATTTCTGAGTACCGTCGAAAATCACATACGATATACTGTCCGTCGGTATATTTCCGTCGCTATTTAACAATTTCCTTGTAGTGTAATGAGCCTTTTATGTTGCCTATCATGCATTAAATGCATCTATTTAAGTACCTTGCATTCATTCAATGCATCTCTGAAACATTAAATGCTTATGTTGAAATGCTTTTCTTGCAACGTGTATTCATGGCTTCCATCGTTTTTTATTCACTAAAAAGCTTCATCTTTACAATAAACTAATGGCCATATATTAAATGCTTATGTTGAAACATTGAATGCCTTTCATGCAACGTGGATTCATGCATTAAATGTAAAGTTGAAATATTAAATACATTTGCAAAGTTGAAATATTAAATGCATTTACGTTCATTGCAATTTTTAATGTGTATTCCTATTTTTAATGATGTCAGACGGTTTTATTTTTAATGTAATACTTCTTTTTAATGTAAAAAACCGATAATTTTTTAAAATGTAGAATACAATACATTGTCACATGTTTATTTTAATATATATTTAGCATTTAATACTTTGTAAATATTATTGTGATTGATGTCGTTTATATTTTATTATATTTAGTTATGGAAAGCTTGAACAATATGAATGATGACAATGATTGTATAGAAGTAAACGAAAAAGATGTGGTATGAAATGATACGATAGAGATGTATTTAATCTCCTTGATGGTTGAAGAAGTGAAGAAGGGAAATCGAACAACTACTATTTTTTCGAAATCTGGTTAGAAGAATATTAAAGTAGGGCTTCAAACAAAGTTCAATAAGGAGTATATTGATATTCAATTGAAGAATAAGTATAATGGACTAAGGGCTAGATTGAAAAATTTCAAAAACTTACTCAAAGAAACAGGAATCGGTTACAACTCTTGTACTGTTGAAGTTAATGCTACAAATGAATGTTGGGAAAATCTATTTAAGGTAAAATATGTCTTTTTGTTTTGTTAATATATTATATTTATATACTATTCATTCTCATATATATTTTCATCATTATAGGTGCATAAAATGGCTCATGATTCAAGAAAAATAATGTGTAATTTTTAATAATATTTGATTAGCATATATTTAATTTTAACTATAATGAAAATTAATTAATTTAAAAATATAATGTATTAGATTAGAATTATTACACATAATAGTATAATTACAAAAAATAGAAACATGATAATAAAACCAAACATGTTTTTGTTTTCAATTTTTTTTATTAGAAATCTCAACCAAACAGGTTTTTGTTTTCAGTTTTTATATTACAAATCTCAATCAAACAGATTTTCGTTTTTTTAAGGAAAAAAACAAAAACCGAGAACATAAAACAGAAACCAAAAACAACAACAGAAAAACAGAAAAACAAGTAAATGATTTTTACATAAAAAGCAGTATTTTAATTAATTAAGTTTATTTATATTTTAATGCAAAATATTTTAACATTAAAAAAATATTTTGTTTATTATAATAAATGACCATTTTATAAATATAAGTCTCTAATAAATGTAACAACGTTTGTTTATTAAAAATTGCCTAATTAAAAATGATGTGAAATTTGAAAAGTAAATATAAAACATATATTTTTCATATTATTATATGCATATATATAATATATAAAATGTAAAAAGTAGGTATGATAAAAGTAAAAATAAATTTAAAATAATAAAAGAATAATTTTATATGTAACAAATGAGTAAAATTTACAATCCAAATCGTTTTATGCAACATTATTCAAAATTGATCTAAAATTTAATTACATAATATTTTCTAGGTTTGCAAGTATTTTAGAAAAGTAGGTTTACAAATAAAAATAAAAGAGAAAAAGAAAAAAGAAAGCGAAAAAGGAAATGGTATACATAAATCACATAAAATTATTGTTTTAAACCAATAAATCAAATAAACTACTATTTATTTTTATTTTTAGTAGCAAAAGAATTATATGTTCTTTATTTTAGTTTAATTCATATTTTAATATCATAAATTAATCACAAAATTAATTTAAATTAATCAACTTTTAAATTAAAATTATCTTTTAAGTTAAGTTTCACCTAATTCATAATTTAAAAAGTTAAGAAATATAATATTACTTTAAATTTTAAATTAAATAAAATTAATTGTAATTAATTTGAGTATGATCAAAATTTGATCCATATTGACATCCAAATTTATGATTTGATAAAAAATGCAAACAAACAAACAAAGATAATAGTGTAAATAGATTGAAATTACTTGAAAATGCAAAATTTTCCATATTTAAATATTTGTTTCTAGTTCCCATATTTCGTGGTATTTGTGTGAAAAATAAATAATTATGGTTCGCAAAAGTTTTCACCTTTCAACGAAACACATTCCGTGGGCTTCCTCCATTCTTTCTGCAAGTTTGGGTTCTGATCTAAAGAATGTTTCTTTTGATAGAAATTAGCCTTATGATTAATATAATCTGATTTCTAAACATTTAATCAACCAGAATCACACATAGATCAAATCAACAATGATATATGTATAAATAAGAACACTAACCTTGATTCATTGCACAGCGGAAACGTAAATAACAATGTTTGATAGATTTGTGTTCTTCTAAGTCAAGATCCAAATACCGAATGAATTCTCCTTATGGAACAGAGAAAACTAACAATGATCTTTATAGAGAAAAATGTCAAGAGAGAATATGACTTGGGGACCACAACCCTATTTATAGTCAATTTTGACTTACGGGTCATTGTGGGCCCATTAACCACAATGACTCGTAATGGGCTTCTACACATCAGACCCATACGAATAATTAATTAATATTTCTGTAGGCCCAATTAATTTACTATAGTTAGATCACATTTTATTAAGCCTATAATCGAGATAGAAATCTACGTACATATATTTATACACGTGGCCCATAAACTTCTAACAATATCTCACTTGGGCTACGTGTGTTTCCGGATAATGTACATAGAAGAAAACTTAATACGCGCAAACTTACTATCTCATTCCAGAAATATACCAAAACAATCTGGTCCATCAATTTGACTAGTGTGGGATCAAAGCGGCTTTTGTCATCTAATTGTGTGACTAAACCGAACAATTGTCACAATACTAGCAGAATCAATGACATAGATCTAGTATGGATGCATAGCATGGAAATTACATGTGATGTGATCATAATCATGTCTATTTCCAACTAGTCCAAAATTTGTGACTCAAAGAGCCTCAAAATACTTTCTAACCTTATGCAATACTGCAACAGAAAGCAAAATCTATATGTTTAGAATTTTCAGATATACATGAAATTCCTTAGATTTCATAAACCAAAGTCTGTACAGAAAGATAACTTTATACCTTAGAAACTTAAACCTTGAAACATAAAATTTAGATGTCAAAGAACATACATAGAACTAAAAGATTAACTCTCACTAAAGTGACATGTCTGACAGACCTAATACACCCATATTGGCCACATGTACATGAAATACTGAAGGTGGCAACCCTTTGGTGAGTGGGTCTGCGATATTAGAGTTTGTACCAATATGTTCCATAGACACTTGAAAATTATGAACCCTTTCTTTCACAGCCAAATACTTGATGTCGATATGCTTTGATTTCGATGAACTCCGGCTGTTATTTGAATACAGTACAGCGGCTTGATTATCACAATAAATCTTTAGTGGTCTTTGTATATCATCAACCATTTGCAGCCCAGTGATAAAGTTTCATAACCATATTCCATGACAAGATGCTTCATAGCAGGCTATATATTCTGCCTCCATAGTAGAAGAAGCTACAAGTTTCTGTTTTTCACTTTTCCATGAAACAACTCCTCCACCCATCATGAAAACATAACCTGAGGTGGATCTTCTGCTATCTAAGCGTCCAGCGTGATCAGAGTCAGTATATCCAACGATTTCTAAGCACTCTGACCTTTTGTATGTGAGCATATAGTCCTTTGTTCTCTGTAAATACCTCATAACCCATTTTGCTGCTTTCCAGTGATCCATTCCTTGGTTACTTAAATATCTACCCAACATTCCCGTTATGAATGCTATATCCGGACGCATACATACTTGTGCATACATAAGACTCCCTACAACCGAAACATAAGGGATTTTATCCATCTCAGCTTTCTGTGTGTCCAATTTAGGACATTGGAGCAAGCTAAACTTATCACCCTTTGAAACAGGAGTGTCTCCAGGTGAACATTTGTGCATGCCATATCGACGTAGCATCTTATCAATATAGGACTTTTGAGATAGACCAAGTATACCTTCTTTATGATCCCGATGGATCTGTATACCCAAGACAAAAGATGCATCACCAAGATCTTTCATTTCAAAATTTTTTGACAGAAATTTCTTGGTTTCATGCAATAAACCTATATCGCTGCTTGCCAGTAGAATATCATCTACATATAGCACCAGGATAGTAAATTTGCTCCCACTGAACTTGATATATATGCACTGATCAATGATGTTTTCCTTAAAACCAAACGAGGTTATCACGTGATCAAAGTTCCGGTACCATTGGCGGGATGCCTGCTTTAAACCATAAATGGACTTTTTAAGTTTGCAAACTAGGGGCTTTGAATCATTGAATTCAAAGTTCTCTGGTTGCACCATATATATTGTTTCATCAATGTCACCATTGAGAAATGTTGTCTTTACGTCCATTTGATGTAGCTCAAGATCACAATGAGCTACAAGTGCCATAATGATTCTAAAAGAGTCCTTTGTCAAAACCAGAGAAAAGGTCTCTTTATAATCAATGCCTTCCTTCTGAGTGAAGCCTTTGGCGACTAAGCGTGCCTTATATCTTTCAATGTTACCGCGCAAGTCCCTTTTGGTTTTAAATATCCATTTGCAACCAATCGGTTTCGCTCCTTTAGGTAACTCGACAAGATCCCAAATGCCATTGTCTGCCATTGACTTCATCTCCTCCTTCATGGCTTCAATCCACTTATCAGAGTTTGAACTTGATTTGGCTTGAATTACAGATGTTGGATCATCCTCTACCCCAACGCCACATTCATTTTCATTGAGATATACAATATAGTCATATGATATTGCACTTCTTCGTTCTCTAGCGGATCTCCTAATAGGCACTTCTAATTGAGGTGGTTGATTGTCATTGTCTGGAACAAACAATGTTTCCTGATCAACAGTAGGAGATATAACAGGTAAAATTGTGTTTTCAGAATTATCTTGATTTACAATTTGAATAGCGTCAGGTATGGTTAACCCATCGCTTTCAATTGTTACTGTAGTGGGAATGTTAACACACTCCTCTGTAAACACAATATCTTGATTTTGATTACTCCCACTGTAATCAACATCCTCAATAAATTTGGCATTCCCTGTTTCAAAAAAGGATCTGGTTGAGGGATTATAGAATTTGAAACCCCAAGATTTTTTCGGGTAACCTACAAAGTAGCAACTAATAGTTCTTGAGTCCAATGTCTTTTCATTTGGCCTATAAGGTCTAGCCTCAGCTGGACAACCCCAGACATGCAAGTGCCTAATACTAGGCTTCTTACCTGTCCATAGCTCGTATGGGGTTTTAGTTACTGCTTTGCTAGGAACTCGGTTTAAGATGTAAACTGCAGTTTTAAGTGTTTCGCCCCAAAGTGATTCTGGTAAAGAAGAATGACTAATCATACTTCTCACCATGTCTTTAAGAGTTCGGTTTCGTCTTTCAGCTACACCATTTTGACTAGGAGTCCCAGGCATGGTGTACTAAGCAACTATTCCACACTTAGTTAAATATTTGGCGAAGGGTCTTTGACGTTGTTCACCTGATCCATCATATCTGCCATAGTATTCACCACCATGGTCAGACCTAACAGCCTTTATTTTCTTGCTTAGTTGATTTTCAACTTCAGCTTTGAAATTCTTGAACATATCTAAGGACTGTGACTTCTCATGAATTAAGTACAAATATCCATAGCGAGAGTAATCGTCTATGAAACTAATATAGTATTGTTGTCCGTTCCATGAAGCCGTAGGGAACGGACCACATATATCTGTATGAATCAGTTCCAATAGTTCATTACTCCTATTTGCACCTGTTTTCCTTATGTTTGTTTGTTTTCCCTTTACACATTCTATGCAGACCTTGAGATCTGATAAATCAAGGGAATTGAGAATTCCTTCAGATACAAGTCTTTATATTCTCTGTTTAGAGATGTGGCCTAATAGCTTATGCCACAACATTGAAGAATTCTCATTAGTTATGTTTCTTTTAATACCAATGTTACTTGAGTGCAGGTTTTCAAAATGATTAATTATCTTAGAATCCAGTTTGTATAGTTTGTCGATACGAGTGTCAGTGGCTACAACTTGAGAATTTAGAGAAACAACACATTGACTATTTCCAAATAGACAAAAGTAACCAGAGTTGTCCAAATTAGAAACAGAAATTAAGTTCTGTCTAAATGACGGCACAACAAAAGTTTCATCTAAATCCAAACAAACACCGGACTCTAACTGAATTCTAAAATAACCAATAGCTTCAACAATAACTGTGTTGCCATTTCCCACATAAATGTATTTTTCACTATTAGTTGGCTTTCGGCTCCTGAGGCAATCCTGCATAGTAACACTTATGTGAGTAGTAGCACCGGTATCTAGCCACCAAGTGTCAATTGGTACTAAAGCCAAATTTACTTCAGAACAAACAAAGTTGAGAAATATACCTTTCTTAACACGCCAGTTAGCGTACTTGGTACATTTTTTCTTCACGTGACCCGGTTTCTTACAAAAGAAGCAAAGAGTAGCCGTATTCTGTTTCTTTTGCCCACCTTGCACTGTTCCAGAGTTTGCAGTTTCTTTACCTTTATTCCTTTTCCTCTTATTGGAATTTCCCTTAGAAGTTGTTGCTAAATAAGCACTTTCAATCTTCTCTTGTTTCAGCCTCTCCTCTTCTTGCACACATTGACCTATAAGCTCATTTAGGGTTCACTTCTCCTTTTGAGTATTGTAGGAGACTTTGAACTGACTGAATTGTGTAGGAAGGGAAATCAAAACCAAGTGCACGAGTATGTCATCAGACAACTCCAGCTTAAGTGCCCTTAGCTTTGTGACAAGATTAGACATTTCCATTATGTACTCCCTGATGTTTCCTTTTCCCTTATAACGCATTGAAACAAGCTTGGTTAGTATAGTGCTTGTTTCGACCTTTTCGTTTGCAGCGAATCGGTCAGAAATTTGCTTAAGAAAACTCTCAGCATCAGCTTCATCAGGAATTCCTCCTCTTATGGAATCCGGAATGGAATGCTTCATGATCATCAGACTCATGCGGTTTGCACGTTCCCACTTCTCGTATGCAGCTATCTGCTCAGCAGTACTGATGCTGGTCAGAGCTGTGGGACGTTCAAATCTAAATGCAAAGTCTAGATCCATGCAGCCAAGCACAATCATTATGTGCTCCTTCCATTTCTTAAAGTTTGTGCCGTTAAGCACGAGAATATTGTTCATGTTGGCAGAAATTGTTGACACTTTAAGAAAAAAAACAAAATAAAATGCTCACAATCAGTTAAGAAGTCAAAATAACAAAATTTGTAAAGGGGGTGATTACAAGATCCCTAACACAACATTATTATTCAGTCTTTGGACCAAAATAATAATTTATAAGTGGTCTTCTTGGTCATAGTAAAAATATGGAAACTAAAACGGCCTAACAATGTGCCTTTCTTTTGACCGACGCATTGTTAGCATGTTATACCAAATGCTTCACATAATTTAATACTACCCATCGTGCTAAAATAACCTTCCTTTGGGCCGATTATCTCGCAGTGATGTTGTAAAAAATGTACTTACTATCTAGCCAAAATAACCTTCCTTTGAGCCGATCATTTTGCATAGATATGTAATTAAATTACTAGTCATTTATCCAAAATAATCTTCCTTTGGGCTGATTATTCCGCATAAATGAAACATGCATTGTCATTCTAAATTAATAAATTTTACCCAATAGAGGTTACTTTTGCAACATATTGGTTCCATCTATTTAATTCAAAATGATAAGCACCTAAAGTTTAGTTAACATTAGGTAATTTAATTATAATAAAAATGGACAATTAATTAACCCCAAATTTTGACTTCAATTAATTATTACTAAATTATAACCTTAGTCCGTAATAATATTTAAATTAAGTTCCAATGACTTAACTAATATCTATAGAGCCATCATCGCCCGAAGGTATATATATATATATATGTTATAAAACTGAAACTAAACTTGAAAGAATATTTGGGAGAGGAGAATTCTTCTTATGAAAAAATGGTGTATCTTACATCAAGTGAACTCTTCTATTTATAGTACATTTTAACCACCTAACACACATGTGATCACCTACTCCATATATGTTATTGTGTTAGGTAAAACCTAACCAATAACCCATCTACCTCATTCTTGTGTTAGGTAAAACCTAACCAATAACTATCTACCTCATTCTTGTGTTAGGTAAAACCTAACCAATAACTATCTACCTCATTCTTGTGTTAGGTAAAACCTAACCAATCCATATGTACAATAACTATGAAATGGTGCGTCTACAATTAGTGGTACACCATATTATTTCTATCTTTATAACACTCCCCTTGGTGTGCCACATAATTGTCTCTTTTCGGCCTTTAAACGCATTTGGTGTTGCCTCGTTAAAACCTTATCGGGAAAAACCCGGTGGGATAAAAACCATGATAAGGAAAAAGAGTCAATCACGTCGCTCCCCTCATTTAACACAATGAGCTCTTCCTCATAAATTTCTTAGATGTCGCATTCCAATCTCGTGGACATGCTTCACGAAAGGTATAGTAGGAAGTGCCTTTGTGAAAAGATCCATGACATTGTTGCTTGATTGAATATCTTGATGTTGATTTCTTTGCTCTTGTCGAGATCTTGGGTGAATTGGAAAAATTTCGGAGGATATGTTTGGTTCTATCACTTTTGATATAACCCTCCTTTATTTGAGCGATACATGCCGCATTGTCTTCAAATATGATTGTTGGTTCTTTGTTGGTCGATAAGCCACAAGTTGTTAAAATGTGGTGCGTCATTGACCTTAACCATACACATTCTCGACTTGCTTCATGAAGTGCAATGATTTCAAAGATGATTTGAAGAAGTAGCAACAAGTGTTTGTTTACGTGAACGCCAAGAAATTGCGGTGCCTCCATACGTAAATACATAACCGGTTTGAGATCGGCTTTATGCGGATCGATAAGTAACTCAGATTCGCATAACCAACCAAAACTTGTTTTGCATTTTAGTGTAAAATAATCCCAAATCAATTGTACCTTGAAGATAACGGAATAGATGTTTAATTCCATTCCAAAGTGCCTTTTAGTAGGAGATGAACTAAATCTTGCTAATAGATTAACAAAGAAAAGCTATATCAGTCTAGTACAATTAGCAAGATACATGAGAGCTCCTATCGCACTTAGATATGGCGTTTGAATTAAGAACTTCTTCGTTTTCTTCACAAGGCTTAAATGGATCTTTTCAACATTAAGCGATCTACCAACCATTGGTGTACTTAATGGAGTTGCTTTATCCATATTAAAACGCCTCAATACCTTTTACGTATATGTCGATTGATGCACAAAGATTCCGCTTGGTCTATGTTCAATTTGCAAACCAAGACAATATTTAGTTTTCCAAGATCTTTCATTTCAAATTCCTTCTTTAAGTACCTTCTTTGTTTCTTGGATTTCTTTAGCGGTACCAATGATATTCAAATCGTCAACATAGACGGCGATAATCACATATCCGGATGTTGTTTTCTTTATAAAAATGCAAGGGCAAATAGGACTATTTACATATCCTTTCTTTGATAGATACCGCTTAAACGATTGTACATTACGCGTCCAGTTGCTTTAGTCCATATAAGGATCTTTGCAATTTGATCGAATACATTTCCTTTGGTTGTGATTTTAATGTCAGAGGCATTTTGAATCCTTCGAGGATTTTCATGTAAATATCACTATCAAGTGATCCGTGCAGTGGTATGTAATAACATCCATAAGACGCATTTCCGGTTTCAAGAAAGCTGTTGGTGATTAAATATCTAAGCGTAATTGTATCCATAACAGGAGAGTATGTTTGTTCATAGTCAATTCCGGTCTTTGAGAAAACCTTGTGCAACAAGTCGAGCTTTGTATCTCACAATCTCATTTTTCTCATTTCGTTTTGAACAAAACCCATTTGTAACCTACAGGCTTTACACTTTGGGGTGTAAGGACAATAGGTCCAAACACATTACGCTTGTTAAGAGAATTTAATTCAGCTTCAATAGCATCTTTCCATTGAACCCAATCATGTCTATTTTGACATTCAATGATAGATCTTGGTTCGGGATCTTCATTTTCATTGATGATATCACATGCTATAGCATAAGAAAATATTTCATCAATCTCTTTCATATCATTCGGTTCCATAATTCTTTTGTGTGAATATAATTAATTGCGATTTCTTGATTAATGTCGGTTTGTGTCTCTTACGGGACACTATCCTCATCTTGTGTTTCTAGAGGAACACTTTTATCTATCTTGGGGTCATTAATCATATTTGCTCCTTTTCTTTTTCGAGGATTTTTATCTTTGGAACCGATTGGTCTACCACGCTTCATGCGTGTTGTAGATTCATGAGTGACCATGTTCTCGATTGTCCTTTTGGGATTTCAATCCGGCGGGAGCATTTACAAATTTGGTATAAATGATTTAGTCACTCTTTTGTATATCGTGAAAGCATCCGTAATTGATTTGTAATTCTTTGCAAATGCACAATTCTTTGCACTACATTTCGCATTGTTTTGTGCGTTGATCAAGATACAATAATGATGGTTCACACCATGTAATTTCTTTCATCAGCTGTTTATTATCTCCCCCTAATGTCGGGAAAGTATTTTCATCAAAATGACAATCAGCAAAACGTGCTGTAAATATATCACCCGTTTGAGGTTCAAGATATCTAATAATAGATTTACTTTCATAGCGACATATATCCCCAATCTTCTTTGAGGTCCCATTTTACTACGTTGTGGTGGTGCAATAGGCATATATCTCGCACAACCAAAATTCTCAAATGGGAGATATTTGGCTCTTGACCAAATGCAAGTTGTAGGGGAGTATGTATGATATGTACTTGGTGGGATCTTAATTAATGCCTCAAAGATGTAAAATTGCATGACCCCATACGAAATTGGAAGCTTTGTTCTCATCATCAATGGTCTAGCAATAAGTCAAGGCGTTTAATTAAAGATTCACTAAACCATTTTGAGTATGCACATGAGCAACAGGATGCTCGACCATAATCCCAATTGACATACAATAGTCATTGAAAGTTTGGGATGTGAATTCACCAACATTATCTAGTCGACTTTCTTTATTGTATAGTCGGAAATTGTGCTCGTAATTTAATAATTTGTGCAAGAAATCTTGAAAATGCCATATTACGAGTTGATAGTAGACAAACGTGAGACCATCTGCTGGAGGCATCTATCAATACCATAAAATATCGAAATGGTCCACATGGTGGATGAATGGGTCCATATATCACCTTGAATACGTTCAAGAAAAGTAGGTGATTCCAATTTTATTTTAGTGGTGATGGCCTTATGATCGTTTTCCAAGAGAACAAGATGTACATGGACTCTTATTTATTTGAGTAATCATTTTGTTACTCAATGGATGTCCATGTATTCTCAATTATTTTCGCATCATTGTTGATCTGGATGACCAGACGATCATGCCAAATAGAGATTATTGAAGGATCAATGTGTTTTGCTTTAACTACCATATTAGATTCCATCACATTTATATATGTATAATGCAATCCAAAGAGGGAGCATTGGTAGTTTTTCCAATATGTTTATCTTTCACGATTGACAGTTGTAAGATACATATATTTCATATTTCCTCGATTCTTCGAGTATCATATTTATGAGAATATATATCATTAAAACTCAACAAATTTCTTTTAGACTTTGGCGCAAATAAGGCATCATGTATTGAGAACTTTGTGCCATTTGGTAATGTGAACTTGGCTCGCAATTCCTTCAATCAAGTCTATAGGACTCGATATTGTGTTCACAATTGTTTTGTTGGTTTTAATTACGAAAAGAACCTTTATCTTTCGGGATAGTGTGCGTTGTGCCACTATCGGTATGCATAAATTATCATAATTTGCCGCTCCTCTTACGTAAGCGATCCATATCAAAACTTCGCATAAAAATAAATAATTTAATGAGAAAATTGCAAAATAAAGAGAAAGAGATGTTATGTTAACTTAAAAACAATACGTAATTGAAACTAGTAACATAACAAAACATAACAAGCAATTGAAAGCGAGTGATATAATAAGCATAATAATACTTAATGAAACATAAGTACATTATTTTAATTACTCGCCACCAACAATGTCCCGATCCACAAAATCATCGATAAAATCCGAAGCATTCAGATATGTAGAGTCATCGAAGGATTATGACTCTTAATGAAATCAAAATCAAAAGTACCAAAGTCGGTTGAATCACCTAAAGGGTGTTGTTGATAAAATTCACTTCCTTTTCTTTCCTTTTAAGGATGCTTTGTATAAGCGACATAGATGTTCGTGAACTCGACAAACTTTAGCCCAATGTCCTTTGTACCACATCTAAGGTAAGAATCTCCTGAAGTCCTATAAGAACTTCCATGAACATCATTAATATGGTGCTTGTTATTGTGGTGGCTCGTATTTCTTTCAAGAGAGTTATATGGATAACTTCCTACCACGTCCACGACCACGACCACGAATGTAGTTACGACCATGGCCTACGACCACGGCCCACGACCGCGACCACGACTAGGCCCATGATGATTTTTTCTTTCATTTCAATTGCAATATTTGCTTCGAAATGCCGCGCGCCGATGAGGCGGGATTGATGATTTTCATCAAAAGTTCATTATTCTTCTGCCACAAGGAGGCATGAAATCGGTCGAGTATTTTTAAATCCACGACTTTTCGATATTGTTGTTGCAATGTTACATTTGTTGCGTGGAAGGTAGAGTATGTTTTTCTAACATATCTTCCTCGGTGATTGTTTGCCCACAAAATTGTAGTTGTGAGACAATTCTAAACATATTTGAGTTATACTCATTGACCTTTTAAAATCTTGGGCGTAAAGCGCTCCATTCATCACGAGCTTCTAAGTAAAACTTCCTTTTGATGGTCATATCTTTCTTGTAAATTTTTCCACAAATGACTTGGATCTTTAATTGTGAGGTATTCTCTTTTTAATCCCTCATCAAGATGACGACGAATGAAGATCATCGCTTTGGCTTTATCTTGTTTTGATGTTGTATTATTTTCTTTAATGGTATCTAAAAGATCCATTGATTCAAGATGCATTTCGACATCAATCATCCATGGCATATAATTATTGCCCGCAACATCAAGAGCAAATGAACTCAATTTTGGCAAGATTGGACATGTTGGCAACTATTATACAATAGAGAGAAATAATTAAGACAGATTATTCAAATCGATATTACATTAAATAAATCACATGCCTTGCTTCAAATGCTATGCCAAGAAGCAACATAGGGATCATAATACATGGTATTACTAAGAGAAAATATATGCGAAGTGCATTATCTAGCTCTATATTAAGAGTGAAACAAAAATATATAATGATCATAATTATACAAAAAAATGAAATAGCGGACAACATTTGAAAATTTTGTTTTTGTAAGAAATTTGAGGTACGAGAGGTAAGAGATAGGGATGAAGTAAATTATGAAGAAGTGATATCTATTTATAGAAAAAAAAATTGTTACCGTTACCTAGCCGTTACCTAGCCGTTATAAAGTTACCGTTATGTTTTTTTTTTACCGTTATATATATATAGCCGTTATACTTTTTTTTTTTTTAACATTGATGATGTATACTATACAATAAATTACGTATTTAGAGGTGGTAATAACTTTTCATTATTAAAAGAAGGTAAAATAGTGAGTCGTCTATAATTTGTTTAATCATATCATAAGTAGAATTAATGTAGATAAAAAGAAGAACTTTATTTTAACAACATCGTAACTAGGATAAATAAACGGAAGAACTTACGTTTGTTTGATGTATGTAAAGAAGAACGTTTGTATGATGTAGGTGAGCGGAAGAACCTTATGATTGCTTGATGTTGATAAGCGAATTTAGAAACGAGAGCTTCGTCGATAACGTGTTATAAAGCTGAAACTAAACTTGAAAGAATATTTGGGAGGAGAATTCTTCTTATGAAAAAATGGTGTATCTTACATCAGTGAACTCTTCTATTTATAAGACATTTTAACCACCTAACACACATGTGATCACTCATCTATATATGTTATTGTGTTAGGTAAAACCTAACCAATAACCCATCTACCTCATTCTTGTGTTAGGTAAAACCTAACCAATAACTATCTACTCATTCTTGTGTTAGGTAAACCTAACCAATAACTATCTACTCATTCTTGTGTTAGGTAAAACCTAACCAATCCATATGTCTGATAACTATGAAATGAATGCCTACAATTAGCCAGACACCATATTATTTCTATCTTTTATAACAATATATATATTCTGAGCTAAAATTAGTAGTATGCATAGCTAGCTTGGGCGGTTGGGCAAAAAGCTTATATGACTTTTGTCATGGTTCGAATCCCACAAGCTACATGTATTGGTTATCCAAATGTAAAAATAGCTCCACAGATGACGTGTTTACCAAAAATGATAAGAAAGTCTATCAGACTTGATAAATAGTTAAATACATAAAAAAACAAGCGAAAACACGGATAAGACTGCGCCTGTTGCGCGCTAAAGAGTCAGTTCAAATGCAAAAGAAGAAAAAAAAAGAGGGTACAAGCGTCTGTGTCAGAGAAACATTCTGACGAAATGGTGCATTTTTTTTTTGAAACGCATTAACGACTGCAGAAACGGTCAGAGTTATCCCTGACCTCTGCCGGGTCATAGACCCAATTTGGAAGACCCGAATCTAAAAACGGGTCTGTAAAAAATGAAAACCAGATTTTAAGGATTATCAGTGATATTTCATCACTTTTGAGGCAAAAACATTGTTTCTAAACTAAATGAAACAATCATTCGACGATAAAAATAGCATTTACTTGTTTTCTAATATCGCAGACCAAGATAATCGACAGATCAAAATATTTTTACCCAAAAAAGTTTTATCTTGGCCGATTACAACGAAGAAAATAATAAACCATAACCCAAAACAAATGAAACTGAAACGATAAAACTGCAATTCGTTGTTTTTACCACCATGCATATATAGAACCGAGTAAAAACAAGAAATATATCATGTTGAAACAACCTACGTAAAGCGGCTCTGATACCACTTGATAGAAATTAGCCTTATGATTAATATAATCTAATTTCTAAACATTTAATTAACCAGAATTACACATAGATCAAATCAATAATGATATATGTATAAATAAGAACACTAACCTTGATCTATTACCACTTAATAGAAATTAGCCTTATGATTAATATAATCTGATTTCTAAACATTTAATTAACCAGAATTACACATAGATCAAATCAATAATGATATATGTATAAATAAGAACACTAACTTTGATCTATTGCACAGCAAAAGCGTAAACAACAATGTTTGATAGATTTGTGTTCTTCCAAGTCAAGATCTAAATACCGAATGAATTTTCCTTATGGAACAGAGAAAACTAACAATGATCTTTATAGAGAAAAATGTCAAGAGAGAATATGACTTGAGGACCACAACCTTATTTATAGTCAATTTTGACTTACGGGCCATTGTGGGCCCATTAACTTCAAATGACTTCGTAATGAACTACACATCGTGCCCATCTGAATAATTAATTAATATTTCTGTAAGCCCAATTAATTTACTATAGTTAGATCACATTTTATTAGGCCTATAACCGAGATAGAAATTTACGTACATATATTTATACACGTGACCCATAAAATTCTAACATCTTTAGCTATTCTTCATGGTTAAGTCGTCAACTGTCTTTCAATACCATGTTTATGTTCTTGTTAATGGATATGAAACATAGGGTTTATTTGATCTGTTTTGTCTTAGTTTAGGCAAAGACCCTGTTTTTGTTTTCTGTTTTTTTGGATTACTAGCAGTAACACTGTATTAAGTTTTGTCTAGCGGTTGAGAATTGGTGAATACTGCATTCATATCATGTGTTCTTAGAAACATGGGGTGTTTGGTTGAGGGTTTTACCGGAGGACCATGGACTAGGCCAATGCTGCCATCACAGCATCATCCTCCAGCCTTCCTCACAAGGCCAACCTATGCTTTAGTGTATTGTCTTCTAATATGCAATCAGTTATAGGTGTCCAAATTATGAGGGTTTTGTACTGAAAAATTAGGAAACACCCACTCAAGTTAACAGGGAACGAGATCCATTTAAACAACATCCACGATGAAAAGACAGTGGAAGAAGCAACATGAGGGAAATCAAAAGCAAATGCAGAGTTGCACAAACAAGCAATCACACACATATGGATATAACACCAAGCTGAACAAGTAGACTAAATAGGTAACAGGGATAAAGCAGGTCATGCTCGGGAGTTGTTAAAGAAAGCACAAAAGAAAGAATCGCCTTTCTTGTCTTTTCCTTCACAGTGGCCTAGAACAGCTATATAAGTTTGCAGGACTGTGAGGACTGTTGGAAAAATCAACGCAAGATCGAATCTAAGCGCAGCGGAATGAATTTAAAATTTTTCCACAGAATCAACTTTAACAGAATTAGATTCGAAACATAAAACAAGAAATTGATAAAGTTAAATTAACCTTTTTCTGATTCCCGATACAATATCTTGCTTCTCCGAAATAGTCAAATTCACGAGCCGTTCAAACGTCCTAGGCCTCTAACGGTATCCATGATCTTTTAGGAGAAAACTCAAATCAAATTTGAGAGGAAAATTTGTTAGAAGTGCTAGCTCCAATATGTCCTTATTCTTCCTTTTATATGAAAAATCATTTTTTCATATCCTTGAATTTTATTAAAATTACAACTAAAATCATACTTTAATTATAATTATTAATAAATCCTTATAAGATCAAATATCACATATTGATCCTAAAGTTTCTAAAACTTCTCAATTAAGTCCAACTTAATTTAAATTTTATTTTCTCCTTTATAGACCTTTTATGTGTGACCCATTAGGTTCCTAATATGTTGACAATGATTATAAAATATAATTATAATTCATAATTAGAATCGGATAAATTAAAACTCCTTTTAATTTATCTTTAATTTCCTAATTAAACAATTTATAATCATAGATCATGATTGACGTCTAGCAACATGTCATGATCACCCAAATATTAGGAATGTCAAAGTGGTTTGACTTAACCTATCTATGCATGGTTATCTTGTATAAATTAATCATTTAGTCATCTAATGTTCCAATTGGAATTAGAGTATGGAATTCGTGTCTACTCTAAATAATCCAATCATATTTGTTCTTGTTAATTAGTAAATGATTTATAATTGATATTTGAAAACAACTTTCTCAAATTTCAATTCACTCTGGCCAGAGATTCCCAAAATCATTACTAATCAAGAACAACAGAACATTCTTCCTAATTACTTTAGGACGACGAATCCTTTATTGATTTACTCAACTATCTCCATATAGTTCATACTATATCCAATAACTACCGAATTGAACTATTCCAAGAATAGAGCATAAGTAGCATCAAAACATAGTAATTCCTACATGAGATAACTTTGGTAATCTCAAGTCTAAGGATCAATTATACAACCATCATAATGAGATAATCCACAGACACACAAGTAATGTTCCATTTGGGATTCTCATAATTGGGTATGTTCAGTGAACTTATTCTCTAATAAGCACCCACAAGTTTGTTTAAGTATCTCCATACTTTAATCTATGAGATCGATTACTTTCTTCATAAGAAAGAAACAAATATGTGCTAGTCTAACCATTTCATCAATACCCCATCTTGATGAAACTATGACTAGGAACATTTTAGGAATAATACAAAATACAATTTGAATCTCATAATTATAATCACATTATAATTTCTAATTGCATAATAATTATTCCAGGGATTTTATCTTTATGATTAATAATTAAATAATTAAAAAGCACAAAGATAAAGAATGCCTTTTATTGAATAAAACAAATTTTATACAATTAAAAATACAACCAAAATTGGCTGCAAGGGCATAAACCAACAATCTCCCACTTGCACTAAAGCCAATTACCAATGTATCAAATACCATAGCCATCTATATGTCTATCACGTCTCTTTCGAGATAACGACTTAGTGAGAGGATCTGCTAGAAACTCTTCAGTTGTTGAATCTGCGATGGTTGGTTGGTTGGAACTCTTCCAACTAACTGTTCCACCACAAAGAGTAAAAATATACCCTGACTGTGATCTATTATCATCTTGATCAGACTGGAAACTAGTATCTGAATAACCCTGAACTCTTAGCTCAGTTCCTCCATAGACTAGAAAAATATCTTTAGTCCTTCTCAAGTACTTTAAGATATTTTTCACAGCTGTCTAATGACCCTCACCGGGATTAGCTTGATATTTGCTTGTTATGCTCAAAGCATAAGCAACATCTGGTCTTGTACATAGCATCGCATACATGATGGATCCAATAGCCGAAACATATGGAACACCATTCATCCTATCTCTTTCCTCTTGTGTCTTAGGACACATGTTCTTGGAAAGAGAAATCCCATGTGATGTTGGTAAAAATCCCCTTTTGGAATTTTTCATGCTAAACCGTTTTAACACTTTGTCTATGTACGAGGATTGGGACAAACCAAGCAACCTTTTTTTTGACCTATCTCTATAGATCTTTATACCTAGTATATAAGCTGCTTCTCCCATATCCTTCATGAAAAAATTCTTAGATAACCATATTTTAACAGACTGGAGCATTGAAATGTCATTTCCAATGAACAATATGTCATCCACATAAAGCACTGAGAAAACGACTCTACTCCCACTTACCTTCTTGTGAACACAAGGTTCATCTACATTTTTGATAAAACCATACTCTTTGATTGTTTCATCAAAACGGACGTTCCAACTCCGCGACACTTGCTTCAATCCATATATGGACCTTTGCAACTTGCATACTTGATCAGGAAATTCTTTGGATTCAAAACCCTCAGGTTGTGTCATATACACATCCGCTTGCAAATTTCCATTGAGAAATGTTGTTTTGACATCCATCTTCCAAACTTCATAATCAAGATATGCCGCTATAGCCAATAAAATCCTTATGGACTTAAGCATTGCCACTGGCGAAAAAGTTTCATCAAAATCAACTCCTTGTTTTTGTCTGTAACCTTTTGCCACTAACCTTGCTTTGTACGTATGTACATTTCCATCCATGTCAGTTTTTCTCTCAAAAATCCATTTGCACCCAATAGGTACTATACCTTCAGGTGCATCCACCAAGGACCATACTTGGTTAGTGTACATGGATTCCATTTCAGACTTCATGGCTTCTTGCCATTTTAAAGAATCAATGTTTGATATTGATTCCTTAAAATCAGTAGGTTCGTCATTCAAAATTGAAGTATCGCCACTTCCTTTTTCAACATGTAGATCTAATCTAACAGGAGGATGACGTACCCTTCTAGACCTTCGCAGACTATGTATTCCTTGAACCATTGGTTGAACATTTAATGTATCAACTTGTGGTTCTTGTTCCATTTCGATGTGTGTTTGTGGTTCTAGAACTTCTCTAAGTTTCACATCACTCCCACTACTTTCTTTGAGAATAAATTCTCTTTCTAAGAATATAGCATGTCTTGAGACAAACACCTTTTTCTCAAGAGGATGATAAAATTGATATCCAAAGCTTTCTTTTGGATATCCCACAAACATGCATTTATCTGATTTAGCTTCAAGCTTATCAGACATTGCACGCTTCACGTAAGCATCACATCCCCAAATTTTTAAGTGTGACAACTTTGGTCTTTTACCAGTCCATATCTCATATGGAGTCTTGTCAACGGTTTTGGATGGAACTATGTTCAATAGGTAAGTAGTAGTATTAAGAGCATATCCCCAAAATGAAACTAGAAGAACTGCATAGTTCATCATGGAACGTACCATATCTAATAAAGTACGATTTCTCCTTTCAGAAATCCCATTATGTTGTGGAGTTCCAGGCGGAGTCCATTGTGAGAGAATTCCATTCTCTTTTAAGTAACTAAGAAACTCATGGTCTAAATACTCGCCACCTCGATCAGATCTAAGTGTCTTAATACTCTTACCAGTTTGTTTCTCTACTTCAAGTCTAAATTCTTTGAACTTTTCAAATGCTTCAGACTTGTATTTCATTAAATACACATAACCATATCTAGAATGGTCATCTCTGAATGTTATGAAATATGAAAATCCTCCTCTAGCTTGAGTAGACATAAGGCCACATACATCTGAATGTATAAGCTCTAACAACTCATTAGTACGTTGTCCCTTTCCACTAAAGGGAAGTTTGGTCATTTTACCCTTTAAACATGATTCACAAGTTTCATATGATTCATAATCGAAATGATCTAAATATCCTTCTTTATGTAACTTTGTGATTCTTGTTTCATTAATATGACCTAACCTACAATGCCATAAATAAGAAGGATTTTGGTCACTTAATCTTCTTTTCTTGCTATTTATTTGAAGAATTGGTCTTTAAGATCTAATTCATACAAACCATTTGTAAGCATACCGGATCCATAATAAATGTCATCTTTATAAAAGAACAACTATTATTCTTAATATTGAAAACAAATCCATTCATGTCCAAACATGGAATAGAAATAATGTTTCTTGTAATGACAGAACATAATAACAATTATTTAGTTCAAGTACAAGACCAGAAGGCAAAGCTAAACTATAAGTTCCAATAGCTAATGCAACAACTCTTTCTCCATTACCGACTCGTAAGTCCACTTCGCCTTTTATCAACGCTCTACTGTCTGTCAGTACCTGCACATTGTTACAAATGTGAGAACCACATCCGGTATCTAATACCCAAGATTGTGATACAGAAGTAGAAAGATTGATTTCAATCATAAACAAACCTGAAGTTGAAGTTTCGCCTAACTTCTTTTCTTTCAAGCTAGCAAGATAAGCTTTGCAGTTTCTTTTCCAGTGTCCAGCTATGCCACAATGAAAATAGGTGCCCTTATCATTCTTCTTCTTGACACCGCCTGTTTGCTTTGCTACTATAGCTGAAGCCTTCTGATTCTTGTTCTTATTCTTCTTCTTAGAGGTCTTACGCTTATTCTTAGAAGAAGAAGAGCCAACAACAAGAACAGAACTGGATTCCTTCTTAAGGCATTCCTCAGCGGTCTTAAGCATGTTGAGTAATTCAACCAATGACATTTCCTTTTTGTTCATATGGAAGTTCATAATAAATTGTGAAAAACTCGAGGTAAGAGACTGGAGCACTAAATCAATGTTCAACTCGAGGTTCAGGTCATACCCTAATTGGCCTAACTTTTCAATGTAGCCAATCATCTGTAGAACATGAATTTCTACAGATGTTCCAGGAGCCATTCGACATTGAAACAAGGCTCTCGCAGTCTCAAACCTCTCCACCCGACTTTGAGCACCAAACAACTCTTGAAGGTGCAAGAACATTTCCCTTGCATTCATAGTTTCATGTTGTCTCTGAAGCTCGGGAGACATGCTGGCTAACATCACACATGTCACTTGTTCATTGTCATCTATATGACTTTGATAATATTCCCAATCTTCATTGGTAGCATCTTGAGCAGGTTCAAGTGGAAGCTCATTTTCAAGAACGTACAATTTTTTTTTCTTGCCTTAAAACAATTTTAAGGTTACGAACCAATCGAGAAAAATTTGGCCCGATCGGTTTGTTTGCATCCATGATGCTCCTCAGGGACAAGTTCGTACTCATTTTCAAAAAACTGATTCGTCAATAAAATAAAATAAATAAGTATATGCCGAAAAACCAAATAAATAAGGACTTTTAAAGTTTGGTTACTCCCACTATTTTCAACAAATTAATAGCCCTCACTATTAATTCGAGAAATTATCACATAATTTCTAGTGGGCTAGATCCCATTTTAATTTAATTGATCTTGGTTTGCTCAACAAACCAATTAAATTAAAATTAGGTAGATAACATTTTATCAATCACATCCTATGTGATTCCTTGGTCCGTTAGGAGACAATTCTTTGTCATAAAATATCTAATAATATTTTTCTAACCTTGCCTCTAAATAAATATGATCATGAGTTTACTCATCCAAATCATATAAATTTAGTTAAGTAAAACCCATTATTATAAGAGTAAACATGTTCGGGTTAAAGCGGCCTTGAGTTTACTCAACAAGCCTACAATAAACAAAACTCTGGTTTAATCATATAATAATAGAAGGCATTATTCATGTTCTAAATATGTACTTAATATTTTAATGAGGGATTTAAAATAACATAAAATCTCATTCGAAATTATATAATCTCATTATATTAATTTATTTCACATAATCTAATTATAAAAAATAAATTGAGTTTTTTTTTAAAAATTAATTAATTTAATTAATCACCATTTGAAAAATTAAATCAAAATAAAAAATAAAAAAATGAAAGGCCCAACAGGCCAGGAGGCCCACGAGCCAGGAGCAGTCTCCTGGCCTGCTGGTGAGTGGCCCACTGGCGAGGAGACCATTTCCTGGCCAGTGGAGCACGTCTCCTGGCCACATGGCCTGGCTAGGAGACGCATGTCTCCTGGCACATGGCTTGGCCAGGAGACGCTCCAATGCAGATGGGGCGAGTGTCGCGCACGCGGCCCGTCTTCTCCAGTTCTCTACTGGTTTTTTTTTTTAACTCAGAATACAATTTATTCTGTTCTAACTACCTTAAGACTACCTCAAGATAATCTACCCTATATGTATAAGTATAACAACCTTATAAAAATACATAAATCTCTAGAGAGAAAAAAACTCTCTAGAGAGAGAAAACACCACCACCTTCGGTGGTGAGTCTCCAAACACCGATGGCTACTTCTGCCTCCGGTAGCCCAGTTGTTCATCACAATGAAGCATAATAAAATCATTAACAATTATAGAAGCTTTAAAGAACTCATTAAATAAACCTTCATAAACTATCAATGAAGCATGCTATATAAAAACAATGAATATAATGGGCACCGAAACGTTAACAGAAGCTTGAAATATTGAACATAAAAACTTGAGTAAATGAACAGAAGTCTTTGTCTTTCATGCAATCATCTCTGTTAATAACCTAAAACCGCATGTTAATATTCCAGAATTACTAGAAACTCTTTCCAGATTTCCAGAAAAAGATAAAAACATATACAAACATTTTATCTTTATTCGGACACGGAAACGCATTCCATATTTCCAGAAACTTATAAAACGCAGTTCATATGTCCAGAATTAGCAAGTGCACAAAACCAAGAAAAATGCCAGAAACTCATGAACACGTGTTCTAAACTTTTCAGAAACGCATATCATCATATTGCTCCTTTCAAATCGAAAAAATTTCAAGCTTACGAATCAAAAATAAATCTGTTAAAGATGACTCTGATACCACTGTTGGAAAAATCAACGCAAGATCGAATCTAAGCGCAGCGGAATGAATTTAAAATTTTTCCACAGAATCAACTTTAACAGAATTAGATTCGAAACATAAAACAAGAAATTGATAAAGTTAAACTAACATTTTTTTGATTCCCGATACAATATCTTGCTTCTCCGAAATAGTCAAATTCACGAGCCGTTCAAACGTTCGGCCTCTAACGGTATCCACAGATCTTTTCGGAGAAAAACTCAAATCAAATTTGAGAGGAAAAATTTGTTAGAAGTGCTAGCTCCAATATGTTCTTATTCTTCCTTTTTATATGAAAAATCATTTTTTTCATATCCTTGAATTTTATTAAAATTACAACTAAAGTCATACTTTAATTATAATTATTAATAAATCCTTATAAGATCAAATATCACATATTGATCCTAAAGTTTCTAAAACTTCTCAATTAAGTCCAACTTAATTTAAATTTCATTTTCTCCTTTATAGACCTTTTATGTGTGACCCATTAGGTTCCTAATATGTTGGCAATGATTATAAAATATAATTCTAATTCATAATTAGAATCAGATAAATTAAATCTTCTTTTAATTTATCTTTAATTCCCTAATTAAACAATTTATAATCATAGATCATGATTGACGTCTAGCAACATGTCATGACCACCCAAATATTAGGAATGTCAAAGTGGTTTGACTTAACCTATCTATGCATGGTTATCTTGTATAAATTAATCATTTAGTCATCTAATGTTCCAATTGGAATTAGAGTATGGAATTCGTGTCTACTCTAAATAATCCAATCATATTTGTTCTTGTTAATTAATAAATGATTTATAATTGATATTTGAAAACAACTTTCTCAAATTTCAATTCACTCTGGTCAGAGATTCCCAAAATCATTACTAATCAAGAACAGCAGAACATTCTTCCTAATTACTTTAGGACGACGAATCCTTTATTGATTTACTCAACTATCTCCATATAGTTCATATTATATCCAATAACTACCGAATTGAACTATTCCAAAAATAGAACATAAGTAGCATCAAAACATAGTAATTCCTACATGAGATAACTTTGGTAATCTCAAGTCTAAGGATCAATTATACAACCATCATAATGAGATAATCCACAGACACACAAGTAATGTTCCATTTGGGATTCTCATAATTGGGTCTGTTCAGTGAACTTATTCTCTAATAAGCACCCACAAGTTTGTTTAAGTATCTCCATACTTTAATCTATGAGATCGATTACTTTCTTCATAAGAAAGAAACAAATATGTGCTAGTCTAACCATTTCATCAATACCCCATCTTGATGAAACTATGACTAGGAACATTTTAGGAATAATACAAAATACAATTTGAATCTCATAATTATAATCACATTATAATTTCTAATTGCATAATAATTATTCCAGGGATTTTATCTTTATGATTAATAATTAAATAATTAAAAAGCACAAAGATAAAGAATGCCTTTTATTGAATAAAACAAATTTTATACAATTAAAAATACAACCAAAATTGGCTGCAAGGGCATAAACCAACAAGGACAACAGCAACAGTTGCTGCAAGAAATGCGAAAAACGTCCTGGGACTACTAAAATGAGTATGTATCCACTCAACCATCCAAGTCCTGATCATGCTCTTGGAATGTACTTCAATGCCTTCTTTAGTGATAAAAAGCATAGGGTTAGGTACGGATCCCGGCTATTTCATTGAAAAGTTCTGCACTGTTGGTCACCGCCAAGAAGGTTGAAGACAACACCTTCCAATCGCAATTCCTTCACATCTTCACTTGATCGATCAACGAATCCATGAAGCATATATAAGAAGTGAGACCACAAAGATCATCTGGTGCATCGAGGCTAGCTTCATAAGCCACTAAATTTAAAAGCATGGACTTGGTTGTGTCATCTATCATGATTTTGGGAAGGAAGAGCAATCCAAAGACAGTGTTGATATGAACTTGATGTCGTGAAATATTCACCGCTTGGCTGAAGTGAATCCCCAATGTCCTAAGCTCATTGGCTGCAGGATATGAATACCAATCACGGGGTTGCTTTTGAAAGACCGTCTCATCAGATCTTTTGTGTTGATGTATTTAGTAAGGAAAATATCAAGAAGATGAAGAGGTTGATACTCATTTTTGGGCTTTGGAACTGGTTCTAGCTAGTCAGTTTGATTTGCTGTTCCTTTCTTGGATATATTCAATTGGTCTATGATTTCTGAATAATATTTAACAAAAAGCTTGGCAGTAGCTCGTATGCAAGTATAACGTGGAGACCAAACACCGCGATTGCTTCTGATGAAGTTGTTAATTAAATCCTCTCCATCATTGCCCTCGAACTATAATTGAAAGTAGTTGGCAAGGAAAGCTTAACCTTCTTCATTTTGTACGAGAGTTTAAATACAACTGTACATGCCATCTATCTCTGATTTACAGATAAGTAATTTGAATTTGAAACACCTATATTGTAGCTAATAGATAACAGAGATCAGTTCTTATCATAACAACAATTTGACATGGTCAATGTGGTTGGTAAATACAACTGCAGGTGATGCTCCTATATGCCCCCCTCAAGTTGTGTAGTTGAGACAACACTAAGCTTGGGTAGATTGAGAGTGAAGAGAGACTTGGCCAGCGGTTTGGTGAGTGTATCGGCGAGCTGATCGTGTGCATGAACATGATCCACCCGAATTTGTTTCTGCAATACCTTGTTTCGAACATAGTGAAAGTCAACTGTAGCATGCTTCATCCTAGTTTGTATAGATGGATTGTGGCTCAAGTAGAGGACACCAACATTGTCACAAAATATTGTCGGAAGACAAGGGAGCGGTGTAAACAACTCTTGAAGCAGATTTTGAACCCAATTCACTTTAGATACGGCATTGGTAACAACCTTGAACTCAGCCTCAGTGGATGATCGGGCCACGGTTTGTTGTTTTCTTGATGCCCAACTGACAGGATTGTGGCCAAAAAAGAGAATATGGCCATATGTCGAGTGACGATCATCAACGTCCCCTGCCCAGTCAGCGTCGGAGTACATGGACAGACTATGATCACACTTTTCTTGCAAGTGCAAGCCATAATGAGAGGTACCACGGAGATATCGAAGCACTTGCTTAAGTGCTTTCCAATGTAACTCAGTTGGTGAGTGCATAAATTGGGACAATTTGTTAACCGAGTAATTTATGTCCGGTCTTGTAAATGAAAGATACTGTAATTTACCGAGCACTTGTCGAAAACGAGTGCATTACAAGGAACGGAACCATCATTCAGCTTTAAGGGTGATGTGTTGCTCATGGGTGTTGCTGCGACTTTGCACTCATTCATGTTCTCAGAATTGAGAAGTTCACCGAGATAACTTGCTTGAGACAAAATGATGCCACTCGACGTTTGAACAACCTCGATGCCAAGGAAATAATGTAGATGGCCCAAATCTTTTATCGAGAACCGTTGTGTGAAAGAGGTAATAACCCGAGTTACCGACAACTCATGACTTCCTATCACTATTATATCATCAACGTAGACAAGAACAACAAGATGAATTTGTCCAGAATGCATAATAAATAGAGATCTGATTTTGATTTTACAAACCCAAGTGACTGCAAATGTTGAGTGAGAGCCAGATACCATGCCAACGGTGCTTGTTTGAGACCGTAGATGGCTTTGCGGAGTCGACATAGATAGTCTGGCTTTTCGGAGCATTCATAGCCAGGCGGTTGAGCCATATATACCTCCTCTTGTAGCTCCCCTTGTAGAAACGCATTATTCACATCAAGTTGTCGAAGGACCTAATTTTTGCTTATAGCAATCGAAAGAACCAATCGGATTGTTGTCGGCTTAACTACAGGGCTGAAAGTGGAGTGATAGTCAATATCGGGGCATTGAGTGAACCCTTTCGCCACCAGCCGTGCTTTGTATTGGTCAATTGATCCATCTGGTTTTCGTTTAATTCTGTAAAGCCATTTACAAGCAAAAACATTTTTGGAGGGATCTCTGGGAACCAATTCCCAAGTTTTATTTCTCAATAAAGCATCATATTCAGCCATCATTGCATCTCTCCATTCTTGATATTTCTTGGCTTGTTTAACTGTGGTCGGAGTGACAGATGAAGCGAGGGAAGCCATGTAGTTGAACTTGGGTTTTGGTTTGAAGATATTATTTTGGGAGCGGGTGATGATTTGGTTCTGAGGGTTGGACATTGCTACTGAAGGTGGTTGTGGATCTGTTTCAGCATGTGGTCTCGGTAAGGGTTGGGTAGATGACGTATCACCGGGTTGAATCAGTGAGTTAAGGGGGGAGGTGTTGGGTTGGGTGATCTTATGAGGGACAAGGATCGTACCTGAAGGAGCAGGTGGAGCCGATGGGGCACTGCCGGAGACTATGGCTTGTGAAGGGAGATGCTGTTGTGATGCAGGGATGGGAGGAGGTAAGTCAAGGTGTACAGGAAGGCTTGGCTTCGTTGTGTTCGGAGCGGTAACCGGTGTCATATCCCAACCAAGACGTCGGTTGGTAGGCAACAAATGTGCAAACTGTGACCGGAAAGGGAACTCATCTTCGAAGAAAGTAACATCACGGGACAGATAGATTTTGTTTTGGATTAGATCGAAGCATTGATGACAGTGGTGGGAAAGGGACATTCCTAGGTAGACACAAGGTTTCGATTTAGGCTCAAGTTTGTTGGAGGCATAAGGCTTGAGCCACGGATAACATAGGGACCCAAAACTTTTTAAGGCAACAAAGTCTGGGGATTTATTGAATAGCATCTCATATGGGGACTTGTTATCTAATAAAGAGGTGGGCATTCGGTTGATCAAGTATACGGCATGGTGACATTTGATGAGATGTTCAATGCCATTTGATTTAAGATAAGGAGCTAGACTCTTGAATTCTGTCTCACCATCAGTATAGAATGAAAGAATTTTGTTACCAAAATGTTTTTCTAGTAGTGGGTGAAGGTTTTGAAAAATCTGATGGACTTCATTTTTTTGGGTCAAGGTGTAGATCCACATATACTTGGTAAAGTGATCAACGAAAACATAATAATAAACCTTTTTGTCAATGGAAACAATTGGCGAAGGTCCCCATAAATCACTAAAAATTGTTTGTAACGATGTTGTGCTAACGAGATTGAACTCTTGAAATGGAAAACGATGAGCTTTATTGCATTGACACGAGTTACAAAATGTAAATTTGTCATGATTGGAAACAGGTAAGGAATATTTGCGGCAAATAAAATTCAAGACTCTAGAAGGGGGATGTCCTAATCGGTGGTGCCATGTATTTAGGGAGGTGAGTTTATTGATGGAGTAGGCTTGTGGTTGATTCGATTTGGGCCATTCGTACAAGCCATCTTTACTCCAGCCTTGCACCAACGACGTCCTCGTGCGGATGTCCTTCACATAAAAAAATGTTGGAAAAAATTCAATTGAAGTGTGATTATCACGACAAAACTGAGAAATGGAAATAAGGTTACGCTTTATATCAGGGGCACAGAGTGTATGAGAAAGCTGGAAATTCTTATTTGATGCATTTAACTGAGTTGTACTCGAATGGGTAATCGAGATTTTCATACCATTACCCATTGTTATACCGTCGGAACCAACATATTCAGGCATGTTGTGTGTATCGGTGGTGATATGGTGAGAGGCTCCGGAGTCAAGGATCCATGGATTTGTAGTGGTCGAGTGGCCCATTGCATAATTAGCTTTTGCTTCAAAATGATTGTGAGAGCGAGATCTGCATACATTCGCTTCATGACCTGGTCTGCGGCAGAGTTGACACCGAACGAAGTCACTTTGGTTGCTGCCTTCTCTCCCATTGTGGGTTCGATTAGGGCTACGCCATCATTGGGTTTGGTGGTCAAAGCGGTCACTTGATCGCCATGGCTGTGAGTTGCGTCGATTTGGTTTGGAGTTGGAGTTGTTCGGAGCCTTGGTTCGGGTAGCCACAGCAGCCGTGATCTGGGCAGCCGATTTCTTTGCTTCCTCGTGTTGGATGAACACCTCATGATCCAGAAGCTTGTCATACAGGTCCTCATAGGAGATGGTGGTGTCACGAGCGCGGATAGCAGCAGAGATCTCACGATACTCGGATCCTAGGCCACGAAGGATTTGAACAACCATTTCTTCGTTGGCTAATGGGGCACTGGCTTGGGCTAGTTCATCGGCTAGGGATCGAACACGGTGGAGGTAATCGGTCATGGTTTGAGAATATTTGGTTAGACGGGCTAGCTGATCCGCGCCGGTGATGCGAGGAGGGATGGTTTTGAGCCATCAAGATGGCCAAACAGATCATGGCCGTGCATTAGCTTTGATACTTGGGCTTTCCAAGTTGAAAATTTACACTTCCGGTCAGTTTAATGGGCAATTGGGACACAGGATTAAATTGGACAATTAGTGTGGTGGTTGTGGTGTTGTCGGAGTTGATAATGGAATGGTTGTTTGCGCCGGTCATGGTGAGAGGAAGAGGAAAAAAGAAATTGGATCAAAGTCGTTTGAGTATGGTGGCTCTGATACCATATAATTGAAAGTAGTTGGCAAGGAAAGCTTAACCCTCTTCATTCTGTACGAGAGTTTAAATACAACTGTACATGCCATCTATCACTGTTTTACAGATAAGTAATTTGAATTTGAAACACCTATATTGTAGCTAATAGATAACAGAGATCAGTTCTTATCATAACAACAATTTGACATGATCAATGTGGTTGGTAAATACAAGTGCAGGTGATGCTCCTATACAAACCTTAAGCTCATTAGCTTCTTTAGCACTATATAAGGAAGTTGGTTCTCTAGCAGCATCAAGTCCCTTCTAACGAAAGCTGCAATGTTGCTTTTCATGTGCTCTACTTCATGCTTGTTCAGGAAGTTGTCGATGAACTGTAGAACGAAGCATCCATCGACAAACATCAGTCTGGTGAATCCCTTCTCGTCGAAATTTGACACTGACTCCTCAGGATAGTATTCTCTAGCAACACCAGAGATATGTTCCACCTCAGAGTAAACGGCAGAAAACTGCGTTTTACAATCTTTGATGAACTGACGCGCCATAGAATTCCTTGAGCCTCTCCACCTCCTGAAGCTCTCTCTTTCCATGATGATAAGGACCTATAGAAACAACCAAAGGATCAAAATAGCTCTTGCGTGATTCTTTCTGCCGAAGCATTTTAGGGACCGTGTGAATCATGCGAAGCTTTTTCTCGGTCCCATCTCCGGTATCATCATTCATGCGATTCCACCATTTTTCATAGGACGACATTGAACAAGACGAACCAGGAGCTTTCTCGATCACTATGCTCAGCATTTGACATTCATTGTGGCAATCAACACCATCTTTTCGGATTACTCTCCTCTTTGTAGACAGCTCCTGCTCAAAAGTTACTTCTCCAGGAGCTGCCATGACTAGTGGGATGATATTTTCTTCACGTTTCAAGTAAACCCATTAGAATTTATAGTAATGCAGCAGTTGATTCACTGCAAAACCATTTCAGCTTGTGGTAGTTCTTGAATAACACACAAGTAATCTTACCTTTACTTGTTTGCCAAGCATCTCACTGACAAATATTTGAATTGCAAAGAGTTCAGAGTCTTTTCCCTTTTATTAATCTAATACTTCTTTTCCCATACCAATCTGATTCTTTCACCTGTTTCATCCATAGAGCTGCACTCTTTTATGTCAGAAAGTTCTTGAGGATTTTGGGGACAATCTCGATCTTTCCAGGTTTCTGTACGGTTAGTTGACTTGAAATTGAAGTGATTGCACTTCTTTTACAGGATCATCTTGTTGGGAATTGGAAACTTTAACAACGTACGTTGCTCTTAACTGAAGTGATTCACGCCTCGAAGCAATGTTAAAGGAAATGAGACTAATAATTAAAAATAAAAAGATTGATTCCATATTCGCCACATGTTTTACACGAAGTGTGGACCATATGATCACTCTAATAATAACAATCTAAATGAGTCATATTATATTATTGATGAAAGGTTCGTTAAGATTGAATTAAAGTGATTTTTAATTGATAAATTGTATATTTAATTAATTTTATGTATATTTTATATAAAATCATTAATTATTATTTGATATGAAAGTATTTTAGTTCAAGATCATTTAACTAGTTGACATTAATTTTTCAAAATTTGAGTTGATTGAATTTTAATTTTAAATTTAATAGTTCAATTTTAGTTAAACTTTAAACTTTTTGGAATTTATTTTAAAAAATTAGATCGTGTTCAAACCAACTTCAACACCTTAACTCATTGTCAATAATAAGTGTTATCCTAGGCCCTCCTTATATGGCCAACCTATGCTTTACTGTATGTAATTAGTTGGTGGGACCGTGGGAGGATGGTAAGTTAGAAAATCAAAATCAACAAATTGAATTGAGTTTTGACAAAAATTTTCAAGTTTAACCAAATGGCAAGTTAGTCGAACATACTAAAAATCAACGACTCAAGTTAGATTTAAACAAATTCAAGTTTGGACTTTGACAAATTTTCTTCAAATTTAAGTATTGATGACAAATTAATTGGGCTTGAGTTAGAATAAAAGCCAATCATTTAATATCAGGTTTGATTGAGTTTGGTTCAATATAAATCTCAAGCTTAACAATTTTTTTCAAATACAACCGAATCATATTAAATTAGTAACTCAATTACCCAAGTAAAATCCAATTTGGACTTCCATTAATCGTGGCAAATTATTCCTAGTTATAGGTTAACGATCCAAGCTAATTTAATTTGGCTTAAACTCAAGTTTAAAAATTAGTCATACTCGAGCTCGTTTAGGGGATTTGGGTCGACCCATTACAAATCTTATGCAGAATTTTGATGCTTCTTTAGGAGTTGTTAGGAAATTAGGAGGCAGGACAGAAAGTTAACAGGCAACAACATCAAATAAAATATCATTCACGACCAAAAAAAGCACTGAAATGTGAATGCAGAATCGTACAAACACACACACTTATATAATTTGAACCTCAACCAGTAGACCAGAAAGCAGGTCATGGTTGGTGAGCTGTTAGAAGGAAGCATGGCCTTAGCTGCCTTTTCCTGAATAATAGCCTTTAACAGAAACATAAGTTTGTAGGAATGTCATGAAAATAGTAGCAGTTGCTCCAACAAATGCAATAAACGTCCAGGGTCTACTAAAATGAGCATGAATCCACTCAGCCATCCAAGTCTTGATGCCGCTACTGGAATGATCTTCAATGCGTTCTCTAATGTCACAAAAAGCATAATGCTTAGGTGCCAGACCCTGGGCTATGTCATTGAAAAGTTCTGCAGCCAGTTGGTCACTGCCAAGGAGGTTGAAGACTATACCCTTTGATCTTAACACCTTCACATCTTCAGCTTGATCGATCAAGGAATCCATGAAGCATATATATGAAGAGAGACCACAAAGATCATCTGGTGCATCGGGGCTAGCTTCATAAGCCACTAAATTTAAAAGCAAGGACTTGGTCGTGTCATCTATCATGATTTTGGGAAGGAAGAGCGATCCAGCAGTAAGTGTTGATTCGAAAACGATGTCGTTGAAATGTTCACCTGCGCTTGGCCTGAAGTCAATCCCCCGTGTCCTAAGCTCCTTGGCTGCAGAATATGAAAACCAATGATGGTATTTATTTCCTGAAGACTCGCTTCCCGGATCTTCTTTGTTGATGTATTTATTTCCTGAAGACTTGCTTCCCGGATCTTCTTTGTGGATGTATTTACTCAGGAAAATATCAAGAAGATGAAGGGGTGGATGCATATTATTGGCTAAATTAGCTTGTTTGTCGGTAGTTTGTGGAGACAAACCACCACGAAAGCTGCTGATGAAGTTGCTAATTAAATCCTCTCCATCATTTCCCGGGAACCTTAAGCTCATTAGCTTCTTTAGCACTATATAAGGAAGTTGGTTCTCTAGCAACATCAAGTCCCTTCTAACAAAAGCTGCAATGTTGCTTTTCATGTGCTTTACTATATGATTGTTATTCATGAAGCTGATGATGAACTGGAGAACGAAACATCCGTCCACAAGCATCAGTGTGGTGAATTTATTGTCGTCGAAACTCGACACTTTCTCCTCATCAGGATAGAATTGTCTTGCATCACCAGAGATTCCTTCCACCGCGATGTAAATGTTAGAAAACTCCCGGTGACAATCTTCGATGAACTGACGCGCCATAGAATACTTGAGCCTCTCCATATCCTGAAGACCGCACTTTCCATGATGATAGGGACCTATAGAAACAACCATAGGATCAAAACAGCCCTTGCATGATTCTTTCTGCCGAAACACTTCAGGGACCTTGCGTATCATGCGAGGTATTCTCCCGTCTACGATCCCTGCATCCATGCGAATCCACCATTCGGGAAAGTGTTGGAGATGAGTCCCTCTCACTTGGAGGGACTCCATCATTCCAACATTGCGACACCGATGCAGTATTTGTTGAACAGATGATTTGCTGCCTTTATTGAATAAATGGAAGAAGTGCCGCATGGTGCCTTTGTTGAATAAATGGAAGAAGAGTACACGGTGGAATGCTTATATAAGACACTCCCTGTTGCAGAAATAAATACAAAAAACAGACAGAAAATTAGAGGAGAAAAATCAGAGCTTTGTTTTGCTTTAAAGTTAGGAAATATATTTCTAAAAGATTGGTGAGTGACAAAATAGTGAGGTTAGTATTTTTAGGTTGAGAAACACCTTGTGAGCCACTATTTTGGTTATTTCTGTATATCTACTGTTTGTAATAGTGGAAGAAATATTCTGAGTTTTGTTTGTGGACGTAACCCAAAATTAAGGGTGAGTTACATTAAAAATCTTGTGTCCATTTTGTTCATTTTATTTTTCTTTTTCACAAAATATACTCGCTGCGCCCAACAAGTAATATTAGAGTTGTGTTTTCATTGAAGATATTTTTTGAAAAGAAGCACATCATCGGGAAGACAAAATTACAACGAATTTTTTAGCGTAATCCGTTCGAAAAGTTGACATAAAACGACAAACATGATGAATAGTATTAAATAGTACTTTTACGTTGTTTTAATGAATTTAGAAGGTGAAGGATTGTGCGGTAATAGTAACTGGATCCTGCGACACTATTTGTTGTATTATTCACAAGTTAATATTTACCAAGCCCTGCGATACTATTCCAGTGGGATCCAACGAGTTACTATTTATCAGATCCCGCAGTACTATTCTGGTGGAGTCCGACGACACTATTCTGATCCCGTGGAGAAAATTTAGAAGATATCTTTTCTACCAGATTTTGACATCCTGGTTCCATATTTGAGGTCAATTTTCTCAAAGTTGACTTAATTTGGCAAATGAAGGTAAAGACGAGCAAAATGATCAATTTAAACGGTATTAACTACCGTATATGGCGAACCAAGATGAAGGATCTCTTGATGATTACAAAGATGCATTTGTCGGTATTTTTGACAACTAAACCGGAGGAGATGTCCAACGAAGATTGGGAGTTTGAGCACGAACGAGCGTATAGTTATATTCGACAGTTTGTCGATGATAATGTGTACAATCACAATTATAATGAGACTCGTGCAAGAACGTTGTGGAATAAGCTGAAGCAGTTGTATGCTTCAAAGACCCGCAACAACAAATTATTTTATCTGACAAAATTGATGCAGGTAAAATACCAAGAGGATACTTCTGTAGCTGATCATTTAAACAATATGGAAGGAATGATTGATCAGTTATCAAAGATGGGCATAAAGTTTGACGATGAGGTGATTGCTTTGATGGTGCTAGCTTCATTACCAGAGTGTTGGGAGACTTTGAAGGTGTCTTTGACAAATACTGCACCAAATGACGTATTAAAAATGAAGTCTATTAAAAGCATTATACTAAATGCAGATAAGATGAGATGTAAATCACAGCATGCAGCCTCTTCATCATATTCAGATGTTCTGCTTACAGAAAATAGAGGAAAGAGTCAATCCAGAAGTCCAAAGTCCAGAGACGAAAGCAAAGGAAAGTCAAACAAATATGCAAATGTGAAATGACATTACTGCAAGAAGAAGGGCCACATCATGAAATTTTGCAAAAGTTGAAGAAAGAAAAAGGCAAAGATGTGAAGAAAGAAGAAAGCAGTGATGATGAACAAGGTAACATTGTTGATGTATTTAACCTTGTTATTGATATAGAGATAGTCAGCCTGATGTCGCAAGAAACAAGTTGGATAGTTGACAGTGGAGCTACTGTTCATGTTACATCTGACAGACAATTTTTCTCATCTTACACACCTAGGAATTATGGCGTTGTTAAGATGGCAAATGGAAATCTGTCAAATGTTATTGGCAAAAGAGATGTTTCTTTAGAGACAACGAATAGTTCAAGATTGTTGCTGAAAGATGTCAGATACATTCCTGATATGCGTCTGAACTTGATTTCTGTAAACAGGCTAGATGATAAAGGTTTTTGAAATACTTTTGGAAACGACAAATAGAAACTTACTAAGATTAGTGGTCAGAGGTCAAAAGTACTCAAGACTGTATATGATGCAGGCAAAGCTCTCCAGTGATGTTATCAATATAGTGGAGAATGATACTACAGTTGATTTGTGGCATAAAAGACTAGGCCACATTGGTGAGAAAGGGATGGGTCAGCTTGTAAAGAGGAATATGCTATTTGGTCTAAATCAGATACATCAGAAAAAATGTGCAGATTGTCTAGCAGGGAAACAAAATAGGATTTTTTTCCAGAGTTCTCCTCCATGCAGAATGAAGAATGTTCTAGATCTGATTCACTCAGATTTGGGCGGACCATTGCCAAAGTCACTCGGTAACGCACAGTATTTTTGTGATTTTTATTGATGATCATTCCAGAAAAATGTGGGCCTATACTCTGAAGACTAAAGATCAGGTGTTATATGTGTTCAAACAATTTCATGCCTCAGTTGAGAGACAAACTGGGAAGAAGCTGAAGTGCATTCGGACAGACAATGGTGGAGAGTACACCGGATTATTTGATGCTTACTGTAAAGAGCATGGTATTCGACATCAAATGACTCCACCAAAAACACCGCAATTGAATGGCATAGCTGAGAGGATGAACAGGACTTTGATGGAAAGAGTTAGATGTTTACTTTCACATTCAAAATTGCCTAAGGTATTTTGGGTGAAGCTTTACTTACAACTGTTTATGCATCAAATCGTTCACCATGTGTTCCTCTCCAGTATGAAGTTCCAGAAAAGGTGTGGTCAGGAAAGGATGTTTCCTATGAACATTTGCGGGTCTTTGGTTGCAAGGCCTTTGTCCATATTCCTAAAGATGAAAGGAAAAAGCTTGATGTCAAGACACGACAGTGTGTATTCATTGGCTATGGTCAAGATCAATTTAGCTATAGGTTTTATGATCTGGTGCAGAAAAGACTTATCAAGAGTCGTGATGCTTTGTTTATTAAAGATCAAACTATTGAAGATATCAACAAGGCGGAGAAGGAAGTTCCAAGCTCCGATGATGACTCAACAAGCTTCTGATTGAATCCTCCAACAGTGGTGCCTAGACAAGTTAGAGATGAAGTGCAGAATGATCAGTTAGAAGCTGATAATACAGATGCCCCCAATGAAGTTGAACCAGAGGATGATGACGGTGTTCACATTCAACCACCAGCACCTGAAGATTCTCCAGTCGCATTACGAAGATCTAGTAGAAATAGACAACCATCTACTAGATATCTAGTTGATCAGTATGAAATGCTGACTGACGGGAGATAACCAGAAAGCTTTGATGAAGCCATGAATGATGAACATAAGAAGAAATGGAAAGAAACCATGCAAGACGAGATGAAATCCTTGCATGAGAATAAAACATTCGAGCTGGTGAAGTTGCCAGAAGGCAAGAGAGTTTTGAAGAATAAATGGGTGTTCAGGATTAAGCCTAAAGAACACAACGATCATCCTCGATTCAAAGCAAGATTAGTGGTCAAAGGATTCAACCAAAAGAAGGATATTGACTTTGATGAGATATTTTCACCAGTGGTGAAAATGACTTCCATACGTACAGTGCTAGGGCTAGCGGCAAGTTTTAATCTGGAGGTTGAACAAATGGATGCCAAAACTACCTTCCTACATGAGGATTTGGAAGAAGAGCTATATATGGAGCATCCAAAGGGTTTCGTGAAAAAAGGGGAAAGAAGACTATGTTTGTAGACTAAAGAAGAGTCTATATAGTCTAAAACAAGCACTAAGAAAGTGGTATAAGAAGTTCGAGTTTGTTATGGGGGAGCAAGGCTACAAAAAAACTACTTCAGATTACTGTGTATTTGTGAAGAAATTTTCTGATGATGATTTCATTAATTTATTGCTCTATGTGGATGATATGTTGATTGTTGGTAAGAATGTTTCTATAATCAGCAATCTGAAGAAACAACTAGATAAGTCTTTTGCCATGAAAGACTTAGGATTAGCAAAGCAGATTCTTGGCACGTAGATTATCAGAGATAGATACGCCAAAAAATTATGGTTGTCGCAAGAGAAGTACATTGATAAAGTACTTCAGAGATTCAAACTGAACAAAACTAAAGTGGTTAGTTGTCCTCTTGCTAATCACTTTAAATTGAGTTCCAGAGAGTGCTCTTCTACAGATGAAGAGAAGGAAGAAATGTCCAAAATTTCATATGCTTTAGCAGTTGGAAGTTTGATGTATGCCATGGTATATACATGGCCAGATATTGCTCATGCAATTGGAGTTGTGAGTCGTTTCCTTTCTAATCTTGGAAAGGAACATTGGGCTGTAGTCAAGTGGATTCTCAGGTATCTTCGAGGGTCATCCAAAATATGTTTATGTTTGGGAAGAGCAGAACCTGTGTTAGCTAGTTACACAGATGCCGATATGGCTGGAGATGTTGACTTGAGAAAGTCTACATCAGGTTACTTGATTATTTTTTCAGGGGGACCTGTGGCATGACAGTCAAAGTTACAGAAATGTGTTGCATTTTCTACAACTGAAGTAGAGTTTATTACAACAATGGAAGCCTGTAAAGAGTTGCTATGGATGAAGAAGTTATTTAATGAACTTGGTGTCAAGCAAGAACAGTATCAGCTGTTTTGTGACAGTTAGAGCGCTATTCACCTTAGTAAGAATGCCTTGTTTCACTCACGATCAAAACAATTACACTGGATCAAAGATGTGATGGAGATGAAACAATTACAGTTAGAAAAGATCCATACTGATGAAAATAGATCATACATGTTAACTAAGATTCTACCGAAAGGGAAGCTCGAGTATTGTCGATCAGTAGCAGGCATGATAGAGCCCTCCATGTAATCGAGAGGGGGAGATTTGTTAAAGGTGGGTCCCTCTCATATGGAGGGACTCCATCATTCCAACATTGTGGCACCGATGTAGTATTTGTTGAATAGATGATTTGCTGCCTTTGTTGAATAAATGGAAAAAGTGCCGCATGCTGCCTTTGTTGAATAAATGGAAGGAGACAGTTGCAAAGGCAGCTGTCTCACGCAGTGGAGTGCCTATATAAGGCACTCTCTGCTTCCGAAATAAATACAGAAAACAGACAGAAAATCAGAGGAGAAAAACCAGAGCTTTGTTTTGCTCTGAAGTTAGGAAATATATTCCTAAAGGGTTGGTGAATGACAAAATAGTGAGGTTAGTATTTTTAAGTTGAGAAACATCTTGTGAGTCACTATTTTGGTTTCATCGCTGTGTACTTACTGTTTGTAATAGTGGAAGAAATATTCTGAGTTTTGCCCGTGGATATAGCCCAAAGTTAAGGGTAAACCACGTTAAAAATCTTGTGTCCATTTTGTTTATTTTATTTTTTCTTTTCACAAAATACACCCACTACGCCCAACAGGAAGGACTCACCAGGAGCGTTTGCCATGCTCGTCGTTTCGCATTTTTCGTGGCAATCAAAACCATCAAAATTTATATTCTAGTGTCAAATCGATATAAAATTGATATATAATAAATAAAATATAAAATAAGTAAAAATAAAATATTTTATGAAAATAAAATAGTGCACTAATATTTATTAGTCGATAATAAAAATATAAATCAAATTTAATAAGTGAGTATGAATTAATATACAAGAAATTTCTTTAACTTAATTAATGGATAACTTAAAAATTTTATCATTATTCTAGTTCAATAAATAGATAAATTAATTATATAATTAATGTTTTCCAGATGGGATTAGCGATTAGTAGAACTCAGATTATGCGCTTCTGGAGAAGAGGGTGTTGGCTGTTCCTCATTGCCAACTTCTACAAGCCCACACTTCTAAGTCTAGGATTTGACAGTTAGAATATGAATATGAATCTTTTTCTTTATTAATCGGAAAATAACAGTACAAATTATATAATTAATATAGGAAAGCTAATCCCAGATCTGTCCTCATGGAGGATCGAGAGACACCCAGAGGGGGCGTTAACAAGAGTGGTAAGCCCTAAATCACAACCTACAGCAAAATTGGCTAGCCAGTCGACACATCTATTGCCCTCCCGGTAGATGTGGCAGGTGCGGACAACTCAGTTGCGATTGAGGAGCTCGTTGATACTAGTAATGAGAGGGTTTAGGAAAGAAGTGCGCTGGGCGGAGTCTGACAGGAGGCTAACCCCAACTTGGGAATCCAATTCTAATTCCACCTTGCGATATCCAAGCTCCCAAGCTAGGTTTAGTCCATATAAGACGCCCCATAGTTTTGTTGCAAGTGGGGAGTACCAGTCTAAATTCTGAACAAAGCCACCCTGCCAATCCCCAATGTTATCTCTGAAAAGGTCGCCCGTTGAGGCTGAAGGGGGTGAGCTTTTGCAGGCTCCGTCTGTGTTGAGTTTTACCCAACCAGGGGTCGATTTATACCAGTCGATAAGTTACTCTTACCGGGATCGGTGTCCAGGAACGGTTCGGTTGAAACTAATTGTAGCTTGCTGTATCTGGTTGACAAAGGCTAATATGTTATCAGTTGGGGAGGTCGGCCAGGAAACGGGATGTCGAAGAGCGCTCTATTCCTCCAGGTCCACAGAAACCAACAAGTGACGCTGAAGATGATATTCCAGGGCAATCCGTTCAGCCGGCGGTACTGGTGAAGATTCGTGTGGAGCCAATCATGAGCGTGTGAATCAGAATCTTTGTTAATAAGTAACAAGAAATATTTAATGACCATTCACATAAGTTTAAACAAATCGTAATGAAATGTGTCGCCTACCAATTCCAAAAATAGAGGACTTTGTAAAGCCTGGCTATAGTTGACTAGCAGTTCCACTGAATTAATCATTGATTATTAAGGAAGCATTAAGTACGTAATCATAATTAAAAATTCCCGATTTACATTTTATAGATTAGTAAAGTCTAATTAGTAATTTGATTGTTCATCATCTCTGTTCTTTAAAAATCAATCAATTAATTATATATATATAATGTTAAATACTATGATAGTCATGAGATCTTCGAGAGTAAAGTTTTCCTGGTTAATGATCATGAGAAAATATTGCATATTTATAACAATTGGTAAGGTTGAACTCAAATTTTCTGAGTCTCGAACTTTAGTTTAAATAATTTTTAAAATTGAGTTGGATCAAACTTGATTTGAGTTGTTAACTTTTGGGCTAACTTATGTCTGGTTAATTTACCATGATTAGTTAAATCTGGAAAATTTTGTTAAGGTCAATATTTATACTTAGTTAAAGCTCAATCAAAGGTTACTGAATATGGAATCAATCTTTTTACTTTTTTTTTTGTCATTACTCTCATTTCCTTTATCTAAGCTTTCATTAGGTTAGAAATTATCTCATATCTTTTATCATTATCTCACTTTTGCCCAACTAAATTATTGCCAAATTCTAGAAGCCATACTTCCAAGTCCACTTAATCTAACATGATATTTGGTTCACCTGTAACAATATATAAGGAACATAATGGTGATTTTTAGGAATAGAATAGATAAAGAATATAATATAATATGTATTATTTGGTTGGTTTATTTATAAATATTTCTAATGATAATGTGATGCTAATTGAAAGAATTAAATCGTTAATAAAATCGCAGATCGTCCAAAATTAATTTTTCCATACGAGTAAATCAACAATAAATAAAGCAAAACACCAAAAAAACACAAAGCGTTTAGTAGCGCATTCAAGCACACCTTGCCTACGTCTGCGGGGCCCTCACCCAGATTAATCACTTTCACGAAAGTACAATAGAATTACCCAAGGCTTTACTGAGTCGACCCACTCAACCCTTGACACTATCACTCAACCTCACTTCCTGTGAAAGAATTCACACCCAATAATACGATCGCCTCGACTAACCTCGACGGAGGATTTTCTCAACACTCTTTTGAAAAACCAGAATAATAACTAAATCACTCAAAGATAATAATAAGTAAAACAAAGAATGATAACTTCCTAGATCTGAAATTCTTCAACAGTAGGATAAAGTTGCTCCACCGAGAAACCACGCATCCATCACCACTAATAACCTTCTTCAAAGATCCAGGAAAAATCAGCAACCCAAAGTCATACGTGATCTCTTATCAGCTAGCCCTTGATCACCAAGCACCACGCATCTCTTGAAACACAAAAAAAACCAAGCTGCAGATATTTTTTTTCACCACCATATGTAGCAAGACTCCTTCTATGATTAGAAGATATCCCATATATGGATAATCTTTAAATACCAAGATACCACCGAAAATATAATGTGTATTAAAGAGAAACTTCTGCAGTAGGGACATGTGGCAGTGCAATCTTCAAGGAATCCAATCTTTAAATGATAGACTTCAATTTAAATACAATCTTCATATCTTTTGCATATCCATTAAAACACAATCTCCACTCATCTTCATTAATCCATATAAAATTTTGATTTTCTTATATATCCAATTTAAAAATGCCAAAACCAAACAAAGAATATATAAAATATATTCTAACAATCTCCCCCTTTTTGGCATTTTTGTCACAACTCTAGCACTCCACATAAATAATCATATTTGGACATATAAAGATGAGATTCACAATGCTCCCCCTTAATCAAACATCAAGTTCCAAAGAACATCAAAATTATTCAATCATCCAAATTTCTCCCCCTTGGGACACAAAGATGCCAAAAAAATAAGACGAATAATCAAACATATACCTGAAATCTCCCCCTGAATGGAATATTCATCATAAACAATCTGATGTCTACCTCTTGAAACAAAATCACAATCATGATAATCACCAATAAATGCAGCGGAAGAATCATAAGCACGTCAATATCACAATTTACCACCATTAAAAAAAAACTTCAAAAATATAAAGCATACTGTCCCTGTACCCTTCGAAGAATCTCAAACCTGACGTTTTTCTTTGGCTCGAATGAAGATGTATAACACGAGTTTCCTGTAAGTTCTTGATAATCAACCTTTTTTCTTTCTTTTGTTTTACTTCTTTCGCTCACATCCCCCATAACATTTTCTCTTGGATGGTTTCTTGGATTCGAGATGAAGACCCTCGGTTTTGATTGTCATATAGTGATTCTGCTGCATCATCATCCAAGTAATCTGGAATTTCTCCGGTTTTGCGATTACTTCCTTAATAGTAACTAACGCAAATCTGTACATTTTCTGATTTTCCTTCACTACATTTTGTGCTTGTACTGACCCTTTCTAATCCAAGCTTGCTTCGATACCATGGGATGCTGCTGGAAACTTAATGGAGAACGTCTAGATTTTCGATTTTGGCCCCTTTGAAATATCATTTGTAATAATTGATAACACCTTGGCCTTATATGTCCAATGACTCCACAAAATGACATGTAGGTATAAATCTATCACTCTTTTTGGTGCTTACTTCTTGGGCTGATCTGGATATTTCAAACTTTTCTTCATTCACTTTGGAACACTCGCCTTTATAACCTATGCCTTGAAGATCCCCTTTAACTTTACCAATTTCCAACAACTTATCTAGTTTTTCCGTGCCTCCATTCAACATCCTCAACCCTTTTCGAGACTTAATAATTTCATTCTTGCATCACCAAGTTCATCTGAAGTCAATGCCAGCTTCTTTTCTAATTCTTGCATAGTATTTCTCAGACGAAGATTCTCCTCTTTCAAACTCTCATTCTTTTTCTGCATTTTCATCAATTTCTCATACAAAGCTTTGTAGTTCTCATGGGTATTCTCAACTTCATCATCATAGCTGCTTCTTTCACTGTCATAGTCTGAAATTGAATTCCGAGCTGAACTGATTATGAAATTCTCAAGTTTTCTCCTGCTTACATTTTCGATTACTTCCTTCGCGATTCTTGTTAAACAAGTAATCGGTTTTTTCATTGTAACGCAACATGACCGGTACTGCATTACTTGTCAATTCTTCCTCACTACCAAAATCACTTTCAGAATCATTTTCACTCTGGGTTGTGGTAAAGACTTTCCTCTTTGTTTCTTTAATATGTTAGCACTTTTTCGGATTGAATGTGACCAAACCCCTGACATTCATGACACTGAATTCTTCTGGCCTTCCGTTCTCCTTTTTTTCTTGCTTCCACCTGCAGTGCCAATCCTTTGCTCCTTTCTTGCTTACCTCTTAAGAGATTCATCTCAAAAGTCGTGAGAATGCCGATGACTTTTTCCAATGACAGATTATCAATGTCATGAGCCTCCTCTATTGCTGCAATTTTCGGAATAAACCTGGGAGGTAGCGATCTCAGCGTTTTCTTGACTAATTTCACGTTGGAATATTTCTTCCCCAGTTGATGAGCCTGATTGGCTATATCTCTCAATCTTTCATGGAAATCTCCAATAGTCTCATTCTCATCCATCTTTAGCTCTTCAAACCGCACAGCTAATAACTGTAGTTTTGACGATATCACAGATTTAGACCCTTCATGAATAGTCTGCAACATGTCCCACGCCTCTTTTGCCGTTTCACATGCTGAAATCATTGAGAAGCGTCCCTTCGTCAACAACCTTGAATATCGCATGTATTGCTTGTGAATTTGCGGTGCACTTTCTTCTTCTGTCTCGGTCCATTCGAAGGATCTTTCGAATTGTTTCCCTTTATCATCAACCATCAATGGATGAGTCCAACCGTACTATCAATGCCAAGCTCTTGTCCCCGAGCTTGAATAAAAATTTCATCCGGATTTCCATGACGGATAATTTGATCCATCCAAGAGAGGAGGTCCGTAATTGATGCACCTTCTCTCATAGCCATATCTGCGAATCTCGGATCTACACCAACTTGCTACCAAGTTCTGAACCGGTGACCCTCTCTGATACCAATTGAAAGAATTAAATCGTTAATAAAATCGCAGACTGTCCAAAATTAATTTTTCCGCACGAGTAAATCAACAATCGTAAACGCAAAACACAAAAAAAAAACACAAACGTTTGGTAACGCAATTCGGCACACCTTGCCTACGTCTGCGGGGCCCTCACCCAGATTAATCACTTTCACGAAAGTACAATAGAATTACCCAAGGCTTTCTTGAGTCGACCCACTCAACCTTGACACTATCACTCAACCTCACTTCACGTGAAAGAATTCACACCCAATAGTACGATCGCCAAGACTAACCTCGACAGAGGATTTTCTCAACACTCTTTTGAAAAACCAGAATAATAACTAAATCACTCAAAGATAATAATAAGTAAAACAAAGAATGATAACTTCCTAGATCTGAAATTCTTCAACAGTAGGATAAAGTTGCTCCACCGAGAAACCACGCATCCATCACCACTAATAACCTTCTTCAAAGATCCAGGAAAAATCAGCAACCCAAAGTCATACGTGATCTCTTATCAGCTAGCCCTTGATCACCAAGCACCACGCATCTCTTGAAACACAAAAAGAAAACAAGCTACAGATATTTTTTTTTCACCACCATATGTAGCAAGACTCCTTCTATGATTAGAAGATATCCCATATATGGATAATCTTTAAATACCAAGATACCACCGAAAATATAATGTGTATTAAAGAGAAACTTCTGCAGTAGGGACATGTGGCAGTGCAATCTTCAAGGAATCCAATCTTTAAATGATAGACTTCAATTTAAATACAATCTTCATATCTTTTGCATATCCATTAAAACACAATCTCCACTCATCTTCATTAATCCATATAAAATTTTGATTTTCTTATATATCCAATTTAAAAATGCCAAAACCAAACAAAGAATATATAAAATATATTCTAACACTAATGTTTACTTTAAAAACATAAATTTCAGATCGATCTAACTAATTCAATTGAAATAAATATAAATCAGCCTAACTTTTAGTCTGATTTGTAACATAAAGCCTTTACAATAGAAACTGGCCGGTTAATTAATAAACCAGCCGGTTTGCTAAAAAATTGGTATGTTTTCTTTTTTGTTGTTGTCATGAGGTATCATAGGAGGATCCTAATTATGGGAAGACGTCTTTAAGTTATACACACTCAAATTAATCTTCGCTTGAGCCGGATGATTCCTTTACGGAAGGCAAAGTTTTGATTTCAAATTTTAAATAACTGCATATATAAAAAAGCTTTGAACCTATTATTTAACTTAAATCAATAGAACTTCTTACCAACTAACTTGCGTAGGTTAAGAGTATGTTTTCTTTAAAACCTGTTGAAGTAAAAAGAAAGGTACATTTTAATAAGTGGGACCCACCATCCTTTTAAAACATGTAGGACCCACCAGAAATTTCTTTCTCCTGTCTTCTTGAAGAGCCTGTGACTTTGTGAGACCTTCCGTCCATAGGGACTTCCACTAATTTTTCACCAACTTGTTTTTGAGTTTGGATAAAATACATTATTGATATAGGAAAGTTGAGATTTAATGGGTACATTTCATAAATTTTTTAAATTTTTAGTTAACTTTTTTCAATTTTCATACATTCTGATTAATAAATTATATTTTTAAAATTTATATTCTTTATTTATGTCTTTACATTTTAATTTAAAATTTTGTTTTAATTTTTATTGTTAAAATAATAAATTATATTTGTCAAATTTTGGCCCTTTTATTTATTTCCTTATATTTTAATTAATTTTTACATTATTATTTGTTAGAAACTAATTATTTTATCATGAATTTGTTTATTAAAATTAATTATTAATTAGTATATGTAAGTAATTTTGTTTAAGATAATTTAAGAATATATTAAAATAATATTTAAACTAAAGTAATTTTGTTTAAGATAATTTAAGAATATATTAAAATAATATTTAAACTATAAAAATATGTTTAAAGGACGTTGAAAAGAGTTAAAATAAAGTTAGAGTTTTACATACTTAAACTTTTACGAGTCTTTAAATAAATGACAATATAAAATATAGTTTTATTTTATTTTATTTAAAATTTTATGTTAGATTCAATCTTAGTCTAAGTTATTAGATTTATTATTAGTTTATTATATATTAATGATGTGATTCCATAAGTTCACGGGTCTCAAGTAGTGTAGAAAAAATATCGTCCCACAGGAAGTAATTGTGTAAGTACTAGGCTTTGATCACTCAATTAATTGGACTAGCGATTTTGTAAGAAAAGGGAATTAAAAGAAGAAATTTAACTAGCAAAAATAACAAAATTAAATCTAAAGAAAATTTGCGAATAAATCTAGGGGTTTTTCTTAATGGAATGTGGTAAGCTTCAAGAATGGTTCCACTTTTAACGTTTTCTATGAATTTTAACTGAGTTAATTTATTAGGTGAATTTTTGGTTGATAGAAGATTGAGCCTAGAATTTCTTAGATCCTTTTTTAAGGTATCAAAGGAGTGTTACGCAATAATTCTAATTTACTATCGTAAACTAGCAATCAAGCATAACTCATTAAGTTCTTTGCTAATCTGGTTTTTTCTCTCATAAATTCAGTTTATGTCTAAATATAAAATTTACAAGTTCCTGTTTGGAGTTCCATTATCAATTTTCACCTATCGGTTCTTCAATTAACAACTAACGTCAAGTAATGGTTGGCTAAATACAATATTAGCAAAATCAATTTCAAAATAGAGAAATCAAAACAAAAAATTCATACAAATAAATCAACCAAGATTTAATCCATAAAATTAACTAAAAGCTTTAGCCTAATTTTGAAGTTTCGAGAAAATTACTCAATCATAATAGGATGAAGACCACATAGATCAAGATCAGCAAACAACATAGAAAGAGACAAAAATAGATATAAAAATAAATGAGTTTAGGAATTAATGGTTGTGTCCTTCAGCGTGATTGGCTGGGTGGGTCTCCTTTGCTTGCCCCTGATGAGTGTAACGTCTCCAACTAAATGAGTGAGTCTTTAATTGTTCAAATGAGAGGAGAGTTGTCGTTGGTGCTTGGTGGGGCTCTTGGTCTCTCTCTTCGTGTAACTTTTAGGGAGTTGGTGAGTATGTATTTTGTAAATAAATGGAGCCCCCTTAAAGTGCGTGAATCCTTTCTCTTAGTGAGTGGAGAGTCTTCAATTTGTGGTGTCACGTTAGTCTCCATTGGTGGGTCTCCCTTGCTTTTGTCCACACCTCCACTGCATGCTTCTTTTCATTTTTTTTTGTTTGGCTGCCTGTATAACGTTGAAGAGCTGGAGCCTCTCTAATGTGCGTCAATCCTCCTCCTTTTGCTGTCACGTTAGTGCTCTTTTTTCTCACACCAGCGTGATGTTTGTGTCTCTCCCAAAAATTGCATGATTTTCTTTCTTTTGTGGGTCCCTAGAGCTGTCCTCTTTCTTCCTTGTTGTCCTCGCACTGGAGCTGCTCCTCATTCACGCCTAAGCCTCCTTATTTATTAGTTTTCCTGCTGCAGCCGTTCTTCTTTCTTCAACGTCTCTCCATTGGCTCAACGTGTCTTCATCTGCTCCATTAATGTCGTGTGTCTTCTCTAGGTGAGTCAGCGTGGTTTTTTTAATCTTTTGTCCTTGTGTGTGCCGCCAGCCCCCCTTTTGCTAACGTTTTCTTTGAAAAATCTTCTCTGATTTTGTTTAGTTTCTTATGTTTTTGCTCCAGCTCCTCTTTTTGTCCCTCACAGCTGCCATTGTTTAATTCATTTGGAGCTCCTTTAGGTCCGCGTGATTTTTGTTTCTTCTTGGCCGGTGGAAGGTGCTTAATTCACGCCTAGCTATTGCTTTGATTTTCGCCTTGGATTGTTGTAACTCTTTACAACTAAAATCAAGCGCATTTCTTATAAATTAAACATGAACAATTATAAATGCGAAGTCAGGTAAACTAAACAATTTAGCAGGAAATATATGTATAAAACCCCATAATTAATCCAAAAATTAAGGGAAAATGTCATTAATTCTAATGATAAAAATGTCTTCAACAATTAATAGGCATTATTTATTCTTATAATTTTTACTTCTTATTTATTATATACCAATTTTATAGCAGTTTAATACCGATCGAATCTTTAAACCTTAAACATTTTCTTTGAACGGTTCAATGTCTGGTCTGATTTTTAAATTATTATAAAATTGAAATAACAAAAAAATAATTAATAAACAGACCAAAATATTCATTAGTTTCACGAACTACATCATTATCATTGTCATCATTATATGACAATGATAATAATAAAAAAATGACGTCATTTTATTAATTTAGGATATGCTTCAGGACTGAATCAAGCCTAGACAATACTAACCCAAGCTCGACCCATAGTCCAATCAGGCTAAAAAATCCCGACCCATAGCCTTTTAGTCCAAAATTTTCAATTCTCACACATTCTAATTAATAAATTATTTTTTAAATGTTATATTCCTTATTTATGTCTTTACATTTTAATTTAATATTTTGTTTTAAATTATTATTATTAAAATAATAAATTATATTTGTCAAATTTTAGCCTTTTCATTTATCTCCTTATATTTTAATTAATTTTAAATTATTATTTGTTATAAACTAATTATTTTTATCATGAATTTTTATTAAATTGAATTATTAATTAGTATATATAAGTAATTTTGCTTGAGATAATTTAATAATGTGTTAAAATAATATTTAAACTATAAAATATGTTTAAAGGATATTGAAAAAGTTAAAATAAAATTAGGGTCCTTTCTATTGACTTTCTTTAAACATACTTAAACTTTTATGAGTCTTTAAATAAATGATAATATAAAATACAATTTTATTTTTATTTTTATTAAAAATTTATGTTAGATTCAATCTTAGTCTGAATTATTAGATTTTTATTAGTTTATTATACATTAATAGGCATTACTTATTCTTATTATTTTACTTCTTATTTATTATATACAAGTTTTATAACAATTTAATACCGGTCAAATATTTAAATTTTAAATATTTTCTTTGATAAGTTTGATATCCAATCTAGTTTTAAATATTATAAATTTAGAATGACAGATAAATAACTAACAAAAGATAAAAATATTCATTAGTTCCACTAACTACAACATCATCAGTATTATTATAACTAAATAATTATGTGAATTATTTAAGGATATTTTATTTAATATATCTTCACTTTTATTTCCAACCCACTTAAAAAGATAAAAATAGGAGCTAATGAATTTAACAAATAAACCCTTAAATTATATATCTTATATCAAAATAACTTATTACTAAAAATAGATAAAAATGGATGGTCATTCCAATAATGAACCACACGTCGTTAGTCTTTATTAATAACTAGTAAGTTCGGGTATTGATTATTAGTCTTAGTCTTTAGGAACGTATTCACCTATATTGAAAAATGTTTTTTTTAAGAAAAACAAAATCATCAAGGACAAAGAAAGGCTAAAAATCTAACCCAAGCCGACAGGCTTGCCCCATACACCCAGATCTTATGAGCCTTTCTTTATCAGCCACATTACAGAAAAACTGATCTGACGATAAAATAGAAAATAAGGAAGAGGGACTAGCGTCCTGGCTGTGATAGTTTGCATGTAATAAGGCCACCCTTGCTAATAAATGAGCTGCCTTATTAGCAATCCTATGAGTTCATTGAAAGGACAAGTGAGAGAATTGTTGCTTAAGCGTTTGACAATCAAACGCTAAGATTCCGATCTCTGAAAAACATACCGAAGAAGTTTGAATAGCTTGAACTGCCAGAAAGCAGTCCGATTCCAAAATGACCTTGTCAAATTGTTTGGCCTTTAACCACAACAGTGCTTCTCGTATCTCCGCTATGACTGGATCAAACAAAGATGGGTAATGCCCGAAAAAAGCAACGATAAACCTGCCCCTTGCATCTCGAAGTACAGCGGCAAAACCCGTCGCTTTCTGGTCCTTAAAAATAGACGCATCCACATTACATTTTATAAAATCTTCCTGTGGTGGACTCCAACCTGAAATGCTAGAGCAAGAAGCATTCTCGTGTTCTATAATCCTCTCAAAACTCCTTTGAGCCTCCTGGTAGTCCTGCATAAAGCTATCAGCAAAAAGAACAATCATCTTGGAAGAAACTATCTTACCTTGCCAAACTCAGAGGTGGCGGTGATACCAAATGCTCCATACTATTGATAAAACTCGTTTTTGTAAAGATTATTAGTTTTGTAGTTTTTGTACTCACTGAAGAAGTATAGTTAGTTTACTGTTTTAGTTTTACAGTTGGATAATTCGTAGTAGGGTAAATATTTTGTTAGAAATCTTTGATATATTTCTGTGTAACACTTTCCTATACTGATGATAATTTGCTTGGTTTTGATTTTATAGATATGAAAATGGAAAGAAAGTAAAGAAGACACAAATTTTACTTGATTCGATAGCACACAGCTATCTACGTCCAAGGATCAATCACACGCACACCGAATTTTACTAAGACCAAGGAAGGAAAAATACAAGAGATTGGGTGTCAATTCACACCTGCAAGAGTTCTAAAACTCTCTAGTACCCACTGTAATGTACTCTAGCACTCTCAATTATTTCCTCACTTGAAAACAGAAAAATGCTAATTTTGTAGACTTGATTGAACTAGTATTTTTTCCTGTTTATTCTTATGGTTGGCTTGGCTATTTATAGAACTTGCCTTTGACTGGGTCAACATGTGCTAGCTTTGTCTTTCGTTGCTTTAATTAAAGACTCTCTTTAATTTCGTTGTCCTTTCACACATGCTTTTGAATGGGTCCATACATATACTCCACGTGACTCACTTGAAAGGCCTTTGTTCTTTATTTGCTTCCATCTGAAACCAACGAAGTGCTGCATTTAATTAAGTAGATTCCTTGTGCTGTGCGTTTTGTGACCATGCTTGATGTACCTCAAGTGTGTTTGAACATAAGTGAAGCTAGGCTCAATATCTTCAGTCAACTTAGAACATTCGAGAGTCTCTTCCTTCTTGTAAACTTCAGATACTTTCTCCTCTCTTCTTCGTTTTTTTTCCAGCTGTGTTCTTGATCTGAGATGTTTCTATGTAGATTTATGAAGAATCTTTGTGTTTTCTTCACATATTTTTTCTTTTGTACAGACGTTATTTAAGCCTTCATTTTGAGCTCTGTCAAATAATGAGAAATATAGAGTGAGAAGCGTTGTTTCTCTCACTTAACAACTCTGTTATATTCTTCATATGGTATCAGAGCCATAACCGTTTCAATTCGTAGATCTAAAACGTCAGATTCTTGATCAGAGAACGGTTTTTTTTAAGAACTGAAGCTTCGAGATGGCAACGATCTCAAAGAAAGATTCAGATAATCCAGGTGCATGCCTCGTCACTACTCCCTTAAATGATTTCAACTACAGAACATGGAGTACGTCTATGAAGAAAGCTCTTGCCGCTAAGCACAAACTCGGTTATATAACTGGCAAGATTCAAATTCCAGCTGAGGATGTTGAAGATTACGAGAAAATTATGAGTGGAAATGCAATGGTGGAATCTTGGATTTTAAATTCATTGACCAAGGATCTGCATGATGCGTTTCTTTACGTGTCTTCTGCCAAGGATCTGTGGGATAAACTTGCAAATCGGTTTGGTGATTCTACAGGACCTCAAGAATATCAAATCTGGAGGGAAATTGGTAGTATTTCACAAGGTAACTCTAGTCTTTCCTTGTATTATACGAAACTATGCAAACTATGGGACGAACTGCAGTGTATCATACCCGTTCCACAATGCATTTGTGAATGTTGTACTTGTGACGTTTCTAGCAAGATCATGAAGCTTAATGATAATGCAAAAATTATTCAGTTTTTAATGGGACTGAATGACTCGTATAGCCATGTCAAGAACCAGATCCTTATGATGGATTCTTATCCTAATAACGACAAGGTGTATTCAACGCTGATGAATGTGGAGAGGCAAAAGTAGGTTTCAGATTCTTTTGGGGAGGTAACAAAAGGGAATGCACTTATGGTTGGTTCAGGGACAGTAAAAACTTATAATTAAGGAAAAGGAAATGGAAAGAAAAAAGATTGGAAAGTTGATAAAGAGGATAAAAAATGTTCGTTTTGCAAAATAGATGGACACACTAAGGATACATGTTTTTAAGTTACATGGTTATCCTGAGTGGTATATTGATCTTAAAAATCGTACTCACCAGAAGAAAATTGGTGGTAAAGTAGGAAAAGTTAACTTGGCTGAGACATCTTTGGAGGACAGTGAAGATGATACTGGAGGATTAAGGATGAGGGCAATCATTCAACAGGAATTATTGAAATTGATGAACGATCAAAAACAGTTGCCTACCATGGAGAAAGTGAACTTTGATGCAGAATTTGCAGGTAATATTTCTGCCCTTGAAAAGAAATTAGGCAATCAAGGTATAAAGAACTTGTGTTGGATAGTGGATACTAGGGCTAGTATACATATTTCTGGTAATGCTAGCTTGTTTAATAAGCTAGTTCTGGTAAAAAGGGCATTGACAGTTAGTTTACCAGACGGTTCGATCAAGAAGGTTAGCATGGTGGGAGAAATAAGACTTAGCAAAGATGTTGTATTGACACATGTTTTTTATGTCCCGAGTTTCAAGTATAATTTGTTATCTGTAAACCAAATTTTACAACATGGAGATGGAGTTTTTACTTTCTATCCCTCCTTCTGTGTTTTACAGGACCAGAAATTTAAGAGTGTCTTGGCTGTAGGGAGAGCTGTTGGTCATCTGTATTACCTTATGGCAAAATCTTTTCATACTGATGTGTTGACTACTGCTTTTGTTTCTTTAAGTAGAAATAAAAATGAAGTTGTTGATTGTTGTTTGAATAAAGATGCGGAATGTGTAAACAGAGTTAATGGTGTTGACTCTACTGCATTATGGTATCAACGTTTAGGACATCCCCTGAGTAATTTAGATATTGTTTGTGATGTCTGTGCGAGGGCTAAACAATCTCGATTTCCATTTCCCATTAGTGAAAGTCATAGTGATAAACCTTTTGAATTACTTCATATTGATGTTTGGGGTCCGTATAAGAGGCCATCTTTGACAGGTGCCTTTTATTTCCTCACCATAGTAGAAGATTGCAGTCACATTACATGGACTTTTCTTATGCAAAATAAGGATCAGGTTGGTTCTATTTTACGCAAAATTTTCTTAATGGTGCCCACACAGTATAATTACCTAGTTAAGGTCGTTCGAACTGATAATGGGGGTGAGTTCATTGGATATAATTGCCAGCAAGTGTTTACTGATTATGGTATACAACATCAACGATCTTGTGTTTATACTCCACAACAGAATGGTAGAGTTGAGAGGAAGCATAGACATATTCTTCAAGTAGCACGAGCTCTGTTGCATCAAGCTCACATGTCAAATAAGTTTTGGGGTGAAGCTATTCTCCATGCTACTTACTTAATCAATAATCTGCCCACTGCTACTTTGGAATGGAAGACTCCTTATGAAGTCTTGTTCGGAAAACCTCCTGATCTTGACAACTTGAGGGTATTTGGTTGTTTGTGTTATTCCACAGATACTAAGCCACAGAAGGATAAGTTTGCTGTTAAAGCTTCTAAGTGCCTTTTCCTAGGCTATGTTGCAGTCGTAAAGGGTTATAAGGTTTATGATGTAGACACATGGAAAGTATTCGTCTCTAGGGATGTTACTTTTCATGAAAGTTTATTTCCTTGTGCAGGGCATCAGGTTTGGGAGGATACGGGCACACCTATTCCATCGCTACCTGTATTGAATGAAGTTGTTGTAGATCATCCACGTTTTCCTCAAATTGGTAGCAATCGGGTAGACACGGATCTTGAAGAGCCTCGTGTGGCACACCCAGTGTCAGATGTGCATCTAGCTGTGGAGCATCAAGTCTCTCCGTTATATGTAGAGCCTCGTATGACACAACCAGTGTCAGACATGCATCTAGCTGTGATGCATCATTTTTCTCCGCTTCCTGAAGACCGTAGAAGCAGCCGAGTAAGGAGGGCACCATCGTGGATGTCCGACTATGTGGTGAATTACAAACAAGACGCAAAACCTTATACTTCGCCTCATCTGCCCAACACATTTCCTTACTCTGCTCACACTAGATTATTTGCAGATATGGCGGGCTTTCTCTGTCATGTGAATGAAGCGAAGGAACCTAGAAATTTTTGAGAGGCATGTCAAGATGATAGGTGGATTCAGGCTATGGGTTCCGAATTGCAGGCGTTGGAGAATAATCATACCTGGGAGCTTACTACGTTGCCAACCGGGAAGACTGCTATTGGCAGTAAGTGGGTCTATAAGTTGAAATACAAGCCGGATGGGACGATAGACAGACATAAAGCTCGTCTTGTGGCCAAGGGGTATAATCAAATTTATGGAGAAGATTACAATGAAAGTTTTCACCGGTGGAAAAGGTTGTAACGGTGCGGATTTTTCTGGCTATTGCAGCAGCTAGAGGATGGGGTTTAAATCAATTGGACATCAATAACGCGCTTTTACATGGATATCTCGATGAAGATATTTATATGGTACTGCCAGAAGGATATGCTAAGGCACGTGAAGGACAAGTCTGTAAGCTTGTACGATCTTTATATGGGCTTAAACAAGCCTCACAACAGTGGAACGCAGAGCTCACAGGTTTCCTTCTCAATTTTGGTTTTCAACAAAGTGTGCATGAAAATTGTTTATTTGTGTTTTGTAAGGATGATTGCTTCTTAATGCTTTTGGTGTACGTGGATGATCTTCTTGTCAGTGGAAATTCTGTTGTCACTATTACTTGGCTGAAATCCGCACTTCATGAGAAATTCACCATTAAAGATTTAGGGGAGGCTAAGTATTTTCTTGGTTTGAAACTCATTCGTGATCATACTGGTATTTTTCTGAATCAGAGGAAATATGTGTTGGATTTGCTAACAGATATGGGTCTCCTTGAATCTAAGCTTAAGCGCGTGCCTTTCCAGAAGGGTGGTGATTTGCAGAGTGACAGTAGTCCTCTATTAGAAAATCCACAAAAGTATCGAAGCATAGTTGGGAGATTGTTATATTTGGGTTTTTCCAGACCAGATATCACTTACTGTGTACAGAAACTCAGTCAGTTTTTACATTCTCCCCGAGAAGTTCATCTTCATCATGCCGTTTATGTTCTGAAGTATCTCAAAGGTAATCCATCTTTAGGTCTTCATTTTCCTGCGATTTCGGATTTGTCTTTACAGGCTTATTCAGACGTAGATTGGGCTACGTGTATTACCACCAAGAAATCTTTAACTGATTTTTGTATATTTTTAGGCAAAAGTCCGATTTCCTGGAAGACGAAACGCCAGACTACTGTCTCTCGAAGCTCTGCCGAGGCAGAGTACAGAGCCATGGCTTCGGCTGTGTGTGAGTTACAATGGATTAGTTATCTGCTTGCTGATTTGAGGGTTCTAGTTTCTTTACCAATTCCTTTTCATCGTAACAATAAATCTGCCATCCACATCACCTGTAATCTTGTGTTCCATAAGCGGAAGAAACACCTTGACATCGATTGTCATGTTGTTCAAAATCTGTATAAACAGGGTTTTATTTCTCCGATTCATGTGGCTTCTTCTTTGCAGGTTGCGGACATTTTTACCAAGCCTCTTCCTTTACTAGTATTTCATCGTTTGTTGTCCAAGTTGGCTTTGATCGATTTTTATCAAAGTCTAACTTGAGGGGGGCATGTAAAGATTATTAGTTTTGTAGTTTTTGTATTTACTGAAGAAGTATAGTTAGTTTACTGTTTTAGTTTTACAGTTGGATAATTCGTAGTAGGGTAAACATTTTTTCTTTTGTACAGACGTTATTTAAGCCTTCATTTTGAGCTGTGTCAAATAATGAGAATTATAGAGTGAGAAACGTTGTTTCTCTCACTTAACAACTCTGTTATATTCTTCATAGTTTTAATAAAGATTCTGGCAAATATTGAAAATTGTTGTATCCTTATTTCCTTAACATCCTAACGTATTTATTAATTGAGAGAGAGAAAAAATGAATAAGTTAGATATAAAGAAGAATAGACGCACAACAATTTCCAAAACAGACGAAATACGTTGCGTGTCTTTTTTACTAACTAACGAGGACCGGTATTGACTATTCTTCAGTGCCATCTAGTATTAACTATTAATCGAGAATGTCATTACTCATCGCCAACAAACAAGTACGGGTACTGACTATTACTCACTGCCAAATTCTAAATGACTAATAAATGTTACTAATCATGGCCAACTAATAAGGACGGGGTATTGACAATGGCAACGAGAAATAGGCTACACCCTCTTTTTCGACAGAGGTGTATGTTGTTCCACTTTTATTGTTTTAGTGGTATTCTAGTACTATAAGAAAAGAACATAATAGCGACAAAAGTTTAGCAGCCGAAATTTTTTTGTTGGTAATTACCGATGAAAAAATGATATGTGTCGGCAATGTCGAGTGGAAAATAAACTTTAGCGGTGGTATAAAATTTGTCGGTAAATGTCGTTGTAATTCATTATCTTTCAACTCAACGAAAACGACATCATTTTTGTTAACTTAAAAACCTCTTCGCTGTTGAAGAAAACGATGCCGATTTTATTTAAACGAAATGACGTCGTTTTCCTATTTTTGCAAACGTAAAAAACATAACTAAAACGACGTCATTTTGGGACAACGAAACGACATATTTTCCAGTTGGTGGTATACTATTTATAACTTAACAAAAACGACGTACGTTAAGTGATAAATGTTTAAAATATAACCAAAATGATGTCGTTTGGATTTTTAATCAAATCGACATTGTTTTGGATACATTTTTAACCACCCGAACCCTCCCACTCTGCGCTCGCCTGCGTCGTCTTCCACTCCTCCATCGATTTGCTGCCTTCATCTGCTTCCATCGCCGTTTGTGGAGGTCTGGCATTACCAACGTCGTCTTCTCTGACGATCTTAACAGAAGGTATTGTTCTCTTCTCCTTACTTTCCTTTCTCCGATGAATAACAATCCGTGGATGATATTTTTGGTTCATATGGAGTTTGTGTTTAGTTTTGAATGTTAACGATGAGCTATGTATTTGTTGGAGAATAATGGAAAAAAAATTGGAAATTTGTCTTGAATTAGGGATAAAGAGGTTAATGCATACCAAGTGTTTGACAAAATACATAGTGTTTGATATCTATTGTTTTTTTTTTGTAAATAATTTGTTTTTGTGTTTTTGTACATATTTTGATGTGAGAAAACTTCATTTATAAAAATTGGATACTAAGATCATTTTTGTTTAAATATAAATAACATATATATTTGAGGTTTAAATATGGATAATATATATTTGAGTAAGCTTCAATTTGTTCTCTTTACCCTATAATGTTAAAGTTTATAATTTAGTCTCTTCATTTAGAAAATAATTTTATTTTGTTCAAATAAGCGATATTGCTTTTAATTATATTATTATAATTTGTTAAGAAATATTCAACTAGTCTTTATCAATGGCAAAATTGTTTAGTGAAACACCAAATCACAACCAATTCTTAGATTAATGAAATAAAACAAGAATATAAGTAGAAAATTAGAAAGAATGCTAAGTATAAGGATCAAATTACAAGTTTAGGCTATTCTAATAATTGTTATATGGAAGTGAACATAAAATATAAATCAAGTATAATTGGAAATATTATAACTTAAGACATGTCAATTAAATAAGACTCTAATATTACACAAAAATTATTTAATAAAAGATTAATATAATTATATATTTATAAGTAGGCCATGTACAAATTTTTATATTCTTTGTTTGTTCTTCTTTATTTAATGAATGACAATCTATCATGAAAATCTCTTTATCTTGCTATTACCCAGCATAACTCTCAAACCTATGCTTTATATCTGTAGTTTAAGTAGGTTGATGTAAATTTGTTATCTTTTATTTCATTTAAAAATCTTATATGGATTAATTAAATCAAAATAATGATTTAGAATTAATAAATAATATTTTTACTTATATGTGATATCTATTTACATAATATTAATTTATATATAATATATGTTAATATATCAATTTTCATCTTCTTTATAAAAGCGATCTTCAAAGAATTGATTTTATTGACGCTTATAAGGAAAGTATCTTAAGTTTTATCAAACAAAACAAGAATAAGTACAAGAACAAAAATAAGTGCAAGAACAAATTGTTTGAGTAGATAATATCATAAGTTATTAAAGAACCTAAAACAAGAGTTTCTCTAAATACAAGAAATAACCAAATGTCTAAGTGTACTTGATTAATGAATATAGTAATCTTCTATTTCTTTATATCCATAAAATAACCTGTTATAGACATAAAGGCTAGAAAATTGTAGAAAAATAGAGATGGGGATTGTGAAATTAAGATTACGGATTTTGTTTGGTAAAACAATTTAATTAGTTTAAATATTTAAGATTAAGGATAAAAATAAAATAAAAGTATTTTATTGTTGATTAGAATTGAGAATATCTTGTTGTATTGATTATAATTGACAATGTAAGAGTTACAAATTGGTTTACTTGAATTGGTAATTGCGTAATTATAGATTTTGCAATGTAAATGTGGACTGAATCGAGAACATACATATAGTTTAGAGACTCAATATGAGTTGTGATTATTAATCGATATAGAAGTGTATTATTTTTTGTAGGATTGATTCTTCTTTCAAAAGGGGGATGTCCATTTTACGTCCATTTTATAAGGAAAACTCTGCCGAATTTTCAATAGGATTATCGTAAAATGTGACATCACCGTTTTTAAATTAAAACAAGAGCTCCTTAATATTAAATGATGATTTAATTAACACCGTATAGTTAATGATCTTGCTTGATTATAATATTTCATGGCAATTGATATGATATATTTCCCACTTTCTAACCGGTGAACAAACTTGTTCTTGGTTGTAGGAATTCATTTTTTTGTATGCATTAATAACATAAATATTAATAGATTATAATTATCAAATTTATTCCTTTTAATTTCAGAAATATTTTTATTGGAATTCTGCTATCGACAAGGTCATACATAGTGTGCGGGAGTCGCGAGCTCGTACACATTATTGCAACTTTATTGGTACGATATGTAAGGTTAGTGTATGACCGTCTTATATTTCTGAGGCCATATGGAGTCGTTGGCAAAAGTACTGGACATCACCTGAGGCAATTATCATCTCGGGGGGTAACTCGACCAACAGACATGGTAACCCAGGGGGAGACAGTCTTCCTGTTCAAACGGGAGGATTAATTACCCACCACAAACATACAAAGAGACTTATAAGTATATAAATAATACACTTATATTCTCATTTTTTACTTTGCTGTATTTCGATTTAAATTAATGTGTGAATGTTATGATGAAAATACGTGTAGTATGGATAATGATCATGACTGTGTTGAGTAATTTGTTGCTGCCATATATGGCTGTGTTGAGTAATTTGCTTTGTTCAACAAAGAATAATATCATAAAAATAGAGGAGACTCTATTGAAATTTTTATAAATTCTAGTTTAACTTATAACATTTTATTGTTATGTAGGAAAAATCTATGGGCACAAGGCCTATACCCCGTCAATTGTTTTTACATACTCACACTAAGAAATATGATAGTGTGACATTCGTCAACAACTAATGTAGAGAACTAAATGTATGTGAAATTAATGATTTAATATTCATTCTTAATAATTATCACTTATTAATTATAATATAAGCATTGCCTCCTAATAGGACCAAATACATCAAACAATTCAGCAACGTTCTCAAGAAGAACAAGTTGTTGATGAGAGTCAGGTATATTTTGATGCAGTGGTGGTAGGGACGGTCGTGGAAGGATCTTCGGCCTAGGCTCATTTAAGAACACATATTATTCGCAGCCCTCGATGTCTGTTACAGCAGCATCAACTACACGGCCGACAGTGGAACGTATTCATCACCTTGAGTGCACAGTGCAGACCTTGATGGACCTAATAACTAAGCTCCAAAATGACATGGAGCAGTTGAGGGGGAGGGGTAGAGACTCAAACCATCTACTCTCACTAGGACAATAGCATTGCTGTTATCATTTTGTTTTAATTTATGTATAATTTAATGTTTTTATTATCAGTTAAAAAATCTTTTTCCTTTATATGATCAATTAATTTTCTGTTTAAACAAAATCAATATATAAATAAATCAAAAAATTATGTATGGATAATTTATAGTTGTTGACATTAAAATCAAATTTGACGTCTAGATTTTAAAAACAATTGCCATTCAACAAGCCATTTATAGAGAGTTAAAGGTGACCTTAGCAAGCGTACAGGAGCTTTGAGCTCTGGATTAAGCAATGGGGGTTGCATTTCAAGAAGAAAAATCGTTATCAACGGAAATACGCTTCCGTTGCTAAATTATGTTATATTACTGATGGTTAGAGGTAAACTGTTAGTATATGTCTAATGTTTTTCATCGACGGAAAAGGTTATCGAAAAAAGATTCAAATAATCTAACGATGGTTATTGGCACACCGTCGGTATACGCTTACATTTTTCACCGACAGTTTATCATAAACCGTTTGTATCTACACCGAAAGAAGCGTTCTTTCCATCGGTAAATATACCGATGAAAACTAGATTCCATCGGAATAATTTATCGACAACGGTTTTAGCAGCGGAAGTGTTTGTCGGTCAAATCCGTCGAAAAATTATATTACTGATGGAATGTTAACGTGTTCTGTCGGTAATTTCCATCAATGAACACCCTTTTTCTTATAGTGTAGCTTATCTTATCCACATATTTATGTAGGTCTCACATAAATATGTGGGTAAGATAAGTTAAAACAACGTTGGAATAATAAAAGTGGAATAGGTGATCTGATCCCCTTCTCCATAAGCGCATCCAAGGCCTACTATTATTCGTCAAAAGATTTTATATATATATATATATATATATATATATATATATATATATATATATATATATATATATATATATATATATATATATATAATGTTAAATACTATGAAAGTGATGAAGTGCTTGAAAACAAGATTTTATCTATGAATAATCATGTAAAAAGATTGAGTCTCACTTAAACGAACCTAAGTGAAATTGTCATGCAGAGTTATAAGCATAACTTGCGATGCAAGTTTGGTGTTTAGAACACCTTTGTAATAATTGGTAATGGTCGAACCCAAATTTTCTAAGTCTCGAGCTTGAGTTTAAATAATTTTTAAACTTGAGTTTGTTCAAACTTGACTTAAGTAGTTAACTTTGGGGCTAACCTATGTCTAATTAATTTACCATGATTGGTTAAATATAGAAAAATTTATTAAGGTAGAACTTATATTGAGTTAAAGCTCAATTAAACTTTAGTTAGGTAATTGAATATGGAATCAATTTTATTTTATTTTTATCATTACTCTCATTTCCTTTATCTAAACTTTCCATAGGTTAGAAATTATCTAATTTATTTTATCATTATCTAATTTGTATCTAATTGAATTATCGCAATTTTAGAAACTACATTTCTAAGTCCAGATTTGAATTTAACATGATGTTTGGTTCACATGTAAGAATATATAAAGAACATAATGGTGATTTTTAGAAATAAAATAAATAAAATAGAATATAATATGTACTATTTAGTTAGTTTGTTCTTAAAATTTTCTAATAATAATGTAATACTAATGTTTGATTTAAAAATATAAAATTGTAATATTTTGAAAACTGGACTAAACTAAATAATTTCTAATCCGATTTGTAACATATAACCTTTCTGATAAAAGCGCGGCTGGTTAATTAATAAATCACCCAGTTTGCAAGAAAGATCGGTAGTTTTCTTTAAATACCGTTTTAAACAAGTGGGACCCACAGTCTTTTTAAACATGTAGGATCCAACAAAAATTTCTTTCTCCTCTCGTCTTACCGTCCATAGGACCACCGAACAAGTACAGGTATTGACTATTACTCACCGCCAAATTCTAAATGACTAATAAATGTACCATCTAATTGATAATGGCAACGATTAATAGTCAATACCCTCTTCTCTAGAAGCGCATCCCAGGCTTACTCTTATTCATCGGAAAAGATTCACCATATACACTATAAATTAATGCGCCAATTTATTTGGGGCTCGTCCAATGGCACACAAAAAGTCCATATGGTCAATTGGGAGGAAATATGTAAACCTACAGAGTTAGGGGGTCTTAGTCTTTGGAAAATTTGAGAACTGAACGATGCGTTTCTTACGAAATTAGGATGGACGATGCTCACTAAATCAGAATCCTTATAGGTTACTGTCCTCTCCGCTAAATACAAGATTGATACCACGCACATCCCCACCTCTTTGGAGGCTCTTGGCGGCTCTATGGTCTGGAGGGACATTAAGGCTACTTGGCACTTGGTCCTACAGGGCTTGACGTGGATGTTAGGAGATGAGACCCGCGCTAGGTTTTGGTTGGACCCATGGATTGTGGGGACTGAGCCCCTTATTTCCCATGCTATAAGCCCGATCCCCGATTCTATTCGTAACCTACCTATCAGGCATTTTCTTACTTTGGAAGGTCATTGGCATTGAGATTCTTTTCAATCCTACCTCCTAACGCTAATTTGCTGATTAGTCACCGGTACGCTTCCTCCTAAGCCTTTTTTAGGGCCAGATAAGGTGATATGGGGCAACTTCGATTATGGTCATTTCACTATCGCTTTCACGTATACCATGAGTATGGGTCACGCTGATACCCCGACACGTGGTATTTGGCAGGCCATCTGGAAGTGGAAGGGTCCACCACGCATTCGTTTCTTCCTCTAGCTGCTCGGCCACGACAAACTTCTCACAAATCAGCATCGGGTCTAGATGCAATGCACTACGGATGGCGAGTGTTCTCATTGTGGTGGAGAAGAATCTGCGATGCATGTGGAATACGTTCCCTTGACACTTGGTCCCTGCAGATTTTTTCACTAAACCACACAGGGACTGGATCCTCCACAACCTTCAACACCACCATCATGTCCTCGGGCACGATTGGGCCATCCTTTTCGGAGTGACGGGCTAGTTCTTTTGGCAATAAAGGAATAAGACCCTCTTTGAGGATCATTTTAATTGGCCTTCCTCACCCTGTTCCTTTGTTTTGTCTTATGCAGGTCTGCTCCGCAATTCTGTTTGGCGGCACAGTCACGTCATTCCTACTAGGCCCCCATCTCGGCATGAGCGTCACAAAGGCTAGTGCAAACCTCCCATGGGATGGATCAAGCTGAACATTGATGGTGCCTCTCGACGGTCCTCGTCTACCGCCACAACAGGGGGCCTCCTACATGATAGTTCAAGACACTGGATGGGCAGCTTCTCGCAGAACATTGGTTGGTGCTCGTCTATGGCTGCGGAACTCTGGGGTGTTTATACTGGGCTGACTTTGACTTGGAACCTGGGCCACCACCGGATTGAACTGGAAGTCGATTCTACAACGATGTCGGATCTCCTCTCTTCTTCTAACAGGCGATCTAGGACGCTTATTCCTCTTGTTCGGAGCATCCATGAGCTATTCTCTAAGAACTAGACGGTTACTCATCAACATGTTTATTAAGAGAGCAACAGATGTGACAACTGACTATCTAATTATACCAGTCATTTTGATGTAGGCGTCACGTATTTCACTACTTCACCTATTAGGTGCAACTGTATCCTGTTAGAGGATTCGTCGGGAATCTGTTTCTCTCGTTTAATTGTGTAGTTGTACTGTTCGTCTTCCCTTTTATAAAAAAAGGCAAATAATCTAAATTAATTCATTTATTAATTGAACTAAGGATGGCAAAAAACAGGGCGGGCTGGGTTAGATAGCCTGTGGCCCAACAGTTAGCAGTGGAGACGAGCTATTGATTGGCCGGGTCAGTCTTGCTTGATTTTTTTATTTATTCTTATGTTTTTATTTTTATTTATTATATATCTATTAAAGGATACCAATTAAACCTATACATATTAAATATTTTCTTTTACCAGTTCAATCGGTGTAGTTTATAGATAACGAATGATGTTTTTACCTGCAACCAGAGAAAATATCATCCCACTTCGATTAGTTGAGTGTAACCATTTATGTAAGCTCGTGGAAAAGAAACTAGTGAGGCTCCTCCAACCAACACACCAAATTTATAATTCCAAGATCATCATTTTGGTATAATCAATAGTAACACAACAAATTATTGTGTTAATATTTATACACCAAAAATTATAAAATGATATCTTCTACCATTTTTATTTACATATTCTTTTTTTAACCCTTATCATATTTTGACATATTCACAAAATTTGTTAAGTAATTAAATTTAAAATATATATTACTTTACATAAAATATATATTTAAAATGACATTAATATTGAATATAATATAAAATTTATTTTTAGTATTTTCTTATTTATAAGTGATATAAATTTATTAATAAAATATTTTAATAATAAAAGAAAATTTAAAATAAAAGTTACATAAATTTAAAAGTAAAATAGACCACAAAATTGATTTAAAAAATTTAAACCCAACAAAATCTTGAAATTACAAAATACTAAAATAAATTATAATTACAACCAAACTCGAGATTACAATCAAACTAAAATTACAATAATATTAATTTTATATGTTAAATAAAGAATATATTAATTAATTACAAATAATATTTTATTTTAATTTTTATAAATAAAATAAATTCTCAATAATGAAAGTGTCATCCTTACTATAGTACCTGATTTCAACCACGTCGAGACCCCGAATGACACACAAGGAAGAAGACATCAAATTCTAGGGGTACGTTGTACCAAACAAACATACCTCTTTGACGACCAAAGACCGACAAGGATCAAAAGAAGTTTAGGTTTCAAGTATGATGGCTGAATACACAAGCCCTTTTTCTCCATGGGCACAAAACTTGAGGCTTTCCTCTTAGAAACCCTAAACTCACCAATCTTTCCCTAATGAACCATGACTTCAAACATGATCTATTCTACAAAGTCCCAGACTATTGACGCCTATCTACTAAGACATTTTGATACACAAGATCTTCACGAGAAGCAAGTGTAGAGTATACTTGTCTCTGTGTATAATTGACAGGCTACATTATTCAAGACTTAAACTTTAGGAGGGAAGGAGTTTTGGTTAATGCTATTGCCTGTAATTAAATATAAAAAGAAATCAACTTCTTGCAACACAAGTTAATGTAGTGGTGGAAAGTAAGGATCGTTCCCATGAGAAATTCAAACGTTAATAGTTACGCAATAAAGGGGGCTGTAATTGTGAATTAAATAGAATTTAATTGGAATATGAAATTGAAAAATAACTAATAACAAAATAATGAGAATTTAATAATCAATAGAAACAAATTTTGGTTTCTGGTTTCCTTCATTATTGAACTTACGTTGATTATCGACACTAAAATAACCAATTTATTAATTAAGCATTCATCGTGATAAATTTCTTTATCTATTTTCTCTTATATTTAGTTAACCAAAACATGTATTTGAATTAACCCTTATTAATTAATAACACGGATACGATATCAAATTTAATTAATTAATAACTTTACGAATCAAGAAAATCGATGAACTAGACAACATACATACAATGTATATTTAGCGTAGACAATTATTTTTCCTAAAATCATGTCCCTAACTTATTAGACAAAAATCCTAGTCTCTAATTTTGATTAAAAAAATTGAACGTCAACCTGTTTAATCTAGCGATTGATTGAATGAAATCACAAACTAGTTGTGAGCTAGCTTTAAAATCAAACAATTAAATAATGACCCAAAACAATAATTAATACTTGACTAATAAATCAATTGAAAAAAAACAAAAGTCTTACAACATGCAAAGTTCAATAATTAGGATTCCATAAATCAAGAAATAAAATTTAATTACCCAACATCATGATTTTTCTAATTAATTCGACTGTCACTGACGTTGGGACTGTCGCGGGTGTTCTTTTCTCTCTTTTTCTCCCGGTTCTTCTGGCTTCTGCCGTCAAAACCACTCTAGTGCAACCCTCTTTTGTTTTTCCCTTTTATGCAACTCTCCCATCTAGTATTCATCGATGGGACAAATAAGGTATCCACTGCTCCTGTTCATCCACGCACAACGTCCATGCCTGCGCCAGCAACGAAGCCTGCTCTCCAAGTCGCAACTGCCACTCCCACTCTACTTGATTTTGCGAATTAAAAAGTTCAGGGTTTAGGCTCTGTTTGGTTACCGTCTGCAACAGATAGGGATAAGACAAAACAGGGCGAGACAGACGAGGCGAGACAAGAATGAAGGCAGTGAGATATTTGGTTGCGATGGGCGGGATGAAAGAAAATTGTCTTCGTCTCATGACGAAATGTGTTTGGTTGCGATGGGCGAGTAACAAAAAATAGTGTTAAATGTCAACAATATTTCGCAAAGTATAATGTATTGGAAAGATGTATTTCAATGGTTATTTCATAACTATTGACACAATAGTTATATTAAACGTATTTGCAACTGTACTAACATTAATTATCTTATTAATTATATATTTTATAAAATTAATTATTGATACAATTTAATATTAAATTTTGTAATTGTTGTTAGTATAATTCATTGGTCTTTTATAAGTGTAAGAATATTTATTTTAAGTTTATTTGCAACTCTAATAATAATTATTATGTTATTATTATAATTTCGTAATCACCAAAATTATAAAATTAATATGAATATTAATATTAAGTAAAATTATGTCATCATCATTATCATTGGTATGGTAATAATTTAATGATTATTATAAGTATTATTATTAATAATTTTTGTTATTATTATTATTATTATTATTATTATTATGGTACTGCGTTTCTACTCACTCCAAAGAGAGGAGGGTTGACGAGGAAAAAAATCGAGGCATTTGGCCATTTCATCTTCCCTGTCCAACGAACAATTTCTTCATCTATAGTTTAGGATTGGACATAAAATTTTGTCTTGTCATGAAGATCGTCCAAAATTTTTTGTAGGCGGTAGAAACACCTATCCGGACAGAAAATTTATATCCTTGTCATCCATCCTCACGTCCGAGGACGGTAACCAAACACAGCCTAACACGCAAGCCACTTCACGCACCAAACCTCCTGCCTTCCCGACGTCAACGTTTTGGCTTTATATTCTTCTGCCCCTCCACTGTAACGTGATTAGATAATTTGACTCTGGGGGCTCTTATTCATGCTTAGAGCCTCGCTGCCTTCCTTCAACGTCACGTCGTCATTCCTTCCCTCTGCGCTGTAGCTTGATGTGCCAAATTATTAAGTTGGTCCACACACACCAAATCTCCACGCCTGCCTTCCACGCCTGCCTTCCACGCCCTCGCTTCTACTCCTCAGCGCTGCATTTTAATACCCAACTCATTATAACTGGTTAATTTCCTGGGTCACGCATAAAGGGTTATCGTTTTGGTCTTGGCCTATCTTGCTTATGCATTTTAAGTTTCTAGTTATACACGAGGTCATGTCTAATTAGAGTCAACATCTAGTTTAACTCTTTTTATCCTAAAATTGTCGTGATTCTTTCTATTTAGTTTCAAAATATACCTTGATATAAAACATGATTAATTCCTATTAATTATAACTTCAAACCTCAAGAATAAAGAGAATTAACACACAAAAAGATAGAAAATAAAGACACTAAAAATTCCCCCGCACTTAACCGTTTACTCGCCCTCGAGCAAATTAAACATGACTATCAAATTCTATCAATTTATTTTCAAAGAAACCAAGTGCATGCAATTATTCAAACTTAAGCTACTACACACATCATAATTAGTTTTCATCGGTGCACATAAACAAACTCAACGTATGAAACTATCATTCAAAGATAAGCAAAAATTCACAATGGATTTTCCTTATGGAATTCACTCATTTCACTAAGTATTTATAGGTTGTGTTTCGCTCAAAACTTCCTATAGAAAATCACACTACCATAGGCTTGCAAATACACCAATTCTCTTCTATAGTGATTACATGCTAAAATAGATCAAAAGAGCTTTATTTCAGATTGTAATGGGGCTAAGATTAAGGTGGGTCAAAAGGATTTTGAAGGGTTCTTCACAAGTAGTCATAAAGCACTAAATATACAAAGGGACAATAAAATGTATTTCTGAGAATTGTTTGTAAAAACAAATTAACTACTCAAAAATTATTATTGCTACTATATTTGATCCTTTTCTTTTTCTTTTTTTTTTTTTAATTTTTCTTTTATTTTTTTGAATACTAAGGAAACAATAATCAATAACAACAGCTAAATACAATGCGCTCTATGAGTAGAAGTACCAGTAAACTTGTCTCAGAAAAATATAGCCAAAAGTTCCAAAACTAGCTAACTTAGTACTTTATTAAACTTGTAAATAGGTACGGCTAATGGGGTTTGATGTCTTAGAATGAGGTGCTTTTTTTAAGAAACAAAAAGGGAAAAGGCTCAAAGGGGTTTTCAAGGGTAAATAAGATAGGCGGGTCATTTCAGTTAAGGGTTAAAAGAAAAAGGGCCTTAATCATTTCTATCTAGCATACATCTAATAGATTCAAACTGGTTCAGAGCAAGTTCTGAAGGTAATCACCTAAGGGAGTATCACACACATGAAGAAATGAAATGACTTTTTGAATGGAGTCATATAGGCTCAATCCTTCACATAGGCTCAATTGAAAATCCATTATGCTTTTATACATTACCTAATCACTCAAGCATCAATTTCTGAGTAAACTTATGTAACCAACTACTTTAATCAATCAGTATGATTCACCTTCTATTCAATTGGCCTAATTTGACTTTAAACATACAACTCAGTCTCATTCCAACTATTAAGATAGAATTCCATGGTTTAACACACATCACATGCAAATTAAAAGACAAAAAAGAAAAATTAAAATTAAAATGAACAAAGAAACAATAAATTCAAAACACATAGTTACGCAAACATTCAATGTTTCCCCCCACACTTAATCTACATTGTCCTCAATGTGCTCGTAAAAATAAAAAACAAGAAAATAAAGAAAATAAAGGTTAAAGAAGCTTCTCTGTTAATGCATCAAGGTGTTGGTGAAAAAGGCGGTTGAAATTTCTGATGTTCAAAGAAAGTAAGTTGATTGTGCTCCAATCTATCTAATCTGTGCTCCATGCATTGTAGGAGTGCTAAAATAGTCGAATCACTTGCAGAAGGATGCGTTGTAGTCTACACTTGCTCTCTACTGTACTTCTCTTCTGCTTGTGTTTTTGAATGAAGTGCATGCCTCTTTCTAGCAAAGACCTATGACCCAGGTAACTCTTTAATTATCCCTTCAATCAACCACAATTCCTTGACCACCCATTTAATGGTTCCATCATTAAAAACACAAGTAACGTAACTTAGGAACAAGAGTGTTGTATTTTATGAAGCTTGCGTGCTCACCATTTAGATTTCATATTAGCTAGATGGAAAAAAATCATTAACTTACTCAGAATAAACTAGCTCAGCCAGTTCAACTTCTTTCGTAGTTTTTACCTGTAAATTCTCATAATACGGTTTCAATAAATGTTCATTAACTTTAAATACTTTAAAAGTGTCTAAACTCTGAATTTCAACTGCATATGTGAGAAAACATTACCAGGCTTCTTGTTAGGATTAACCACTTTCTCCAAAATTGATTTGATTTTTCTGTTAGAAACTTCGGCTTGTCCACTTATTTAAGGATGGTATGTTGTTGAAGTTTGATGTGTAATACCATATTTCTTTAATAAAACCTCAACAATTCGATTACAAAAATGAGTCCCTCGATCACTGATTATTGCTTTAGGCACTCCAAATCTGACAAAAATATGAGATTTAACAAAATCAACAACAACTTTAGCATTATCAGTATGAGTTGCCTTAGCTTCAACCTATTTTGAAACATAATCCAGAGCAACGAGAATATATGCCTTATCGAAAGATGAACGAAAAGGGTCTATAAAATCAATTCCCCACATATCAAAAATTTCACATACCAACATATTCGTGAGCGGCATTTGGTCTTTTAATCCTAAACCACCTGTTCTTTGACATCGGTCACAAGACTTGCAAAATATATAAGCATCATAAAACAGTTTAGGCCAAAACAAACCACATTCAAGTACCTTACAGGCTATCCTTCTAGGACTAAAGTGTCCATGTAGCACCCCACTCTTGCAAGACATGTACCTGACATCATGTGTGATATCCGAGTCCGTGTTCCGCGAGGGTGACGTGCTAAAACACTCAATTAGTCAAAACTCAACATATTTTTTTTTGAAACCACAAACATAATATGCGAAAATCCATAACCAAATCGGCCCCGCTTTATTCGCAAACTTTTTCAATCATAACAATACAATCAAAATAATTTCAATAGCCATTTGGGGCTTATTACAAATACAAAACACTTTAGTCATAATGTCTTTACATTACAACATAAATACATTTATATACACATTGTGCAAAAATTTCTAAATACATTATTCAATACAAAACAATTTAGGAATATATACAATTCAATATGAAAATAAAGAATTACAATGCAGACGCGAACTGATCCTGACCTCTATCCCTTACTTGTATGCTGTAGGTATACTCCTGTTTGCCTAACGGGGCATTCTTCTGATCCTGAAAAATATTTGAAACTTTTTGGATGAGTTTTGCGAACTCAATGAGTGACCATCATCGATGGCTCACCCAGTCATATAACACATAATTCATATTCACATCATTTCACATTTCACACTCAATACGCTTTAATCATTCGTATTATGTATATGCAGTGCACATGAGACTCATTTTCTATTTATTACTTTGTTGTGACCGAGTACCTAAACTGTCTCGTATCTATTAGATACTGGGCTCATTATTAATTGTCCCTTATCCGATGGAGATACAAAGCTCATTTTATATAGTGAGCCTTAGGCTCGTAATCACTTTCTAAGCTCGAGGCTCTTTTCACACTCTAAGCTTTAAGCTCTAATCGGTGGCTATTCTAGTCAAAACTCTCATTATCTGATCATGCGTTCATGCATGGAATACATCTCACCTTTTCAATCAATCATATCATGAAACATTTAGTTCATCACATTTTAATACAAGTAGCACTTCAATATCTCATCCACATTTCACAATCATCAGACCTGTTGTCCGAAATTCAACACAATCAATCACATTCATGTGAGCATTCATTAGTCAATCAATACAAAAATTCAAACAAAACAAACAATGAAATGAGACCATCTAGGTCTACTCACAGTACACTCCATATTAGCATTTGCTTCCAAATTTTGGAAATGTCTGAATGCAGACTTTTAACCTGCACAACTCATTTATACAAGGCACACGTTGCAATCACATTAATAATGGTAAAATTATAAGCATTTATTCATGCACAACTGTGTTTATGGACTATGTACAATGCATGCTCAATAATAATCCCAGGTACTTTATCAACTTCATAACTTAATCACTCATCATTTCTTTAAATCACAAACTCCATCCTTTGGTAATTTGATATCAAAAAATCATCCGCTAATTTTCCAATATATACCCGAATGTGACTAGTGAAGAGGAAAAATAGAGTCTTTATATACATATATATCACTATCAACTTTCTGCTTAAAACTAAATATTTCCTCTTCATTCCTATTTCATTTTAGCTCATCATATCACAATTAAATCAAAATCTATCAACATATCACAATCAAATCAAAATTTATCATTTTCTATAATCATCAAAAATAAAAAATCACTCTCACGATTTCTACATTTCTTCACTTTCATTTTTCTGCATTTTCATATTTTTACATTCACTTCATTTTCTTCCTCTAACTATCATTTTAATCACTCTTTCTCATCTACAACCATCACCATATACCTATCTCTTAACTCTAAATTCATTTTCAATCATTTCTAAAAACACTCCAAAACTTACGTATATATATATATACAGTGAAAACATCAACATGAATAGAGCATTCACATATTCATTTCTCCAAATTTTTCTGTTTTCATCACATACACATTTTAGTTGATCTTTTAACTTCAAAAAATGATTTCTATAACCTCTTATAACATTTTGATCATCAATTCTAAAAAATCAACATGTACGGTACACTTAAAATCTCCTCACTCATTTTTCAGTAAACACTATTTCCTAACCATTTTACAGTGAACTCACGATGCATGCTCTAGTTCATACAAAAATACATAATCATAACAAGCTTACTTGTTTAAAGCTCTAACATCTGCAAAAAAATCTCGTAACCCTAATCCCTCATGCAACCACGTACATCAACTTGAAAGTTGACAGGCGTTTTTCATAGGGGTAGAAGAAAGAAATAACAAAGTGGAAATGATAGTGGATAAGATAAACCAAGAATTTATTATGGTGTAGATTTGATGAGAAACCCTGTGTTTAAGAAAAACTAGGGAAAGAAGTTTCAAGAAGGATAAAGATAAGGACAGTAGCTTGTTTTTCAAGGTTATTAAAACTTAACTTTAAAGCTTGAACACCTGTCTATTTCTTAGCCTCTTATCCACTTCCCCATATTAAAACCCACTTAAGTATAATTTATACTTACATTTATGACATAATAAAACCACTGAAATCATAGGTCATAACTCCTTAAATCACTATCAAATTTTTCCATAAAAACATCATTTTGGGTCAACTTTGCATGTCCTTTCTGACCCTGATACTGAAGTCATTTTGTAACACTTTCTTCTAGAAACATGTTCGCTATGTCTTATGTCTCCATTGACATCAAAATCATTCAATTTGGTCCAGTAATCTGAAAGTTATGCTCCAAACATTTTCGTACTGCTCTTGTCCAAAATAGTATACTATGCACAACTTCCATCTAGAAATTGAACATCTTAGAGACTGAATCACAATTCAAATTCTCCAGCTGATTTGTAGTCTTATGTCTCTAGTTTATTTCAAATTAAAAATCATCTCATTTGACGTCTAGAGAAGAAGTTATAGTCAAAAGAAGCAAGACGGTTCAATTTGCACGAGAGTAAACTATTAAGGAGCACTGTAGCATGAAAAGACAATTAAACATCACTCTTGCAATTAACTCACAGGTGTGAAGTGAATAATCATGCCGGTGCAGGAGTCACACCTGTGAGAAAAAATCATGGGCGTGAGAGAGATTCATGGGTGTGAGAATAATTCATGGAGGTGAGAGATAATAAGACACTTAACTGTTTAAGTACACACTCTCTTAATTTATTTTAGATAGCTATGATTTTTGGTATCTTACGAGTCCAATGGTTCAAAAACCAAGTCATTTCGATGTCTAGAGAAGGAGTTATGATCAAAACAAGCAAGATTGTTCAATATAGGGGGAAACCTCAAATTCACGACTGTGCTTAAACACGACGGTGCAATTTGCCCTTCATAAAGAACGACGGTGCATTTTCACTAAACTCATAAGCATGATGGTGCATTTTCCTTTTAATTATAAAAGTCACCGTCGTGCTTATGCATGATGGTACATTTTCTTCTTCTTCTTTTTCTCCGAATCTCTATTTCAAACCACCATAACTTTTAATCTAGATTAATATAGTTAATTCTTGGAAGTTTAGGTTAATACTAACTTCTCTAACTTCCCTTTTTCATTCACTATACTTCTTCTTCCTCAAATCTCCATTTTTTTTTCATTTTTTTCTTTTTCCAACTTAAATTCTTTTAACTTATTGATAATGCATTTCTTTACTCCATACACTTTTTAAACAAAAACTGAATCAAACTTATACTCCAAAGCTTAAAAATCCGAAACTCATATTTTCAACCTCTCTCTACTGTAATTTTCCACTTCTTTATTCTCATTTCAATCAACATATAAAACACTGAAACACATTCTTCTAGCTTCATTTCATTATACACTTTACATTTAAATCCTTAACACTACATCACTTATTCGAATTCACCTCTGTTAACACTTCATATATTTTTCATGCATGAACAATACATCAACCGTGCACATAATCTTCTAAACCATAACGGAGACAAATATTTCTTCATCAACTTACGTAAATTTTTATAAATCACAATCCAGAATCCATTCAATACAGTTGTAAACAAATTCCTGATTCTCAATCCACCATCTAAATTATTCATCACTTAAACTACAATTCTCAATAATATCACATTACAATTCAATTATACCCGGAATGTCAATGAGTGTACGTGCAATTTTTTTATGTGTGCAAAAATTCAAATTCACATGCATGTCTGAGCATGAAATGCATTTTTTTCTAACTCTCTTATTGATATTTTCTCTATTACAGAAATCTTGGGTTCTAACCTTTAAAATGGGGATAGGATATTACATTTCTCCTTCCTTAATAAATTTCGTCATCGAAATTCTTTTCTAACTGATCAAGTAGACATGTTATTATTTCCTTATATGCTCCTCCGTTTTCCCCTTTAATTGTCATCACTCGAATAATTTCCTCCACTAGACTATAGTCAAAGGAATCACTAGGTTTGTCAATCGCTTGTTTACACATTCACTTTCTTAACTAGTTTCTCAAATATATATATATATATATTCATTTTTTCACTTCTTATGTCGACAATACCTCTTTGTCAGATCATATTAATATTTCATTTCTCACTTAGTATTTCACATCTCTTTATTGTTAATACAATTAACTCTTCGGTCTTTCTCACTATATTCCATAACTTCGATGTGATCCACCAAGAATTCATTCATCTTTCATAAGCCACTTTATTCTTATTACAGATTCATTTCACTCACTAACAGTATCTCAAACTTATTATGACCTTTAACCATTTTTAGGCCCTCTTCATTTCAATGTAAGGGCAAACGACCCTTTTTGTCATATGACACCTCATACAATATTCTAATGATATCACTAAGATAACAATTGTTATGCCTGTAGTCAATTTTTAATCTCATATTCCTATGAACTCCAGAAATATAAGCTTTAAGCATGTTTCCAACAGTCAAGATTATTGGTAACTTAATCATATAATCACTTGGTTCTACATTCTTAGCCATCAAATGCTATTTCGATGTATTCCTACTAGGACATATAGCTTCGGTTGCTTCTTATGTTTTCTTTAACAGTCTCCTTATCGGGTACACAGACTTTTTAATTCAATCATTAAGTATCATTAACTCAAAAGTCGGATTTGTTTTCAATTCCTTGATAAGATTCACAATTTCTAAATCCTCAATTTGGACTTTGCTATCCTTTTAAGAAAAACTTATTTTAAAAATTTCAATAGCTAATAATACTTCCTTTTTGCTCCCCTTCAGCTCGACATTCTACTTATTGAATTTTCTAGTCAATACATTGGATTGCAACACTAGCTTTATTGGGAAATACTCATTTTTACAATTCTTTCAATCCTTTCAAACTCAATAATTACCTCAATCTTTACTTATCTATATAGTCATATATATATATATATAAATGTTTCTGTACATATAATGTCTCCAAGCTTTCAAAGCAATTACTATTGCAGCAAGTTCTAAGTCATATTCCGAATAATTCAATTCGTGAAACTTTAATTATCTCCATGCAGAAGAAATCACTTTATTATGCTGCATTAGATTTCATCCTAATCTTTGATGTGAAACCTCATTATGTACTCCATAATCTCCAATTCCAAATGGTATTATTATCATTGGTGTTATATTTCTTCAAAATTCTGTTTACATTCATCACTGATACGGTTTACACATTTTTCCTCAAATATTCAAAATTTCATCTCACTTTTTTTAATACATTCAATATACCATCTATGATCATAGTAGTTAATTGATACAATTTTTCTTCGATCACCTTAATCTTCAATACCATAACACTATTGGGGTATTGTTAACTCCAACATATATCACCCAAATTTCCTTGTGCTCATGATTAGTTCTCGTAATTCCTTAAGTGACTAATTCCTTAAATAAGGTAATATTTTCTCATGTTATTTTCAGTTTCTCAATTGACTTCTTTTCTCAAATAATTTTCTCCATTCAATCCATTTTCTCTTATTTCACATTGACTTATTCAAGTGCCTGTTCATTCATACTAATTTCTCCACACATTTCAGTCTATTTGAAATCTTCACTTTCTGTGTCAGTAACACATTCATCAGATCCAATTTGTGTCTCCTCAATTCTTGGATCCACTCGCATAATTGGATATTTTACATCAAACCAAATGCATATACCCTCGGTAACATATTCTATATCTTAGGCTTGAGTCTCCGTTAGGATTAGGACTCTAATATCATTTCTGATTTATTCATTCCTTGATCATTCTTAAGAATAAACTACTCAGTCTGCTTAATCTAATTCGGTTCTCCAAAAGAAGATTTCTTATTTCTAACATCTATATTATTTATGTAACTCTTATCAATCCACTGTTTCGATCACTATTCATCAAACATTCTTAGTACCTCAAGAAGATCAATTTCTATTGTCTCTTACAAGGTCATAATGTTCGAGTTACCAAAACTTGATGAAGTAGCAGACATCATTATTGTCACACATGCTTAGGTGTGTATCATCAAGGTCATCCCATTCTATCTCGAGATTTACTTTTTGACAAGTTACCAATTATCTTACAATAATAATACTTTGATCTCAATTTGTCCTAAACAATATTTCTCTCTTTATCCTTGCCACGATTGGGGTTTCCTTGCATTGACATATACTAACATCAACTTTACTCCAGTTCTCTAGGATTAACCTCTTCTAATGTTACACCAAGTCATAATGATTCAACTACCATATTGGGTGCCTTAACTCTTCTCATTTGACTCATCATCTTTCTCTTTATCTCATTTCTATCTCATCTTCCTATTGTCATTTATTTCATCTCCCTTATGTATATTCTCAGTCAATTCATAATTATAGAGGCATAACCATTATGAAACTCAAATCTCCATTCCACAGATATATTCTCATACTGAATCATAAACTCTTATATCAATAATCACACAACCATTCTAAGTCCAAGTTCAACCTTTCAAGGTCATAGAAAAATTTATTTTTCTTTAAACTTGGCTTATACACTTTAATCTCATCATTTCTACTTATATCCTTATTTTTCCCAATTAATCCATGACATTCCACTCACATCTATACCTCATTCAAAGATATACCATCACAATACAATATTAATATCATGTTCAATAATACAACCACCAATACAAATACTTTGAATCATTATCCACGACATTCCACTCACATCTATACCTCATTCAAAGGTATACCATCACAATACAATATTAATATCATGTTCAATAATACAACCACCAATACAAATACTTTGAATCATTATCTGTCATATTTTACCCACATACTATTTCTCATTTCTAATTATCCATAAACTTTTGTTTTCTCACATTTTGAAAGAGCATCACTCTTTTCACTAATTCTATCAACTCAAACTCTTAACACATGCTCATGCGTGTGACTCATACTCATGTGACTCAGACTAGGGATCAGTTGCTACTGTCTATTATGACATTTCAAAAATGTATATAACTTGATATATATTTCAAAAATGCCCATACGAGATAGTAATTCTGGGCTCTAATATCACATATGTAGCACCTCACTCCTGCAAGACACGTAGTCGATATCCTGCGTGATATTCGAGTCCGTGTACCTTGAGGGTGACATGCTAGAACACTCAATCAGTCAAAACTCAGTACAAATTTTTTTTTGAAATCACAAACATAATATGCGAAAATCCATAACCAAATTAGGCTCGCTTTATTCGCAAAATTTTTCAATCATAACAATACAATCAATAGAATTGTAATAGCTATTTGGGGCTCATTACAAATACAAAACACTTTAGTCATAATGTCTTTACATTACAACAAAAATGCATTTGCATACATATTGTGCAAAAATTTCTAAATACATTATTCGATACAAAAAAATTTCGGATTATATACAATTCAATATGAAAATAAAGAAGTACATTGTAGATGTGAACTGATCCCGACCTCTATCCCTTACTTGTATTTTGTAGGTATACTCCCGTTTACCTAATAGGGTATTCTTCTGATCCTAAAAAATATTTGCAAATTTTGGGTGAGTTTTGCGAACTCAATGATAATCCCTGGTACTTTATCAAATTCATAACTTAATCACTCATTATTTCTTTAAATCACAACCTCCATCCTTTGGTAATTTGATATCAAAAACTCATCCACTAATTTCCAATATATACCTGAATGTGACTAGTGAAGAGGAAAAACAGAGTCATTATATACATACTTATCACTATCAACTTTCTGCTTAAAACTCAATATTTTCTCTTCATTCCTATTTCATTTGAGCTTAACTTATCACAATCAAATCAAATCTATGATTTTTTTATAATCATCAAAAACAAAAAATCACTCTCACGTTTTCTCAATTTTCAGATTACCTATTTTGCAAGGGATTGTGAACATACCTAGATCTGGACATTTAGCAGGTAACTTTTTTTGAAATATAGCAGAAACATTCTCACCCAGTCGCACATTTTCATTGCCACTTAACTTTCTCTTTGAGGTATAGATTTTCTTAGGAAATTTAACATAATGAGGAATTTGTTTAATAGAATCAAGTAAAGAAATATTTACCTGTACCTTGCGAAAAGTTTCTAGAATTTCTTTCTGTTGCTCCTCCTTCTTCTACTTGGCAAAACGATTAGGGAAAGGAGTTTGTACACTGAACTTAGGCGTGACAATGCAAGAATCACCCTTCTTTTTCTCTTGTGATTGCTTTGGAGCTTCTTTCTCTGCTTCTTCTTCAACCTCTTCTTAGAAACCTTTGGGTTAGGTTCCTTTAACTCTTTACCACTTCGAAGTGTGATAGCACAAGCACTCTTCTTTGGATTCACCCCAAGTTAAGAAGGGAGCTCCCTTAAATTTTGTGCCTCCAACCTATTAATGGCAATCGTCATTTGGCTCATCTGAGTCTCAAGATTTTGTATGCTGGCTTGCATATCTTATTGAAATTTCATGGTATTCTATTTAAAGTTCACAGTATTTGTGGCCAATATCTTGAGTATATCCTCCAAAGAATTATTTTCACTAGAACTTTGTCCCATTTGTTGTTGTTGTCTAGGCACATAAGGTTGTTTATATGGTAGAACTTACTTGTTGTCCTTGATTGTTGCCATAATGGAGGTTTGGATGATCTCGCCAACCTGGATTATATGTGTTTGAAAATGGGTCATACTTCCTTTGAGGTTGTCCTAACTAACCACCCATTGCCTTGGCTTCTTCAACATGGTCTTTTTGTAGTGTGGGACACATATATGTAGGATGGCCAACCATAGAACAAATACCACAAGCCTTAACTTCCTCTTTCCTTGATACTGCAAGTTGATGCACCAAAAAGTCAAATTATCTAATTTTCTTTCAAACGACGAAACTCCCATCTTATTAACATTCTTGAACCATAATCATTTCGAGCTCCAAATTGCTAAAAGTTAAAAGCCATAATTGAGATCAAATCCCATGCAGCTCCTAGTGTTTTATCAACTAGCACTCCTCCACTTGCAGCATCTATCATATTCCTCTCAGTCGGTAAAAGACCTTTATAGAAGTATTGAATCAACAGTTGCTCGCTGATTTGATGATGGGGGCAGCTTGCATTTAACTTTTTAAATCTCTCCCAATATTCATATAATGACTCTCTGCTATTTTGTCAAATGCCATAAATTTCTTTTCTGATATTGGCGACCCTAGAAGCTGGGAAAAACTTCTCAAGAAATCACTTCTTCATCTCTGCCCATGTTCTTATACTTCCAGTAGGTAAATAATATAACCAATCTTGGGCATCGTCCTTCAAAGAAAAGGGAAAAGCCCTTAGTTTTATCTGCTCTTCAGTGACATTAGTAGGCTTCATCCCTATTCAAACAACATCAAACTCCTTCAAGTGCTTATAATGATCTTCTCCCAATGTGCCTCAGAAAGTGGGTAACAAGTGAATCAGTCCCGATTTCAGCTCAAAAGTGTTATTATCACCCAAATTTGAAAAATTAATGCAGTGGGGCTGTCAGTCCTCACCTGGAGTAGTCGGTTAGCGTAAAGTGCGATTTGCATCTTTCCTTATGTCATTCTTCTCTCAGTACTTGTTGTCTTTCTTTCATCTGCTTTTTTAATGCCTTTGTTGTTTTCTCAATTTTAGGATCGTACTGCAAATTTTTAGACTGATTTGAATGCGTAACGTACATAAATTGTCAAAAATTCCCCGACAATGGTGCCAAAATTTGGTGAATGCTGTCACCTGCAACCAAATATAAAAAGAAACCAACTTCCTACAACACAAATTAATGTAGTAGTGGAAAATAGGGATTGTTCCCACGAGAAATTCAGACGTTAATAGTTATGCAATAAAGGGGGGTTGTAATTGTGAATTAAGCATAATTTAATTGGAGTGAAATTGAAAAATAACTAATAACAAAATAATGAGAATTTAACAATCAATAGAAATAAATCTTGATTTCTGGTCTCCTTCGTTATTGAACTTGCGTTGACCATCGACATTAAAAATAACCAATTTATTAATTAAGCATTCGTCGTGGTAAATTTCTTTACCTATTTTCTCTTATGTTTAGTTAACCAAAATACGTATTTGAATTAACCCTTATTAATTAATAACCTAGATACGATCTCATATTTAATTAATTAATAATTTTACGAATTAAGAAAATCGACGAACTAGACAACATACATACGATGTATATTTAGCCTACACAATTATTTTTCCTAGAATCATATCCCTAACGTAGTAGACAAAAATCCTAGTTGCTACTTTTGATTAAAAGAATTGAACGTCAACCTCTTTAATCGAACGATTAATTGAACAAAATCACAAACTAGTTACACAGCTAGTTGTAAAATCAAACAATCAAATAATGACCCAGAAAAATAATTAATACTTGACTAATAAATCGATTGAAATAAAAAAAAACAAAAGTCTCACAACATACAAAGTTCAATAACTAGGATTCCGTAAACCTAGAAATAAAAGTTTAGTTACCCAACATCATGATTTTCCTAACTAATTTGACTGTCACTGGCATTGGGACTGTCGCGGGTGTCTTTTCTCTCCTTTTCATGCAACCCTTCTGTTGTCGAAACCCCTTTAACGCAACCCTCTTTTTTTTCCTTCTTATGCAACTCTCTCCCATTCACTATTCATTGATGGGACAAACAAGGTTGGAGATTTATTGTCCACTGCTCCTGTTCATCCATGCCTGCGCCAGCAATGAAGCCTACTTTCCAAGCCACAACCATCACTCCCACTCTGCTTGATTTTGCGAATTAAAAAGTTCAGGGTTTATTGTCCACGCAAGCCACTTCATACACCAAACCCTCCCGCCTTCCTAACTTCAACGTTTTGGCTTCTTATTGCTTTATATTATTCTGCCCCTCTACTGTAGCGTGATTAGACAATTTAAATTTGGGCAGTGCCGGCCCTGGGCAAGGGCCTGCAGGGCACCTACCCAGGACCCATGATGAGGAGGGGCCCTTAATTTTATGGTAAATTTTTTTTAAAGATATAAATAAAAGAATATTAATCAGCCATAAAATTAAGCTAAAAAAAATTGCCCACAAGTTAACAGCACAAACCCAATAATTGAGTAATATGCAGGCCCATTAATGATGCATTTATTATGTCCTTCCTTTCGGAGCTATTAACACATTCAGTATTGGAAAGGGGTCCATTCTCATCCCTTTCTCATGGTGAGAGTCTCATTCAATTACATATTGATCAATCAAGTCGCAGTATATGCTATTCTATTTCCTATCAACTGTATAGATTTTGTAAAGATGCCACGTTTCTAGAAGAAAATTAAATATTATGATCATTTAATATTTGGTTCATTATGTACACTTATAAATTGAGTCATTTATGTTTCATATAAACATGTAAACTTAAGCATATTGCCGATTTATTAGGGCCTTTTTTTATTTCGTTCAATTTATTACGGTCATTTTTTTTATTTCGCCTCGGGCCTATAAAACGATAGGAACGACCCTGAATTTGGGGGCTCTTATTCACGCTTAAAGCTTCGCAACCTTCCTTCAATGTTGCATCGTTGTTCCTTCCCTCTGTGCTATAGCTTGATGTGCCAAATCATTAAGTTGGCCCATGCATACCAATTCTCCACACTTACCTTCCACGCCCTCACTTCTACTCCTCAACGTTGCGTTTTAACACCCAACTCATTGTAACTCGTTAATTTCCTGGGTCACACATAAAGGGTTGTCGTTTTGGTCTTGGACTATCTTGCTTATGCGTTTTAAGTTTCTAGTTGTTGCACGAGGCCATCTCTAATTAGGGTCAACGTCTAGTTCAGCTCTTTTTATCCCAAAATTGTCATGGTTCTTTTTTTTTAGTTACAAAATACACTTTGACATAAAACAAGATTAATTCCCAAGATTCTCTTATCAACACACTAAAAGACACACAACTATAATAGATCATAATGATGTCTAAAAAGAAGAGTCTCATATTGGGGACTAGAATCCAGTTCATCATTTATCACAAATTGGTTCGTGCCATAATAGAAGATTGGATGGAGTGTTTGGATCACTTGAACTATCAGTGTCAGCTCTATAGGTCTTTTGTCTTTTACTAAGGTTGGTATCATTTGTGTGGAGTTTATGTAGGAATTGATTTAGCTCTTCTTCACTAGCAATGTAAATGTTATCATTAGGGTCTTAAGCATCTTGGAAGATATAGGTTGGAGTTTGTAAAAATCCTGCAATGTTTTAGGCATTTTGGATTTGGGTTGATTCATCAATTTCATATATTGTGCTATTTGGGCTTGGTATATCTACTTCTTGCATTTAAGGTTCACCAGGAACACAGTCCCCTGGGTAAGGTCTAATAAAAGTGGAGATGACAGGTGTATGCTGAGGAAAATGATTAATCTCCTTAAGAAAATCCCTAAGAGATTTAAGAACATTCTCTTTATAGCTTGGCCAATAGAGTGAAGCATGATGAAAATCTGCACGATTTTCAGAATAAAGTTCACTAGTAAATATTGCGTGATATGGATGATGGAGGATGAAGAAACACTATGATTGTCTCTTATAAGATGCTTCCTACAATCGATGATGTTCAATGACGATGGAAAGTTATTTCTTCCATTTTTCTAGTGGTTGGTACCACTTAAGAAATGTCCATAAAAGAGAACTTTCATTATCTAGATCATAGAGATACCTAAAGAGCAGGTAGGATGATAGCACATGCATAAAGGGCTAAGATTACCCAAAGATACCATAATGTATTCTCAGAAAGAGGTCCACTAAGGAAGAATATATTAAGATAGGGTGCTTTAAGGTTAAACAATATGGTGAGGCAAGGTGAGTTGGTCTCACTGAGAAAAGATGTAAATAATATAACAAACTCATATGAGTAAGAGAGGCAACTTCAGAAGCATTAGTGGGTGCACTAGCAATAGGAGGAAAAGATTTCTTTGTTTTGCAGTGAGAGATAGGTTAGCCATGGAAAAGAAGAAAATACTAGTATTGAAAGGAAGAGATAAGAAGTTATCTAAAATGATACCTTTGGCAAGGTTAATGGTGTATTTATAGTAGGAAATCTTCTTCAGAAAGATTCCTGAAGGATGTAAGCATATATGAGTTAAGTGTTGACTGGCCTTGGTTTGTTTCGAATTCCAAAGTGAAGGATTCTTTCTCAGTAGCTTGGATAAGGATAAGGTGTAATCTTCCACATGTAGCATGAAATCTGGAAAATTTAATATTGCTTGAGCTGTATATGGGCCTGGCTAATAGTCCTTGAACTGCATACCCAAAAGCTTGAGCTGTATATGGGCCTGGCTAATAGTCCTTGAACTGCATACCCAAAAACTTAACTTTATTGGTTCCGATGAGACTCTTTTTTGCTGAAAGCATAATGCCATACTGTTTAGTAAGATTCAAGAATATCTGGAGTAGGGCCTTATGTTCTTCATATGATATATGAACCTAAGTAAGTTCAAACACATTTTTTATCTCTGTGTGTAGATTGAAATAAGATCGATACCTGAGGCCTATGGGTAGGATTTGTAAAGATGAGGCTTTACTGTATTCGTCTATCCCAATTGGAATGTCTGGGCTAGATAGATGGCTTCTAAGAACTTTAGTCCACATTGTACAATGTGGAAAGAAACGAATCCCGATCTTTCTCTTTTTGATAAGCCCAATATTAAATGAGTTACCAGCAGTAGTAGTGAAATATTTGTTATGAGAAGTCTACACTTCAAGAGGTAAAATACTGGACTTCATGATTGTTTAGTTAGGTCCAGTATCCATAAACCCAATAACTTTGATAGCTCTATCATATTTGTCCTGTTGAAGAAGTTGGATCTGGACATACGGATGAGAGACTTTAACTATTTGATGATCCAATTTCAAGTAGGTTTGTTGTATCACGTACAAAGAATCATTCTCAGAAGAGAATGAACAATCAGAAAAGTCATCATCATAAGACGAGGCAGAAACAACAAACTTCATATCACTGTCTTCACTTGACCGTTCGCTAATAATATCTTCAAAGTTATCAAAGGAATGAATAGGTACAATTGATTGAATGGATTCTAATAACTTGATATCCTTTTTGCTTTGATGAGGACAATTTTCTTGCAAAGTGTCCTGGTTGTTCTTAGAAAAAACATTTGTCCGCCTTTTGATAATGAGGAGATTTCCGCTTAAAGAATCGAATAAATCTCTTTTTCATCCCGTTCATTATGAAGGTTTTCCTGAAGGGTTTTTAGCCTTCCTTTAGAAGAATGTAAGTTTTATGGAATTTATTGCTACTGTAGTAGAGTTTCTTGTGATGAGATTTCTTCTTATTACAACAATCGCAATATTTCTTATCCTTGCATTTGATTTTCAGATAAAGCTTTTTGCAAGCCTTTTTAAGGATAGGACTGCCTTTCACCATATTTTTGAAGAATGCTTGTTGATCACATAGTTTATCCAGAGAGGATGAAGTAAGTTGATAAATTTCTCCAAGAATAATATCTATCATATTTCTGCGTAAGGCTGCAATGGTCCATTACAATTCTGGTTGCAATTCATTTGGCAAGGATGATATGAATGTATGACGGAGATACATTTTATTTGATCCATTAAGAAGATTGTATCTTTCCATTTTACATTGAAAATACTTTTGAAGACTGCGTTTATCAAGTGCACAACATTTCATTTCAAAATATTCTTGACAAACTTGCTTGTCAATGAGTTGGAAGACAGCAATGAACTTTTTGTGGATGATACCAAGAACAATACTTGCAGAAGTGACTTGTATATACTGTAAGCATTAAGATTTTGCCACCATTCTTGTAAAGTACTAATGACGCGAGAAGTGAACTTAGACAAAATATCCCATAAAGGAGTATTAGGCATTTGGAAATCTAACCATACTCCAAATTTATAAAGGCGTTCTTTGTATTTCTTAAGAGGAAGGTCATCAAAAGTAAATCAGGGACCTAATATAGGTTTGTTCTATTGTACTGGAACTTCTGGTGGTGATGATCCGAATGATTCAGGTTCAACTGAACCTGTAGACTCAATATCACTGATATTTGGATTGACTTCCGTATGTTGAGGCATTGTTATCATAACATGAATGAGATCAGATTGTTGGGCTCGGGCCCCGGATCCCCGATTCTCGTGGGCAGCTCCTCGGGTCGGGCCTGCGACGGGCGCTCCATATACATTCGGACCCGATCCCAACATCCATATACAAACTGAGTACATACATAACATATAACAATACATACATATATGCATAGACATACATTCTACACATGCATTCTAACCATGAATTAATCATCCCAAAAATATAAACCATCAGTCATTGCCATTCGAAGCAATTTACCAAGTAGTCTCAAAATATACACCATACAAACTGAAATTAAATCCCAAAATACAAAAATATGCTCCAAGATGAAATGCTGGTGGGCTAACCAAATTACTAACTTAAGAAAAACTCCTAACTAGCTCGAAGTTTCCGATGCCTTGCAAGGTCGACAATCGTCTCGATCTACACCTGAGGAGGGGAGAGTAATGGGGTGAGCTGCGAAGCTCAGTGGCATATACGTTTATAGCCATTGGCAACGAGCCACAAAATCAAGCAATATACATATATCACTAGCAAATCACAATTCATCAATTTATTCACATTCATATAAACATAGGTCATGCAATTTCTATTTCTCAACATAACAATTCTTATGCAATAAGTCAGTCATAGCAATCATGTATTATGCTCAACAAGTCCATCGTGTATGCACAATCAATTGGCTCGAGAGTTTTGTAAACGATCCGGATAAACCAAAGGTAAATCCGTAAACTATCCGAGTCCGATTTCTCAAGGATCTCGTTGCCCTGGCGGGCAGCCGGAGAAGGCTTTCTTGTCAGCGTGCGTGACTCCATCCATAACTCTCTTACCCAAACAAATCACATAGTCCATTCGATTCATGCTCAAAGCATTTTTCACAGTTTTTTAAATTCTCATTCTTGTCCATTTCCATATGGCCTATCAAGCCATGCAAAATCATAATCAAAGGCATATTCAATATTTCTCATGTAATTCAATACCAGTAATGTCATCTAATGCAAGAAAGCACACATCAAGCAATTTGCCCATACACACAATAACCATAAACATATTACCCACCTAGTATCGCTTGAGTATCAGACTCACTGCTGTCCTTCCTCTTGCGATTAGGTCAAATCAGCTTGGTTCCCTATAATAAACCAAGTTTCCATACAATTAATATCCATAGCAAATATTCAATAAAGCTCGAAAAGCAAAAAGTAAAGCGTTAAAAGTCTCCATCCGACTCCCATCGAAATTCTTGAACTCTTCGAAACAATTTCCGAACTTCCCTTCTTCATACAACTCGTAGTCCTTTATTTCCAGATCACAACGGATCCAAAATCACCTCAATTGGACATCTACACCAAAAGATATCCCCAAAAATGTAAAAATCTCACTTTCGGAAATAGGGGGGGCTCGCCACGACGAAGGGACGCTCGCCGCGGCGAATGACCCTGCTCGCCGCGGCATGCGCCAAAGCGTGCGTCGCGGCGTGCGCAACTCTCCGTGCACGCCTCTTCGTGCACGTCGCGACGTGCACCTGGTGCACGCGGCGTGCCATTCTTCTCCGCGACGCCCAAGGCGTGCTCACAAGACGACGCGACGCGGCGGGTCGGAGCTGCGACTCCGAAACCCTTTTTCCTGCATTTTCCGATCTTCAACCCTTTCCAAATCCAAATGCAACACAACCAAACTATAGATCAAGTCTCAAGCTACATTTCTAACCCATTAACAACTCAAAACCAGTCACAAATGCATCAACCTAAGGATCTACCCATCTTTTCACCCAAAAACCCTAAATCATCGATTCTGATACAAATCCAACATATCTAGGTTTAAATCTAACCATAACAAGTTTGAAGGAAGCTAAACTTACCAGAAATCGCTTCAAATCAGTCAGAAAACTCAAAAATTGCTAAACCTCTCTTCTCTTCTCCTCTTCTCACCGTCGGCTACTCTTCCTCTTTCTCTTCTCTATTTTTCTTTCTTTCTCTTTTCCTCTTCTTCTTTTCTTTTCTCTAACCTAAGGCATGGGATAAAGACCAATTTACCACTCTTTACAAGCCTAAACCCATTCTAAATTAAGTAAACTTCCCAAAATGCCCTCATAACTTTTTACCCTTTTAATCCTCAAATACTCCTCAATTATCCACTAATATTCCAAAATAAATCAAACTAAGTCTTAATCACATAATTAACACAATTCATGCTTAATATCATCATAAAAAAAATTCGGGGTCTAACATTTCTCCCCCTCTTAAAAGAAATTTCGTCCTCGAAATTTACCTGAATCGTCAAAGAGATGCGGATACTTTTCCTGCATGGCTTTCAATGGCTCCCATGTAGCCTCCTCTATCGAATGGTTCCTCCAAAGGACTTTGACTAACTGAACCGTCTTGTTCCTAAGGACCTTGTCCTTGGTATCCAAAATCTCCACCGGTTGCTCCTCATAACTCAGATCATCTCGCAACTGAACCTCACTAGTCTGAATAATGTGAGAAGGATCCGATCGATACCTCCTCAATATGGACACATGAAAAACATCATGAATCTGCGATAACTCCAGAGGTAACGCCAATCTGTAGGCGAGTGGTTCAATCCTCTCAAGGATCTCATAAGGACCCACATACCTCGGACTCAACTTACCCTGCTTGCCAAATCTCATCACTCCCTTCCAAGGAGATGTCTTAAGGAACACTTTCTCACCGACCTCATACTCCATCTCCTTTCGGTGAGCATCAACATAACTCTTCATCCTATCCTGTGCTGCCTTAAGTCGCTGCTTAACCAAATTGATTTTCTCAACGGTTGTCTGAATCAATTCTGGTTCTTCCAATTGCCTCTCTCCTTCTTTATCCCAACAGATCGGAGTCCTACATCTCCTCCCATACAATGCCTCATATGGAGCCATCTAAATGCTCGAATGGTACGAATTGTTATAAGCAAATTCGACCAACGGCAAATGCTCATCCCAAGCTCGTCTGAAATCCATCACACAAGCCCGAAGCATCCCCTCAAGAGTCCGAATGGTCCTCTCAGATTGACCATCTGTCTGAGGGTGAAACGTCGTACTAAAATTCAGCTTCATCCCCAAAGCTTCCTGCAAACTGCTCCAAAATCTCGAAGTAAACCGCGGATCTCGGTCTGACACAATCGAATCTGGAACTCCATGCAACCTCACTACCTCATCGATATACTTCTTTGCTAGCACATGCAAAGAATCAGTCTACTTGATCGCCAAAAAGTGGGCTGACTTGGTCAACCGATCAACAATCACCCAAATGGCATCATGCCTCCGGCTGGTCCTAGGCAAACCCATCAGGAAGTCCATCGTCACTCGTTGCCACTTCCACTCCGGAATAGGCAACGACCTCAACTTGCCCGAAGGTGCCTGGTGTTCAGCCTTGACTTGCTGACACACGAGACACTTACTGACAAACTCTGCTATATCCCTCTTTATGCCTTTCCACCAAAAATGCTCTCGCAGATCCCTGTACATCCTGGTGCTACCTGGATGCATGGCGTAAGGCGCATTGTGTGCCTCATCCATAATCTAATCCTTAACTTCCTGCACATCAGGAATACACAATATGCTCCCTACTGTCATAAGCCCATCATCCTGCACATCTATCTCAGAAACTCTGCCATTTCGAATCTCATCCCGAAGCTTGCTCAAATCTGCATCTTGAGCCTGCAATTCCCTAACCTTTTCCCTAAGAATCGGCCTCACTCGAAAGTTAGCTAGAAGGCACTCCGACTTCTCCTGCTTCAAGCTTATCTTAAGCTTGGCCATCTCTTCCAATAAAGGAAGATAAACTGATCGAACATCTTGCGATCAAGACTTCTCGCTCAAGGCATCCGCCACTACATTGGCCTTGCACAGGTGATACTCAATCAACAGATCATAATCCTTGAGTAACTCGATCCACCTTCTCTGCCTCAAATTCAATTCCTTCTGGCTCAATAAATACTTCAGACTCTTATGATCAGTGAAGATCCGAGTCTGAACTCCATACAAATAATGCCTCCAAATCTTCAAGGCAAAGATCATAGCTGCTAACTCCAAATCATGCGTCGGATAATTCAACTCATAAGGCTTCAACTGCCAAGCATAAGCAATCACCCGATCTCCCGCATCGAACACATCAAAGACCCTTCCTCGAAGCATCACTATACACCGAATAACCTTCCTCTCCCGAAGGCAAAACCAAAATCGGAGCACTCGTCAATCTGAGCTTGAGTTCCTCGAAGCTCCTCTGACACTCCTCACTCCAAACAAACTTCTGGTTCTTCCTCAGTAACTTTGTCATCGGAGCGGTTATCATGGAGAATCCCTCCACGAATCTCCTGTAATAACCTGCTAAACCCAGAAAACTCCTCACTTCTGCTACATTCTTTGGGGCTTCCCAATTCACCACAGCTTCTACCTTCTTCGGATCCACATGAACTCCTTACTCTGAGATCACATGTCTAAGAAATGAAACTTCTCTCAGCCAATATTCGCATTTCTCGAATTCGGCATACAACTCATGCGTCCTCAAAGTCTCCAAAGCGATCCTCAAATGCTCCTCATGCTGCTCATCACTCTTGGAATACACCAAGATATCATCGATAAAGACAGTGATAAATTGGTCCAAGAATGGCTTAAAAACCCGATTCATCAAATCCATAAACGCTGTAGGCGCATTTGTCAATCCAAAAGGCATCACCATAAACTCAAAGTGCCCATACCGAGTCCTAAAAGCAGACTTCGGCACATCCGACTCCTTAATCCTTAACTGGTGGTAACCTGATCTCAAATCGATCTTCGAGAAGACTCTCGCCCCTTGTAATTGATCAAACAGATCATCAATGCGAGGAAGCGGATACTTGTTCTTCCAAAGTGACTGATTGACTTTACGTAGTCCACACATCCTCAGCGATCCATCTTTCTTCTTCACAAATAGGACTGGAGCTCCCCAAGGCGAAGAACTCGGTCGAATATACCCCTTTCTCCAACAACCCCTCTAATTACTCCTTAAGCTCTTTCAATTCCGCCGGAGCCATCTAGTAAGGCAGAATCGAAATCGGCCTTGTACCTGACAAAAGCTCAATGGGAAACTCAATTTCCCTAGCTGGCGGTAGTCCTGGCAATTCCTCGGAAAAGACGTCCGAGAAATCCCTGACTACTGGAATATCCTCCAATTTTTCTCTATCAGCTCTGGAGTCTATCACATAAGCCAAGAATGCCTCACATCCTTTACTCATCATCCTCTCTGCTGTCATAGCTGAAACAATTCTGGGCGGACTCGCTTTCCGTCCCCGATAAACACCACTCTTTCCACTATCCAATTCAAACTCCACGGTCTTACATTTATAATCCAAACGGGCATTGTACTTTTCCAATGTGTCCATGCCCAAAATCACATCTAAACCGCTCATCTTTAGTGGCATCAAATCGACCACTAGAAGTTCTCCACCAATGCGAATCTCACAACCTCTATATACTTGACTAATCACAATGAACTGGCCGATTGGAGTACTCACCATCAGCGGAGTATCCAAAGGGCTCACAATCATATCACAGTGTCTACTCGAGGAAACAAGCGAATGAGTAGAACCGGATCAATCAAAGCAATCACAAAGATCGAAAATAACTGCACTGCACCGTGACAACATCTGGTGCGGTCTCAGCATCCTCCCTAGTCATCGCAAACACCGAGCCGGTGCTCGCTCTCCGGGTCTCCCGGAAGATTCACCCTCTTGGCGCGATCCGAATCGCCCCCACATTGCAGTCCTCCGCCCTATAGTCTCTGTCCTCCTGAGCTTGCATCGACCTCTCTCCTGTCAGGAGGCCGAGGACACTCTCTGGCAATGTGTCCCTTCTCCCCACAGTTGAAACAAGCTCCTGTCAATCTGAAGCACTCTCCTCTATGAGCTCTCCCGCAGTGCTCACACTTCGGGACAAAAGATCTATCACCATCTGTCCTTCTACCGCCGCCCACCGTTGAGGCTTGGTGAGAAGCAAGAGAAGTCCTCATCGGCCTAGTCGGCTCGCACTAATTGTTCCTTTCCTCCGACCGACCGGAAGTTCCTAGCACTCTTGTGCAGCATAGAGTACTAGTGCTACCTCCTCTCTGGATGCTCTTCTTCTTTCTTCTTGTTCATTGCATTCTTGATATTTTCTATATTCTCAATCCTCGAGTGCCTCAACTAGTCGCTGGAAATCACAAAATTCTGCATAATCACTTTCTCTCTGATGGCCAAGTGCAGGCCTGACTCAAACCGGCGACATCTGGCAGCTTCACTCAACATCAGATCAGAGGCATACCTCGCCAACTGCGTGAACCGACACTCATACTCGCTCACTGACATATCCCTATGAGTCAAATTGAGGAACTCCTCTCGCTTGCTGAATATAAACCTCGACAGATACTTCTTCACGAAGCAACCACAAAATCTCGCCACGCCAACCCCATCGGCCTCATCGACTTCAGTGCAGTCTCCCACCAATGAAGTGCAACTCCCTGAAGCAAACTCGTCGCATAGATGACCCTCTCGTCATCCTCACACTCCATCTGGTCGAGCACTCTCTCAGTCTTCCTCAACCAAGTCTCAGCTTCCTCGGGATCGGATGTCCCAAAGAAATCCACTGCTCCATACTTCCTCAATCTATCAAATCGTCTGCCCTTCTGAACTGGGGCTGACGCAGAAGGCTGTGGCATCTGACCCATAGCCTGCACGAATGCCTGAGTAAAGGCCTGGAATAACCTCGGATCCAAAGGAGGCACTTGCTCCTGTGGAACTGGCGACTCCTGAGTCGGCGACAAAATGAGCTCACTACCTAGCCCTACAGAAGCCTTAGCATTCCCTGGGGCTACTGACTCATCAGTCCTCTCCTCTCCTGCAGGAGAGTCAGGTGTAGCAGATCCTTGCATAACTCCTCGTGTCCTTCTACGAGGTGGCATCGTACTCCTTCAAATGGAAACACTAAGGATTAGCTATATGTCAAGCTAGATGTATGCATGATATGCATGTCACTTAATCAATGCAACAATTCATCATAGATCAAACAAGTCGTCCTATATGCATTCTAAGCCAAGGACACTAAACCTAGGCGCTCTGATACCAAACATGTTGGGCCCGGGCCCCGGATCCCCGATTCCCGAGGGCAGCCCCTCGGGTCGCGCTTGCGACGGGCGCTTCATATACCTTCAGACCCGATCCCAACATCCATATACAAACTGAGTACATACATAACATATAACAATACATACATATATGCATAGACATACATTCTATACATGCATTCTAACCATGAATTAATCATCCCAAAAACATAAACCATCAGTCATTGCCATTCGAAGCAATTTACCAAGTAGTCTCAAAATATACACCATACAAACTGAAATTAAATCCCAAAATACAAAAGTATGCTCCAAGATGAAATGCTGGTGGGCTAACCAAATTACTAACTTAAGACAAGCTCCTGACTAGCTCGAAGTTTCCGATGCCTTGCAAGGTCGACAATCGTCTCGATCTACACCTGAGGAGGGGAGAGTAATGGGGTGAGCTGCGAAGCTCAGTGGCATATACGTTTATAGCCATTGGCAACGAGCCACACAATCAAGCAATATACATATATCACTAGCAAATCACAATTCATCAATTTATTCACATTCATATAAACATAGGTCATGCAATTTCTATTTCTCAACATAACAATTCTTATGCAATAAGTCAGTCATAGCAATCATGTATTATACTCAACAAGTCCATCGTGTATGCACAATCAATTGGCTCGAGAGTTCCGTAAACGATCCGGAGAAACCAAAGGTAAATCCGTAAACTATCCGAGTCCGATTTCTCAAGGATCTCGTTGTCACAAGCGGGCAGCCGGGAGAAGGCTTTACTATCAACGTGCACGTGACTCCATCCGTAACTCTCTTACCCAAACAAATCATATAGTCCATTCGATTCATGCTCAAAGCATTTTTCACAGTTTTCTAAATTCTCATTCTTGTCCATTTCCATATGGCCTATCAAGCCATGCAAAATCATAATCAAAGGCATATTCAATATTTCTCATGTAATTCAATACCAGTAATGTCATCTAATGCAAGCAAGCACACATCAGGCAATTTGCCCATACACACAATAACCATAAACATATTACCCACCTAGTATCGCTTGAGTATCAGACTCACTGCTGTCCTTCCTCTTGCGATTGGGTCAAATCAGCTTGGTTCCCTATAATAAACCAAGTTTCCATACAATTAATATCCATAGCAAATATTCAATAAAGCTCGAAAAGCAAAAAGTAAAGCGCTAAAAGTCTCCATCCGACTCCTATCAAAATTCTCGAACTCTTCGAAATAATTTTCGAACTTCCCTTATTCATACAACTCGTAGTCCTTTATTTCCAGATCACAACGGATCCAAAATCACCTCAATTGGACATCTACACCAAAGATATCCCCAAAAATGTAAAAATCTCACTTTCGGAAACAGGGGGAGCTTGCCACGACGAAGGGACGCTTGCTGCGGCGAATGACCCTGCTCGCCGCGGCATGCGCCAAAGCGTGCATCGCGGCGTGTGCAACTCTCCGTGCACGTCGCGACGTGCACCTGGTGCACGCGGCGTGCCATTCTTCTCCGCACGCCGCGGCGTGCTCTTGCGCACGTCGCGACGTGCGGGTCGGAGCTGCGACTCCGAAACCCTTTTTCCTGCATTTTCCGATCTTCAACCCTTTCCAAATCCAAATGCAACACAACCAAACTATAGATCAAGTCTCAAGCTACATTTCTAACCCATTAACAACTCAAAACCAGTCACAAATGCATCAACCTAAGGATCTACCCATCTTTTCACCCAAAACCCTAAATAAATCGATTACGATACAAATCCAACATATCTAGGTTTAAATCTAACCATAACAAGTTTGAAGGAAGCTAAACTTACGTAAATCGCTTAAATCAGTCGAGAAAACTCAAAATTGCTAAACCTCTCTCTCTTCTCCTCTTCTCACCGTCGGATACTCTTCCTCTTTCTCTTCTCTATTTTTCTTTCTTTCTCTTTTCCTCTTCTTCTTTTCTTTTCTCTAACCTAAGGCATGGGATAAAGACCAATTTACCACTCTTTACAAGCCTAAACCCATTCTAAATTAAGTAAACTTCCCAAAATGCCCTCATAACTTTTTACCCTTTTAATCCTCATTTAAACCACATTAAACGCAAATACTCCTCAATTATCCACTAATATTCCAAAATAAATCAAACTAAGTCTTAATCACATAATTAACACAATTCATGCTTAATATCATCATAAAAAAAATTTGGGGTCTAACATTTCTCCCCCTCTTAAAAGAAATTTCGTCCTCAAAATTTACCTGAATCGTCAAAGAGATGCGGATACTTTTCCCGCATGGCTTTCAATGGCTCCCATGTAGCCTCCTCTATCGAATGGTTCCTCCAAAGGACTTTGACTAACTGAACCGTCTTGTTCCTAAGGACCTTGTCTTTGGTATCCAAAATTTCCACCGGTTGCTCCTCATAACTCAGATCATCTCGCAACTGAACCTCACTAGTCTGAATAATGTGAGAAGGATCCGATCGATACCTCCTCAACATGGACACATGAAAAACATCATGAATCTGCGATAACTCCAGAGGTAACGCCAATCTGTAGGCGAGTGGTCCAATCCTCTCAAGGATCTCATAAGGACCCACATACCTCGGACTCAACTTACCCTGCTTGCCAAATCTCATCACTCCCTTCCAAGGAGATGTCTTAAAGAACACTTTCTCACCGACCTCATACTCCATCTCCTTTCGGTGAGCATCAACATAACTCTTCATCCTATCCTGTGCTGCCTTAAGCCGCTGCTTAACCAAATTGATTTTCTCAACGGTTGTCTGAATCAATTCTGGTTCTTCCAATTGCCTCTCTCCTTCTTCATCCCAACAGATCGGAGTCCTACATCTCCTCCCATACAATGCCTCATATGGAGCCATCTAAATGCTCGAATGGTACGAATTGTTATAAGCAAATTCGACCAACGGCAAATGCTCATCCCAAGCTCGTCTGAAATCCATCACATAAGCCCGAAGCATCCCCTCAACAGTCCGAATGGTCCTCTCAGATTGACCATCTGTCTGAGGGTGAAACGTCGTACTAAAATTCAGCTTCGTCCCCAAAGCTTCCTGCAAACTGCTCCAAAACCTTGAAGTAAACCGCGGATCTCGGTCTGACACAATCGAATATGGAACTCCATGCAACCTCACTATCTCATCGATATACTTCTTTGCTAGCACATGCAAAGAATCAGTCTTCTTGATCGCCAAAAAGTGGGCTGACTTGGTCAACCGATCAACAATCACCCAAATGGCATCATGCCTTCGGCTGGTCCTAGGCAAATCCATCAGGAAGTCCATCGTCACTCGTTGTCACTTCCATTCCGGAATAGGCAACGGCCTCAATTTGCCTGAAGGTGCCTGGTGTTCATGTTAGCCCCGAATTTCTTTTATGTTAATTAAGCATGATTAGCTTAATTAAGCATGATTAGTGTTAGTATTTAATTAAGTTGTTATTGATTAAGTAAGGAGGCATAAATAAGTTAGTTGACTAATGATTTTAATGTAATAAAATGTGTTAGATAAGTTATGAAGTAGTAGTGAAAGAAGAATGAGAGAAATAAATGAATGGGCCTAAATGAAATGAAAAGAAGATGAAATGAATGAAGTGGGCTTAAGTTGTAGGTTACCATTAAATTAGTATGTGTCATTACATGAATTAGATAGCATAAATTAAAAGGAATCCATGAGTTAGTTAGCTTGAGCTAATGAATTTAATGAGCTAGGTGTTAGATTAATGTTATTAAATGAGTTAGTTGGAATTAATGTATTAGTTGGGATTAAAGGAAGAAATGGGCTTTGGGCCCAAGATAATAAAGAAAAGAAGAGTAGCCTTGGAAGACATATGGGCTTGAAACTTGCAATGAAGGATTTGGGCTTGAATAGTTTAGTAAGTTAGAAGAATATGAAGAAAAGAAATTAGATGGGCTTGAAGAGTTGATGGGCTTGAGTAAGTTTAGGGAGAATGTAGGAAATGAGAAGAAGAAGGAAAATAAAATAGAAGATGATGGGCTTAGATAAGAACATGGGCTTAAGTAGTTAAGAGAAAATGATGTAGGAAGGAAGGAAGATGAAGAGGAATGAGTGGACTTGGGCCTTATGGGCTTAAGTTACCTAGCAAGTAGTATATAAGAGGAGGAATTAAATGAGTAAGATGGGCCTAAAGATTTATGGGCTTGAGTAAGTTAAAGAGGAAATAAAAGTAAAAAGAAGAAGGAGGAATTAATGAAGAAGTGGGCTTAATGAATTAATGGGCCTAAGCAAGTTGAGTAGGAAAAAGAATTAGTGGGCTTAAAGAGAACCAATGGGCTTAAGTTAAAGAGAATATGATGTAGGAAAATAAGAAGGAAGATGAAGAAGGAAGTAGAAGAGAGGAGATGGGCTTAAGTGATTGGGCTTGAGAATTTAGTGAGGAGTATAAAGAAGAGTTAAATGAGTGAGTAGGAGGATTTAAAGAAGGAAGAAAGCGAAAATGTAGGAGAGGAGAGAGGAGTTTACTGACAATGAGAGGAAAAGAAGAAGAGAAGAAGAAAATGCTAGGTCATGGGATTTCTAATGGTTCAAGAGCTTGTTTGAAGAAAGTTGAAGAAGAAAAAGTGTGGAGAATGCTCCAAGCTACAATCTAAGCTAAGAAACTCTTTGGGAAGTTGGAGATTAAGGTAAGCTTGGATTTTTAGTTTGATCTTTTGTTGGGTTTTTGGTTGAAAATGCTTGGAAACAAGATGGGTATAGTGATTCCCAAGTCAATTTCATGAAAGAGTTGATGTAGTTTTCCAATTGAAGTTGTTTTGATTTGGGTTTTTGTTGTTCTTGAAGTTGAGCAAGAAGGAAGAGAAGAGCTAGAGGGAGAGCTCCATTAGACAAGGATTTAGCAATTGATGAGGTAGGTTTTATGTTTATAGTTGAATAATGGGCCATTTATGTGTTTTCTAAATTAAAGAGGTTAAATGATTTCAAATTCATAGTTGAGAAATGCTTTGAGAAATTTGCATCATTGATGTATTTGTTTTAAAATGATTTGAGAATTATCATGAGAAGTTGATTGATTGAATGAAAATTGTTAAGTGTTGTTATGTTAAATAGTTGATTGATACTTGTGTTGGACGAAATGAGAAATGCATATGAAATGCTTCATGTTCATGACCTAAGGTATGAAGATTTGCATGATTTATGCAATACAAGAATTTGCAAAATATTGCCATTTTGGCAATCATGATTTCAAGCACGTGATTGTATGTTAAGTGGGTTAGGTTAAGTCCACCCAAGAAACGTCTCGCACGATGACCATGAAAAGCCTTCTCCGGTGCCTGATTGGGCTAGGATGTTCCTTTTGGACTCCTCAAGAATTTGCCTACATAAGACCATTAAATGGAATTATGTAGTTGCCATGAATTGTGGACTTACCGAACCATCATGATGTGTTTAAGTGTTATGTGTTATGTGTCACATTATAAGATCATTGCATGAATTGCATTCATATCTTTATGACTATTTGGAAAATGCAGGAGTTTTATTAAAGATTTTATGAGCGTTTGAAGAATGGGGAATTGCAAATATGATCCTATGAGCGATTTAAAATGGGGTATAAATTGCCTTCATGATTTACAAACAAGTCGAAAAGTGGCATGGTTTATAATTTTAAGCAAATGACAAGAGGTTTTATGGAAACAAATGTTTCATGATTTCAAAAGGAAAGTTTTATGGAAGCGGATTTTATAAACTGTTTTGTTCATTATTATGATTATAAGCATATTACCTATTGAGCCCCAAGCTCACCCCCTTTTCCTCAAATTCCAGGTATTAAACAAGAAAATCAAGAGATGTGAGATCAAGGCACAAATAGCATATTTTGTTGTGTATTTAAAGTTAAATGATGTAACATAAGGTTATAATTGTATTGTGAGCGTTTGAATGACGTAAATTGAGATGATTGGGATTTGTGTATATGTGATTGGGATATTGATATTGGTAATGTAATCTTGGCTTGGAAATGCCATTGGGATATGTAAACGTTGATCTTATGATATTCATGAAAGATTGGTTTCGTATATGAAATTGAATTAGATAAATTATATATATATGAATGGTTATGATGATGGTTGAGTATGAATGGTTGATATAAGTGTGGATATATATATATACATGTATGCAAAGCAGTGGGAAATAAGTAGGTTCAAAGAAGTAATCAATTGAATTGATGAGCATTGAGTACAAGTTGCCATTGTTGGTGTCGATACCTTATGAAATAGAAAAGATGGGAATAGTATGAAACATGAAATGTTGTTGAATATAAAGGATCATATGGATTGAAGTTGAGAGTTAGCTTGTGATGGGTGAAAGTTGCTTGAGTGATGGCTTGGGTCATGTGGATGGATCCATTGGCAATTGGGATTAAATTGAGAGTAGATGAGTTGAATAAAAGTGTCAAAAGTTGTGAGGGTTAGAACACATGCCGTCCTTATTCATTCGGTCATATTATTATTTCAATGGTCATGATCGAGTAGTGACCTTTGGTGGACTTTACCTTACTAAATGATGGAGTTAGCTTTACACCCTTCATAAGATTTGTAGTTCATCTTCTTACCTTTCCATAGAGGTATAGTATGCATCAATTGGAGCTAGGGATAAAAAGTTATGAGTCTTGAAAGATGATGATTCCAAGTGGTCTTGAGAAGAGAGGGTTCAATCATTGGAAGGTGTTCCAGTCGACTAGGAAGGGTTCAATCGACTGGAAAGTGTTCCAGTCGACTACTCGGAGGGCGGAGAATATTTCTCGTAAGTTCCAGTCGACTATAAAGTGTTCCAGTCGACTGGAAATGTTTCCAGTCGACTACAACCAGCAAAATACCCATCCCAGTCGACTAGCATCTATTCCAGTCGACTAGGATTATTAGTCAAGTGTTTTGGGCTTGTTAGAGGACGAATTTGGTTTTGTGGTCTTCATAAGAGTTGTAGATCTAGATGTATACTTTCATACGGTGAAAGAACGAAATCTTTTGGAGCTATAGATTAAAAGTTATGGAAATCACGCCAAAAGAGTTTCATTTCAATTTCGGAAGTGAGGTTGGTCCATTGTTTTGGGCATAATTTCCTCATACGACCTCCAAACGAGGTGAGGCTTGAACCATTGGATTCATAAGACATGTATCCTTCTCCATATGAAAATTTGTAGCTTTTGGAGTTAAATTGAAAATGTTTGAATAAAAGCAAGTGAAGGGTCGGTTTAACGATCATATTTGGGGTATGAACTATGTTAGGTTTTTGAGTATAACTTAAGTTATATAACTCTGTTTGAAGTGATTCTTGTTGCAAAACGATCTTGAGACATAGAGCTATAACTTATAAGAAGAAGTCAACTTATGATTTTGATGATTAAATAGTATGCGCTCGTTACGAAAGAGGGGTGACAACTTAGGGTTTCGCAAGATTAAAGCACAAGGCTTTAGGATTACTATAAGTAAGCAGTTGGGTCACGGGATTCGACAGCTAAGGTGTCGAAACAAGTGTAATAAGTATGCCGAATTTAACAAGGGATTAGTACTATGATACTAGGAAGAAGTCAATTGAAATTGAGTTCTCAAAGTCTTTCCGAGTTGGACCACAGGTAAGCAAGTTGAGTTCAAGGATGAGACATGTTTGGAATGGGCCCGACATTGAAGATGTTGCAAGTGAAATTCGAGATGAGAGAATATGAACGAGGTATGATTCATGTCTATTAAGGGTTTCAAATGTAAATAGTTAAAAAAAAAAAAAAATGACGGCTACTTAGGGTCAAATGGAATAAACCCTACAAGGTAAAATGGCTAAGTTTCTTATTACATGATCCGGAGTTGGGCTCCGGTAACGGGGTCGAACATATGTGGTATCAGAGCGCTAGTATTACGATCTTACATGGGCGCATGAACACGAGTTAGATGCATGAGAGATTATTACGAGTCCGAGGAGATGATGATAATGATTCGATGCCATTACATCGAAATGTCGAAAGTCTTTGATTAAGGATATGAGTCTCGGATCGTTAAGTTGGCGCCCTTAACGGTCGGATGATTTTGACCTCGATCGAGTACTTATCGACATTCCTTTGATGGTAGGGAAGATATGGATTATGAGCATGGATTGTTTGAGGAAAAAGTAGGGGGAACAAGTGGAATTTCAAGAAAGTAGAAGTTTATATGAATTGAAGAAGATGAAAACGGAACCTATGTGGGTATATGCTTATAACAAATTAAGTCATGTTTGTCCTTTTTTAAAAAAAAAAAAAAAAAGCCAGAACATTTCATGATATAAATTGCATCATAAGTGCTGCACCAATATTGCATTGAGTGTATTACAAATTGCTACATGTGTATATGTGAATTATATGATGATTTATGACTTTTCTTTTGAAAAGCTTACATGTTTATGAAATTATGATTTCGGACATGGTTTTCGAAATATATCAAGTACAAGAAAGCAAGTTTACAAGAAAGTGCCATCCTAGGCAACAAGAAATCTATTTGATGTATGATCTATGCAATGATTTTTCATGAATAAGTTTGTATTAATGACCAAAATATATAGATAGAGATAAATGCAAGATATGCAAGCTATTGTATGAGGGAAAGCGGATGATAATATGAATGATAAAGTAGATAAGTACAAGAAGGTAAATTGTTTGCTATTGAGAGTATCAATATGATGATCCAACGTTTGTGGGATCAAGACATGCAAGTGAGTTTGCTATGCACGAAGGTAGTACGTGTATGGACATGATCGAGGACACAACCTAAGACCTAAAATTATTATGTTAATATAGCTCCCATAGTCTAAAGTTTAAGGGGACTAGAGTATCACATGACGGTGCTCCAATGATCATGCGGGGACCACTTGAAAATTTCAAAAATGTTGCACTAAGAAATGATTTGACGGTCCAGATAAGAATATTATCTGGAATGATAGAAATCAAAGTGGCAAGAATGTAAAGCAGAATTTGTAAGTGGGCAAATTGGACATGATAACTTTGTGAGGATGCTAGAAATTGATTTTCCAGAGGTATTGAGACTATCTAACATGATGATGAAAAAGGCAATTGAGCAAGGTTGCATAAGCAGTATAGATAATTGTAGAAGAAATGATTAAGTTGGAATAAACAGATCAGATATACCAACAAAGAAGTATAATGTATTATTGAATAAGTATGTAGATATTACCCTCATGCTAAGGGATCGCATGAGTGAAATTATGAAATTGAAGAGACAATGATTTCTACTACGAGGAATATATATATATATGCCTAAGTTCAAGCTAATACCATGTGAAAGTATCTAGGGAGATACAGTTATGACTCGATGAATATGTTGAAGTCATAAGAAGGTAATTTACAAATGAGTTTCTATATGAGGAGAAATTGACACGAATGAGCAAATATGAGAATAAGTCCCGGTGAAATCGGAGGAATTACAGGGGATGAAGAGAAAAGTCATTCAAGGAAGAAAATCAATAAGGGAAATTGAAAAGGAAGTGATGCAGGAAACATGAAGAATGATGAGGGAACACATGGAAATTGATACAAATTGTTTGGGTTAACAAATGCCCGATAGCACTATGGTATTGAAGACTAATATGATCCAATATTTGATGGAGTATGGATGAGGACATGAAGAAAAATGTTTAAAGTGTATGAGTAATATAAGTAAAGGTAATGTATATCATATGAATTTAGAGGTTCTATGGTATGCACTGATATGATATAAGAGATTTGGTAAAATCCAATGTGGGACAATAAAGTGAATTCATATGTATCAAGAAAACGAAAGTCGTATGGGTTAATGATTTGATATAGGATTTAGAATGACTACATTGATGATTGTTATGTAAATTTGGAGATAAAATATGTGTGAGAACATCTTAGATATGCACATGCAAGTGCACATCATATGATTTGATCTGATTCATGAATCGAGAAAATGTAATATGAGACCGAAGGTCTAGGGTTGTCTGAGTGAGAAGCTCCAAGTAGAGTTGAGTGTTATATCGATACATTAAGCTGAGTTCGATATCATGATGACGAACTAGAGCAAAAGTAAGCATAGCTGGTGGGGTTTAGTATATCCCAAATTGAGAAAATAAGAAGTACGTAGAATAAATGGAAATGAATGAATAGATAGATTGTTAACAAAGTACAAGTGGTAGCCTAAGATTATGTATCCTCGTGGGAAATATTGAATGGTCTTTCGGTGATTAAGAATATCACGTAAGCAAGTAAATATTTGAATTAATGGGTTTAATTATCAAGAATATGTTTAAGGCGAGATAGTTGAAGTTCATAAGACTATGAGATCCAAGTATACGTCTAATTGAATTTAAGTGTGAAAATCACGATGCTAGTGAGTTCAGTTAAACTTTGTATGAGGAATTATAAGGATCAACGACAAGAGCGGAAATTGGTAAGAATAAGCAAGGCGTAAGAACGTTAAGTACCGAATCACTTAGCGTTTTTCATGATGGGATCATTAAGTGCATGACAAGTTACTCGGTGATACTCAAGAACTACATGAACATGAATACATGATTATGAATATATATAGGTATGAATACAATTATGCTAAGTTGTGCTCAAGATAAACCAAGTAGGGTCAGGAAGGCATGATATCTAAGCAAATCATGATATGAATGGTTGAATCCGTTAATTAGAGTTATGGAAAAGAAAGAATTTGAGTGAGGAAAGAAATAGACGAGCAAAAGAGTCCAAGAGGAAGTAACCCTTAAGACTCTATCAGTAAGATATGAATTTCGAGGACGAAATTTCTTAAGGGGGGAAGAAATGTTAGCCCCGAATTTCTTTTATGTTAATTAAGCATGATTAGCTTAATTAAGCATGATTAGTGTTAGTATTTAATTAAGTTGTTATTGATTAAGTAAGGAGGCATAAATAAGTTAGTTGACTAATGATTTTAATGTAATAAAATGTGTTAGATAAGTTATGAAGTAGTAGTGAAAGAAGAATGAGAGAAATAAATGAATGGGCCTAAATGAAATGAAAAGAAGATGAAATGAATGAAGTGGGCTTAAGTTGTAGGTTACCATTAAATTAGTATGTGTCATTACATGAATTAGATAGCATAAATTAAAAGGAATCCATGAGTTAGTTAGCTTGAGCTAATGAATTTAATGAGCTAGGTGTTAGATTAATGTTATTAAATGAGTTAGTTGGAATTAATGTATTAGTTGGGATTAAAGGAAGAAATGGGCTTTGGGCCCAAGATAATAAAGAAAAGAAGAGTAGCCTTGGAAGACATATGGGCTTGAAACTTGCAATGAAGGATTTGGGCTTGAATAGTTTAGTAAGTTAGAAGAATATGAAGAAAAGAAATTAGATGGGCTTGAAGAGTTGATGGGCTTGAGTAAGTTTAGGGAGAATGTAGGAAATGAGAAGAAGAAGGAAAATAAAATAGAAGATGATGGGCTTAGATAAGAACATGGGCTTAAGTAGTTAAGAGAAAATGATGTAGGAAGGAAGGAAGATGAAGAGGAATGAGTGGACTTGGGCCTTATGGGCTTAAGTTACCTAGCAAGTAGTATATAAGAGGGAGGAATTAAATGAGTAAGATGGGCCTAAAGATTTATGGGCTTGAGTAAGTTAAAGAGGGAAATAAAAAGTAAAAGAAGAAGGAGGGAATTAATGAAGAAGTGGGCTTAATGAATTAATGGGCCTAAGCAAGTTGAGTAGGAAAAAGAATTAGTGGGCTTAAAGAGAACCAATGGGCTTAAGTTAAAGAGAATATGATGTAGGAAAATAAGAAGGAAGATGAAGAAGGAAGTAGAAGAGAGGAGATGGGCTTAAGTGATTGGGCTTGAGAATTTAGTGAGGAGTATAAAAGAAGAGTTAAATGAGTGAGTAGGAGGATTTAAAGAAGGAAGAAACGAAAATGTAGGAGAGGGAGAGAGGAGTTTACGGCAATGAGAGGAAAAGAAGAAGAGAAGAAGAAAATGCTAGGTCATGGGATTTCTAATGGTTCAAGAGCTTGTTTGAAGAAAGTTGAAGAAGAAAAAGTGTGGAGAATGCTCCAAGCTACAATCTAAGCTAAGAAACTCTTTGGGAAGTTGGAGATTAAGGTAAGCTTGGATTTTTAGTTTGATCTTTTGTTGGGTTTTTGGTTGAAAATGCTTGGAAACAAGATGGGTATAGTGATTCCCAAGTCAATTTCATGAAAGAGTTGATGTAGTTTTCCAATTGAAGTTGTTTTGATTTGGGTTTTTGTTGTTCTTGAAGTTGAGCAAGAAGGAAGAGAAGAGCTAGAGGAGAGCTCCATTAGACAAGGATTTAGCAATTGATGAGGTAGGTTTTATGTTTATAGTTGAATAATGGGCCATTTATGTGTTTTCTAAATTAAAGAGGTTAAATGATTTCAAATTCATAGTTGAGAAATGCTTTGAGAAATTTGCATCATTGATGTATTTGTTTTAAAATGATTTGAGAATTATCATGAGAAGTTGATTGATTGAATGAAAATTGTTAAGTGTTGTTATGTTAAATAGTTGATTGATACTTGTGTTGACTGAAATGAGAAATGCATATGAAATGCTTCATGTTCATGACCTAAGGTATGAAGATTTGCATGATTTATGCAATACAAGAATTTGCAAAATATTGCCATTTTGGCAATCATGATTTCAAGCACATGATTGTATGTTAAGTGGGTTAGGTTAAGTCCACCCAAGAAACGTCTCGCACGATGACCATGAAAAGCCTTCTCCTGCCCGATTGGGCTAGGATGTTCCTTTTTGGACTCCTCAAGAATTTGCCTACATAAGACCATTAAATGGAATTATGTAGTTGCCATGAATTGTGGACTTACCGAACCATCATGATGTGTTTAAGTGTTATGTGTTATGTGTCACATTATAAGATCATTGCATGAATTGCATTCATATCTTTATGACTATTTGGAAAATGCAGGAGTTTTATTAAAGATTTTATGAGCGTTTGAAGAATGGGGAATTGCAAATATGATCCTATGAACGATTTAAAATGGGGTATAAATTGCCTTCATGATTTACAAACAAGTCGAAAAGTGGCATGGTTTATAATTTTAAGCAAATGACAAGAGGTTTTATGGAAACAAATGTTTCATGATTTCAAAAGGAAAGTTTTATGGAAGCGGATTTTATAAACTGTTTTGTTCATTATTATGATTATAAGCATATTACCTATTGAGCCCCAAGCTCACCCCCCCTTTTTCCTCAAATTCCAGGTATTAAACAAGAAAATCAAGAGATGTGAGATCAAGGCACAAATAGCATATTTTGTTGTGTATTTAAAGTTAAATGATGTAACATAAGGTTATAATTGTATTGTGGCGTTTGAATGGCGTAAATTGAGATGATTGGGATTTGTGTATATGTGATTGGGATATTGATATTGGTAATGTAATCTTGGCTTGGAAATGCCATTGGGATATGTAAACGTTGATCTTATGATATTCATGAAAGATTGGTTTCGTATATGAAATTGAATTAGATAAATTATATATATATGAATGGTTATGATGATGGTTGAGTATGAATGGTTGATATAAGTGTGGATATATACATATACATGTATGCAAAGCAGTGGGAAATAAGTAGGTTCAAAGAAGTAATCAATTGAATTGATGAGCATTGAGTACAAGTTGCCATTGTTGGTAATCGATACCTTATGAAATAGAAAAGATGGGAATAGTATGAAACATGAAATGTTGTTGAATATAAAGGATCATATGGATTGAAGTTGAGAGTTAGCTTGTGATGGGTGAAAGTTGCTTGAGTGATGGCTTGGGTCATGTGGATGGATCCATTGGCAATTGGGATTAAATTGAGAGTAGATGAGTTGAATAAAAGTGTCAAAAGTTGTGAGGGTTAGAACACATGCCGTCCTTATTCATTCGGTCATATTATTATTTCGATGGTCATGATCGAGTAGTGACCTTTGAGTGGACTTTACCTTACTAAATGATGGAGTTAGCTTTACACCCTTCATAAGATTTGTAGTTCATCTTCTTACCTTTCCATAGAGGTATAGTATGCATCAATTGGAGCTAGGGATAAAAAGTTATGAGTCTTGAAGATGATGATTCCAAGTGGTCTTGAGAGAGAGGGTTCAATCATTGGAAGGTGTTCCATCGACTAGGAAGGGTTCAGTCGACTGGAAAGTGTTCCAGTCGACTACTCGGAGGGCGGAGAATATTTCTCGTAAGTTCCAATCGACTATAAAGTGTTCGATGATTGGAAATGTTTCGATGACTCTGACCAAGAAATACCCATCCCGATCGACTAGCATCTATTCCAGTCGACTAGGATTATTAGTCAAGTGTTTTGGGCTTGTTAGAGGACGAATTTGGTTTTGTGGTCTTCATAAGAGTTGTAGATCTAGATGTATACTTTCATACGGTGAAAGAACGAAATCTTTTGGAGCTATAGATTAAAAGTTATGGAAATCACGCCAAAAGAGTTTCATTTCAATTTCGGAAGTGAGGTTGGTCCATTGTTTTGGGCATAATTTCCTCATACGACCTCCAAACGAGGTGAGGCTTGAACCATTGGATTCATAAGACATGTATCCTTCTCCATATGAAAATTTGTAGCTTTTGGAGTTAAATTGAAAATGTTTGAATAAAAGCAAGTGAAGGGTCGGTTTAACGATCATATTTGGGGTATGAACTATGTTAGGTTTTTGAGTATAACTTAAGTTATATAACTCTGTTTGAAGTGATTCTTGTTGCAAAACGATCTTGAGACATAGAGCTATAACTTATAAGAAGAAGTCAACTTATGATTTTGATGATTAAATAGTATGCGCTCGTTCTGAAAGAGGGTGACAACTTAGGGTTTCGCAAGATTAAAGCACAAGGCTTTAGGATTACTATAAGTAAGCAGTTGGGTCACGGGATTCGACAGCTAAGGTGTCGAAACAAGTGTAATAAGTATGCCGAATTTAACAAGGGATTAGTACTATGATACTAGGAAGAAGTCAATTGAAATTGAGTTCTCAAAGTCTTTCCGAGTTGGACCACAGGTAAGCAAGTTGAGTTCAAGGATGAGACATGTTTGGAATGGGCCCGACATTGAAGATGTTGCAAGTGAAATTCGAGATGAGAGAATATGAACGAGGTATGATTCATGTCTATTAAGGGTTTCAAATGTAAATAGTTAAAAAAAAAAAAAAAATGACGGCTACTTAGGGTCAAATGGAATAAACCCTACAAGGTAAAATGGCTAAGTTTCTTATTACATGATCCGGAGTTGGGCTCCGGTAACGGGGTCGAACAGTTCAGCCTTGACTTGCTGACACACGAGACACTTACTGACAAACTCTGCTATATCCCTCTTCATGCCTTTCCACCAAAAATGCTCTCGCAGATCCCTATACATCCTGGTGCTACCTGGATGCATGGCGTAAGGCGCATTGTATGCCTCATCCATAATTTCATCCTTAACTTCCTGCACATCAGGAATACACAATCTGCTCCCTACTGTCATAAGCCCATCATCCTGCACATTTATCTCAGAAACTCTGCCATTTCGAATCTCATCCCAAAGCTTGCTCAAATCTGCATCTTGAGCCTGCAATTCCCTAACCTTTTCCCTAAGAATCGGCCTCACTCGAAAGTTAGCTAGAAGGCACTCCGACTCCTCACCTTCAAGCTTATCTTAAGCTTGGCCATCTCTTCAATAAAGGAAGATAAACCGATCGAACATCTTGCGATCAAGACTTCTCGCTCAAGGCATCCGCCACTACATTAGCCTTGCCCGGATGATACTCAATCAACAGATCATAATCCTTGAGTAACTCGATCCACCTTCTCTGCCTCAAATTCAATTCCTTCTGGCTCAACAAATACTTCAGACTCTTATGATCAGTGAAGATCCGAGTCTGAACTCCATACAAATAATGCCTCCAAATCTTCAAGGCAAAGATCATAGCTGCTAACTCCAAATCATGCGTCGGATAATTCAGCTCATAAGGCTTCAACTGCCTCGAAGCATAAGCAATCACCCGATCTCCCTACATCAGAACACATCAAAGACCCTTCCTCGAAGCATCACTATACACCGAATAACCTTCCTCTCCCGAAGGCAAAACCAAAATCGGAGCACTCGTCAATCTGAGCTTGAGTTCCTCGAAGCTCCTCTGAGTTCCTCGAAGCTCCTCTGACACTCCTCACTCCAAACAAACTTCTGGTTCTTCCTCAGTAACTTCGTCATCGGAGCGGTTATCATGGAGAATCCCTCCACGAATCTCCTGTAATAACCTGCTAAACCCAGAAAACTCCTCACTTCTGCTACATTCTTTGGGGCTTCCCAATTCACCACAGCTTCTACCTTCTTCGGATCCACATGAACTCCTTGCTCTGAGATCACATGTCCAAGAAATGAAACTTCTCTCAGCCAAAATTCGCATTTCTCGAATTCGGCATACAACTCATGCGTCCTCAAAGTCTCCAAAACGATCCTCAAATGCTCCTCATGCTGCTCATCACTCTTGGAATACACCAAGATATCATCGATAAAGACAATAATAAATTGGTCCAAGAATGGCTTAAAAACCCGATTCATCAAATCCATAAACGCTGCAGGCGCATTTGTCAATCCAAAAGGCATCACTATAAACTCAAAGTGCCCATACCGAGTCCTAAAAGCAGACTTCGGCACATCCGACTCCTTAATCCTTAACTGGTGGTAACCTGATCTCAAATCGATCTTCGAGAAGACTCTCGCCCCTTGTAATTGATCAAACAGATCATCAATGCGAGGAAGCGGATACTTGTTCTTCACAGTGACCTGATTCAGATTTCTGTAGTCCACACACATCCTCAGCGATCCATCTTTCTTCTTCACAAATAGGACTGGAGCTCCCCAAGGCGAAGAACTCGGTCGAATATACCCCTTCTCCAACAACCCCTCCAATTGCCCCTTAAGCTCTTTCAATTCGCCGAGCCATCCGAGAAGGCGAATCGAAATCGCCTTATGCGACAAAAGCTCAATGGGAAACTCAATTTCCCTAACTGGTGGTAGTCCTGGCAATTCCTCGGAAAAGACGTCCGAGAAATCCCTGACTACTGGAATATCCTCCAATTTTCCTCTATCAGCTCTGGAGTCTATCACATAAGCCAAGAATACCTCACATCATTTACTCATCATCCTCTCTGTCATCATATTGAAACAATTCTAGGCGGACTCGCTTTCCTGTCCCCAGTAAACACCACTCTCTTTCCACTATCCAATTCAAACTCCACAGTCTTCTGTTTACAATCTAAACGGGCATTATACTTTTCCAATGTGTCCATGCCCAAAATCACATCTAAACCGCTCATCTTTAGTGGCATCAAATCGACCACTAGAAGTTCTCCACCAATGCGAATCTCACAACCTCTATATACTTGACTAATCACAATGTACTGGCCGATTGGAGTACTCACCATCAACGGAGTATCCAAAGGGCTCACAATCATATCACACACAGGTCTACTCGAGGAAAAAAACGAATGAGTAGAACCCAGATCAATCAAAGCAATCACAAGATCGAAAATAATCAGTATCAGCACCGTGACAACATCAGTGCGGTCTCGGCATCCTCCTAGTCATCATGAACACCCGATTGGTGCACGCTCTCTGGGTCTCCCTGGAAGATTCACCCTCTTGGTCGTATCTGAACTGCCCACTTCTGTTGCAGTCTCACACTTCGGGACAAAAGATCTATCACCATCTGTCCTTCTACCGCCGCCCACCGTTGAGGCTTGGTAAGAAACAGTAGAAGTCCTCATCGGCCTAGGTCGGCTCGCACCACTGTTCCTCTCCTCATTTGGACCGGAAGCTCTTGCACTCTTTGTCGGCATAGAGTACTAGTCTACCTCCTCTCTGGATCGCTCTCGCCTTTCTCTTCTTGTTCACTGCATTCTTGATATTTTCTATATTCTCAATCCTCAGAGCTGCCTCAACTAGCTGCTGGAAATCACAAAAATTCTGCATAATCACTTTCTCTCTGATGGCCAAGTGCAGGCCTGACTCAAACCGGCGACATCTGGCAGCTTCACTCAACATCAGATCAGAGGCATACCTCGCCAACTGTGTGAACCGACGCTCATACTCGCTCACTGACATATCCCTATGAGTCAAATTGAGGAACTCCCTCTGCTTCTGCTGAATATAAACCTCAGACAGATACTTCTTCCTGAAAGCAACCACAAAATCCTGCCACGCCAACCCTATTGGCCTCATCTGACTTCCTGGTACAGTCTCCCACCAATGAAGTGCAACTCCACAAGCAAACTACTTGATAGATGACCCTCTCGTCATCCTCACACTCCATCTGGTCGAGCACTCTCTCAGTCTTCCTCAACCAAGTCTCAGCTTCCTCGGGATCGGGTGTCCCAAAGAAATCCACTGCTCCATACTTCCTCAATCTATCAAATCGTCCGCCCTTCTGAACTGGGGCTGACGCAGAAGGCTGTGGCATCTGACCCATAGCCTGCACGAATGCCTGAGTAAAGGCCTGGAATAATCTCAGATCCAAAGGAGGCACTTGCTCCTGTGGAACTGGCGACTCCTGAGTCGGCGACAAAACGGGCTCACTACCTAGCCCTACAGAAGCCTTAGCATTCCCTGGGGCTACTGACTCATCAGTCCTCTCCTCTCCTGCAGGAGAGTCAGGTGTAGCAGATCCTTGCATAACTCCTCGTGTCCTTCTACGAGGTGGCATCGTACTCCTTCAAATGGAAACACTAAGGATTAGCTATATGTCAAGCTACATGTATGCATGATATGCATGTCATTTAATCAATGCAACAATTCATCATAGATCAAACAAGTCGTCCTATATGCATTCTAAGCCAAGGACACTAAACCTAGGCGCTCTGATACCAAACATGTTGGGCCCGGGCCCCGGATCCCCGATTCCCGAGGGCAGCCCCTCGGGTCGCGCCTGCGACGGGTGCTTCATATACCTTCGGACCCGATCCCAACATCCATATACAAACTTAGTACATACATAAAATATAACAATACATACATATATGCATAGACATACATTCTACACATGCATTCTAACCATGAATTAATCATCCCAAAAACATAAACCATCAGTCATTGCCATTCGAAGCAATTTACCAAGTAGTCTCAAAATATACACCATACAAACTGAAATTAAATCCCAAAATACAAAAGTATGCTCCAAGATGAAATGCTGGTGGGCTAACCAAATTACTAACTTAAGACAAGCTCCTAACTAGCTCGAAGTTTCCGATGCCTTGCAAGGTCGACAATCGTCTCGATCTACACCTGAGGAGGGAAGAGTAATGGGGTGAGTTGCGAAGCTCAGTGGCATATACGTTTATCGCCATTGGCAACGAACCACACAATCAAGCAATATACATATATCACTAGCAAATCACAATTCATCAATTTATTCACATTCATATAAACATAGGTCATGCAATTTCTATTTCTCAACATAAAAATTCTTATGCAATAAGTCAGTCATAGCAATCATGTATTATACTCAACAAGTCCATCGTGTATGCACAATCAATTGGCTCGAGAGTTCCGTAAACGATCCGGATAAACCAAAGGTAAATCCGTAAACTATCCGAGTCTGATTTCTCAAGGATCTCGTTGCCACAAGCGGGCAGCCGGGAGAAGGCTTTACTATCAACGTGCACGTGACTCCATCCGTAACTCTCTTACCCAAACAAATCATATAGTCCATTTGATTCATGCTCAAAGCATTTTTCACAGTTTTCTAAATTCTCATTCTTGTCCATTTCCATATGGCCTATCAAGCCATGAAAAATCATAATCAAAGGCATATTCAATATTTCTCATGTAATTCAATACCAGTAATGTCATCTAATGCAAGCAAGCACACATCAGGCAATTTGCCCATACACACAATAACCATAAACATATTACCCACCTAGTATCGCTTGAGTATCAGACTCACTGCTGTCCTTCCTCTTGCGATTGGGTCAAATCAGCTTGGTTCCCTATAATAAACCAAGTTTCCGTACAATTAATATCCATAGCAAATATTCAATAAAGCTCGAAAAATAAAAAGTAAAGCGCTAAAAGTCTCCATCCGACTCCCATCGAAATTCTCGAACTCTTTGAAACAATTTCCGAACTTCCCTTCTTCATACAACTCTTAGTCCTTTATTTCCAGATCACAACGGATCCAAAATCACCTCAATTGGACATCTACACCAAAAGATATCCCTAAAAATGTAAAAATCTCACTTTCGAAAACAGGGGGGGCTCCGCGGCGCTCGCCACTGCATGCGCCAAAGCGTGCGTCGCGGCGTGCGCAACTCTCGCGACCATGACGAGGCACACCTGGCGCCCATGGCGTGCATGCCTCTTCGTGCACGCCGCGACGTGCACCTGGTGCACGAGACGTGCCATTCTTCTCCGCACGCCGCGGCGTGCTCTTGCGCACGTCGCGACGTGCGGGTCGGAGCTGCGACTCCGAAATCCTTTTTCCTGCATTTTCCGATGTTCAACCCTTTCCAAATCCAAATGCAACACAACCAAACTATAGATCAAGTCTCAAGCTACATTTCTAACCCATTAACAACTCAAAACCAGTCACAAATGCATCAACCTAAGGATCTACCCATCTTTTCACCCAAAAACCCTAAATAAATCGATTACGATACAAATCCAACATATCTAGGTTTAAATCTAACCATAACAAGTTTGAAGGAAGCTAAACTTACCAGAAATCGCTTCAAATCAGTCAGAAAACTCAAAAATCGCTAAACCTCTCTTCTCTTCTCCTCTTCTCACCGTCGGCTACTCTTCCTCTTTCTCTTCTCTATTTTTCTTTCTTTCTCTTTTCCTCTTCTTCTTTTCTTTTCTCTAACCTAAGGCATGGGATAAAGATCAATTTACCCCTCTTTACAAGCCTAAACCCATTCTAAATTAAGTAAACTTCCCAAAATGCCCTCATAACCTTTTACCCTTTTAATCCTCATTTAAACCACATTAAATGCAAATACTCCTCAATTATCCACTAATATTCCAAAATAAATCAAACTAAGTCTTAATCACATAATTAACACAATTCATGCTTAATATCATCATTAAAAAAATTCGGGGTCTAACACAGATAGATCTGAAAAACTATCCAATCCGTAGTTGATTTTGAAATTGTAGAAGATTGCTCAGAGTATTTAGGAGTTTGCTCGGATTGTTCAGAGGATTGCTCAAAATGTTTAGAAGGTTCAGGAGTAATTTCTTTTGTAGGTTTTGGAACCTTAAAAGGTTCAAGAGTTGCTATGAACTCAGTTGCTTTATCTTTAGCTGACGAAGGTATAGGCTGAGCTTTTGGAAGAGATGAATGAGTTGTTTTGATTTGCAGTAGTTTATTCCATGGATTCACAAGTTTGATATGTGAAGTAGAAAGAATGGATCAATCCTTGGGTTTTTTATGTTGAGGCTTTGGCTTTGCAAATTTCTTAGTTACTAGGAAGAAGGTTAATTTGCTATCTGATCAAAGGATAATTAATCATGAAAACTTTCTAATAATTAGTAGCGTGTAGATAGGTAGGGTAAGAAGGAGAAGCACACATGGGCTGAGGAACTGGATAGGTAGGACAATAGTCTTCATAAACAATTCTAGGTTGTTCAGTTTGCATGTTAGTTTCCATATGATGAAGAACTTCTTTTACTCGTCTAAGTTCTTGCTCCTTGATTGCAAAATCTGGTCTAAAATACTGTGTTGCAATGTAATGGTGAAGATTAACATTAAGTTGTTTCATTTGATCTTTATAAGATTTGTACAACTTTTGGATCTGAGAAGAAACAATGTCTACCCGTTGATGAGTAGTATGATTCTGTTGATTGATTCCATCCAGCGTAGAATCAATCCGTCTTAGAACGTTGTTCTATGTTACTGCATTATTGTTATGCCACTTGAAAACTTTATCAGTAGGATTAGACACAAAATTTCCTTAGAATTTATTTTTATGGCTCAAACGTAAGGGCTAAAGATAACCTATTGGCATCATCAATGCTCCGGTGTAAATGAGAAAAGTCTTCCTTATATGGTTGAACCATTATACAAGGTATGAGAGTGGGAGATACAACAGGAATAGTTGGAATGACTAGCTGTGGTTTGGAGATTGACTATGGATAGTAGCTATCAGTAGGTTTTAGCATCTCATGAAGAGATCTTGGTTTGAATCTTTCTGTATTGAGATCTATAGAGATGCTGGAAACATCTTGATCATCCTGAAAGGATGATATTATTGAGAAGGCATACAACGAGTATATGATATTTTCTTTCATTGTTGTCATTACCATCGATTGTACAACTCATCATCATCATCACTGACCGATTGAGGGTTCAAACAGACTTTACAATCTGGTTCGCACATAGAGAGATTTGTATCCCAAATCAAATGTTCTCAATGATGACTTATGTAAACTGGATCTCTATTAGATTTGGTATAATAAATTGGAGGGTTATTGCCTTTTGTATGAGGCATAGCAGGTTGTAGCATCAAAACTAGGCCATAAGTGTTTGAAATACCTAGTTGATCATTAATAGGCCTGGGGTAGATAGATTTTATCGATTCATCTCGAAGAGTCTAAAGAATTGGAGGAGTAGACGTGTGAAATGAATGCCTATGATAAGTATGAAACGCGTTCTGGTAGTTTGTGATCCATTCTATCGGTATCAGCTTTTCCAACTCTTTTGGAGGCAACTGCTTCGGGATCTAAATAATAGTAGCTTGATCAAACATGTAAAGTGCATCTGAAGTAGAGTTTGGAAAGCTCATATCTATAGCATTATTTTGTAGGTGATAGATTATCTGATGATGTAGCGTATCCATTAATTAAGTTATTAATCACCACTTTTAGTTAGGAAAAAAATGAGATTATGATAAAGGAAATGACATAATTTCTAACCTAATGAAAGTTTCAGATAAAGGAAATGAGGGTAGTGATAAAAAAAAAGTAAAAATATTGATTTACATATTTAATGAGCTAACTTAGGTTTGATTGAGCTTTATCTCAAAATAAAGTTCAACCTTAACAAAAATTTCCATGTTCAACTAATCATAGTAAATTAATCAGACTTGAGGTGCCCCAAAAGTTAACTACTCAAGTCAAGTTTGATCAAACTCAAGTTTAAAAATTATTTAAACTAAAGCTCGAGACATTGAAAATTGGGGTTCGACCATTACCAATTATTACAAAGGTGTTCGAATTAAACACCAAACTTATATCGCTAGACGACAATCTCACTTAGGTTCGTTTAAGTGAGACTCAATCTTACCATGTGATCATTGACTAATAAAACCTTATTCTCGAATGCCTCATGTCCCTCCTAGTATTTAACATTATCTATCTATCATATATATATATATATATATATATATATATATAGGTTTATCATAAATAACCTTTTTATCAATTAAGGGGTTGTGTATTGAGACTTGCACTGGGTTATTGTTATTGCTGTTATACCCTTGCAAAAATAATATGAAAGCACTAAACTATCAAAGGCAAGTGCTTAAGATCAAGGCTCAAATGAGCACCTACGACCAAGTTACAATTCAGAATACTAACTAACTAGATCACATCTTATTTTTTTCAAATTACACTATATCATCTAAGATCTCATCATGACCTATATCCATTAATAATAACTCATCTAAGCTTAAAGTATTCATAGCAAATTGGTATAGTTTAATATTTACCCATGTCATATCTATTAGCCATGATCTATTAATTTAAGAATTCACTAAGTCTTTAGTTCATCAAAAACTTAGCCTTAACTAAGTAAGTCCGTACAAGATCCGATACTCTAAAAAACTCACGACAAGCTTGATCTAACTTGCTAAATTAGCTTGGAGATCTTTGTTATGCATGTGGTCCAACCAACCTTCAACCCAAAGCTCATTTCCAATTAGTTGCGAATTTCCTTCATATGTTGAATCATGCGACGTTTTGTCTCAGTCCCATCTCTAATCTCTTCATTCATACGATTCCAGCATTTTTCCTAGGATGACATTGAACAAGACGAACCAAGAGCTTTCTTGATCACTATGCTCAACATTTCACATTCATTGTGGCAATCAACACTTTCTTTTCTTATTACTCTCCTCTTTGCAGACAACTCTCGCTCAAAAGTTACTTCTCCAGGAGCTACCATGAGTTTAAACTTTTTTTGAACTTATTTAAATAAATTTAGATCGTGGTCAAACCAACTTAAACCTCACCCTCACTCATTATTGATACTAAGTGTTATCCCATTCGCTACCCTATGCTTTAGTATGGGTAATTAGTAGATGGAAGGATGGTGAATTAGAAAATTAGTTTGTTTATATTCAAAATCAACTAATTAAAATATTAAATTTAATTTAACGAAGACTCCAGTTTGACAAAAGTTTTCAAATTTAACCAAATAATAAATTAATCGAGCATATTAAAGTAATGACCTAGGTTAGATTTAATCATATTTGAGTTTGGACTTAATTTTTTTTAATTCAGCTTATCATGACAAATTAATCAAGCTCGAGTTAAAGAAAGCAGAAGTCAATGATTTAAAATCAAGTTTGATCGAGTTTAGGCTCCATATAAAGCTCAATGTTATTTTTTTTTTCAAATCCAAGCAATTATAATAAATTAGTTGAACTCAATCACTCGAGTCAAGTTTGATAAAACTTGGGTTCAAATTTGGACTTAACCCTGACAAATTTCTTCAAGTTCAATTAATCGTGGCAAATTGTTCTTGGTTAGAAGTTAACGATCGAAGCCAATTTAATTCGGCTCAAACTCAACATTTCTAGGTTAGAAGTTAACAATCCAAGCCACCTTAAGTCGGCTTAAAATCAAGATTAAAAATTAGTTAGGCTCAAGCTCAAGGTCAAGCTCAAGACTCCAAGCTCACGAGATTTGGGTTTGCTTAGGAGTTGTTAGGAAAATTAGGAGGCAAGACACACAAAAGTTAACAACGCAACAGGATCCAATTAAAAAATCATTGACGACCAAAAAAACACCGAAAAGAATAAACATGGCTAAAATCAAAAAGTGAATGCAGAATCGTACAAACACACACACACAAATACATATATAACACTAACCTCAATAAGTAGACCAGAAAGCAGGTCATGGTTGGTGAGTTGTTAGAAGAAAGCACAAAAGGAAGCATCCTCTTGCCTGCCTTCTCTTGAACAATAGTCTTTAACAGAAACATAAGTTGCCAGGAATGTCAGGAAAATAGTAGTAGTTGCTGGAAGAAATGTAATAACCGCCCAGGGGCTACTAAAATGAGTACTAATAAGCTGAGCCATCCAAGTCCTGATCCTGCTAGTGGAAAGTGCTTCAATGCCCTGTCTAGTGACAACAAAAGCATAGGGGTTAGGTACCAAATCCTGGGCTATTGCATTGAAAAGTTCTGTAGCCTGTTGGTCACTGCCAAAAAGGTTGAAGACTATACCTTTTGATCTTAACACCTTCATATCTTCAGCGTGATCGATCAAGGAATCCATGAAGCATATGTAAGAAGTGAGACCACAAAGATCATCTGGTGCATCGGGGCTAGTTTCATAAGCCATTAAATTTAAAAGCATAGACTTGGTTGTGTATCATCTATCATGATTTGGGGAAGGAGGAGCAATCCAGCAAAAGGTGTTGATATGAACTTGATGTCTGTGAATTGATTACCTGCGATTGGCCTGAAGTGAATCCCCAATGTCCTAAGCTCATTGGCTGCGAGATATGAATACCAATCACTAGGCTTCTTTTAGTAAGGAAAATATCAAGAAGATGAAGAAGTTGATATTCATTTTTGAGCTTTTGAACTGGTTCTAGCTGGTCAGTTTGATTTGTTGTTCCTTCTTGGCATATCAACACAAATAACTTGCTAAGTTGCGTTGGAGCTCTCACATGCCTTCGTTATATATATGGTCTGGCTAACCTTGAACTCAAATTTCGTTTTTAGCTAACTGTAAAGTGCCATCATTTACTAATTGGCTAACACCAATATTCCTATACGAATTTTGAGGGTTCATTAGGAGTTGTTAGGAAAATTAGGAGGCAGGATCTGAACAAACTTTATTGTATGAAAATAGAAACTTTCTATATATCATTCTCATCTTCACTGTACATCATCTCAGCTTATATACATGGTCGTCTAGACAAACTAATCTTAATAACTAATGGAAAAAAATCGTTAATAATAAATAGTCATCATCCCCCCCTCAAGTTGGAGCTTGTAAGAAATCAAACAAGCCCAACTTGGCAACAAAAGCAGTAAAAACAGGAGCAGAAAGGGACTTGGTGAACATATTAGCCAGCTGGGTAGAGGACGAAGTGTGAGACAAAGAAAGAAAAACTTTCCACAGCTGGTCACGAACAATGTGACAATCAATATCTAAGTGCTTGGTCCGTTCGTGAAATACAAGATTAGCAACAATGTGGAGAGCAGCTTGATTGTCGCACCGTAGAGAAATAGGCAGAGTGACAGGAATCTGAAAGTCACTCAAAATATAAGAAAGTCATAAAAGTTCACAAACAACAGAACTCATACTGCGATACTCGGCCTCGGCAGAAGATTTGGAGACCGTGGATTGCTTTTTCGACTTCCAAGAAATCAAGGAGGAACCCAGAAAGACACAAAAGCCCGAAACAGAACGACGAGAATCAGGGCAAGCTGCCCAATCGGCATCACAATACACCGCAAGTTGAAATGAAGAATCAACAGGATAAAACAATCCTAAAGAAGGACAACCCTTCAAATACCATAAAACATGTTGAGCCGCCTGCCAATGGGCAACCGTAGGAGCATGAACAAACTGGCTGAGCTGATGAACAACAAATGTAATATCCGGTCGAGTGTAAACCAAGTATAACAGTTTACCTACCAACTGGCGATAAGGTTGAGGATCCTCAAGAGGCAAGCCATCAGTAGCAGATAAAACCAAGCCCTTCCTCAGAGGAGTAGCAGCCGGCTTACTCCCCATTAACCCGGCAGCAGCAACCAGATCCAAGATATACTTCCTCTGAGTAATGGAAATACCGCTAGAAGACCTGGCAATCTCAAGACCCAAAAAATACTTAGCATCCTTAAGATCTTTAACAGTAAAAACATCATCCAAAATCACCTTCACTTTCTCAATTTCCTCAACAGAATCACCAGTAAGCAACATATCATCGACGTAAACCAATAAAAGCAAAAAACAAGAAGAAGTCTTCAAGGTAAATAAGCAATGATCAATCGGGGACTGTTGAAATCCAAAGGATTGCAACCGAGAGGTAAGCTCATCATTCCATTGCCGAGAAGACTGCTTTAGACTGTACAACGAGTGCTTCAATTTACAAACGCCATTGAGGCCAGCTCACGTATAGCCCTCAGGCGGACACATATAGACGTCTTCATCCACATACCCATGAAGAAAAGCATTATTTATGTCAAGTTGTTGCAAAGGCCACTGCTTTGCAGCAACAAGGGCAAATAAAATCCTTACCGTCACAACCTTAGCCACCGACGAGAAGCTATCATGATAGTCAACGCCCACAATCTGATTATAGTCCTTGGCGACCAATCGAGCCTTAAATCGATCAACTTCCCCATTTGGTTTCAACTTCACTTTGTAGACCCATTTAGAACCGATTGCCCGCTTCCCTTCAGGTAACGATGTAAGCTCCCAAGTGTCGTTAGCTTCAAAAGCAACGAGCTCGGAATCCATAGCCGCAACCCAGTTGGGATCTTTGCTAGCTTGGAAATAAGAAGTAGGCTCATGAACAGCAGAAACGTCAGCAAGAAATTCAACATAAAAGGCACTGAAATCAGGGTTTACAATAAACGGAAAAGTATTAGGAGTGTAAGGGGAAGAAGAAGGCACACTGGGAGAGGGCAAATAAGAAGGTTGGTGATGAATATTAGAAACAAAATCCCCGAGCCAGGACGGCTGATGCCTAACTCTACCACTGTGCTGAAGGGGAATCACGGGATCGGTAGTAAAAGGAGGGTTTATATGAATAGGCTCAGTGACATCAGAATGGGCCGAAGCCCCAGCATCAAACGGCCCTAAAGATAACCTAGCAGGTGGTGTAACAGATGAGTCACCAGAAGTCGATGGGAAAAAACAATCGTCCTGCACAGGTGAAGGGGAAATAATAGACTGTCCAGGAGCATTATTAACGTCAAAGCTTTTAAAAGGATAAACAGCTTCATGAAAACAAACATCCCTAGAGACAAAATAGCGTTGCGAGAGCAAATCATATAACCGATATCCTTTCTGGCTAGGAGAATGCCCAAGGTAAATACTACGGAATGCTCTAGGCTCCAACTTGTCCTTGTGCGGTCTTGTATTTGTAGCGAAACACAGACAACCAAAACATCTGAAATCAGTATAATCAGGTGGCTTCCCAGAAAGCAGCTCATAAGGAGACACCCAACCAAGGACCTTGCTCGGCAACCGATCAATAAGATAAACAGCATAAAGAACACTCTGTCCCCAAAATTGCTTGGAAAGACCAGACTAAAACAATAAAGCTCGCGCCACCTGAAGAATATGGCGATGCTTCTGCTCCACAACACCATTCTGTTGTGGAGTGTAGACGCAAGTTTTATGATGAACAATGCCCTTATGTTGAAAAATGGCCTGAGAACTTTGACCCAAAAATTTAGATCCATTATCTGTGTGGACAATTCTCACAATCCCTGCATACTGCCTTTCAACAAACGTAAGAAATTGCTCCAGAATGTGACTTGTTTGTGCTTTATGTTTCATTAAGAAAACCCAAGTACACCTGGTCCGATCATCAACAATAGTCAAAAAATAATGCGCCCCATAAAGAGACATTTCTTTATAAGGGCCCCAAATATCAACATGCAACAACTCAAAATTAGCATCTGCTCTAGTATGACTGATGGAAAAAGAACTTTGAACTTGCTTAGAGAGAGGACAAACTTCACAAACAAAATTTCCATTATTAACAGAGTCACTACAAATAGGTATATGCTTCATTACAATATCAGATGGGTGTCCCAATCTGGAATGCCACAAAACACTGTCATCAGGACGATTATGAACATTACAAACATCCTCTGTTGTGACATCGAGATGTGTATGAAGTTTACAAGAATCAGTATAAACTGATATGTCACATAGAAAAGAATTGTGATCAAGGAAATACAAATTTTTAACAACTCTGCTTGTTGCCTCTGCCTTTTCAGTCTTCTGGTCTTGTAACAAACGATGGTCATTGTAAAACAGAACATTAAAGGAGGAGTTCTTGGCTAATTTTCTAACTAAATTAAGATTGTGGCTGAAATGAGGAACATAAAGGACCGACTGCAATATCACTTGATTACTCAAAACTATTTCTCCACTATGTGCTACTTCACTCAATTCACCATTAGGCAAGAACAACTTCGTAATTTTTCCAACCGGCAGTAACGAACAAAACATGGCCTTATCTGTGCATATATGTGAAGTAGCCCCAGAATCCACAATCCAAGTTCCAGATTTATTTACAGACTTAATAGCTGGATTCAGAATGGACATACCTGCAAATTCATTTTGCACTAAATGCAGGAAATGAGAATCACCAGAGTACTTTCCTTTCAACAGCTTCGCGAGCTCTTGTTGAATCAACATAGAAAGTAACGGGGAATTACTTGATAAATCGAGTGCAGTCTCCATACCTTGTTCAATAGTATCAACCATATGCACAGATTTTCCTTTGGATTGTCATTTCTTTGTACCATCTCACTTGTTCCGCAATTCGGTGTACCAATCAGGATATCCATGTAACTTGAAGCATGTGATCCCCTCATGACCATCCGAATTACAGTAATCACAATGCTTATCCTCCTTTCTTTTATTGTCTTTTTTTCGATTGCCATTTTTTATCATAGTTTCTATAGTTAATGGTCCTTTCTTGCTATAGTGATCGTCCTTCACCAACATAGCTATAGCTCCTGCGTCTTCAGTCAACATGTTCACCTGCCTCTGCTTCTCAATTGTCAATACAAGAGAATAGGTTTACTAGCGGAAGCAGGTGGATCTTGCGCCAAGATTTGACTTCTAATATGATCATACGATGGATTAAGTCCCATCAAGAATTGAATCAATTTGGTAGCACCGTCCATCTCGATTAACTTCTTGTGAACTCCACAGTGACATTCTTGACAATTACATGCCGGTATGGGCAAAAACTGCCCTAACTCATCCCAATACTTATTAATCTTGATGTAATAAGCAGTAATGGAAGAATTACCTTGCTTAATTGAATTGATCTCCCGTTGCACCTGGAATAGCTGTGGTAAATTGCCTTCTCCATAAACCTCTTCGAGCTTATCCCATAGTGCTTTAGAAGAATTACTGGTAATATATGATTTAGAGATATCCTTGGAGATGGAATTCAGAATCTATTGCTTGACCATGCAATCTACTTTCCTCCATCGTCTATATTGCACTTCGCAGGTAGGTGGTGGGATGGTTCCATCCACAAACCCAAGCTTATCCCTAGCCTCCAAGGAATTCCGAATAGAAATCTCCAAGAATAGAAGTTTACGTCAGTTAACGGTGCAGTAACAAGCACCATACCAGGATGATCAGAACTATACAACTGTAAACAATCATCAAGTGGTTCGTCGAAACCTGGAAAGCATGTTCCCATTCCTTCAGTCAAATCTTGATCAATCGTATTCAAGATCGTTTACCTACTCTGATACCATGAACAAACTTTATTGTATGAAAATAGAAACTTTCTGTATATGATTCTCATCTTCACTGTACATCGTCTCAGCTTATATACATGGCCGTCTAGACAAACTAATCTTGATAACTAACTAACGGGAAAAAAAACAGCTAATAATAAATAGTCATCAGGATCACAGGTTAAAATCATTAAATCCAAATAAACATCATTCACGACCAAAAAAAGAACTAAAAAAAGAAACATTTTAAAATTAAAAAGTAGACCAGGAAGATGAACAAGTAGACCCAAAAAAAATGCTCTTAAAATTTGCTTCAATGGCTTCTCCATTGACAAAATATTGTTGGAGTTAGGTTCCAAATCCTGGGTTGTCATTGAAAAGTTCTGCAGCCTATTGGGCACTACCAAGAAGGTTGAAGATTGTACCCTTAAATGTTAACTTCACGTCTTTAGCTTGGTAAATCAAAGGAATCTATATATAATAAGTGAGACCACAAAGATCATCTGATGCATCTGGGGTAGCTTCATAAGCCATCAAATTTAGAAACATGGACTTGGTTGTGTTATCTATCATGCTCTAATACGAATTTGATGTTTGTGAAATATCAGTCCAGTGAATTCTTAACCACTAAACATAGAATAAAATTGCTGATACGAACATAATTTCTAGAAGACAACAGTATGGTAAATTCTTGATTACTAAAGTTTAAATAAAATTATTGATATGAACTTAATATCTGTAGGACATTAGCCTGGTGATTCCTAATTACTGAACTTCGAATAAAACTATTGATATGAACTTGATGTTTGTGAGACATCAATTTGGTGAATTTCTGACTAAACTTTGAATAAAATTGTTGATATGAACTTGATATTTGTAAAATATCAATCTATTAAATTCTTTTGGAAATAATCTGTTGAATTCTTGATTACTGAATTTTGAATAAAACTATTGATATGAACTTGATGTCTATGAAATCTCAGTCTAGTAAATTTCTTATTACTAAAGTTTGAATAAAACTATTTAAAATATTCGCCTGGTGAATTCTTGATCACTAAACTTGGAATAAAATTGTCAACATAAATGCGATGTCTGTGAAACAACAATCTAGTAAATTCCTCGTCACTAAACTTCAAATAAAAATGATGATATAAACTTAATGCCTGTAAAACATCAGTTTAGTGAATTTCTGATCACTAAACTTTGACTAAGACTACTGCAATGAACTTAATATTTGTAAAATGTCAATCTGGTGATTTCTTGATCACCAAATTTCAAATAATATATTGATATAAATTTGATATCTATAAAACATTAGCTTGGTGAATTCTCGATCACTGAACTTCAAATAAAACTGTTAAGTAAACTTGAAGCATTTTGTTTTTGGAGGCAGTACGTAGGTGGCTGGAGAGGCAACAAGCGGCAGCAGTTGTTTTTGGATGCATATATTTAATAATCCTAAAATAATGACAAATTCGTAATTATTTGTTGATTTTAATAAGTGACAATCGACATAATTTTATTTCCTCGTTAAAAAGTTTAATCTATATCATTAAATTAATTAATTTGATTGCAATAAATCCTACTTAAAATTTATCCCCTTCCAATAATTAATATTCCTCACTGGAAAATCCATGAATATGCTACAGAACTTCTCTAAATTAAGGGAGTTAACCAGTCTTTTCCATCAGACTGAAGATACAACTCACCCTCCACTCAGGAAGAATCGACCAAGTGTGGCAAAGGCATGCCTTGAACGAAGCCCTGGGTGAATGAAGTACATAACTTGAAGCCTGTCCTTGTATTTAACAGGTAGTTCTTCATAAATCCACCTCAGGATAGTCACGCCAGGTGAATTTTCCTCCTTTTGCACAGTGCTATGCAAGTAAACAATGCAGAATAGTCCTTCGCGTAATTCAGTGAAGATTTTGTGGAAAATATACTTCTTCAGCCGCTCCCCATTAACCACTTGAGCTGTGTATCAATACCACAAACAAATAACACATTGCGTTAAGGCAAGAAATGCTAACACATGTAAACAACGCAGAATGGTCCTTCGGGTAATTCACTGCAGATTTTGTGGAAAATATACTTCTTCATCCGGTCCCCACTAACCACTTGAGCTGTGTATCAATACCACAAACAAACAACCCATTGCGTTAAGGCAAGAAATGCTAACACTAAACTAGAGACAAACATAAACGTTAAAGGCAAGAATGCTAACACTAAACTAGAAACAAACAAAAACAAGATCACCCAAGCGGGAAAAAACTAAAGGGAGATGCTGTCAAAGCAGCAGCCATAGGCATACAACGGGAATCAGCAGCTTGGCGAACAAATTCATTAAGGAGAAACCTTGGTTAAGCAGTTGAAACACAACTTCTCAATAGGTACAAACTTCCTATCCCATACTTCAAAAGAAACTTTCAGTCATTACTCGAGCTTCTCAGATCATTCAATAAAAGAAAATTGCTCTACATACCCATTAAATCCATACTTCAAACATCCCCACCCCAATTCCAAATATATACCCATTAAATCCATACTTCAAACATCCCCTCCCCGATTCCAAACTCTCACTCTGTCTTGAACCCATAAAAGGTAAGTCATTTCATCAGCCAACAAAATCTTTCTTTTCAGGACATTAGAAAGCTTGAAGACTTCACCAATTTTATCTTGAACCCATAAAGGGCAGGCCATTTCATCAGCCAACAACATCTTTCTTTTCAGGAAATTAGAAAGCTCGAAGACTTCACCAAGAGTTTAAGCCAGATAAAGGTGGAGGCTTTGAACATCTTTAACAATTAGCCAACCATACATTATTTTCATAACTACATAATGCAATATCAACAGTTCCAGCCTACATAAGCAGGTTGTCTGAGTGTCTGAACCAACTCTTATCTTTCACTTAAACAATTCTATTCCAAGAGAAATATGTTACAAAATTTGTAGTAACAGAACTCAACGTGATCGCAGTTTAGAATTTGTTAGCGAGATAACTGGAGAAGATAGCTTTTGACTAATGTAAGATGCCTTGTATTGATAGAGACGTTGTCTATAAATAGACAGTCATACCGAACACGTTTTACATGTATTTTAAAGAAATAACAGAAATAAAAATAACCAAATATCACGAACTTAGTCTCTGTAACGTAGTGGCACACGATGCTCCCTTCTTGGACGTGTGGGTGCAACTGATTTCTGCAGATTTAACGTATCATTAGCCTCCCCTCGAATATCCAACTTGTCCTCAAGTTGTAATGTTGGAAAACAAGTAGCTAAAACGGAAACAGGTTCCCAGGAAACATCTGAGTCAGACCCCTCTGACCAGCAGACCAACCATTCATCCTGAGGAGTGTCGTTAACCATGATAGTCCGAGAAGAAATTGCGCGAACAGGCTGCTGCACTGGTCTCCCGTCTATAAATTCTGTAGGGAAGGAAGACTCCACAGGAACAAGAGCATGGGATACATAAGGTTTCAATAATGAAACATGAAACACATTATGTATACGAGAATTCACAGGCAAAGCCAAACGATAGGCAACTTCACCAATGCGCTCCACCACTTTAAAGGGACCATAATACCTGCGACCCAATTTTGCCGATGGAGGTTTAGACACCGAATGTTGACGGTACGGCTGGAGTTTAAGCAAAACCCAATCACCCACAGCATAAACAACATTGCGGCGGTGACGATTAGCTTGAGAGGTCATGCGTTGTTGGGCCTGAAGTAAATTCTGTCGCAGGTCCTTCAGTAGCTGGGTACGTTCCGTCAGAATGTCATGAACTGAAACAATGGGGCTCACCGAAGATCCATAGGGCAGTAGAGAGGGAGGTTCACGTCCGTATAAGGCTTGAAAAGGAGACATTTGGAGACCCTCATGGTATGTAGTATTCAGTGCTAATTCTGCCCAAGACAAGAAGAAAGACCACTTTGTCGGACGAGAATGTGTAAAGGCACGCAGATATTGTTCCAGTGATCTGTTCTTGACTTCCGTTTGGCCATCTGATTGAGGATGGTAAGCGGTACTGCGGTATAAAGAAGTCCCACTGAGTCGAAAAAGCTCATTCCAAAATGCACTCAAAAATACTGAATCACGATCCGTGACTATCGACATAGGAAATCCATGATGTTTGATAACCACATCCACAAACAAGTCGGCAACTTTTTGAGCATCAAATGATCTAGAAAGGGCTCCAAAGTGTGCATACTTACTTAACCTGTCAACCACAACCATGATGACACTGTAACCTCGTGACAGTAGGAGGCCGATGATGAAATCCATGGTAACTGCGTCCCAAACTCTCTGTGGTATTGGTAAAGGTTGAAGGAGCCCTGCTGGTTTTTTGGTGGAATATTTAGTCACCTGGCACACCTCACAAGCCTCGACAAATAAACGAACATCTCTGCGCATGTGTTTCCAGTAAAAGACAGCCGCAACACGACGAAAAGTCCTATCTATTCCCGGGTGGCCTGCACTTGGGGTAGAATGGAATTCACGTAAAATATCAGCTTTCAAAGGAGAAGTAGAACTGACAACAATGCGGCTGTGAAAATAGAGAATGCCTCCCTGAATTGAAAACGGATGAATCAACTCAGTGCTGCCATCATGATAGGACATCAGATCAGGTGCTGTTGTATTTTCAGCTCGTATTTGATGTAGCAAATCAGGAAATGGTTGAGCAAAAATGGTGAAAAGATGAGTTGGAGGAACCTCGGACATTTCCCGACGCGAGAGTGCATCGGCCACTTTATTAGTACTACCTGGCTTGTATTCAATCTTAAATTTATAGCCCATCAATTTCCGAACATAAAATTGCTGGTCGGGTGTTTGGATTACCTGAGAGAGTAATTCATATAAAAAAACATTAGCTTGGTGAATTCTCGATCACTGAACTTCAAATAAAACTGTTAAGTAAACTTGAAGCATTTTGTTTTTGGAGGCAGTACGTAGGTGGCTGGAGAGGCAACAAGCGGCAGCAGTTGTTTTTGGATGCATATATTTAATAATCCTAAAATAATGACAAATTCGTAATTATTTGTTGATTTTAATAAGTGACAATCGACATAATTTTATTTCCTCGTTAAAAAGTTTAATCTATATCATGAAATTAATTAATTTGATTGCAATAAATCCTACTTAAAATTTATCCCCTTCCAATATTAATATTCCTCACTGGAAAATCCATGAATATGCTACAGAACTTCTCTAAATTAAGTGAGTTAACCAGTCTTTTCCATTAGACTGAAGATACAACTCACCCTTCACTCAAGAAGAATCGACCAAGTGTGGCAAAAGCATGCCTTGAACGAAGCCCTGGGTGAATGAAGTACATAACTTGAAGCCTGTCCTAAAAGCCCAATCCAGCTCAAGTCTGTTATAAGTTGAATTAGTCTTGTTTAGTATATCTTCTGTATCTCAACTAGTCACATTTAGTATATTTTCTGTATCTCATATCTCCTTGTGTATATCATATCTCCTCTTTTGTAGGGTTGTTTCAGATCTCATAGTTGGTTTAGTTAGTCATTTCTGTGTATAAATATGTTGTTTTACACTCAATGAAAAACAGGAAATCATTATTTCTACATGGTATCAGAGCCTCCTGACTAAAGTCACAATTTTTTCCTCTTTATTTTCCTTCTTCCTCATGGCCAACACCAATCCTATTCCTGCCATTATAGCATCTCCTGTAGCTGTACCGAATCAGCAGCTAGTATCATTCAATATCTCTGCCCAAGCTCCTCTTAAACTTACCTCTTCAAACTACTTGTCCTGGAAACTTCAATTCAAGAGTTTGTTCATTGGCTATGATATTCTTGGATTTATCGATGGCTCTAAGCCATGTCCACCAACCACGGTAGCACCCAATGACGTTCCCAATCCAGATTGCCATTTCTGGGTTCGCCAAGACCAGTTAATTCTTAATGCAATTATTGGTTCCTTATCTCCACAGCTTATTCCTTTCATTGCTAAAGCGAAAACCTATCAACAAGCATGGGAAACTCTAGCAAACACCTATGCCAAACCTTCCCGAGGAAGGGTAAAACAAGCTAAATCGCAACTCAAAGGTATTATCAAAGGAAAATCAACAATCACTGAATACATGCAGGCCATTAAAAGCAAAACAGATGAGTTGGCTCTTCCGGACTCACCTATGTCTGATGAAGACATTACGGATCGTATTCTTGAAGGTCTTGATGATACCTATAAAGATACAATTCAAGCTATCAATGCTCGCGACACTGTTATTTCCTTTGATGAGTTACATGAGAAGCTTCTTACCTTTGAAGCTTCGCTTGTCTCTCACGTTGCTGATGGTTCCGCTAACTTTCCTGCAATAGCTTATCTTACTACTAAGAACAAAAGCAACACACGCAATAGCTCAAATAGGTACTTTCCCCATCAATATGGATCATTTCCACGCAATAATTCAAGAGATGTACAGGGGAATTCTGCTGGGCAGAATTCTAATACACAGCAGAGACTTTCTAAGCCGTATCTTGGGCGTTGTCAAATCTGTAATACTCAGGGACACTCAGCGAGGAGGTGTCCATCTTTTCATCTTGTACCTGTCAATTCTGCTCCAGCTACTCCGTGGCAGCCACAAGCTCATGTTGCCACCACCTCCTCCACTCAATCACAGCCATGGCTAATGGACACTGGGGCCTCTCATCATGTTACATCTGATTTGGAGAATCTTGCTCTACATAGTCCTTATGAAGGGCATGATGACGTCATGATTGGTGATGGTACAGGTTTATCAATAACTCATCGTGGTTCCACTACTTTACGCACATCCTCCAGGCAGCTGAAACTGGATGATGTTCTTTGTGTTCCTGAAATGAGAAAAAATTTAATTTCCGTACATCAGTTTTGTACCACTAATAATGTTTCGGTTGAATTCTCACCATTTTCATTTCTTGTGAAGGAACTGCTGACGGGGACTCCCATTCTTAGGGGTACACCAAAAGATGGGGTTTATGAATGGCCGAAGTCAACTCCAATTCTTGCTTTTGCCTCTTCTGCTGCTTCTGCCGATGCTTGGCACTCTCGTCTAGGTCATCCTGCACAATCTATTGTTCACAAAATCATGTCAGCTCATAAGTCTCAATTGTCCTGTGATTTTTCGAGTGATTTTACAAATTGTAATGCTTGCTCCATTAATAAAAGTCATAAGTTACCCTTCTCTAAATCAACTCTAAGTTCCACTGAACCTTTACAAATTATCTATTCTGATGTTTGGACGTCACCCGTTTATTCACATGACTCTTTTAAATACTATGTCATATTTGTTGATCACTACACTCGTTATACATGGTTTTATCCGCCGTCATAAGTCGATGTCAAGTCAACGTTTCTTCGTTTCAAAAATCTTGTTGAAAATTTCTTCTCCAAAACTATTAAAATGTTTTATTCTGATAATGGAGGAGAGTATTTAGCTTTGGTTTCCCTCTTTGCTACGTTTGGTATTTCTTTTCATACAACTCCACCACATACTCCGAAGCATAATGGGTTATCCGAAAGAAAACACAGACATATTGTTGAAACGGGATTAACCTTGTTGTCTCATGCTTCTATGCCCAGTACTTATTGGTCTAATGCGTTTTCTACAGCTGTCTACCTAATAAACAGGATGCCCACCAAGGTTTTGCTTATGTCTACACCTTATTCTTGTCTTTTTCATAATCCACCAAACTATTCTAAACTCCGAATTTTCGGATGTCTATGTTACCCTTGGTTACGTCCGTATTCTGATAATAAATTATGTCCTAAGTCTGTTCCCTGTGTTTTTATTGGGTATTCGTTCCATCAAAGTGCTTATCATTGCTTAAATTTAGAAAATCTCATAATTTATACCTCTCGTCATGTCAAATTTGTCGAGTCTGTCTTTCCATTTGCTGTCCATAAGTCTTCTTCCGTAAATCCGTCTACCACATCTTGGTATTCTCCTACGGTTTCATTTGTTCCGGTTGCGCCATCTTCTTCCGCATCTGTTGGTGTTACTCCCATCCAACAACAGTCTCCTGTTTGCAGCTCCTCTTCAAGTCAAGATGATGTGTCACCTGATTCTGTTACTATTCTGCATGGTGAGAGCAATGAGCCCCTGCCAACAATAAATCAACATCCCATGGTCACTCGCAGCAAAAACAGTATTAGCAAACCTGTTCAGAAACTCAGTTTGAATGTGCAGGCTGTATTATCTGATGATTTTGTGCCTAAAATAGTTACATAAGCACTTAAAGATCCTAAATGGCGGAGTTCCTGTTTGGAGGAGTTTAATGCGCTAGTTCAGAATGGTACTTGGGTTCTTGTTCCTGCTTGCGAAGCGCAGAACTTGGTTGGCTGTAAATGGATATTCCATATCAAACGGAACACGGATGGCACAATACACCGTTACAAGGCCCGTCTTGTTGCCAAAGGATTTCACCAAAGACCTGGTATAGATTATCAAGAAACTTTCAGTCCTGTGGTGAAGCCAACTACGATCAGACTTGTTTTAAGTATTGCTTTGCAACATGGGTGGACATTAAAGCAACTGGATGTTAACAATGCCTTTCTACAAGGTCCACTACAAAGCGGGTCTATATCAGCAGCCACAAGGGTTTGAGGATCTGATAAACAGATTATGTCATTTACTTAAAAAGCAATCTATGGGCTCAAACAAGCCCCACAGCGTGGTATCGAGCGTTAAGCGGTTTCTTCAAGATTTGGGTTCATTAATTCATTGTCGAGACTCCTCTTTGTTTATTAAACACTATTCTGCGACATTTTGATCTTTCTTGTTTATGTTGGCGACATCATAATTCTGAGCGATAATTCCAAATTAATTTGGACTATGTGCACTCTTGTCTAAGCAATTTTCCTCAAAGACCTAGGAAATGTCAGGTACTTTCTTGGTATTGAGGTTATACCTAATGCAGATGGTGTCTTATTGTCTCAAAAGAAATATATAGAAGACATTTTGCAGGACACACACATGGATCAAGCAAAATCAGTTCAAACTCCCATGTCTACTAGTGTTTCTCTATCGTCAAATACTGGAGAATTGTTGCAAGATCCAACAGAGTATAGAAAGATTATTGGCAGTTTACAATACCTGTTGTTGACTCGTCCAGATGTGGCGTTTGTTGTCAACCGCTTGTCTCAGTATAATCATAAGCCTACTTCTTTGCACTGGAATGCTGTGAAATGTCTTCTGCGTTATTTGGCTGGAACGGTGGATGAGGGGCTTCAACTGTACTCTTCATCCTCTGCACAACCTGCTACTGTTCATGCGTTCTCCGATGCCGATTGGGGCGGAGATCGTGATACTTATTGTTCGACTGGGGCGTATGTTGTTTATTTTGGCAAAAACCCGATTTCATGGAGCTCGCGCAAACAAAAGTCTGTGGCTCGGTCTTCGACGGAGGCAGAGTATAAATCTGTGGCTAACACTGCCGCTGAGGTTGCTTGGATCTGCCATCTCTTGACCGAACTTCGAATTTCTCTGTCTGAATGTCCAGTGATATACTGCGACAATGTAGGAGCGACCCAGTTAAGTGCAAATCCGTTATTCCATTCCAGGATGAAACATGTGGCTCTTGATTATCACTTCATAAGAGATAGAGTTCAGACAGGTGCCCTACGTGTTGCTCACATTGCTGGTGATGATCAAATGGCGGATGTTCTCACCAAGTCACTGCCTAAATCGCGGTTTCTGTTGTTAAAGACCAAGCTAGGGATCCGTACTCGACCCGGATCCAGCTTGAGGGAGGATAAAAGCCCAATCCAGCTCAAGTCTGTTATAAGTTGAATTAGTCTTGTTTAGTATATCTTCTGTATCTCAACTAGTCACGTTTAGTATATTTTCTGTATCTCATATCTCCTTGTGTATATCATATCTCCTCTTTTGTAGGGTTGTTTCAGATCTCATGGTTGGTTTAGTTAGTCATTTCTGTGTATAAATATGTTGTTTTACACTCAATGAAAAACAGGAAATCATTATTTCTACATGTCCTTGTATTTAACAGGTAGTTCTTCATAAATCCACCTCAGGATAGTCACGCCAGGTGAATTTTCCTCCTTTTGCACAGTGATATGCAAGTAAACAATGCAGAATAGTCCTTCGCGTAATTCAGTGAAGATTTTGTGGAAAATATACTTCTTCAGCCGCTCCCCATTAACCACTTGAGCTGTGTATCAATACCACAAACAAATAACACATTGCGTTAAGGCAAGAAATGCTAACACATGTAAACAACGCAGAATGGTCCTTCGGGTAATTCACTGCAGATTTTGTGGAAAATATACTTCTTCATCCGGTCCCCACTAACCACTTGAGCTGTGTATCAATACCACAAACAAACAACCCATTGCGTTAAGGCAAGAAATGCTAACACTAAACTAGAGACAAACATAAACGTTAAAGGCAAGATCACCCAAGCGGGAAAAAACTAAAGGGAGATGCTGTCAAAGCAGCAGCCATAGGCATACAACGGGAATCAGCAGCTTGGCGAACAAATTCGTTAAGGAGAAACCTTGGTTAAGCAGTTGAAACACAACTTCTCAATAGGTACAAACTTCCTATCCCATACTTCAAAAGAAACTTTCAGTCATTACTCGAGCTTCTCAGATCATTCAATAAAAGAAAATTGCTCTACATACCCATTAAATCCATACTTCAAACATCCCCACCCCAATTCCAAATATATACCCATTAAATCCATACTTCAAACATCCCCTCCCCGATTCCAAACTCTCACTCTGTCTTGAACCCATAAAAGGTAAGTCATTTCATCAGCCAACAAAATCTTTCTTTTCAGGACATTAGAAAGCTTGAAGACTTCACCAATTTTATCTTGAACCCATAAAGGGCAGGCCATTTCATCAGCCAACAACATCTTTCTTTTCAGGAAATTAGAAAGCTCGAAGACTTCACCAAGAGTTTAAGCCAGATAAAGGTGGAGGCTTTGAACATCTTTAACAATTAGCCAACCATACATTATTTTCATAACTACATAATGCAATATCAACAGTTCCAGCCTACATAAGCAGGTTGTCTGAGTGTCTGAACCAACTCTTATCTTTCACTTAAACAATTCTATTCCAAGAGAAATAGTAGCTCACAGTTACAACATGCTATTAAGGGTTAACCGAAATTATGAACAAAACAAGACAAGAACTTCTTCACAGAACCAATACCAAAAAGACACAAACTTTCAATTACCAGGAAAGTACTTGCCCACGACACGAACGATACGGTTGCGGGACTTGTCTGAGCCCTGGAGTCGAATAAACTGTAAAAGGTCGAGGTCGGAGAAGTCCTCGTCGGACAAAATATCCTGAGAGCAATCGTGCCAGTTCTCTTCAGGCTCATCTTCTTCCCTAGTTATCTGTACTCCAACAGTCTCTTGAGCTGCCAAAAAGGGCCTTGCGTCTATACCCAGATCAGATGCCAACTCAAAAACCGAGAAATCATCGTCTTTTGATGATTCACTGGTACCCATTAGTGTGGATGGTTCGTCTGAAACAGGGAAAGGCTTCAGCAGAACATGAACTTCAGGTTAGCTCCAAGTTGCTAGCTTCAATTTCTGGAAAAAAACAGAACCTGATGTGTGAGCAGATTCCTTGAGGTTGAGAGCTTCATTTGGACAAGCTAACTTCAATGACTCCTTCCAAATACTCAGAACTGAAGCTAGAAGATGGATCAGAATTTTCAGCAACAATTTCTAAATTTCAGCACACTAATTTGAACTTCACAAGCTCCAACAAATCAGAAATTCACAGCTATGAATCTGCACAATTTCAACAGTTGCCACTTCTATGCTAAATGGGATTTTTACTTCAAGAAATGAAAGTTTTGCTAATGTACATCATTTGTAACCTTTAAGCTTGATATATTCTGCATAATGGTCACTCTATAACAGCAATGTGACTAACTCTCCAATATTTGCAAGAAATCAGAATCAATGTTTGTGTAAACCAGAAACTATAAAGCTTATGAAGAATGGAAATTTTGCACTTTCAAATCTGCTTCTTTTCCACTCCTAAAAGCTCTTTTTCATACCACACACTTGCAGCAACTCTCATTCAATAGTAATAACAAGATGGGAAAGTGAAATCAGATGAAAAGGAAAAGATGAGAAATTTCAGAAAATTTGCAGCTATGTTTTACTGTTTCATTGGTCTGGAAAAAAACTATGGTTTTGAGCTTCTTCAACTTAGCTTCTCACACAACTCAACATGCTCACATATGTATCTATACCAAAACAACAGTAAATGCAAGAGAAAAATCTAATAACTGATGAAGAGGAGAAAACGAGATTTTTCACAAATTGTTTCTGCTGCTATTCATTGCCGAGAATGCTATTGTTTTGAGCTTTTCAAGTTAGCTCTTCACACAATTGTTGCTTGATTACATCCAATGGCTCAAAATGAAAGAGAAAAACTGCTAAAGTGTAAGATTATGACAAGTTGCATGAACTCATTGGTTCAACTGAAACAAAAGAGAAAATGTTGGTTGATACACCAACAAAAAAGCTGACAAGAGATATGCTTCTGCCAAAAGCTGCAGAAACTAGAAACAAACGAAAATGCTTGAAAACAATGGAATCAAAGGCTAATGGTCAACTTTCATTTCTCATTGCCTATGCTTGCTTTGACTTAAAATTACTTTAGCTTTGCTGACTTGGAAACTTCAATCACTTCAGGTTTTTTTCAGAAATCTACTTCAGACATTAAAACTCTGCTTCTGGTTTTTTGCTGCACTTGCTGTTCATCTTCGAACTCTTCATTCTTCAATTTTCCATCACATGTAACTTCAACCTTCTTGCTTATCTGACTTTGCTCATCACTTCTAATCATTTGGACTTTTGGTTTTGAATCCAGACATCTCTGAATTGCTCTCAAAACCATCATCTCTAGCTTCCTCTTCATTGCTGGAATTTTGTTCTTCATTTTGCTTCTCCTCTTCACTTTCACTGAACTTGCAAACTCTTACACAAACTTTAGCATAGCAGGCTGCATGAAGCAATACAAGCCAACAATTAGTTGGTTTTGGAATCTGGGTCCGGATTGAATTGCGTTAGGAAAGGCTTGAAGAGGGAAGATTGTGTGTAGAACTGAGACTTGACGGCCAAGATTGCTTCTTTGAGCGCGTCAGAGCATCTAAAGAGAAGAAGTATCAATTTTTTGTCGTAGATCACTAAACTGAATTGTCTGGATTCGCTAGTCATCTTCAAGATTTTACCAAATCTACATCCGTACAGGAAATTCATTGATTTCTTTTTAATATTATACTAAGAAGATAACTATACAAGTAAATGATTTTTACATAAAAATATTATTTTAATTAATTAAGTTTGTTTCTATTTTAATGCAAAATATTTTTAAAATTTTTGAAAAACGATATTTTGATTTATTATAATAAATAACCATTTTATAAATATAAGTCTCTAATAAATGTAACAACGTTTGTTTATTAAAAATTTGCCTAATTAAAAATGATGTGAGCTGAAAAGTAAATATAAAAATATTTTTATTATTATTATATGCATATATATAATATATAAAATGTAAAAAGTAGGTATGATAAAAGTAAAAATAAATTTAAAATAATATAAGAATAATTTTATATGTAACAAAAGAGTAAAAATTTACAATCCAAATCGTTTTATGCAACATTATTCAAAATTGATCTAAAATTTAATTACATAATATTTTCTAGATTTGCAAGTATTTTAGAAAAATAAGATTACAAATTAAAAATAAAAGAAAAAGAAAAAAGAAAACGAAAAAGGAAATGGTATACATAAATCACATAAAATTATTGTTTTAAACCAATAAATTAAATAAACTACTATTTATTATTTATTGTTTAGTAGCAAAAGAATTATATGTTCTTTATTTTAGTTTAATTCATAATTTAATATCATAAATTAATCACAAAATTAATTTAAGTTAATCAAATTTTAAATTAAAATTATCTTTTAAGTTAAGTTTCACCTAATTCATAATTTAAAAAGTTAAGAAATATAATATTACTTTAAATTTTAAATTAAATAAAATTAATTATAATTAATTTGATTATGATCAAATTTTGATCCATAGTGACATCCAAATTTATGATTTGATTAAAAAAAAAAAAGCAAATAAACAAACTAAGATAATAGTGTAAATAGATTGAAATTACTTGAAAATGCAAAATTTTCCATATTTAGATATTTGTTTCTAGTTCCCTATATTTCATGGTATTTGTGTGAAAAATAAATAATTATGGTTCGCAAAAGTTTTCACCTTTCAGCGAAACACATTCCGTGGGCTTCCTCTATTCTTTCGGCAAGTTTGGGTTCTGATCTAAAGAATGGTTCTTTAGCTATTCTTCATGGTTAAGTCGTCAACTGACTTTCAATACCATGTTTATGTTCTTGTTAATGGATATGAAACATAGGGTTTATTTGATCTGTTTTGTCTTAGTTTAGGCAAAGACTCTGTTTTTTTTTTTTTCTGTTTTTTGGATTACTAGCAGTAAGCCAGTAACACTGTATTAAGTTTTGTCTAGCGGTTGAGAATTGGTGAATGCTGCATTCATATCATGTGTTCTTAGAAACTTGGGGTGTTTGGTTGAGGGTTTTACCGGAGAACCATGGACTTCGTTGAAAAAGCATGAACAGATTTGAATTCCTCCCTCAACTTCACTGGATTTCGGAGAAAGCGAGTAATATAGCCCCCGCAAAGGTTCAAAACCAAGAACTCAGGTTGTGCTCGAAGAGTTCTTTCTCCAAAAGGATTAGAATTGGTGGAGTTGAGGCCAGCACTAGTGATCTTTTGGAGCTTGTTCCTGAAACCAAGAAGGAACATCTTGAATATGACCTTCTCACTTACTACACATCGAAGGGCCTTGCGACTGACCTCGTAGTTGTTGGTGGAGGTCCTACAGGGCTTGGTGTTGCGTAGCAAGTGGCAGAAGCAGGTCTTTCAGTTTATGTAATTTGACCTAATCTCCCTGGTTGATTCTTCTGAGTAACTATGATGTTTGGGTGGATGAATTTGAGGCTATGGATTTACTTAATTGCCTTGATACCATCTTGGTCCGGTGCTGTTGTATAGATTGATGACAAGACAAAGAAAGAACTTGATAGATCTTATGGGAGGGTTAACAAGAAGCTACTGAAGTCTAAAACGCCTACTTAAATGCACGGCCAATTCTCTTGTCACTATAATCATTGAACAGCGATTAGGAAATTGCATCTGCTGTAATTCGTTATCGTGGGGCTACACCTTCGAATTATGAGATTCGATCCAACAAGAAGTGTTATCCCATTGTTCAGTTTGTGAAAAACCGGAGGCCAATGTGCTGCCATCACAACATCATCCTCCAGCCTTCCTCACAAGGCCAACCTATGCTTTAGTGTATTGTCTTCTAATATGCAATCAGCTATAGGTGTGCAAATTATGAGAAATTCGGAAGCACCCGCTCAAGTTAACAGGGAACGAGATCCATTTAAATAGCATCCACGATGAAAAGACAGTGGAAGAAGCAACATGAGGGAAATCAAAAGCAAATGCAGAGTTGCACAAACAAGCAATCACACACGTACGGATATAACACCAAGCTGAACAAGTAGACTAAATAGGTAACAGGGAGAAAGCAGGTCATGCTCAGGAGTTGTTAAAGAAAGCACAAAAGAAAGAAGAGCCTTTCTTGTCTTTTCCTTCACAGTGGTCTAGAGCAGCTATATAAGTTTGCAGGACTGTGAGGACAACAGCAACAGTTGCTGCAAGAAATGCGAAAAACGTCCAGGGACTACTAAAATGAGTATGTATCCACTCAGCCATCCAAGTCCTGATCCTGCTCTTGGAATGTACTTCAATGCCTTCTTTAGTGATAAAAAAAGCATAGGGGTTAGGTACCAGATCCTGGGCTATGTCATTGAAAAGTTCTGCAGCCTGTTGGTCAGTGCCAAGAAGGTTGAAGACTACACCTTCCGATCGTAATTCCTTCACATCTTCAGCTTGATCGATCAAGGAATCCATGAAGCATATATAAGAAGTGAGACCACAAAGATCATCTGGTGCATCAGGGCTAGCTTCATAAGCCACTAAATTTAAAAGCATGGACTTGGTTGTGTCATCTATCATGATTTTGGGAAGGAAGAGCAATCCAGCAGCAGGTGTTGATATGAACTTCATGTCTGTGAAATATTCACTAGCGCTTGGCCTGAAGTGAATCCCCAATGTCCTAAGCTCATTGGCTGCAGGATATGAATACCAATCACGGGGGTTGCTTTTGAAAGACCGTCTCATCAGATCTTTTGTGTTGATGTATTTAGTAAGGAAAATATCAAGAAGATGAAGAGGTTGATACTCATTTTTGGGCTTTGGAACTGGTTCTAGCTGGTCAGTTTGATTTGCTGTTCCTTTCTTGGATATATTCAATCGGTCTATGATTTCTGAATAACATTTAACAAAAAGCTTGGCAGTAGCTCGTATGCTGGTATATCGTGGAGACCAAACACCGCGATTGCTTCTGATGAAGTTGTTAATTAAATCCTCTCCATCATTGCCCTCGAACCTTAAGCTCATTAGCTTCTTTAGCACTATATAAGGAAGTTGGTTCTCTAGCAACATCAAGTCCCTTCTAACGAAAGCAGCAATATTGCTTTTCATGCGCTCTACTTCATGTTTGTTGAGGAAGTTGTCGATGAACTGTAGAACGAAACATCCATCGACAAACATCAGTCTGGTGAATCCCTTCTCGTCGAAATTTGACAGTGACTCCTCAGGATAGTATTCTCTAGCAGCACCAGAGATATGCTCCACCTCAGAGTAAACGGCAGAAAACTGCATTTTACAATCTTTTATGAACTGACGCGCCATTGAATCCTTGAGCCTCTCCACCTCCTGAAGCTCGCTCTTTCCATGATGATAAGGACCTATAGAAACAACCAAAGGATCAAAACAGCTCTTGCATGATTCTTTCTGCCGAAGCATTTCAGGGACCGTGTGAATCATGCGAAGCTTTTTCTCAGTCCCATCTCCGGTATCAGCATTCATGCGATTCCACCATTTTTCATAGGACGACATTGAACAAGACGAACCAGGAGCTTTCTCGATCACTATGCTCAGCATTTGACATTCATTTTGGCAATCAACACCATCTTTTCTGATTACTCTCCGCTTTGCAGACAGCTCCTGCTCAAAAGTTACTTCTCCAGGAGCTGCCATGACTAGTGGGATGATATTTTCTTCAGGTTTCAAGTAAACCCATTAGAATTTATAGTAATGCAGCAGTTGATTCACTACAGAACCATTTCAGCTTGTGGTAGTTCTTGAATAACACACAAGTAATCTTACCTTTACTTGATTGCCAAGCATCTCACTGACAAATATTTGAATTGCAAAGATTTGAGGGTCTTTTCACTTTTTATTAATCTAATACTTCTTTTCCCATACCAATCTGATTCTTTCACCTGTTTCATCCATAGAGCTGCACTCTTTTATGTCAGAAAGTTCTTGAGGATTTTGGGGACGATCTCGATCTTTCCAGGTTTCTGTACGGTTAGTTGACTTGAAATTGAAGTGATTGCACTTCTTTTACAGGATCATCTTGTTGGGAATTGGAAACTTTAACAACGTACGTTGCTCTTAACTGAAGTGATTCACTCCTCGAAGCAATGTTAAAGGAAATGAGACTAATAATTAAAAATAAAAAGATTGATTCCATATTCGCCACATGTTTTACACGAAGTGTGGACCATATGATCACTCTAATAATAACAATCTAAATGAGTCATATTATATTATTGATGAAAGGTTCGTTAAGATTGAATTAAAGTGATTTTTTAATTGATAAATTGTATATTTAATTAATTTTTATGTATATTTTATATAAAAATCATTAATTATTATTTCATATGAAAGTATTTTAGTTCAAGATCATTTAACTAGTTGACATTATTTTTTCAAAATTTGAGTTGATTGAATTTTAATTTTAATTTTAATAGTTCAATTTTAGTTAAACTTTAAGTTTTTTGAAATTTATTTTAAAAATTTACATCGTATTCAAACCAACTTCAACACCTAACTTATTGTTAATAATAAGGGTTATTCTATGCCCTCCTTATATGGCCAACCTATGCTTTACTGTAGGTAATTAGTTGGTGGGAGGATAATCAACAAATTGAATTGAGTTTTGACAAAATTTTCAAATTTAACCAAATGGCAAGTTAGTCGAACATACTAAAAGTCAACAACCCAAATTAGATTTAAACAAATTCAAGTTTGGATTTTGATTAAAAAATTTAATTTAACTATTAATGAAAAATTAATTGGGCGTGAATTAGAATAAAAGCTAATTATTTAATATCAGGTTTGATTGAATTTGGTTAGATATAAATCTCAAGCTTAACAATTTTTTAAAATATAAACCATTATGGTAAATTAGTTGAATTTAATTGTTCCAGTAAAGTCCAATTTAGACTTCGATTAATCGTGTTAAATTATTTTTAGTTAGAAGTTAACGATCCAAGCTAATATAATTCAGCCCAAACTCAATATTAAAAATTAGTCGTACTCGAGTTCTAGGTTTAGGGAATTGGGTCTACCCATTACCAATCTCATACAAAATTTTGATGCTTCTTTAGGAGTTGTTAGGAAATTTGGAGGCAGGACAGAAAGTTAACAGGCAACAACATCAAATAAAATATCATTCACGACTAAAAAAAACACTGAAAAGAAGCAACATGGCGGAAATCAAAAAGTGAATGCAGAATCGTACAAACACACACACGCATAATATAATTCGAACCTCAACAAGTAGACCAGAAAGCAGGTCATGGTTGGTGAGTTGTTAGAAGGAAGCATCGTCTTACCTGCCTTTTCCTGAATAATAGCGTTTAACAGAAACATAAGTTTGTAGGAATGTCATGACAATAGTAGCAGTTACTGCGAGAAATGCAATAACCGTCCAGGGGCTACTAAAATGAGTATTAATAAACTCAGCCATCCAAGTCCTGGTCCTGCTCCTGGAATGAGCTTCAATGCCTTGTTTAATGACACTAAAAGCATAGGGGTTAGCTACCTGATCCTGGGCTATGTCATTGAAAAGTTCTGCAGCCTGTTGGTCACTGCCAAGGAGGTTGAAGACTATACCCTGTGATCTTAACACCTTCACATCTTCAGCTTGATCGATCAAGGAATCCATGAAGCATATATATGAAGTGAGACCACAATGATCATCTGGTGCATCGGGGCTAGTTTCATAAGCCACTAAATTTAAAAGCATGGATTTGGTTGTGTCATCTATCATGATTTGGGGAAGGAGGAGCAATCCAGCAGCAGGTGTTGATCTGAACTTGATGTCTGTGAATTGTTTGCCTGCGCTTGGCCTGAAGTGAATCCCCAATGTCCTAAGCTCCTTGGCTGCAGGATACGAATACCAATTACTGTATTTTTTTCCTTGGGAATATTTTTTCCCCAGATCCCTTGTGTTGATGTATTTTCTCAGGAAAATATCAAGAAGATGAAGTGGTTTATCGCTATTATTATTGGGTTCTTCAGCTGGGTTTTGCTGTTGAAGGGGTTGATCCATATTATCGGGTTCTTGGTTTCGCTGGACAGTTTGATTTGCTGTTCCTTCTTGGCATATACTCGATGGGTCCTTGAATATTGAACAGCATTTATCAAAAAAGTTGAAAGTAGCTTGTATGCGGCTAGTTTGTGGAGGCAAATCACCACGAAAGCTGCTGATGAATTTGTTAATTAACTCGTCTCCACGATCTCCCTCGAACCTCAATCTCATTAGCGTCTCTAGCACTATATAAGGAAGTTGGTTCTCTAGCAACATCAAGTCCCTTCTAACAAACGCTGCAACGTTGCGTCTCATGTGCTTTTCATTAGAATTGTTCGGGAAGTTGTGGATGAACTGGAGAACGAAACATCCGTCGACAAGCATCAGTCTGGTGAATTGCCTCTCGCCGAACCTCGACACTCTCTCCTCATCAGGGTAGCATCGTCTTGCATCACTAGAGATTCGTTCCACCTCGGTGTAAATGTTAGAAAACTCCCCATGACAATCTTCGATGAACTGACGCGCCATAGAATACTTGAGCTTCTCCACCTCCTGAAGCTTGCTGTTTCCATGATGATAGGGACCTATAGAAACAACCATAGGATCAAAACAGCCCTTGCATGATTCTTTCTGCCGAAACACTTCAGGGACCTTGCGTATCATGCGAGGTAAACTTCTCCCATCTACGATCCCAGCGTCCATGGGAATTCGAATCCACCATTCGGGGAAGGACTTTCTAGGAGCGTTCGCCATGCTCGTCGTTTCACATCCGTCGTGGCAATCAAAACCATCAGAATTTATATTCATCTAGTGTCAATTCGATATATAATAAATAAAATATAAAAATAAGTTAAAAAATGAAATATTTTATGAAAATAAAAGAGTACACTCATTTTTATTATTGGATAATAAAAATAAATAAATCAAAATTAATATTTGAGTATGAATTAATTAATAAAGAAGAAATTTATTTAACTTAATTAATGGATACTTAAAAAAATTGTCATTCTTCTAGTTGAGTAAATAGATAAATTAATTATATGATTAATGTTTTCCGGATGGGATTAGCGTTTAGTAGACCTCAGATTATGCGCTTCTGGAGAAGAGGTTGTCGGCTGTTACTCGTCGCCAACTTCTCCAAGCCCACACTTCCAAGTATAGGATTTGACAGTTAGAATCTGAATCTTTGTTAATAAGTAATATTTAATGACCATTCACTTAAGTCTAAACAAATCGTAATGACATATGTCGCCTATCAGTTCCAAAAATACAAGACTTTGTAAAGCCTGGCTATAGTTGACTAGCTACCGTCTTTTTAAACATTTAGGACCACGAAAATTTTCTCTCCTCTCTTCTTTAAGAACACGTGAGAGTCACCGTCCACAGGGACCACCGCGAATTTTTCAACAACTTCGTTTTTGAGTTTTGATAAAATACATTATTGATATAGGAAAGTTAAGAATTAATATGGGTACATTCCATAAATTTTGTAAATTTTAGTCAATTTTTCAATTTTCATAAATTCTAATTAATAAATTATATTTTAAAATTTATATTCTCTATTTATGTCTTTACATTTTAACTTGAAATTTTGTTTTAAATTATTATTGTTAAAAATAATAAATTATATTTGTCAAATTTTAGCCTTTTATTTATCTCCTTATATTTTAATTTTAAAATACAATTTTAATTTTTATTGTTTTTAAAATTTATGTTAGATTCAATCTTAGTCTAAATTATTAGATTTATTATTAGTTTATTATATATTAATAGGCATACTTATTCTTATAATTTTTACTTCTTATTGATTATATACAAGTTTTATAGAAATTTAATACCAGTCAAACTTTAGGGGTGCTTGTTTGGTAGATATGAAAAAAAGAAAATGAGTATGAAATGAAAGATTAAGTTTGATAATGGGGTATCACTATAAAGTCATTATTTTCATTATCCATTTTGGGTAATACCTCATTCCCTCCTAATTTAGAGGAATGGGTATCATTGTTATGCAAGGGTATGATTATTATAATTAATTAAAATATAATTATTAATTAATTAAAATATTATAATTAATTTAACTACAATATAATTAATTAAAATATAATTCATTCATTAATTAAAATATTGTAATTAATTAATTAAATTATTATTATTATTTATTTATTAAAATATAATTAATTAATTAATTAAAATATTGTAATTATTTTAACTACAATATAATTAATTAAAATATAATTCATTCATTAATCAAAATATTGTAATTAATTAATTACAATATAATTAATTAAAATATTATTGTTATTTATTTATTAAAATTTAATTAATTAATTAATTAAAATATTTTAACTAATTAATTAATTAAAATATAACTAATTAGTTACAATATAAGTAATTAAAATATAATTGCTCGTTAATTAAAATATTGTAATTAAAATATTATTAATTAGTTACAATATAATTAATTAAAATATAATTTATTTATTAATTAATAATTATATTGTAATCAATTAATTACAATATAATTAATTAAAATATAATATAATATATTAATTAATTATAATAAAATTTTATTTCTTAGTATTTTTACAAACCAACCACTATCAATGATAATGGTAATCATTCATTCCTCTTAACCAACCATCATAATTATAATGATAATATCCATTCAGATTCCTTACTATATTCATTCACATTCCTATTATTATTATTATTATTAATTTTGCATTAATTATTGTTGTTCTTAATATTATTATTATTGTTATCATACATTTTTATTATTATAATAAATTTCTTATTATTATTAGCATTATAACATTTTATTTATTATTTATTATTATTATTATTATGAATATTATTATTATTAATTTTGTATTAATTATTGTTGTTCTTAATATTATTATTATTGTTATCATACATTTTTATTATTATAATAAATTTCTTATTATTATAATTGTTTATTATTATTATTATTATTATTATTATTATTATATATATATATATATATATGTATTTATTATAATTCAAATTTATTATTATTATTATTAGATTACATCGTATGTAAACGCATTACGTCATCGAGATTTTAAATAAAATTTCATTTTATTTACCACAACCAAACACCTCATGCCTAGGTGTTTGTTACGATACGTTACATTAGTTTAGCATAAATTTCTTGGAGCAATGAACCATCTGTGACGTTAGGACCACGAGAGTCACCGTCCACAGGGACCACCGCGAAATTTTCACCAACTTGTTTTTGAGTTTTGATAAAAATACATTATTGATATAGGAAAGTTGAGAATTAACATGGGTACATTTCATAAATTTTGTTAATTTTAGTCAATTTTTCAATTTTCATATATTCTAATTAATAAATTATATTTTAAAATTTATATTCTCTATTTATGTCTTTACATTTTAACTTAAAATTTTGTTTTAAATTATTATTGTTAAAAATAAATAAATTATATTTGTCAAATTTTAGCCTTTTATTTATCTCCTTATATTTTAATTAATTTTTAAATTATATTTGTTAAAAACTAATTATTTTATGATGAATTTGTTCATTAAATTGAATTATTAATTAGTGTATATAAGTAATTTTGCTTTAGATAATTTAAGAATGTGTTAAAATTATATTTAAACTATAAAAATGTTTAAAGAACATTTTAAAAGTTAAAATAAAGTTAGAGGCTTTTCTATTGACTTTCTTTAAATATACTTAAATTTTATGGGTCTTTGAATAAATGACAACATAAAATACAATTTTATTTTTTCTGTTATTTAAAATTTCATGGTAGATTCAATCTTAGTCTAAATTATTAGATTTATTATTAGTTTATTATATATTAATATGCATTACCTATTCTTATAATTTTACTTCTTATTGATTGTATACAAGTTTTATAGAAATTTAATACGGTTAAATTTTAAACTTTAAACATTTTCTTTGACGGTTTCATATCTTATATCGTTTTTAAAACATTGTAAATTTGAAAAGAAATAACTAACAAAAGACAAAATATTCATTAGTTTTACTAACTACATCATCATAATAATGATTATTATTATTATTATAACTAAGTAATTATGTGAATTATTTAAAGATATTTTGTTTTAACATATCCTCAGTTTTTTCCAACCCACTTAAAAGGATAAAATAAGAGCTAATGAGTTTAACAAATAAACCCTTAAATTATATATCTTATATCATAATAACTTATTACTAATGAACCACACAACATTAGTCTTTATTAATAACTAGTAAGTTCGGGTATTGATTATTAGTCGGAATAGTTAAGAACGTATTCACCTGTACTGAAAAAAAGTTGTTTCCTTATTCTCTTAATATCCGATCTATTTATTAATTGAGAGAAAAAATAAATAAGTTAAATATAAAAAAAAACAAGGCCACAGTAATTTTCGAAACATGCGAGTCTTTATTAATAACTAATGAGTACCGGTATTGACTATTCTTCACTGCCACCTCGTATTAACGATTAGTCATTGTATGGTCTTTATTAATAACTAATAATGAGTACCGGTATTGACTAATCTTCACTACCACCTGGTATTAACGATTAGTCATTGTATGGCTAGCGAATGTCATTGCTCATTGCCGACGAACAAGAACGGGCAATGACTATTACTGCCAAATTCTAAATGACTAATAAATTTTATCACTCATGGCCAACTAATAAGGACGGGGCATTGATAATGGCGGCGAGTAATAGTCAATACCCTCTTCTCCGGAATGGGCAATGACTGTTACTGTCAAATTCTAAATGACTAATAAATGTTATTAACATGGCCAACTAATAAGGACGGAGTATTGATAATGGCAGCGAGTAATAGTCAATACCCTCTTCTCCGGCAACGACTGTTACTGCCAAATTCTAAATGACTAATAAATGTTATTATCATGGCCAACTAATAAGGATGGGGTATTGATAATGGCAACGAGTAATAGTCAATACCCTCTTCTCCAGAAGCGCATCCCAGATCTACTCTTATTCATCGGAAAATAATTTAAATTAATTCATCAAGCTGGGAGGGGCTAGGCGGGGCTGGGCTGGATTACATGGCCCGTGGCCGATGGCTTGCGGTGCAAACGAACGATTAATCGACCGGGTTAGCCCTGCTTGATTTCTTTTATTTATTCTTATGTTTTTATTTATTATTTATTATATATGGTTGAGTCGATCGTGCTAGGCCTAAATCCACTCAAGATGACCCATAGGTTGATCGATCCACTCTTCAAGGATTGATCCAATTCCTATCGATTACACTAAGCCCAAGCCCTAGTCCACGTATCAACGGCCCACTATGTAACATCCCGTCACCGATGGGAATGTCACATTGGTAAATTGAGACGGGATAGGATTGTTACCGCACATCATTGACTGAGCATTCACTTGACCTCTAATTTTGGAGGCCATGAGTCTTTTGCACATGCACATATAGGTACATGCATTTATGACTATTTCCCGACATTTGATTGTGAATGCGTGAATATGATATGAAGTGGGAAATTATGAGATATTAGATTTGATTGTGAGTTATTGAGAAATTTGGACTAATTGAGTTTGAATATTGAGTGGGAATTGTATTAGAATGATCGCTAATTGACAGTGAATTTTAGGAAAAATTTCTGGAATAATTAGGAGAAAATGTCCGGACCGAAAATTCTCCGAGTGGCGGACTGATTGACTGAATATGATCGAAATAATTGTCTAACGGCGATGGAAAAATTTGGAAATATGATTTTAGAAATTTATGTGCCGAGCCATTGAAATTCGGAGGCAAATTGGACTGAAAATGATCTTGTTAGAGGAAGAGGGAAACCCCTTTATAATGCCTAAATCCTCTTCTGAAACCTAAAAACCCATTTCATATACCTAGGGCACGTTTTCTTCTTCCCCTTCCTCGGTGATTTTCGATCTTCACCTTCAAGATTTGCTTGTTCCATCTTTGTGGTTGAAGATCAAGCTAAAGTCTTGTGAGAGTGATGATTTTTGAGAGTTGGAAGCTCACCGTTGATGTTAGAGAGAAGAGGAAAGGGATAGAGGATTTTCGGTAGTTTGGAGATTTAAGGCTTGATTGGTAAGTATTCTTGGTTTTAATGTTGTTTATTATTGTGTTCAATGCATTCATGGGGTTAAATATGAAAGATTGGATAGTTTAGAGTGATTAATACTGGTTTTTAGAGAGAGAAAGCTCGAAAAATCGATCAGAGAAGACGATGTGGGCCGCACGTCGCGACTTCTGGAAAAGGCCTTACCGCTGCGAGAAAATGCGTGCTTTCATGCATGGCAAGCAGCAAGCGGACGCCATGATGAGCGAATGATTTCCATGGCGAACCTTTTTGCTTTACGTCGCGGTGAGTCCAATGAAGGTGTTCGCCACGGCGAATGGTTCCCACGCCGCATGACGACCTTCTTACGCTTGTGGCGAGAGATGATAGGCAGCGGCGGGACGAATTCGAAAGTTGTGTTTTAATTTATGGGGCATAACTAATGGTGTAGACCTCCAATTGAGGTGGAGTTTGATTCGTTGTGATCTAGAAAGAGGTCTACAATTGAGGAAAAGAATGAGAGTTTGAATTTAGATTTTGTGATCTCAATTAGTGAAAGAAAGCTAAGAAATATGATTGTATTGCATCCTAAGAATTGTTTTGAGTAATTGGGGTATAATGTGAGACTTTGAAAGTGAATTCAATATTTTGGGAATTTTAGGAACTGGCATAAAATTTGAATTCGACCTGAGAATAGTGCTATTGATTTTGAGGTAATACGACAAATATGGTGGATAAATGGATGAATATTAGAATTGAAATTGGGGAGTTTTGTGACAAAAGAAAGTGGAAAATGGGAAGCGATGAGGAAAGTGTAACATCCGCTTCTGAGATGATGGTATATCGTAATTTGGATCAGTTAAGATTGAGTGCAAGGCTAATGTGAATTGTGCATGCATTATAACTTCTATAGTCATCGGTAAATGAGCTGCTATTGCGTAAGCATATGTATATGCGTACATGTATGACAATTTTCCGATTGAATTGTGGAATTGTGTGATAAGTGTATAAATGAGGTTTTGAAAATGGAATTGGAAATGAAATTGATTTTCGAATATTGGAAATTGGAATTTGAGTGTAGGAATTTGTAATTCCTAATTTTGTGAATTTATAGGAATTTTTCCGAAATTTTTAGAGAGTCGAGTCCGGACCAAAAAAATGGCATATTGACTGATAAATTGGATTCCGGGTCCGAGATTGATTGGCAATTGATATGAGACAATTTGAGTTATGATTTTAGGAATTATTATTAATTGTTATTGAGAATCGGGAGAAATTAGAATCAGAAATTGGATTGAGGTGGTTCAGATTTGGACTTGTGGCAATTAAATTACCAAACAAGCCCTAAGTCATTTCGTATATATATATATATGTTGAAACCTTTTGAAATGGGCATCCACGAATTCCTTTGCCTATGAGAAATTGGGGTTGTGCCGTGGGTGCGTAGAGCTTGGGATTTGGAGATTTTTGAAGGTTCCAAGCTTGAATCAAGTAAGTTTCTATGTGTTTATGAGTTAAATCGTTTGATTTAATCAGTGATTTGAGTATGAAATGGTTTAGAGAATTCGAAAGTTACGGATGATAGGGTTTTAAAGTTTTGATTTGGGTTTTTGATGAAAAATGAGTTAAATGATGATTTGAGGTTAGAAATAAGTTGGGTTTAATGTTTAAAAGTGATTGAGAGTGTTTAGAATGGATTTGGATGAATTAGAATCATAAAATCTGGGAATTTCTGGGTTTCGGATGCGAAACTGGGTTTGCACGCCGCGACGTGTGATGAACACGCCGCGGCGAGATACCCCCGCACACCGCGAGGTTGGCGATGCACACCGCGGCGAGTGAAATCCTTCCATGCCTTGTTGGGGAGAAGGTCGACGACGCGCAGCGTCATGGCGAGGTGGTCTCTCATGGCGAAGCCATCTCACGCCGCGGCGAGGACACTGATGAAGGCCGATGGTAATTTTGAGGATTAATTTCTTATGAGTTTGGCTATTGGATCAAGTGAATTTCTGAGACTAGAAATTGCAATTCCGAAGAAATGAAATCAGATGATTATGAGGTGATTGTTACAAGTAATGAGTTTGAGGTTTTGACTTCAAATGAATTGATTCCTTAATGATTAATTGAAAATTTGAGACTAAGAATATTGAATAAATGAGATGGAAATTCGGAATTTGAATTCGAAGATTATCGAAATTGAGTGACAATGAATAGTGACTGTGATTTTAATTGGAGTGTGACTTTAAAGAATCTGGATCGTAGTCAATTGAATTTTTTATATTTGGAATTGTTATGATTTAGAGTGAAAGTGATTAATTGAGAAAATTCGGGAATAGGATCAGAATTTTCATAACATGTATTATACGCAATCTATTCGATTTATGTGCATGTTTTGATCATTGAAATTGGTGCAATGAGTGATATTCGATTATTCTGATTATTTTAGAGGCATCGATGGAGCAATTCCACGGGCAGTGCTGAGACTTCCAGGCTGTAGCTCGGAAGTGCAGGTGAGTAACCTAGTTAGTTCCTCAACCTATATGTGTTTAATTTATTGCACAAATGCCATGTGGAGTTAAGGATGGATATATGTGATTGCTTTTGATTGATTTCGGACCATGGGTGTTCGAAATACTGAAAATGTGAGATTGAAGTGTTAATGTGAGTAAGTGTATATGAATGCCTCAGTGCAATTGATAGTAAATGCATATGATCGCAATACCGGACTAAAGGTCCGAAGAAATGAGATATGACTGTAAAATGTGAATGTCTGAAAATGGAAAGTGAACATATGCATTCATGCATAGTTAAATGATCAGATTAACGATAGTTGTTGACCGAGACGCCATACTTGAATATTTGAGGATGCGGTAAAACCCATGAAACACGCCGCATGATAAAACTCGCAAACACCTACGGGTGGGGTGTGGGGTCTATAATGTGAAAGGATTAGTGCATACCGGAGGGCTCTCCTATCCCTCTTGATCTTGCAGAAAGTAGTGCATACCCGAGGGCTCTCCTACTTCCTAAGACGCATTCTTGATCTTGATCCTTTGAATGCGCTCGGTCACAACATCGAAATGAAAATGAAAAGTGTCACACGTGCATCATATATATACGTGAATGATTAAATGTGGTATTTGTGAAAGGCGATACGCCTTATACGTGTGAAATCGGTAACGCATGAATTATAGTGAAAATGTGATATTATGTGATACGATGTAAATTGACTGTATATGCATGAGTTGGGTGAACCATCGATGATGGTTTCTCACTGAGTTCGCAAACTCACTCAACATTGCAACTGTTTTTTTCAAGAATTGTAGAGTACCCCGTTAGACCAACGGATGTTTGATCGTTGCTAGCAAGGCTGAGTAGCGGGTCGGGATCAGTGTCGTCACATCTGCATTAGTATAGTATTTTGTTCAGTGGGCCTTTTGGTAATTGCGTAATTATATTGTATTACTGAAATGTGTTCAGAAATGGCATTGGAGCCCAGTCGGGTTATGCCTTTCTGCTTATGCACTGAGCACTATTGAGTGCTAATTAATGACTGAAAGTGTTTTGTATTAAAAATGTTTTTGAAATAAATCAGGCCCAAATTGTTTATTAATTTCCGCACATTTAACTGTATTGAAAAGAAAAATGTCATAGTGAGTTTTCGTTTTGCTCTAGCATGCCACCCTCGTGGGTCACGAGCTCGGATATCACTGTAGATGTAGGGTTCGGGTCTCGCGGGGGTTGGGGTGCTATATTTGTGGTATTAGAGCCCAGAAGTACAATCTTACATGGGCATTATGAGAAATGTGTCAAGTCACATGCATTTAAGTTATATCACCGGCAGACAGTGACAACTGATCCCCAGTTTAGTATATGAGTCGCACGCATGAGCCTGTATTAGTAAATTAAGTGATGAGAAATAGTGAGGCAAAAGATGATATGTGAGAATGTGATAAAAAGGAAATTGTGAATATTGTGAAATAAGAGAAAGTGCATGGTTCGATTTGACAAATGAGGATTTCGTGTATTGGTATTAGTGTATATGTTATGAAAGGTAATATCAGTGTTATACTGGAGTGTATCTTGGAATGGGAAACATATATGAATGTATAGTGGTGAATTGATAGAGGGAAATAGCGATATGATAAAATTGGTAAAATTGATAGTGTACAAGCAAAGTGAATGGAAATAAAATGTTCTACGATTTATCGAGAATACAATTGGGTTTGATTTCGGTGATAAGAGTTATGAATAGGGATTTGTGACTTAAAGTCAGAATGTGTTAAGTGGGAAATCGAGAATGATTGTATAACTATGATATTGATTTGAGAGTGAAAATTTATGGGTATGATACAATAATGAAAGGATTGAAATGTAAGAAAACGATAATGGAAGACGAAATAGATGTCAAGGTTATGTTGATTTGTCTATAAGAACGCACATCTGATTAAAAGAGTACCATGGTTGGCGAGTTAGTGGATAACCGCCAATCCTAGTTCTTATGGTGTAAAGTTCGATATGAGTTAGAATAAGAAATAAAAGTGAGTAGAGTGATCTACTGGAATGTGTTGAGATTGTAAATAGGATATGAATGGAATTATAGATTGGACAATGTAAGTGATTAGTTAGTGAATTATTTCACGTCTGTCTCTCGATATTGATGAAACGATCTAGATGATATGTACCTCAATGAACATTATTAACAAGGATGTTCTGATTTATATGAATTGAGGCATGACTAATTCATATGGGATAGTATGAGTATAGTCAAATTTGATTTCTAAAGGCATTGCGAATGATTGGCAAGAAATGTGACAATTGTTAATGATTAGGAATTTCATAAGTGGTATTGATGAGTTCCCCTGAATTGGGTTGAGATGATTAAATGATTTAATTGGAGATAAGTATGAACGAATGAAAAGCTATTAATGGGAGTCCAAATCCTGGCGGAGACTCAAAAGTAAGAAATAAAATATGTGACTGAAAGGATGTGTATTATGCTCAGGTAAAGAATCTGACTGTGTAATAGGATTATGGAACAATGAAAAGACATTAGATGCGCAAATGGGGAAAAATATCAGTTTGCGAATATTGGTGTAATCTAAGTATAAGTGAATATGATAAATGTGTTATCGACCTAGTTTGTAATGCGAATGAATCAATTGAATGATGTGAAGAAATTAGTGTAAAGGAACAGGTGTCAGAATATGTTGTGATGAAACTGAGAAATTTGCAGGAAATTGTTCCTCATTGGAGACAATTGATAATTAGAGAATTATATGAAGTGGTTATGGGTATGAGGAGTTTATTATGCTACTGAAGGGTAAAATGCCTCAATTGTGTTTAGAGTGGATAATGACTATGAGCATTGATGATCAATTGAATAAATGGAGTGTATAAATTGGCATTGTTGAGGAAATAAGTATCGTAAGAATGGATTTTTAGTTGAACAAATAAATAGTGATTGAATCAGTATTCGAATATGGCACATTGGGAGACTTAACGTTGATAAAGGTGATGATAGAATCTTGAAATTGCAAGGGACATGTGTATGAGATTTGGAGATTTTGCACTACGTTCAGAAATGTCCCAGTAAAGGTTATGATTTTATTTGGTGAAATTATGTAAAGCGGTTTTACGTACCTCGAGGTAAGCGTAGACTCATGTGCTACATTCTGAGTGATGACTGAAATGTATTATATTGATTATTGATTTGAAAGCTTGGAGACATTATTCGGATAGGAACATTTCAAATACAGCTATGGATACGTAAAGCGATAATGATTAACGTATTAGTGAATTTGAAAGTATTAAAAGGATTATGCGACTATGGTATTTCGGGAATTTGAAAAAATTTGAACAGAATTATGTGTTTGAGTATTTCAGAATTTAGTAGTAATGCAATGTGAAGTATTGAATTGGAAAATGCGACGGCAAAAAATTTCAAATTGAGCGATAAGGTTATTGAACCTATTGTACTGCTGAGTGTGAGCTGTCGAATTAGTATGGGACAAAAAGAAAAATCCTCTGGCAATTGGAATTTCCAAATCAGATGTGTGTGTAAAAGGGATTGGTAAAGCAGAATTGTGAATTTCGCAAATGCGGACCGTATTGAGGAATTATGAATGAATTCGACTTTGGAGAAAATGATAATTAGGACTGAATTAAGAAATGTGGGTAAAACCCACTGAAGGAACTGCTAGAGAAATTGTAAGGAACGGTTAAAAATTTGATGTGCGAGTAAGAGTCATGAAAAGAGTAATTGAGGAGTTAAAATGTAAGATCGAATGATTACAAGTGTGAGTAACCAATGACTTGTTGTTGGAGATAAATATGAAATCGATATTATGGAGTTCATAGGGATATGAGGTTGATGTACAGTTCAAATTGAATGAGTGCATATTAATTGTTTATTAGAGTTATCATTTGAAAAGTGTATAACGGGTTAAAGGTGTGCTCTATTAGAGACAGTGTTGATCAGGTGAAATGAATTTGTAATAGGGATTGAGAAATCATAGTGAATGATAATGAGTCGAAATGACTCTTATATCGAGAGTTTTAGAATTTTATGAAATTGGTGTTTGAACCCTATTATGATGTAATCTGATAATGAAATGTTTGGAAGTGTATCACCTTGACCAAGATACACTTAGATTGAGATAAAGGTAAAATTGGGAGAAACTAAATTTGTTGTAAGTGGCCTCGATATGATTGTCCTGTGAATAGAACTATAAATTGGTAAGTTAATGTAAAACTAAAAAGGTGATTTGGATTTGTAAAGTGTTATATGAATAGAGATAGGGAGTATTGATATGATCGGATGTGTGTATGATTGTATTGATTTCAGTGAATTGGCAGAAACTCATTTGTATAGTATAGTGGGAAAACAGTGTTATAGTGATCGGATTAATTCCCCTGCCATCCTGATCAATCGTATATGAAATTTTGAGGACAAAATTTTATTAGGAGGGGAGAATTATAACATTCCGTTACCGAGATGACGGGTATATCTGTAATTTGGATCAGGTTAAGATTGAGTACAGGCTAATGTGAATTGTGCATGCATTATAACTTCTATAGTCATCGGTAAATGAGCTGTTATTGCGTAAGCATATGTATATGCGTACATGTATGACAACTTTCCGATTGAATTGTGGAATTGTGTGATAAGTGTATAAATGAGGTTTTGAAAATGGAATTAGAAATGAAATTGATTTTCGAATATTGGAAATTGGAATTTGAGTGTAGGAATTTGTAATTCCTAATTTTGTGAATTTATAAGAATTTTTCCAGAATTTTTAGAGAGTCGAGGCCGGACCGGAAAAATGGCATATTGACTGATAAATTGGATTCCGGGTCCGAGATTGATTGGCAATTGATATGAGACAATTTGAGTTATGATTTTAGGAATTATTATTAATTGTTATTGAGAATCGGGAGAAATTAGAATCAGAAATTGGATTGAGGTGGTTCAGATTTGGACTTGTGGCAATTAAATTACCAAACAAGCCCTAAGTCATTTCGTATATATATATATATGTTGAAACCTTTTGAAATGGGCATCCACGAATTCCTTTGCCTCTGAGAAATTGGGGTTGTCTTGGTAGGTGCGTAGAAGCTTGGGATTTGGAGATTTTTTAAGGTTCCAAGCTTGAATCAAGTAAGTTTCTATGTGTTTATGAGTTAAATCGTTTGATTTAATCAGTGATTTGAGTATGAAATGGTTTAGAGAATTCGAAAGTTACGGATGATAGGATTTTAAAGTTTTGATTTAGGTTTTTGATGAAAAATGAGTTAAATGATGATTTGAGGTTATAAATAAGTTGGGTTTAATGTTTAAAAGTGATTGAGAGTGTTTAGAATGGATTTGGATGAATTAGAATCAGAAAATTTGGGAATTTCTGGGTTTCGGATGCGAAACTGGGTTCGCACGCCGCGACGTGTGATGAACACGCCGCGGCGAGATACCCCCGCACACCACGAGGTGGGCGATGCACACCGCGGCGAGTGAAATCCTTCGAGCCTTGGCGAAGCAAGGACGCCTTGCCATGGGAGAAAGGTCATACGCACGCCGCGTCATGGCGAGGTGGTCTCGCCGCGGCGAGCGATCTCACGCCGCGGCGAGGACACTGATGAAGGCCGATGGTAATTTTGAGGATTAATTTCTTATGAGTTTGGCTATTGGATCAAGTGAATTTCTGAGACTATAAATTGCAATTCCGAAGAAATGAAATCAAATGATTATGAGGTGATTGTTACAAGTAATGAGTTTGAGGTTTTGACTTCAAATGAATTGATTCCTTAATGATTAATTGAAAATTTGAGACTAAGAATATTGAATAAATGAGATGGAAATTCGGAATTTGAATTCGAAGATTATCGGAATTGAGTGACAATGAATAGTGACTGTGATTTTAATTGGAGTGTGACTTTAGAGAATCTGGATCGTAGTCAATTGAATTTTTTATATTTGGAATTATTATGATTTAGAGTGAAAGTGATTAATTGAGAAAATTCGGGAATAGGATCGGAATTGTCATAACATGTATTGTACGCAATCTATTCGATTTATGTGCATGTTTTGATCATTGAAATTGGTGCAATGAGTGATATTCGATTATTCTGATTATTTTAGAGGCACCGATGGAGCAATTCCACGGGCAGTGCTGAGACTTCCAGGCTGTAGCTCGGAAGTGCAGGTGAGTAACCTAGTTAGTTCCTCAACCTATATGTGTTTAATTTATTGCACAAATGCCATGTGGAGTTAAAGATGGATATATGTGATTGCTTTTGATTGATTTCGGACCATGGGTGTTCGAAATACTGAAAATGTGATATTGAAGTGTTAATGTGAGTAAGTGTATATGAATGCCTCAGTGTAATTGATAGTAAATGCATATGATCGCAATACCGGACTAAAGGTCCGAAGAAATGAGATATGACTGTAAAATGTGAATGACTGAAAATGGAAAGTGAACATATGCATTCATGCATAGTTAAATGATCAGATTAACAATAGTTGTTGACCCGAGACGCCACTGAATATTTGAGGATGCCGCGGTAAAACCCGCAAACACACGCCGCAGTAAAACCTGCAAACACCTACGGGTGGGGTGTGGGGTCCTATAATGTGAAAGGGATTAGTGCATACCCAGAGGGCTCTCCTATCCTCTTGATGCGCGAGAAAGTAGTGCATACCCGAGGGCTCTCCTACTTCCTAAAGACGCAATTCTTGAGTCTTGATCCTTGAATGCGCTCGGTCACAACATCGAAATGAAAATGAAAAGTGTCACACGTGCATCATATATATCGTGAATGATTAAATGTGGTATTTGTGAAAGGCGTCGCCTTATACGTGTGAAATCGAACGCATGAATTATAGTGAAAATGTGATATTATGTGATACGATGTAAATTGACTGTATATGTATGAGTTGGGTGAACCATCGATGATGGTTTCTCACTGAGTTCGCAAACTCACTCAACATTGCAACTGTTTTTTTCAGGAATTGTAGAGTACCCCGTTAGACCAACGGATGTTTGATCGTTGCTAGCGAAATGAGTAATGGTCGGGATCGGTGTCGTCACATCTGCATTAGTATAGTATTTTGTTCGATGGGCCTTTTGGTAATTGTGTAATTATATTGTATTTGAAATGTGTTCAGAAATGGCATTGGAGCCCAGTCGGGTTATGCCTTTCTGCTTATGCACTGAGCACTATTGAGTGCTAATTAATGGTGAAAGTGTTTTGTATTAAAATGTTTTGAAATAAATCAGGCCCAAAGTGTTTATTGATTTCCGCACATTTAACTGTATTGAAAAGAAAAATGTCATAGTGAGTTTCGTTTTGCTTTAGCATGCCACCCTCATGGTCACGAGCTCGGATATCCTTGTAGATGTCGGGTTCGGGTCTCATGGGGTTCAAAGCTCTCTGAAAAGTCATGAATAGGCATAGTACCTCTTTTATTCAAGGCATGTGCATCATTAATTATTTTGACTGTACATTTTGTAATGAATGAAAGTAATTGATTGTTATAGAGTCGATAAATCGATAATCCACGGACAGTGCTGGAGCTTCCAGGCGACAACTAGGAAGTTCAGGTGAGTAACCTAGTTGGTTCCTCAGCCTTTATGTGTTTAATATCTTGCAATGATGCCATGTGGAGATAATGGAGGGATATATGCGTTTGTTTTGATTGCACATTTAACTGTATTGAAAAGAAAAATGTCATAGTGAGTTTTCGTTTTGCTCTAGCATGCCACCCTCGCGGGTCACGAGCTCGGATATCACTGTAGATGTCGGGTTCGGGTCTCGCGGGGGTTGGGGTGCTACAGAAAGTCATGAATAGGCATAGTACCTCTTTTATTCAAGGCATGTGCATCATTAATTATTTTGACTGTACATTTTGTAATGAATGAAAGTAATTGATTGTTATAGAGCCGATGAATCGATAATCCACAGACAAAGTCTTTGGAGCTTCGAGCGACAACTAGGAAGTTCAGGTGAGTAACCTAGTTGGTTCCTCAGCCTTTATGTGTTTAATATCTTGCAATGATGCCATGTGGAGATAATGGAGGGATATATGCGTTTGTTTTGATTGATTTCGGACCACGGGTGTCTGAAGTATTTGAATGTGATATTGAAGTGCAAATTGTGTATACTGTATGTGAATGCTACTATGAAATGATTGTGAATGTGATTTGATACATGTGCATTGTATACATATATGTATATGACTGAATGTGGGCCGAGAAATTGTGATAAACGAATTCCATAATTGGTTAATAAATAATGGTTATGACTGGAGCTGCCACTGAGAGGGATTAGTGCATACCCAGAGGGCTCTCCTATCCCTAATGTGAGCGGACAGTAGTGCATACCCTGAGGGCTCTCCTACTTGCCTAAAATGCGATTACTGTTACTGAACCGAGCCTTGAGCTCGAGGGAGTCGATCATACCAGAGGGCTCTCCTACTCCCTACGTGTGTGCAGATTACATATCATTAGCGTTGATCACAACTCAGAAAAGAATGGATAATAATGGGAAAAAGTTCATGAGTGCAACTCTTATGTGTGAATGTGGGAAAAAGGTTCGTCTGATAAGTGTTATATGGTGATCTTAAATGTGAAAAATTGACAATGCATGAGATAATTTGGATTGTGATAATATGGGATATTGTATGAATTGTGAATGCATGAGTTGGGTGGACCATCGATGATGGTTTCTCACTGAATTCGCAAACTCACCCAACATTGCAATTATTTTTCAGGAATTGGCGAGTACCCCGTTAGACAGACGGGAGTATGATTACAACAAGCAAGTCAGAGTTCAGGTCAGGATCAGTTTCATGTCTGCATTTGAGTCGTTTTGGTTATATGTGAAACATTGTATTTTCGTTGATAAACATTGTTATTATATTGGGCCCAAATTGGCTGTGAATATACGTATGTATGAATGGTTTTATGACTGAAGTTAGATTTTGACTGAAAATGCTTTTGTATCGAGGCCCAAATTGTTTATTGATTTCTGCGCACTCAGTTGCTTCAAAAAGTACAAAATTGTTTTACGGAATGTCATAATGGATTTTTAAATTGCATTGACTGCTCTAGCATACCACCCTCGCGGGTCACGGGCTCGGATATCACTGTAGATGTTGGGTTCGGGTCTCGCGGGAGTGGGGTGCTACACACTAGCAGGTGGAAGTCTCCCATGCATACGTAAAGACCTAAACCTAGCATCTATTCCATATATAAGGTACGACGTTGCCATAATTCAGGTACATAATCAAAACCCTAGCCTCTCTGTTCTTAGCTATCAAACCCTCACCAAAAAGACTAACTTGAGCGTCGGAGGGGCCTGCCGGTTATCAACTCCGGCGTGCCTTGCTTTATTTTGCAGGTATTCTCTCATTCTAGAAGATAATCTCATGGATCTGAATAACAATGTCCGACCTCGCTTGAGTCATTTGAACTGTAACATCCGTTATCAAGTGACGGGTATATCGAAAATTGGATCGGTTAGGGTTAGAAGTGCGGGCAAATGTGAATTTTACATGATACATGCATCATAATTTCTATAGTCATCGGTAAATGATTATTGATGGCATAAGTATATTAATATACGTACATGTATGACATTTCCTGATTGAATTGTGGAAAAATTGGAAATTGAGTGATAAGTGTATAAATGAGTTTCGAATAGGGAATTGGAATGAGAAAATTGAATTTAGAGGATTGAATTATGAGATTGGAGTGTAGGAATATGTAATTCCAAATTTTGTGAATTTATGGAAATTTTTCGGAATTTTAGAGAATCGAGACTGTAGGAAAAATGGTATAGTGATGATTAATTGAATTCGTGTCCGAGATTTATTGACAATTGATATGAGACAAATTGAGTTGTGATTTTAAGAGTTATTGTTAATTGTTATTGCGAATCGGGAGAAATTAGAATCAAAAATTGGATTGAGGTGGTTCAGAATTGGGACTTGTAGCAAACAAGCCCTAAGTCATTATATATATATATATTCAAAGCATCGACGAAATCGTTTTGCTTTCAAAATGATTGAGTTTCATAGTGGGTGGAGAGTAGCTTGGATTTGGAGATTCTTGGAGGATTTTCAAAGGGTTGAAAGCTAGAATCAAGTAAGCTTCTTCTTCTTTATGATTTGAATCGTTTAATTTGATCATTGAGTGAGTAACCTAGTTGGTTTCTCAACCTATCTATGTTACATTTGTGTACATATGCCATGTGGAGATACGGATGGATATGTGTGATGTTTTGATTGATTTGAACCATGGGTGTTCAAATATTGGATGAGATATGGAAGTGCAAAATGTGAATAAATGTGCATAAATGCAATAGTGAATCGAATTGTAAAAGTGTTAGAGTAATAATTGAAATGTGTATATGATCGAAATCTGGGACTAAAGGTTCAAGAAATGTGAAATGATTGAAAATGGATAGTGAACATATGCATTCATGCATAGTTAAATGATCAGATTTAATGATAGTTGTGGACCGAGACGCCATTGAATATTTGAGGATGCAGCGGTAAAACCCATGAAACACACGCCGTGATAAAACTCGCAAACACCTACGGGTGGGGTGTGGGGTCTATTATTGTGAAAGGGATTAGTGCATACCAGGAGGGCTCTCCTATCCCTAAAGTGAGTGGGCGTAGTGCATACCAGGAGGCTCTCCTACTTGCCAAAATATGATTTCTATTACTAAACCGAAGCTTGAGCTCGAGGGGAGTTAGTCATACCCGGAGGGCTCTCCTACTCCCTGCACAAAATTAAATCGATCACCGATATGCACTCGGTCACAACAACAAAATGAGAATGAAAAATGTCACACGTGCATCATAAATATGTGAATGATTAAATGTGATATTATGCGATGCAATGTGAATTGACTATATATGCATGAGTTGGGTAAACCATCGATGATGGTTTCTCACCGAAGTTCGCAAACTCACCCAACATTGCAATTGTTTTTCAGAGGCGAAGAGTACCCGTTAGATCAACGGGAGTATGATTGTTGCTAGCAAGGCAGAGTATCGGGTCGGGATCAGTGTCGTCACATCTGCATTAGTATAATGTTTTGTTCAATGGGCCCTAGCTTAATAAATGAAAAAAAAGTGTATTGTGTTTGTGATTATTGAAATGTGTTGAAATCGCATTGAACCCAATTAGGTCATGCCTTTACATTTATGTCTTGATTAAGCACCATTGAGTGCTAATTAGTGACCGAGAGTGTTTGGTAATTAAAATGTTTTTATGATAAGTCAGCCCAAAGTGTTTATTGATTTCCGCTTAACTGTTTTGAAAAGAAAAGTGCAATAATGAGTTTTAAAAGGTAATGTACGCTTTAGCATGCCGCCTCATGGTCACGGACTCGGATGTCATTGTAGATGTCGGGTTCGGGTCTCAAGGAGTTAAGTGCTACATTTGGTATCGAGCCCGAAGTACAATCTTACATGGGCTTTACGAGAAAAATGTGTCAAAGTGCATACATTCAAGTCATGTCACCAGCAGATAGGACAACCGATCCCCGATCTAGCATATGAGTCGATGCGTGAGCTGTACTAGTGGTTTAAGTGATGAGAAATAGTGAGAAAAAGAGAATACGTTAGAATGTGATTAAAAGGAAATTGTGAATATTGTGAAATAAGAAAAAAGTGTATGGTTCGATTTGACAAATGAGGATTTGGTGTATTGGTATTAATGTATATGTTATGAAAAGCAACATCCGTGTTATACTGGAGTGTATCTTGGAATGGAAAAATAGATATGAATGTATAGTGGTGAATTGATAGAGGGAAATAGCAATATGATGAAATTGGTAAGATTGATAGTGTATAAGCAAAGTGAATGGAAATAAAATGTCCTGCGATTTATAGAGAATACAATTAGGTTTGACTTCGGTGATAAGAGTTATGAATAGGGCTTTGTGACTTAAAGTCAGAATGTGTTAAGTGGGAAATTAAGAATGATTGTAGTATGAATCAATAATGAAAGGATTGAAATGTATGAAAATGATAATGGAAGATGAAATAGATGTCAAGGTTAAGTTGATTTGCTTATAGGAACGCACATCTGATTATGGGGGTACCATGGCTAGCGAGTTAGTGGATAACCGCCAGTCATAGTTCTTGTAGTGTAAAGTTCGGTTTGAGTTAGAATGAGAAGTCAAAGCGTTTATAGTGATTTATTGGAATGTGTTGAGATTGTAAATAGGATATAAATGGAATTATAGATTGGACAGTGTAAGTGATTAATGGGTGAATTATTTCACATCATCTCTCGATATTGATGAAACGATTTAGATGATATGTGCCTCAATGAGCAGTATTAACAAGGATGTTACGATTTATTGAACCGAGGCTTAATTGATCCTTATGGGATATAATGAGTATAGTTGAAATTGATTTCTGAAGGAATTGAGAATGACCGACAAGAAATGTGGTGAATGTAAATGATTAGGAATTTCATAAGTGGTATTGATAAAATAGATAGAAATCTTCTACAAAGAGGAGTTCCCCTGAATTGGGTTGAGTTGATTAAATGATTTAATTAGAGATAAATTTGAAACGAATGAAAAGTTATTATTGGAGTCTAAATCTGGCGGAGACTCAAGAGTAAGAAATAAAATATGGATTTGAAAGGATGTATATTATGCTATGGTAAAGAATCGGTATGTAATAGGATTATGGAGCAGTGAAAGACATGGATGCGTAATTGGAAAATAAAAAAATAAATAAATATATATATATATATATATCAGTTCACGAATATTGGTGTAAAAATGTTCGGAAAGTACAATTGGATATGATAAATGTGTTATCGATCTAGTTTAAAATGAGAGTGACTAAATTGAATTATGTGGAAAAATTAGTGTAAAGGAATAGGTGTTAGATTATACTAAGATGAAACCGAGAAAGTTATAAGAGAATTGTTCCTCATTGGAGACAATCGATAATTAGAAAATTATACGAAGTGATCATGTGTATGAAGAGTTTACTATGCTATCAAGATTAAAATGTCTCAATCGTATTTAGAGTGAATAATGACTATGAGCATAGATGAGTAATTGAATGCATTTGAAAAATGAAATGTATGAATTAGCAGTTGAGGAAATTGTTTATTATGCAAGTGTCGAAGAATGAATCTTAGTTGATCAAATAAATAGTGATTTAATTAGTATTCGAATATGGCACATTGGGAGACTTAGTGTCGATAGAGATGATGATAACATGCTGAAATTTGCAAGGGACATGTGTATATGAGACATTTGGAGATTTTGTAATATTTACCAAAGTGTCCCAAAAGGGCTATGATGCAATATGTGGAAATAGTATAAAGTGATTATATGTGTATAGGGATAAATATAATCTCATGGGTTGAATTGTGATTTGATGGTGATAGATATTATCTTGGTTATTGTTTGGAAAATTTAGAGACCCTATTTGCACGAAATGTGTTTAGATGTATCTATGGATACGCAAAGTGATAATGATTGAGATATTAGTAAATCGATAGTAGTGAAAAGATTATGCGAATGAAGTATTTCGAATTTGAAGATTTGAAGCAGTAATTATGTGTTTGAGTATTTCAAAATTAAGTTAGTTATGCAATGAAGTATTGAATCGGAAAATTTGATGGCGAAAATTTCAATTTGAGCGATAAGTTTTTTAAAACCTATTGTGACTCGAGTGTAAGTTGTCGAACCAAAGATGGGACAAAAGGAAATATTAATGGTAATTGAATTCCAAATCAGATGTGTGTGTGCAAAAAGGATTGGCAAAGGTGATTGAGAATTGAAAATGAATTCGACTTTGAGAAAATGATTGATAGGTTGAATTAAGAAATATGGGTAATACCCACTGAAGGAACTGTTAGAGGAATTGTAAGGAACGATCAAAGCTTTATGTTCGAATAAGAGTGTATTGGAAGGGTAATAAAAAGTAGAGTGTGACATCGAGTAATTGTTTGTGTGAATAACCAATGACTTGATCGTTGGAGATAAATGAAATCGATATTATAGAGTTCATAGGGATGTGAGGTTGATGTACAGTTCAAATTGATTGAGTGCATATTAATTGCTTATTGGTGTTACCATTGGTAAAGTGTATAAGGGGTCAAAGGTGTACTCTATAAGAGACAGTGTAAATCAGGTGAAATGAATCTGAAATAGGAATTGTGAAATCATAGTTCATGTCGATGAATCGAATTGATTTTATCGAGGTTGTTGAGAAGTTTATGAAATTGGCGTTTGAACCCGATAGTGATGTGATCTGATAATCGGTTAATGAAATGTTTTGAAGTGTATCGCCTCGACCAAGATACACTGAGATAAAGATAAAGGTAAAATTTGGGAGAAATTAAATTTGTTATAAGTGGCCTCGATGTGATTGTGTTGTGAATAGAACTATAAATTGGTAAGTTAATGTGAACTAAAAAGGTGATTTGGATTTGTAAAGTGTTATATGGACCGAGATAGGGAATATTGATATGATCGAATGTGTGTTTGATTAGATTGAAAGTAAAGAATAGTGAGTACAGTGTGGAATTTGAGAAAGGAAAAAGAGGTAATTGATTGTGTTAATTTCAGTGAATTAGCGTAAATAGAATTCTGTATTGATATAGTGGGAAACAGTGTTATAGTGATCGGAATAAATCTCCCGTCTTCCTAATTGATCGTATGTGAAATTTCGAGGACAAAATTTTTATTAGGAGGGCTAAACCTGTAACATCCCGTTATCGAAGTGACGGGTATATCTGAAAATTGGATCGGGTCAGGTTAGAGTACAGGCAAATGTGAATTTTACATGATACATGCATCATAATTTCTATAGTCATCGGTAAATGATTATTGATGGCATAAGTATATTAATATACGTACATGTATGACATTTCCTGATTGAATTGTGGAAAAATTGGAAATTGAGTGATAAGTGTATAAATGAGTTTCGAATAGGGAATTGGAATGAGAAAATTGAATTTAGAGGATTGAATTATGAGATTGGAGTGTAGGAATATGTAATTCCAAATTTTGTGAATTTATGGAAATTTTTCTGGAATTTTTAGAGAATCGAGACCGGACCGGAAAAATGGTATAGTGACTGATTAATTGAATTCCGGGTCCGAGATTTATTGACAATTGATATGAGACAAATTGAGTTGTGATTTTAAGAGTTATTGTTAATTGTTATTGCGAATCGGGAGAAATTAGAATCAAAAATTGGATTGAGGTGGTTCAGAATTGGGACTTGTAGCAAACAAGCCCTAAGTCATTATATATATATATGTCTAAAGCATCGACGAAATCGTTTTTGCTTTCAAAATGATTGAGTTTCGCCGTGGGTGGAGAGTAGCTTGGATTTGGAGATTCTTGGAGGATTTTCAAAGGGTTGAAAGCTAGAATCAAGTAAGCTTCTTCTTCTTTATGATTTGAATCGTTTAATTTGATCATTGAGTGAGTAACCTAGTTGGTTTCTCAACCTATCTATGTTACATTTTGTGTACATATGCCATGTGGAGATACGGATGGATATGTGTGACTGTTTTGATTGATTTCGAACCATGGGTGTTCGAAATATTGGATTGAGATATGGAAGTGCAAAATGTGAATAAATGTGCATAAATGCAATAGTGAATCGAATTGTAAAAGTGTTAGAGTAATAATTGAAATGTGTATATGATGAAATCTGGGACTAAAGGTTCGAAGAAATGTGAAATGATTGAAAAATGGATAGTGAACATATGCATTCATGCATAGTTAAATGATCAGATTTAATGATAGTTGTGGACCGAGACGCCACTGAATATTTGAGGATGCCGCGGTAAAACCCGCAAACACACGCCGCAGTAAAACCTGCAAACACCTACGGGTGGGGTGTGGGGTCCTATTGTGTGAAAGGGATTAGTGCATACCCAGAGGGCTCTCCTATCCCTAAAGTGAGTGGGCAGTAGTGCATACCCAGAGGGCTCTCCTACTTGCCAAAAATATGATTTCTATTACTGAACCGAGCTTCAAGCTCGAGGGGAGTTAGTGCATACCCAGAGGGCTCTCCTACTCCCTAGACAAAATTAAATACCGATCACTGATATGCGCTCGGTCACAACAATAAAATGAGAATGAAAAATGTCACACGTGCATCATAAATATGTGAATGATTAAATGTAATATTATGCGATGCAATGTGAATTGACTATATATGCATGAGTTGGGTAAACCATCGATGATGGTTTCTCACTGAGTTCGCAAACTCACCCAACATTGCAATTGTTTTCAGAATCGAAGAGTACCCGTTAGATCAAGCGGGAGTATGATTGTTGCTAGCAAGGCGTAGTATCGGGATCGATGTCGTCACATCTGCATTAGTATAATGTTTTGTTGATGGGCCCTAGCTTAATAAATGAAAAAAAGTGTATTGTGTTTGTGATTATGAAATGTGTTCGTAAATCGCATTGGAACCCAATTAGGTCATGCCTTTCATTTATGTATCGATTAAGCACCATTGAGTGCTAATTAGTGACCGAGAGTGTTTGGTAATTGAAAATGTTTTTATGATAAGTCGAGCCCAAAGTGTTTATTGATTTCCGCGCGTTTAACTGTTTTGAAAAAGAAAAGTGCAATAATGAGTTTTAAAAAGGTAATGTCTGCTTTAGCATGCCGTCCTCGCGGGTCACGGACTCGGATGTCACTGTAAATGTCGGGTTCGGGCCTCGCGGGAGTTGGGGTGCTACAGAACCAAATTGGCGCCCATCGTGGGGCTCGACATCAGGGTACCACGTCGAGAAACACACAGATTAGTCAGGCGGCAGCAGCCAACTCTGATATCGCCGCCGTCGCGGCTCTGGCGCTACAGTGAATAGGTTTGCAGTTGCCAGCCACTCTCACATCGACACACCACGACTCCCGTACACAATCTTCGCACCCGGATGATCAACTGCAGCCTCAAAACCTGGATCAAGAGGAACATAGCGTAGCCCTAGAGGATAACGCCGAAACCAATACGCATCCGAATCTCCAGCGCCCCTAGATGCGAATCCTCCTGCGGCTATGCATGCCTCCCTCACCCGAAAATAGATCGAAGAGGCAGCTGATCTATTGATTCGTCAGATTTTACAGTCTCAGCCTGAATAACAGACGCCGTCCGCACAGCGGATTGACATAATGACCGATCGCAACCCTGTTGAAGCCCTAGAAAAAATCATGGACGATCGGATCAATGCGGCCATGAGTTTCCGTCCAGATCGCCCGACAGCTCAATATAATTCTCCCTTCATCCCGATGATCTTGGATAGCCTCCCAGCGGTCGGCACCAAAATACCGACGCCTGAAAAGTACACTGGAAAGACCGACCCCCTAGATTATTTGCAGCACTTCCAGTCAATGATGAACCTACATTGCGTCCCTGACGCCATTCAATGCAAAGCATTTTATACCACCTTTCAAGAAGGAGCTCGGCGATGGTTCAACAGTTTACCTCCGAGCTGCATCACTTGTTTTGAAGACTTTAAATCGCTAGTTCTCAATCAGTTCGCCACAAGTAAACGGCCGCAGAAGACTGCCTTGAAAGTGATGCAGTTGACACAAGGAAGAAATGAGAGTTTACGGGAGTTCATCACTCGGTTCAACAACGAAGCTGTAGAAGTTCCCGACCTCACCTGCTCATCCATGTTAGTTGCACTTATGAGCAACACGAGGGATGAGGAGTTCAAAAAGTCATTGGCCCTCGATCAGCCCCGATCTATTCAAGAGATAAGAAATCGGGCGGACAAGTACATCCAGCTCGAAGAAGTATTGAAAAACACAAAATGCAGAGCAGAAGATTGAGGGCCGAGCGGCAGAGCAGATGAGTCCCACAAGAGACAGAAGGATCAGTCGACCTGGAGAAAGTCGATCGATCGACAGGGACATCGATGAGAGTTCACCCCGCTCAACAGACGATATGTGGAAGTACTGGCGGCCATGAGAGCGGATGGGGAACCTATCCGAGAACCCAATAAGATGAAGACTCCCTCCAAGGATAGGGACCTGGATTTATATTGCTGTTTCCATAAAGACATCGGTTATGACACGGAAGATTGCTGGCAATTGAAAAAAGAAATCGAATTCCTTATCCGAAGGGGAAGACTGGGTCAATTTTTGAAGCACGAACAAAATGCCTATCGGGATAATGAGCATAAGACCGATCGGCCCGACGACTGGCGACAGCCTTGGAGGCAAAACGATAGGAATGGAGGGAGGCAGAATGCTAACACTAACGATCGACGCGATGCGAGAGGACAATCCAGGGCAAGAGGCGACAGGAATACTGGACAACAAGATGACCGACCGGTTAGGGTCATTAATATGATTTTTGGTAGAAATGCAGTAGGGGGTCCACTGTTAAGGGAAGAAAGAGGTATGCTAGGTAGGTCGACGAAGACTTGTCGGCCAAAAGAAAGAGGCAGAACGATAGGATGATATCGTTCAACGAGCACGACCTTCACGATGTTTGTTATCCTCATGATGACGCGCTCGTAGTAAATCTGAACATGGACGACAATGAGGTGAAGCGAGTAATGATTGATACAGGTAGCTCAGTCGACCTATTGTATTATGATGCCTTCAAACAGATGGAGATATCGAAGGATCGACTACTGCCTATAGAAGGACCTATTAAAGGGGTGACTGGGGCATCAGCCTACCCATTTGCCTGAGTCTTTCTGAAAGTGAAATTTGGACAAAAGTCGTGTCAGATAGAAAAGAACATTGAGTTCCTGGTCGTGAAGTTTCAAGGGGCGTACAATGCGATAATAGAACGAGCTACTCAAAACGCCCTTAGAGCGGTTGTCTCCACTTACTATCAAGCAATGAAGTTCCCAACGTCCCATGGAATTGGTGTTGTCAAGGGACAGCAGAGAATCGCTAGGGAATGCTACTTAGAAGAAACAAGGACATTGGACAGGGCGGTAGTCCTGACGAGCTCTCTTGATGTAAGAGTCGATGAAGAGGTGGAAAGGATGAACCCTCTGGAAGAAACGCAACGGGTCATATTGGACGAAGCAGATCGCTCCAAGTTCACAAATCTAGGTTCCGAACTTCAGAAGGACCTAGTCAAAGAAATCACGGACTGCTTGGTAGAAAACTGATCGGTTTTCGCCTAGGTACCGAGTGATATGCCTGGAATTTCTCGATCGGTTGCATCGCATTCTCTCGGTATTCAACAAGATTACAAGCCAGTTAGACAGAAGAAGCGATGGCAAAGCAAAGAGTGTCAGGAGGTGATTGAGAAGGAGATAGAAAAGCTACTTAGTGCTGGGTTCATTCGGGAAGTCAGATACCCTGAATGGTTGGCAAATGTTGTGCTTGTGAAGAAGAAAAACAGAAAGTGGAGAATGTGCATCAACTTCACCGACTTAAACAAAGCATGCCCAAAGGACAGCTTCCCTCTGCCCAAAATCGATCAGCTAGTAGACTTCACGTTAGGACATGAACTTCTCAGCTTCTTGGATGTTTTCTCGGGCTACCATCAGATTCAAATGAATCTCGAAGACGAAGAGAAGACAACCTTTATAACCGACCGGGGCACGTATTACTACCAAGTGATGCTGTTCGGCTTGAAGAATGCGGGGGCTACCTACCAACGGCTTGTCATGGAAGTTTTTAAGAAACAGATCGGTCTATCGGTTGAGGCCTATGTGGATGATATGGTGGTCAAAAGTAAGACGGTCGCTGGGCATGTGGAATATCTCAAAGAAGTCTTCCAAACCCTCAATAAATTTCAGATGAAATTGAACCCGAAAAAGTGCATCTTTGGAGTGGCATTCAGAAAATTCCTGGGGTTTATGATTACCCAGCGGGGAATTGAGGCTAACCCAGAGAAAATTGAAGCTATCTTCCAAATGCCTTCGCAGCGATGCTTGAAAGATGTTCAAATATTGACCGGTCGAATAGTCTATTTGAGCAGATTCGTCTCCAGGATGGGGGATAAATGCCTCCCGTTCTTCAAAATTTTAAGGAAAGCGGATGTGACCCAGTTCCAATGGCCAGATGAATGCGAAAGAGCATTTCAACACCTAAAACAGTACCTGACTAGTCCACCCATCCTGCAGAGCCCAATTGAAGGGGAAAGTCTGATTTTGTATTTGGTAGTTACGGAGGGGACGATCAGCGCGGTCCTTGTTCGATCGAAGGGAAATGAACAACGCCCGATTTACTACATCAGTAAGGTGCTAAACGGACCGAAGACACGGTATGCGTCCATAGAAAAGCTGGCTCTCTCCATGATAACTGCAGCGCGGAATCTAAGGCCCTACTTCCAGAGTCATACCATAGAGGTATGGACCGACCAACCCCTCAGGCAGTGCCTCCAAAAGCCTGAGACCTCGGGACGACTAATAAAATGGGCGGTAGAGCTGGGGGAGTTCGATATACAGTACAAACCTTAGACGACGATCAAGGCCCAAGTGTTGGCAGACTTCGTTGCAGAAATGAGTCAACCTGATTCGCAGGGTGAGCTACGCCCTGCCTGGAACCTATTTGTTGACGGGTCGTCCAATACAGAGGGATGCAGAGCAGGAGTGGTATTAATTAGCCCGCACCATGAAGAAAAGGTAGAATATGCTCTCCGGTTAGAGTTTAAAGTTTCTAATAATGAAGCAGAATACGAGACTTTGATAACCGGCCTCTAATTAGCAAAGGAGATGGGGGTAAAGCATCTCCAGGTGTACATCAATAGCTAGATAGTAGTTGGTCAAGTCACTGGGTAGTATGAGGCCAAGGGGAGCAGCATGATCAAGTACCTGGAACTAGTAAAGCAGGAGTTGAGCAATTTCGAGCAATACTCGATCAACAGGATAGAACGAGCTCAAAACGCTAAGGACGATGCACTCTCCAAAATGGATTCCGACTGAGATGCAAAAAATAACGTTTTGGTCGAGCGACTAGAACGGTCCAGCATTCAGAGAGCAAATGAAGTCCTCGATGTAAATACCGATCGGTCAAGTTGGGTGGATTCGATCAGACAGTACCTCCTCGGGCGAACGCAGCCTCAAGATGCCTTGGAAGCCAAGAAGTTAAGAATAAAGTGTAGGAAAATCCCGGGGTGTCCATCACATGGACACAATGCGAAAAACAAAACTTTTTGTTCCGGGAAGTTCCCGAAAGCCAGGATCCAAGTGTATGTATAAATAGTCAAACCATAACGACTAAAGGAGACCGCCTCTACCAGATCCACGCAGAGGTCGGAAACCTAACCGAGACAAACCCTTTGACCCGGGAATAGCTAGACTAAGGAAAAGACTGCTAGATCTTACCTTAGCCTTGGATAGCAAGTGATCAAACCTTGAGGAACAAGCTTGGAGATGAGAGAGAGATGAAGAGGAACCTTGAAAATCAAATTTTCCAAACCCTAAACCATGAAGTTTCGGCTCTTCCTCTCCAAAAGCCATGGCCTTCTCTTGCTTAGCCTTATTTTCCATGTCTTATAATTAATTAAAGACCATCAAAAGGCTTGGATGGGAGGAGTTCACGTGGATGGCTATTAACCCATTAATAAATGAAGTTAATCATCATCTTTGACTTAGTCAAAAGTGACTTAATCATCACTTTATCTTCTCCCATAAGCAATCCAACGAATTCCTTCAATCTTAAGGCTTCTCATATGTTCCTTTAACTCATTAAAGGGCATATAAAAGGCTTGAATGGGAGAGCCCCACGTAAGTGGGTGATAAAGCCATTAAAGAAATGGTTTAATGATGAAGTTTGACTTTTCAAACTTCATCTCCTCCCATTAGGTAATGACACATGTCCATATATATTAATTAATTAATCTAATTAATTAATTGATATATATAGTTGTTTGAAGCGGTCCGGTCACACTGGGGTCGGTCCTCATGGCTCTGGCGGGCCCGATGCATCAAAAATCACGGAGACCCTTTTCAAGAATGTCGATGTCACGATCACATCGGACATATCTCAATCTCATCGGGATCCATTTAATCCTATTGCTTCCGGATATTGGATCACTATCCAAAACTATTTTCTGATTTTCGAGTCACTTTGCTGCGTGTGACCCATTAGGTCCCGGTTATGTTGGCCACTTAGATTAACACTTAATCTAAGCAAGTCATGAAAGCGCTCAAAGAACACATCACGACCCCCAATTGATCGGAAAGTAGTTGGTTTGACTAATGAACCCGAGCTCATCAGAACCGGATCACTAACCTTCCATGATAATTACTGTAATTCGCCCTTTCACCATCCTATACCCTACTTAGTTATGAGTATGGTCAAAGTGTCAACTCACTAGATCGAGTCTAGCCCAAGTGATATCGGGTCTCGTCCCGACTCATTACTTTATATGTCCATGAAGACCTCTTCATGACACGGTGTGTTCCGGCTGCTAGAGACTTCCAAGTAATGATCCCGACAAGAAGCTACGGGTATCTATTCGCTATTCCGTATGGTGAATCCTTTATTGGCTACTCAATTACCTTCAATACCTCAAACTGCACTCCAAGCACCACCCTATGAGGCGACCTCCGAAGGCAACAAGGAATGGAGTCAGCACGTAATCAAGATTCAAGATATCCTCGAGTACCTCAAGTCTCAAGGATACTTGCACCATTGCTATGATGAGATTATCACCGACATTATAATAGAATACCCATATGATGATCTCATGGCAGGTCATCCAATGTACTTACTACCTCTAGTAAGCATCCACATGTCAAATCTAAATATCTCAATATTTACAGCTTCGAGATCCACCGCTGATCCAATCATGAATATGACATGTGCTAGTCTATCCGGATTAACAATGTCCAGCCTCGTTAATCCTATGACTAGGGATAATTTAGATATCGACATAATTGCACATGATAGAATCTCAGAGTATGATCACATCATAATTTCCTTCATGCTATGTCATATATCATGGACTTCATTAATTTGATTAAAGATCAACATCAATTCATAACAAAATGAACATCAAATAAATGAAATATGCCTTGCTTTATTTATTCATAAAGTGCATGCATGACTATGAACAAAATGTGCTAAAGGGATTGCCTTTTGGGCACTACTCTAACAATCTTATGGTATCGACATACATAAGTCGACTTACACCGGTGAACAAGGCGATTTATCAAGATCGAAAAGCATAAGTCGACTTACGATGGTACAAGTCGACTTACACCAACAAATCTCCCACTGACCTAAAGCCAATCGCCTTGGTGTCTAATACCATTGAAAGTACATGAGAATCAAAATTCTTCCGTGACAATGGCTTTGTCAACGGATCAAGAATGTTATGCTCGGGAATTCTCTCTATCGTGACATCACCCCGCCGCAATGATCTCCGAATCGATGGTATCGGCGAGTACGTGTTTGGATCGTTGATGAGACCTTGGTTCTTTCACTCACAAGAATAGCTCCATTGTTGTCACAATACAATCAGTATGGGCCCATCACAAATGGGAACTACACCAAGTTCAAGAATGAACTTCGATCCAAACAGCCTTCCTTCACGCATCCGATGCCGCAATGTACTCGCTTCTCGGCCGTGAATCGCCAGCCGCCTCGCTTGAACTCTTCCAACCGACAGCTCCTCCATTCAAGCAGAAAACGTAACTCGATTGGGACTTGAGTCGCCTTTATCGATTGAAAACTGCATCAGATGTTCGCCACTGAGATTTCCATCTCCATATATCAAGAAAATATCCTTAGTTCTTCGCAAGTACTTTAGATATTCTCGATACCACCCAAAGGACCTCACCGATCCGATTGGTATCCGCTCGTAACACTTAGAGCATATGATACATCGGGTCTCGTGATATAGCATTGCTGCATATGATAGATCCTATCGCAGATGCATACGGATCATATTCATGCGCATCCTCTCATCCTCGTGTCTTAGACATAGACTTCGAGAGTTATATCCCATGAGACACGGGAAGATACCCTCTTCGATTGCTCCATGCTAAACCTCTTTAGCATCTTGTCTATGTACGCTGACCGTGAAAGACCAAGCAACCTCTTCAATCTATCTTTATAAATCTTTATCCCAAGGATATAAGTTGCTTCTTCAAGGTCTTTCATGGCAAATTGTTTGACAACCAAATTTTAATGATTAAAGATTGAGACATCGCTTCCTAGTAACAATATGTCATCTACATATAACACAAGGAATACGATTGCAGTTCCATTAACCTTCTTATACACACAATGTTCATCCGGATTTTGTGAGAAAACAAACTCTTTGATTGTCTCATCAAAACGGATATTCCAACTCCTGGATGCTTGCTTTAATCCATAAATGGATTTCGAAGCTTGCATACCTTTTCGCCATCATAGGAGATGAAGCCCTCGTGTTATGTCATATACACATCCTCGCCGATTTTCATTCAGAAAGTCTGCTTTCACATCCATTTGCCATATCTCATAATCATAATGAGCGGTAATGGCTAGAGTATCCTAATGGATTTAAGCATTACATCGGACCGAAGGTCTCGCCATAGTCAACTCCTCGTCTTTAACGAAAGCCTTTAGCCACAAGCCTTACTTTATAGGTAATCACATTACCATCCATGTCTGCTTTCTTCTTGAAAACCCATTTGCACCCTATAGGTTTTATCCCTTCGTGTGCATCAACCAAACTCCATACTTGGTTTTCGTACATGGAATCCACTTCTGCATTTCATGGCACGGCCATTTTTCGCACTCAACTCTTCGTAACCTCTTCATAGGTGGTAGGCTCATCATCCCTATGAGCAATACGTCATTCTGCTCACTCACGAGAAATCCATATCTCTCGAACAGAGCGATCCTACTGACCTACAATTACGTGTGTAGTAGAAGGTTGAATCATACCTCATCTCGTATGAGTTACAGCTTGTGTTCAGCAGATTGATCTGCGCTCGTCTGAGCATCTTGAACTTCTTCAAGCTCAATTTTGGTCCCACTGCCTTCTTGTAAAGAAACTCTTTCTCTAAAGACAACATGCATCAAACAAACACCTTTTGTTCCTCAAGAAGGTAGAATTAATATCCTCTTGTTTCTTTAGGATATCCTACGTAATGCACACCGCCGACTTCGCTTCAAGCTTATCTCGACTTTGTCCGCTTCACATAAACAGACAACCCCAAACTTTCAAATAAGAAAGATAAGGTTTCGTTAGTCCACATCTCATATGGAGTAACATCAACTGCCTTTAATGGAACTCTATTTAACAAGTAAACAAATTGTCTCAAACAAGACATACCCCAAAAGGATTTTGTAATCGCGTAAAGCCTATCATAGATCGAACCATGTCCAAAGAAGGTTCGATTTCTCCTTCTCGCTACACCATTGTCTTTGTGGTGTGTAAGGTGGAGTCCATCGAGATAAAATTCCATTATCTCCGAGCTAATCCAAAACTTGGTCTAAGTATTCGCCACCACGCATCGATCGTAATGTCTTAATACCTTTCCCAAGTTGTTTTTCTACTTCATTTCAATTGTTTGAACTTTTCAAACGCTTCAGATTTGTATCTCATCGACATGATACCCATATCGAGAATAATCATCGATAAAGGTAATGAAGTAACGACAACCACTTCGCATGGATGGACATCGACCACATACATCCGATTGTATTAGGTCTAATAATCCATCATTGCTCACCCTTTCCTTTAAAGGGTAACTTAGTCATCTTGCCTAACAAACAAGATTCACATGTGTCATATGATTCATAATCAAATGACCCTAAATATCCACTCTTATGGAGCTTAATGATGCGCCTCTCATTTATGTGGCCAAGGCGCATAATGCCATAAGTAAGTTGATTTTAAATTATCTCTTTTATGTCTTTTCTTGTCATTGACATTCAAAATTGGATGTGACATATCTAATATGTAAATTCCATTGCATAATGTACCAAAGCACTATAGAGCATTCTATTTAAACTAATAGAACAACCATTGCTCCCTAAAAGTTACATGGAAACCAAATCTATTTAAACAAGAAATGCATAATATGTTCTTTGTTAAACTGGTACAAAATAACAATCATCCAAATTGAATACAAGCCCACTCGGGAGTGTCAAAACATAAGTCCCTACCGCTAATGCAGCAACTTTTGCTCCATTACCAACACGTAGGTCCATATCTCCCTTAATGAGTCGCCATCGTCCCTCGAGGCCCCTGATATCATTACATATGTGTGAGCCACAACCGTATCTAATACCCATATGTTGTGATCGTAAACAAGATAACCTCAATGACAAACATATTCAAGAAGTCGAGGCATCCGATGCCTTCTTTGCTTCAGAGACTCTAGATAGACTTTACAAGTTGTCGCCTCCATCGCCGCCTTGCCACAATGGAAGGTGTTCTTTTGGGCAAGACTTTTGGTTTTCGTCGTTTTTCCTACTTTCTCGATCTCTATCGTAAACATCAACAAAGAAGTGGATCAGAAGTGAACATTGCCTGTTCCTCATATCCGAGAACAATTTCGATCATTCACCAATCAAGAAAATTAAGTCCAGATAATTTTTCGAGTCCATTAGTGAGCGCAAGTTCACACGGAAGACATCTTCAAACAACCTAACCATAGAGAAAGAGAAAGATCGTTAGAATAGACTTAAATGCGGATTTAAGTTAAATGCATGATCATAAGGACTTAAATGACATGCATATAGCCCCACTAGTTTCATAGAATCCATAACCCTCATTATGAATCCAAGAAACAAAGTGACAAATGTCCTAGTGGGTCGATATCCCACATTGCTAAGAATGACCTTGGGTTTGCCCAACAAGCCACTTCTTAGGTCAATCGGTAGGTATCACCATACCAATTGCATCATCGATAATCGACATTAAGAATGACCTCGAGGTTAGCTCAACAAGCCACCTTATGTCTCGGAGGTATCGACATACCAGCTACATCTTAGACACAACTATCGATCGATCGCTATCAACGGTTGATGTGCACAAACATTGGGTTATCAACACTTAACGCGCTGCATATCCGATGTACACTACCCAATCTCGCTCTGCTCACGCTGACCTCGAGGTTAGCTCAACAAATCAACGCTTCTAGGAAAATCGACCCATTAATCCAAAAATCTTATTTTCATGGTTCAACATATTCAGATAGAGTGAGCTTGAGGTTAGCTCAACAACTCAACCCTAGAAGAACTCTGGTTCTACCATATTAATGGAAGGCGTTAGTTTTCATATTACGAGGAGGATTTCCAATTCAGTCTCATCCAAGCTATGGGATTATAATACCATGACTATATGGAGTAATTTAGGCATTGCATCAATCACATTGAATTTATACCGAAAATCATCCATCATCCTGCCAAGGCATGATATAAGTCGACTTATCCAATGCAAGTTGACTTATGTTGTTACATGTACAAGTCGCCAGATCAATATACAAGTCGCCTTTATACGACTTTCAGACATGTAAGTCGCCTTATCCAATCGAACAAGTCGCCTTTACACAAGGAAAATTGCTATCTAGTCGGCTAATTCTCAATCCAAGCATTCCCAATTCACAACACCAATATAACAAATATATAAACCTTTATATTAATGTGCTAATGAAACATTTTCATCAAATCATGCATGCCATATAGTCAAACTATATAGAAAAACTTGAAACCGATTAATCACTATTAATCACTAGATTTCCACATAATTTTAAGAATATCAAATTATCATGCTAAGTATCTCTAGGTAGGCTACACGTTATCAAGATTACTCTGGCACTTGTTACAAAAATTGCGACGCCAAAATAACCAAGATAACTAATAATCTAACGAGACGCTAAAGTGACCTATTCGACATCCAAAAATTATTGGAAACCAAATTTCAAGAATCTCATTTTGGCTTGCATACCAGATCAATATAACACATTTTTAATCACATTAAAAATGATTCAAGGCATTGGAATTCAGAAATACACAACCAATCATTTCAAACAAAACAGCCCCAACAACTTTCTCAAAACTGCCAAGCTCTGCCTTTTGCTCGAAATAATCATTGAAACAATTTCAATAAATTCTGAGAACATTACAGAGGTTATAAAATGTTTCCAACATGTTCCATGAATTTTTCCAGGATTTATTTCCCAAAAAAACTCATCCAACCTCAGCAATCTAGCCGAAACAGAATCTGTGTTTTTCAAGACAGACATTCCCAGCAGCATACAATAAATTCGGAAATAGATAGTAAATCACCTTGAAAACATTTTTCCATCCACAGAGACATTCCCAAACATCTTAGGGACGTGTCGGTGAAAACCCATTCGAAAAAAAATTTTTCTAGAATTTATTCTCGAATTTACAAGTATACCTGTTTCAGAAATGTTCAACAGGACAGCATCCGAAACTTAGGGAATTAAATTAGCAAAACCATATCAAACGACATTGATAAAATTTTTCCTTTTATAGACACATTCAGCAACATCTCATGAGCAGGTCTATGCAAGAAAATTTCGAAAACCCTAATTCTGGACAGAATTCGAAATTAACACAGGCAGCATGCTACACAGCTCAATTCACAAAGGAACTCCGACCTAGTTATCATTTTAACTGTTTATACAACACAAGTGGCTCTGATACCACTGTAGGAAAATCCCGGGGTTTCCATCACATGGACACAATGCGGAAAACAAAACGTTTTGTTCCGGGAAGTTCCCGAAAGCCAGGATCCAAGTGTATGTATAAATAGTCAAACCATAACGACCAAAGGAGACCGTCTTTAACGGTATCCACGCAGAGGTCGGAAACCTAATCGACAAACCTTTGACCTGGAATAGCTAGACTAAGGAAAAGACTGCTAGATCTTACCTTAGCCTTGATAGCAAGTGATCAAACCTTGAGGAACAAGCTTGAGATGAAGAGAGATGAAGAGGAACCTTGAAAATCAAAATTTCCAAACCCTAAACCATGAAGTTTGGTTCTTCCTCTCCAAAAGCCACAGCCTTCTCTTGCTTAGCCTTATTTTCCATGTCTTATAATTAATTAAAGACCATCAAAAGGCTTGGATGGGAGGAGTTCACGTGGATGGCTATTAACCCATTAATAAATGAAGTTAATCATCATCTTTGACTTAGTCAAAAGTGACTTAGTCATCACTTTATCTTCTCCCATAAGCAATCCAACGAATTCCTTCAATCTTAAGGCTTCTCATATGTTCCTTTAACTCATTAAAGGGCATATAAAAGGCTTGAATGGGAGAGCCCCACGTAAGTGGGTGATAAAGCCATTAAAGAATGGTTTAATGATGAAGTTTGACTTTTCAAACTTCATCTCCTCCCATTAGGTAATGACATATGTCCATATATATTAATTAATTAATCTAATTAATTAATTGATATATATAGTTGCTGAAGCGGTCCAACACACTGGGTCGGTCCTCACGGGCCTCAATGGGTCCTGCATCAAAAATCGATTTGAGACCCTTTTCAAGAATGTCGATGTCACGATCACATCGACATATCCCAATCTCATCGGATCTATTTAATCCTATTGCTTCCGGATATCGGATCACTATCCAAAACTATTTTACGATTTTGAGTCACTCTTACGCGTGTGACCCATTAGGTTCCCTGCTATGTTGGCCACTTAAATTAACACTTAATCTAAGCAAGTCATGAAGCGCGCCTAGAACACATCACGACCCCAATTGATCGGAAAATAATTGGTTTGACTAATGAACCCGAGCTCATCAGAACCGATCACTAACCTTCCATAGACAATTATCGTAATTCGTCCTTTCACCATCCTATACCCTACTTGGTTATGAGTATGGTCAAGTGTCAACTCTCACTAGACCGAGTCTAGCCCAAGTGATATCGGTCTCGTCCCGACTCATTACTTTATATGTCCATGAAGACCCTCTTCATGACACGGTGTGCTCCAGCACAGAGACTTCCAAGTAATGATCCCGACAAGAAGCTATGGGTATCTATTCGCTATTCCGTAAGTGGTGAACTTTATTGGCTACTCAATTACCTTCAATACCTCAAACTGCACTCCAAGCACCACCCTACGAGCGACCTCTGAAGGCAACAAGGAATGGAGTCAAAGACGTAATCAAGATTCAAGATATCCTCGAGTACCTCAAGTCTAAGGATACTTGCACCATTGCTATGATGAGATTATCACCGACATTATAATAGAATACCCATGTGATGATCTCATGGCAGTCATCCAATGTACTTACTATCTCTAGTAAGCATCCACATGTCAAATCTAAATATCTCAATATTTACAGCTTCGAGATCCACCGCTGATCCAATCAAGGAATATGACATGTGCTAGTCTATCCGGATTAACAATGTCCAGCCTCGTTAATCCTATGACTAGGATAATTTAGATACCGATATAATTGCACATGATAGAATCTCAGAGAGATGATCACATCATAATTTCCTTCATGCTATGTCATATATCATGGACTTCATTAATTTGATTAAAGATCAACATCAATTCATAACAAAATGAACATCAAATAAATGAAATATGCCTTGCTTTATTTATTCATAAAGTCTGCACATGACTATGAACAAAATGTGCTAAAGGGATTGCCTTTGGCACTACTCTAACAATCTTATGGTACTGGACATACATAAGTCGACTTACACTGGTGAACAAGGCGACTTATCAGTACCGAGCAAGCATAAGTCGACTTACAGATGGTACAAGTCGACTTACACCTACATAAAGGAGGCTGAATATGCGATTGTTAACGACGCCTTGTACAAGCGATCTTATGACTGACTACTGCTACGATGCTTGAACGAAGAAGAGGCAGAGCAGACAATGGCCGAAGTCCATGACGGAATGTGTGGAAACCACGTAGGAGGTAGGATGTTGGCTCATAGACTGATTAGAGAAGGGTATTACTGGCCGACAATGAGGAAAGACTGCCAGGAGAAGGTCGACCGATATGAGGCGTGCCAGAAAAATAGCAGCCTATCTCACCAGCCGACCGAGAGGATGAAAATCGTGAGCCATCCTATCCCCTTCACTCAATGGGGAATGGATATACTGGGACCTTTCCCTCTCGGTCCCGGACAGAAGAAGTTCTTGATAGTAGCCGTGGAATATTTCACCAAGTGGGTAGAAGCGGAGGTGGTTGCAACAATTACCGATCAGAAAATAGAAAACTTTGTAAGAAGAAACATACTAAGTCGCTTTGGGATGCCTATGGTGTTGGTTACAGACAATGGTCGGCAGTTCGACAACGACAAATTCAAAGATTTCTCCGAGCGACTAAGGATAAGGCTCCAATTGACCTCAGTAGCTCACCCTCAAAGCAACGGCCTTGCGGAGAACACCAACAAAAAGATAATGAGCGCCCTCAGGAAGCACTTAGATGGACGAAAGACATGGGTAGACAAACTAGACGAAGTATTATGGGCTTACAGGACTACCCTAAATGGAGCCACAGGAGAAACACCGTTCAGAATGACCTTTGGGGCAGAAGCCTTAGTTCCAGTAGAAGTGGTGTTGCATAATCAAAGAGTGTCAAGCTATGAGGAAAAACGGAATAACGAAGCCCGCCGAGCGGAACTCGTGCTTCACAGTGAAGACAGGGATAGGGCAGCCGCTCATTCGGAAGTCGTCAGGCAAAGAGCAATGAAATTCTACAACAGAAGGGTAAAGCCGAGCGACATAAAGGTAAGCGGATACGTCCTACGAAAGGCCGAGGCGGTTGGAAAGCATCCTGGAAAGCTTGGACAGGCATGGAAAGGACCCTATCAAGTGATCAAGCAAGCCGGACATGGCTCCTACATCCTACGCGACGCGAACGGGAAGATTCTACCGAGGCCTTGGAACTCTCAAAACCTAAAGGCGCTCTACCAATAGATAAGCTTCATTTTAGTTAATCTTTGTTTATTATTGTTTATTGTACACAACTTGTGGGTACCTTTTTGCTGGCCCTGCCAGTCAGGTTTTTTAACGACCTACGCCCTCACCATCATCAATAAAGGGGTTTTTGTTAGAGTAGTTCCCTGAAGGCAATCGCCTTTAGCACATTTTGTACAAATTTGTGTACAGTCATTATGAATAAATAAAAAAGGCATATTTCATTAACTTATTGTTCATTATTTATGACTGGATATTGATCTATAAGCAAATTAATGAAGTCCATGATATATGACATAGCATGAAGGAAATTGTGATGTGATCATACTACTGAGATTCCTATCATCTGTAATTATGTCAGTATCTAAATTATCCCTAGTCGTAGGATTACTAAAACTGGACATCGGTAATCTGGAAAGACTAGCACATCTCAAGCTCCTTGATTTGATCAGCAAAGGATCTCGGTCGTAAATATAAGATATTTAGGGTCGAGATGTGGATGCTTACTAGAGGTAGTAAATACATTGGACGACCTGCTATAAGATCATCACATGGATGTCCTATTCTAATGTCAGTGATAATCTCATCATAGCAATGGTGCAAGTATCTTTAGACTTGAGGTGCTCAAGGATATCTTGGATACTGATTCTGTGCTTTGACTCCATTCCTTGTTGCCTTACAGAGGTCGCTCATAGGGTGGTGATTAGGTACAGCTTGAGGTATTCGAAGGTAATTGAGTAGCCAATAGAGGATTCACCACTTCTGTGATAGCAGAAGATGATACCCATGGCCTCTTGTCAGTGTCATTACTTGGAACTCTCTGGCCGGAGCATATATGTCATGAAGAATGTCTTCATTGACATATAAAGTAATGAGTCCCAGGACAAGAATTGAAATCACTTGGACTAGATTTGACGTAGTCAGTCTAGTTAAGAGTTGACACATTACCCATACTCATAACCAAGTGGGGTATAGCGTCGTGAAAGGACGAATTGCACGGTAATTGTCTATGGAAAGGTTCGTGATATGGTTCACGATGAATACATGTTCATTCGTCAAACCAATTACTTTCCGGTCAATTGGGGGTCATGATGTGTTGCTAGATACCGCTCATGACTTGCTCAGATTAAGTGTTAATCTAAGTGGCCAACATAATCGAGAACCTAATGGGTCACACGCATAAGAGTTTCTCGGAGAATTCGTAAAATAGTTTTAGACAGAGTTCCAATATATGGAGAGCAAACGGATTAAATGGATCCCGATGAGATCGAGATATGTCCCGATGAGATCGCGACATCGATATTACTGAAAAACGTTTCCGGGGGTTTTTCCCATACCGAGACCCGGTAGGCCGGTAGAACCGACCCCAGTGTGACTGGACTAATTCAGCATTTATTTATTTATATATATATATATATATATATATATATATGTTGTGTACGTGGATGAAGGAGGAAGAGGACTTATCATTTTAGCTTTATATATATATATATATATATATATATAAGGCTAACGTTGAAGCTTGTCCACCATAAGCCTTTAATGTGTCTTTAAGAGTTAAAAGACACATGGCAAAATGAAAAAAAAAAGGAGATGATCGTTGGCTTTGGAAGTGAGTGGAAAAGAAGAGGGGTTTAAGAAAGAGTTTCTAAAATCCTAAGTCTTCTTAAGATCTCCATCAACGATCTCAAGCTCTTCATCTTCCTTCATCATCTTTGATTCAAGCTCTCCAAGAACAAGGTAAGATCTAGCAGTCTTCAACTTGTTCTAGCTATTCCCGGGTCAAAGGGTTTGTCCCGGTTAGGTTCTCCGATCTCTGCGTGGATACCGTTAGAGACGGTCTCCTTTGGCCGTTATGGTTTGAGTTTGTTGTATAGACACATGGATCCTGGCTTTCGGGAAGGTCACGGAACAAAAATTTTTGTTTTCCACACCGTGGGCATGTGATGCTCACACCAGGATTTTCCTACAGTGGTATCAGAGCCACTTGTGTCGTATATAACGAAGAAACCATGACTAGGTCGGAGTTGCCTATTGCTTGTGACGATGATGCATGTTGATTGTGTGAATTTCGAATTCAGTGTAGAAATATAGTTTTCGAAATTTTCTTGCCCAGATATGTTCACAAGATGTTGTTGCATATGTCTGTGGAAGCTTGGAATTTATCAATGTGATTTGATATGGTTTTGCTAATTTATTCCCCAATGTTCTGGTTGCTGTCTTTGTGTACATTCAATGAACAGGCATGCTTATAAATTCGATAATAAATTGTAGAAATTTTTTTTTCGGATTTGCTTTCACCAACATGTCTCTAAGATGTTTATGAATGTATATGTGAATGGAAAAATGTTTTCGTTGTGATTTACTATTTATTTGAGAATTTATTGTTTGCTGCTGGGAATAACTGTGTTGAGGAACACAGATTCTACATTGGCTTTGTTGCTGAGGTTGGTTGAGTTTTTGATGGAAATAAATCCTAAACAAATTCATGGATCATGTTGTGAACATGTTGTAACCTCTGTAATTTTCTCATAATTTATTGAAATTGTTTCAATGAGTATTTCAAGCAAAACACAGAGCTTGGCAGTTTTGAGAAAGTTGCTGAAGCTGTTTTGTTTGGAATGATAAATTGTGTATTTCACAATTCCAATGCCTTGGATCATTTTTAATGTGATTAAAAATGTGTTATATTGATTTTTTATGCTTTCCAAATTGAATTTCTTGAACTTGGGTTTCCAAATATTTTTCGGATGTCAAATGTGTCACATTAGCATCTCGTTAGTGTATTTCGTTGTCTTGATTATTTTGGCCGTCACAAATTTTGTGACTAGTGCCGAAGTAATCTTGATAAAGTTTAGACTACCTAGAGATACTTAGGGTGATAGTTTGATATTCTTAAATTATTTGGAAATCTAAATGAATAAGAGTGTATTCGTCAATTTCAAGTTTTTCATGTATAGTTTGACTATATATGGTAAGCATGAAACAATGAAAGTGTTTCATTGGTACATCATAATAAAGGATATTACACTTGGTATTGTGAATTGGAACTGCACAGATTGAGAAATTAGCCGATTAGATAGCAATTCTACTAGGATAAGTCGACTTACACATGCACAAGTCGACTTGTCCGTGCACTGTAGACGCATAAGTCGACTTGCACAATGGTGCAAGTCGACTTGTTCGTGCACAGCCGCATAAGTCGACTTACACACTAGCATAAGTCGACTTACACATGCATAAGTCGACTTACACAAAGGTATAAGTCGACTTATACATACACAAGTCGACTTACAACATGCAAAGGTGGGATGATGGTTGATTTTAGGTATAGACTCAATGTGATTGATGAAATACCCTAAATCATTCCATATAGTCATGGTGACTATAATCCTACGGCTTGGAGGAGAAGAAGATGAGACCTGAAAACCCTCACACATCATATGAAAACTAACGCCCATTAATATGGGAGAACCAGAGTTCTTATAGAGTTGGGTTGTTGGGTAAACCAAGCTCACTCTATACTGGATATGTTCGAACCATGAAAATAAGATTTTGGATTAATGGGTCGGTTTTCACTAGAAGCGTTGATTTGTTGAGTAAACTCAAGGTCAACGTGGACAGAGGCTAAATGGGTAGTGTACATCGATGTAATGCGCATCAAGAGTTGATAACCCAATGTGTGCATACATCACGAGTTGATAAGACTAGTCGATAGTTGCATCTACGAAGCAAATGGTATGACCGATACCGCCGATAGATCTAAGGTGGCTTGTTGGGTAAACCCAAAGTTATTTTAGTAATTTCGGATATCTATGATGCAATTGGTATGACCGATACCTACCGATTGACCTAAGGTGGCTTGTTGGGTAAACCCAAGGTCATTTTAGTAATGTCGGATATCGACCCACTAGGATATTTTGTCATAATGTTTCTTGGATTCGTACTGAGGGTTATGGATTCTTTGAAACTAGTGGGAGCCATATGCATGTCATTCAAGTCCTTATGATTATGCATGTAATTCTATTCTAACGTTCTTTCTCTCTTTCCCTAAAGGTTATTGAAAATGACTTCTGGTGTGAACTTGTGCTCGCTTATGGACTCCAACAAATTAACTGGACCTAACTTTTTAGATTGGCTGAGAAATCTGAGAATTGTTCTCAGGTTAGAGGAACTGGGATATGTCCTAGATGTTCCACTTCCTGATCCACCTGCTGCTGATGTTTCTGATGAGGATCAGAAAGCATATCGTAAGCATTTTAAAGACAGTGACATGGCTAACTGCATTATGCTTGCCTCGATGTCACCAGAGCTGTAGAAGCAGCATGAGTCTGTGGATGTTAATACCATAGTGTTTCATCTTAGAGAACTGTTTGATGAGCAAGCTCTGTCTGAAAGGTTCGAGACTTCGAGGGTACTTTTCACTATTAAGATGACTCCAGGTTCATCTGCAGTGCAGTATGCACTGAAGATGAATGGGTATATTGAGAGGTGATGAGAGGTTGGATGTCTTAAGTTTTGTTATGGATTATGAATTAAGTGTTGACTTAATTCTGGTTGGATTGTCTGATAGTTATTCACAGTTTGTGTTAAACTATTGGATGAACCAAATATCCACGATAATCCTCGAGTTGATCAATCTTTCAAGCAGTGAACTTGCTATCAAGAAGGATAGCAAGCAAGTGCTTATGGTGGACTCTTCTTCTGGTTCCAAGAAAAAGAAGCTAAAGAAGAAAAGGTCTAAGAAACCAAAAGGAAGTGCAGCCAAGAAGAAAACCAAAGAGATCGCACTAAAGGAACTTGCTTCCATTGTGGCAAGACCGCCACCGAAGCTTAAATCGTAAAGTCTATCTCGAAGAATTGAAGCGTAAGAAGGCATCGATGCCTCGACTTCTTCGTATGTTTGTCATCGAGGTTAATACATTTTCGACCATAACATATGGGTATTAGATACCGGTTGTGGCTCACGATATGCAATGATATGCAGGCCTCGGGATGATGAGATGACTCATGAAGGGAGAACTAGACTGCGTGTAGGAAATGGAGCAAGAGTTCTTTGCATTAGCCGAGGCACTTATTTCTTGTCACTCCCCACTCGGCTTGTAATTAAATTCGATGAATGTTATTTTGTATCTCAGATTAACAAAGAACATATCGTCTGCTTTCTTGTTTAAATAGAAATGGTTTCCATTTGACTTTTAGTAACAATGGTTGTTCTATTAGTTTGAATGGAATGCTTTATGGTACTGGTACATTATGCAATGGAATTTACATATTAGATATGTCACATCCAATTATGAATGTCAATGACACGAAAAGACATAAACGAGATAATTTAAAATCAACTTACTTATGGCATTGTCGCCTTGGCCATATAAATGAGAGACGCATAGCTAAGCTCCATAAGAGTGGTAGTTTAGGGTCATTTGATTATGAATCATATGACACATGTGAATCTTGTTTATTAGTGATTGGACCAAATTTATACTATAAATTAGGCCCGTTTTCTTTAGTAATTATGCATTTGTTGACTCCTGATCTATGATTTTATGCTTATTTTGGTCCCGCATATCGAAGTTTTGATAAATTGCACATTGTCGGTATTTTGTTGTCAATTGTCATTAATTTCGCATAATTTTATCGGGACAATTGATACCGTAAATGGGTTGTATTTGTAGGACCAAAGGAGTCAACATTCAAGAAGTCAACACGCCGCAAGATTCGCGGGGCTAACCAAGACTTCCATTCGCCGCAAAGAAATTAATGGTATTTAATTTATTCACGCGACGAGTGACTAAACTCATTCGCCATGGCGACCATAGCCATTCGCCGCAGCGAATGTCGGGTAACCCGGACTATAAATGGAAATTAATCCATCGTTTCGACCCGCCCGCATAACCTCCTATAAAATCTTGCCATTTAGGGCAAAAAAAGCGCCGCACCGGAGGTTAACTTCTTCTTTTCGTCTTTCCTTCGCTTCTAATAGTTTTGTTCTGCTTTTATTTGTGTTCGCGCCGCACTGCATTCACGTCCCCATTGCTTCCAGTTTCTTCATCCGCTCCATCGTCCATCATTTGTTGTTGTATCCTTCCTCGCTCGTCGTTGGAATCATGAACCACGGTGATATTCCAACAAAGAAGAGTTCATCCAGAGTTATGGTCGGCTAAGCATTCCATTCTCTTGAACATGTAGCAAGGATTGGAGTTCACCAAAGCTTAATAGGGTAATCACTAATGTCTCAAGTCTAGGTATATTTATGTATAGATCCGAGTGGAGTATGCATTGATATAGCTAGGTTAGTGTGGTTAATAGTTTTAGCCGTGTGTTGACATTATGTTGAGATTTGGATATTACTTTTGTAGATTTTTCAGGTCAAAATACATGAAGTCTCATGTATGTTATTCAGATTTTTACACTGATTAATTTGATCTCGCCTAGTTGTGCTTGGTTAGGTTAGCTGTGTTATTATCTGATTAACTTATTGCAATTGTTTATCCAATTTTTCACACTAATGGTTTTAACAAGATTTGACTAATCGAGTTGATTAATCAAATTCTTGGACTTAACGAGTTGTTAAGGTTTACATTTCGAAACTTAGTGGATTTCAAACCCGAAAATTATTTGAACGATGATAATCCAAGTTGCATTTTCAAGAGAGTTTTAGTAATTTGATTTCACACTTGTTTAATTTCAATCGCTTAGCTTTCTAAAATTCCAAAACATTTATTCTTACTTTCGCTTAGTTTAATTTTTAGTTAATCAAATCAAAACCCCCTTTTTTATTGCTTTCATTGCATGCATAATTCAAACATTAGGCTAGTCTAGGATCAATTGGTGCATTGGTTCCTCGAGAGTCAATTCGAGGTTGCATCCTCAGATTGCAATCCTTGGTATAAATTTTATTCGACCGGTTTCAAGGATCAATTTTAAATTGAACGATAAGCCGCCGATCAAATTTGGCGTCGTTGCCGGGGAATCAAATTAATTGGTTCTCTAGGTTAGCCAGTGTTTGTTTTGATTTTAATTTTTGTTGTTTACATTTTGTTTTCATTGCATAATTTTATTTAATTTCTTTTCTGCCTAAGTGTTTTTAGTGTTAATCCTGTTTGTGATTTCATTCTGCTTTGTTTTAAGTGTTTATTCTGATTCGTTTGCTTTGCTGGTCTGTGCTTCTTGGCTGTGACGAGTTCATCATTCGTCACAGCGAGTTCATTAGTCGCCGCAGCGCAAGTTCATATATTCGCCGCAATAAAGTTACATTTATTCGGGTCATTGCGGTAATTACTACACGCTGCAAATAACCCGAGTGAATTGAAGCCTTGCTATCCGCTGTCGTTTTAGTGAGCTATCTTAGGTGAACTTCTCTTGTGCATGCCCCGTAGACTTAGGCTAGTTCATTTTCAACCTGAAATTGAGCGACACCTTAGACAACTTAGGAAAAACAAGAGAGAGCAAGAAAGACTTAGACCTAGATCGACTAGAATCGAGATGGTGAACACCAAGAATATCCCGCCAACCAACCACCCGAAATGGAGATCACGGTCTTAACGGTGACCAGAACGCGTAGATGACAACAATGCTAACATCGACGAGAACCATCCGAGAAGCTACAACCTCGGACGTAAACTACGATCCTTTCATCGCATTTCGCCCTAACTTCGACGTAAATTTGGGTTAAAGGTTTATTGATTAACTCCTTCCCAAATTTCACGGTTTGGTGGAGAGGACCCTATATGCATCTTCAGGCCCTCACAATGATCTCGTCAAAGTATGAAGCTCGTAGGAGCACATTCGACCAAAGCCGTGGAAGGTATTCCACTTGTCGTTAGAAGGAAAGGCCCGGAGTGGTATATGAGCCTCCCAAGGCATGTCGCGAATGCCTATCACAGTTGGGCCAACTTATGAAAGCTTTTACCGAAAAGTATTTTCCAGTTTCTAGGACGTCGTCGATGAGAAAGGAGATATATTCGCCAAACAAGATTATGACGAGTCCTCAGATGATTTTTGGAACAGATTCTAAGATCTGTTATCTCTTGTGCCCCATCATCAAATCCCTCGATGAACAATTGGTTCAATATTTTATGATGGGGTAAAGAATCAAGAAAAGGAATGTTGGATCTTGCGTCGGAGGTTCGTTGATTGACCGACCGCGCTAGAAGCTTCGGGCCCCGATAAAGAGGATGGCCCCGAATCATCAAAAGATAAGGTCCGCGATTCCGTGAATGTGAATGAAGTAGGAGCCATGACGGCTCAAACTAAGAGAATGGAGAGCCTGGAATCGAAAGTAGATTCTTGGAACATCGGATAACTTCCAGTTATCCTCAATCACAGCGGAGCTTAAGAATTTGAATGCATCGCCCGTCACCTTCCATCGAACTGTCGCACCTAGTTGCGAATCTTGTGGATCGGTGATGCACATTTCAGCGTCTCGTCCGGAAGGTATGAAGAAGTGTCTGCGGTCTACCCAAGTAGACAAAATTTAAGTGGGACCGTGATCCAACACATATAACGAAGGATGGAGATCTCATCCTAACTTCAGTTTGAGGAATAATGAAGGAAGAGCACCCAACCGTTTTCAACAAGTGGAGTGGAGTGGACCATCTACAAACCAGCTTCCGATCAGAAGCGCTGACGGTGCAACCACAGCCACCAAAAGAGGACACTAATCAGACTTCGCATGGTATGATGACGTTGATGAAAGAGGAACGAACTTCCACAAAGAAATCAATTCAACGCCATCGCGAACCTCATCCAACAGACTCGCTAAGAATGCTGCCCACTTTAGTGCCTTCGAGAAACGTATGGAGCAATGGGAGACCAAGGCCGAGAACATGAATGCCTATGTCACCCAATTGTCTAATAATTTGAGTGACAACCAAGCTCGAGCAAGTGGATCCATTCCTCCAACACGGTAATAAACCCAAGAGTTTAAATGCAATTGAGTCGAGGAGTGGAAAGAAAGTGCATTTCGACATTCTCAAGAAAAGAATGCACCGAGGAAATTGAGGTTGAAGAAGCGCCAAGTGAGAGAGAAGCAAGTCAGCGATCGAGAGTGATCGCGAAGAAGAATTGTTGAGGAACAAGAAGCAATCAACAATTGAGGATAAAGAGCAATCATCGAGCATTTCAAGAAGAAGAGCTGATAAGGATAAATCGAGCAGAAATGAACCAGCCAGTAAGGAAGTCAACTTAAAGGACCTCCCTTTTCCGAACTCAGTGTCGATGAGCTAGAGAGTCAATGAGCTCAAACACGAAAAAGAAATCATTGACTGTTTGGGAAGGTTGAAGTCAACGTGCCCTCGCTGGATTTGATTAAGAAAGTGCGGCCACGCTAAGTACCGAAGGATTTGTGCACAAACAAGCAAAAATTTAGGCCTAATGAACGTGTCCAGGTGAGTTCAAATGTGTCGGCTTTATTTAAGCCCCAAATCCCAGTAAAGTGCCAAGATCCAGGCTCATTTACCATTCCTTGTGTTATAGGAAAGGTAACAATTGGGAGAGCATTATTCGATTTGGGAGCGGCGATTAACGAATGCCAAATCATGCCTATGAAGCCCAGGCGTTAAGAGCATAAAGCCTACTTGGTAGTCTTACGGTTGCTATCGATAGATCATTTCGACATCCGAAGGGAATCATCGAGGACATCTTGGTCCAAGTGAAAGGTTTAGTGTTTCGCCGATTTTACGTGTTGGACATGACCTCCGAAGTGGTGCGCAGACACTTCTCCGATCCTGGACGACCCTTCCTGCGAATGCGAGCACAATGATTAACATGAAGGAAGGAAAGATCACCATGGAGGTTGGTGATCAACACGTTAGCTTCAACATGTATGAAGCTATGAAGCACCCTAACGAGGATTACTCCTTGCTTGGGGTGAATATGCTTGATGTGCTTGTGGATGATGCATGTGTTGATTTCGGCCACACTTTGACCCATCCTACTGACACTCTCTTCGGAGAAGATTATTTTGATGATAGTGCAGGTGCCTATTCGGATATGGGAATGGACATGGAGCTGCCCAAGACCCAAGCTGTTGACATGGAGCTTGGATATCGACTGCCCGTCCATCCCGAGCTACAAGATCCACCGTGAGCACCAGGTGTTTCTCTTCCTGCCTTTTCGATATATATTTGTGCACGTTCTTTGATTTGATTTGATATGTTGTGTTGCATGAATGTGTTGATTAAGTGTGGGGGGGAGAGACCCAACCAGTAGGTTTAGCTGTAGTTAGGTAGGATTTCCCTTTCCGTTTGAATAAAGTGTTTCCCCTTTGTTAGCTCTGTGTTCTTCCTAATAAAGCATGATTAGATTGACGAGAATGGTTGATATGGGATGATTAATTGAATGATTGTGCAAACCGAGTAGGATCCTGTATATTGTGATCTCATTCTAGGCTAGCTCTTTCAATCCTTCATGTTCTATGCAACTTGTCGTTTTGAGCTTCATGCTATATCCACATTTCGTTTTGTCTATTTTTGTTTCGCTTCCTCTGTGTTCGCTACTTTTGTCATGTGGACAATGCCATGTTTAAGTGGGGAGTCGTTCCTTTATATTTTGCATTGTACACCTATTAAAACTTGTGCATAATTTTGTGGGCCCGTTGCTTTTACCGATAAATTTGGACTCAATCAAACATTTTCAAGGCCGTTCTTTTATGCCCTCGCATGCAAAGCCCTTATAAGTTTCAAACTGATACTTGAGTTTTTGTGAAAATGCTCTCCATTCTTCGAACGATAATTGGTTTTGGCAAAAATTTTAACTTTTGAAGTTTTCAAAACAAAGTAAATGGGAGCATGCTAACAAGGTAACATTTTAAGTTTTTAAGTTTTGAGATTGATCATTGAGACAAAACCTTGTTGGAAGGATATTCGAGCCAAAGATTTTTCTTCTATATTTTTGTGTGTGCATCTGCTTAGTTCATGCTTCTCTAGAACTTGTGTCAGTTTTTACTCAAAGCTTGATGGACTAGATTTTTGTGGATATGATAGAGGCGTTCTTTCTTTCAGCCCTTTCCTCAAACACCAACCCCTAAACACCGTTCCCTTGCTAGCCCCTTTGAGCCTTCTTGCTATGAGCATTTGCATTCATTATTTTCAGATGACGTCAATAGTCAGTTTGTTCTATTTTTAGTGAAAAAAAAAGAAAAAAAAAGTTAGTCTTGTTTATTCCAAAAAAGGGATAATAATGTGTATTGAATCCCAAAATGGGATTAGTATCTCAAAAAAAAAACAAAAAAACAAAAAAAACAAAATTTAGTTTAGTAGAGGTCTAGTTTCAGTATAGATTATCGACATCGATCCCTCATTTTATGCCATGCTCATATTTTTCTTTTTCTCACATCATCCATTCATTTAGCCTTCCGCTCATTACAACCCTTAAAGACCTCTTGATCTTCAAATTGGTAGTCCTTGTAGTGGAGAAATAAAATTGATACAAGCCTCATGGTAGAGATGTATTAAGTAGATTGAGAGAAAATATCCCTACTATACAAGTGAGTCGAGCGTAAACATCATATCCCGAGTGATTCTCTCGCTGTTCAATCTCATGTGCTTAAATTCTTTCAATGTTTGTTTTATTAGCACTCTTTCAATTTCTTTGCGTCAATTTCGATAAAGTGGATTGAGTCAATTTTGGTTGTTGTTTGAGCATGGGCAGAATTTTCTTTTACTTTTGTACCTTTTGACTCTTATAAGCTTTGTTCAGAGTACAAAGGTTTAAGTGTGGGATTTGATTGGACCAAATTTATACTATAAATTAGGCCCGCTTTCTTTAGTAATTATGCATTTGTTGACTCACGATCTATGATTTTTATGCTTATTTTGGTCCCGCACATCGAGTTTTGATAAATTGCACATTGTCAAGATTTTGTTGTCAATTGTCATTAATTCTCGCATAATTTTTATGGGACAATTGATCTGCAAATGGGTTGTATTTGTAGGACCAAAGGAGTCAACATTCAAGAAGTCAACACGCCGCAAGATTCACGGGCTAACTAAGACCTCCATTCGCCGCAAAGAAATTAATGGTATTTAATTTATTCGCCGCGACGGTGACTAAACTCATTCGCCATGGCGCGATACAGCCATTCGCCGAAGCTAATGTCGGTAACCCGACTATAAATGGAAATTAATCCACTGCTCGACCCGCCCGCACAACCTCCTATAAAATCTTGCCATTTAGGGAAAAAACAGCGGCGCGACCGGAGGTTAACTTCTTCTTTTCATCTTCTCCTTCGCTTCTAATAGTTTTGTTCTGCTTTTATTTGCAGGTTCACGCCGCACTGCATCACGCCCCATTGTTTCCAGTTTCTTCATCCGTTCCACTGTCCATCATTTGTTGCTGTATCCTTCCCTGTTCGTCGTTGGAATCATGAACTACAGTGATATTCCAACAGCGAAGAGTTCATCCAGAGTTATGGTCGGCTAAGCGTTCCATTCTCTTGAACATGTAGCAAGGATTGGAGTTCACCGAAAGCTTAATAGGGGTAATCACTAATGTCTCAAGTCTAGGTATATTTATGTATAGATCCGAGTTGGAGTATGCATTGATATAGCTAGGTTAGTGTGGTTAATAGTTTTAGCCGTGTGTTGACATTATGTTGAGATTTGGATATTACTTTTGTAGATTTTTCTGTGTCAAAATACATGAAGTCTCATGTATGTTATTCGGATTTTTACACCGATTAATTTGATCTCGCCTAGTTGTGTTTGGTCAAGTTAGCGTGTTATTATCTCGATTAACTTATTGCAATTGTTTATCCAATTTTTCACACTAATGGTTTTAACAAGATTTGACTAATCGAGTTGATTAATCAAATTCTTGGACTTAACGAGTTGTTAAGGTTTACATTTCGAAACTTAGTGGATTTCAAACCCTGAAAATTATTTGAACGATGATAATCCAAGTTGCATTTTCAAGAGAGTTTTAGTAATTTGATTTCACACTTGTTTAATTTCAATCGTTTAGCTTTCTAAAAATTCCAAAAACATTTATTCTTACTTTGGCTTAGTTTAATTTTTAGTTAATCAAATCAAAACCCCCCCTTTTTTTATTGCTTTCATTGCATGCATAATTCAAACATTAGGCTAGTCTAGGATCAATTGGTGCATTGGTTCCTTGAGAGTCGACCCGAGGTTGTATCCTGTATTGCAATCCTTGGTATAAATTTTATTTGACCGGTTTCCAAGGATCAATTCTTAAATTGAACGATAAGCCGCCGATCAATTAGGCAAGATGACTAAATTACCCTTTAAGGGAAAGGGTGAACGAGCGACTGGAGTATTAGACCTAATACATTCAGATGTATGTGGTCCGATGTCCATCAATGCCAGAAGTGGTTGTCTTTACTTCATTACCTTTATCGATGATTATTCTCGATATGGGTACTTGTATCTGATGAGATACAAATCAAGCATTTGAAAAGTTCAAAAATTCAGAAATGAAGTAGAAAACCAACTGGGAAAAGTATCAAGACATTACGATCGATCGTGGTGGGGAATACTTAGACCAATAATTTTGGATTATCTCGTAGATAATGGATTTTATCTCAATGGACTCCTCCGCACACACCACAACATAATGGTGTGGCGAAAGGAGAAATCGAACCTTGTTAGACATGGTACGATCAATGATGGGCTTTGCAAAGTTACCAAAATCCTTTTGGGGGTATGCAATCGAGACAGCTGTTTACTTGCTAAACAGAGTTCCATCAAAGACGGTTGATGTTACTCCATATGAGATGTGGACTAACAAAAGAACCTATCTTACTCATTTGAAAGTTTGGGGTTGTCCTGCTTATGTGAAGCGGACACAGTCAGATAAACTTGATGCAAAGTCTGACAAGTGTTTGTTCGTAAGATATCCTAAAGAAACAATGGGATATCAATTCTACCATACTGAGGAACAAAAGGTGTTTGTTTCAAGCATGCTGTCTTTTTTAGAGAAAGAGTTTCTTTACAAGAAGACGGTGGGAGCAAATTGAGCTTCAAGAAGTTCAAGATGCTCGAACAGACGCAGATCAACTCGTCGAACTCAAACTGCCACTCATACAGATGAAGTAATACCAACCTTCTACAACACACGAAGTTCAGAGGTCACGAGGATACGCCTGCTCTCGAGAGATATGGATTTCTCGTGAATGAACAGAATGACGTATTGCTCATAGAAGATGATGAGCCTACCACCTATGAAGAGGTTCTGACGAGTTCAGAGTCTGAGAAATGGCTTCAAGCCATGAAAGCTGAAATGGATTCCATGTATGAAAACCAAGTATGGACTTTGGTTGAGGCATCCGAAGGAATCAAACCCATAGGGTGTAAATGGGTTTTCAAAAAGAAAACCGACATGGATGGTAATGTAATTACCTATAAAGCAAGGCTTGTGGCTAAAGGCTTTCGTCAAAGATAAGGAGTTGACTACGACGAGACCTTCAGCCCAGTAGCAATGCTTAAATTCATTAGAATACTCCTAGCCATTGCCACTCATTATGATTATGAGATATGACAAATGGATGTGAAGGCAACTTTCCTAAATGGAAATCTAGCTGAGGATGTGTATATGACACAACCTGAGGGCTTCACCTCCTATGATGACGAAAAGGTATGCAAGCTTCAAAATCCATCTATGGATTGAAACAAGCATCCAGGAGTTGGAATATCCGTTTTGATGAGGTAATCAAAGAGTTTGGTTTCTCACAAAATTCGGATGAACACTGTGTGTATAAGAAGGTTAATGGGACTGCAATCGTATTCCTTGTGCTGTATGTAGATGACATATTATTGCTAGGAAACGATGTCTCTATGCTACAATCAGTCAAGATTTGGTTGTCCAAACAATTTGCCATGAAAGACCTTGGTGAAGCAACTTATATCCTTGGGATAAAGATCTATAGAGATAGATCAAAAAGGTTGCTTGGTCTTTCATAATCAACGTATATAGACAAGATGCTAAAAAGGTTTATCATGGAGCAATCCAAGAGAGGGTACCTTCCCGTGTCTCATGGGATAACACTCTCGAAATCTATGTGTCCTAAGACACAAGATGAGAGGATGCGCATGAGTATGATCCTGTATGCATCTGCGGTAGGATCTATCATATATGCAATGCTATGAACGAGACCCGATGTATCATATGCTCTAAGTGTTACGAGCAGATACCAATCGGATCCTAGTGAGGGTCACTGGGTGGCTGTCAAGAATATCCTCAAGTACTTGCGAAGGACTAAGGATGTTTTCTTGATATATGGAGATGGAGATCTCAAAGTGAGCGGGTATACAGATGCCAGTTTTCAATCTGATAAGGATGATTCCAAATCCCAATCAGGTTATGTATTCACCTTTGAATGGCGGACGTTAGTTGGAAGAGTTCCAAACAAGAGACAAGCGCCGATTCAACGACCGAGGCAGAGTATATTGCCGCCTGTATAAAGAAGGAAGGCGGTTTGGATCAAGAAGTTCATTATCGAACTTGGTGTGGTTCCTAGCGATGATGGACCCATACTGATTGTATTGTGACAATAATGGGGCTATTCATGTTTAAAGAACCAAGGTCTCATCAACGATCCAAACACATACTCCGCAGATATCATCTGATCAGGGAGATCATAGGACGAGGTGATGTCCAGATCGAGAGAATTCCCACCTAGCAGAATATTGCTGATCCGTTGATAAAGCCATTGTCACAAAAGAGTTTTGATTCTCATGTACTCGCCTATGGTATTAGATATCAAGGCAATTGGCTTTAGGTGAAGTGGGAGATTGTTAGAGTAGTGCCCTGAAGGCAATCGTCTTTAGCGCATTTTGTACAAATTTGTGTACAGTCTTTATGAATAAATAAAGAAAGGCATATTTCATTAACTTACTGTTCATTATTTATGACTGGATATTGATCTATAAGCAAATTAATGAAGTCCATGATATATGACATAGCATGAAGGAAATTGTGATGTGATCATACTAATGAGATTCCTATCATGTGTAATTATGTCAAGATTCAAATTATCCCTAGTCGTAGGATTATCAAATCGACATGGTGTAATCAAAAGACTAGACATCTCAAGCTCCTTGATTTGATCAAGCGGTGGATCTCGTAAGTCGTAAATATGAGATATTTAGGGTTGAGATGTGGATGCTTACTAGAGGTAGTAAGTACATTGATGACCTGCTATGATATCATCACATGGATGTCATATTCTAATGTCGATGATAATCTCATCATAGAATGGTGCAAGTATCCTTAGACTTGAGGTGCTCAAGGATATCTTGATCTTGATTATGTGCTTTGACTCCATTCCTTGTTGCCTTACGTAGATCGCTCATAGGGTGGTGATTGGGTACAGACTTGAGGTATTCAAGGTAATTAAGTAGCCAATAGAGGATTCACCACTTACGTGATAGCGAAGATGATACCCATAGCCTCTCGTCGAGGTCATTACTGGAAGTCTCGTCGGAGCATATATGTCATGAAGAATGTCTTCATTGACATATAAAGTAATGAGTCCCAGGACAAGAACTGAAATCACTTGGACTAGATTTGACGTAGTCATTCTAGTTAAGAGTTGACACATTGCCCATACTCATAACCAAGTGGGGTATAGCATGGTGAAAGGACGAATTGCACGGTAATTGTCTATGGAAAGGTTCGTGATATGGTTCACGATGAATACATGTTCATTCGTCAAACCAATTACTTTCCGGTCAATTGGGGTTCATGATGTGTTGCTAGATACCGCTCATGACTTGCTCATATTAAGTGTTAATCTAAGTGGCCAACATAACCGGGAACCTAATGGGTCACACGCATAAGAGTGTCTCGGAGAATTCGTAAAATAGTTTTAGACAGAGTTCCAATATATGGAGAGCAAACGGATTAAATAGATCCCGATGAGATCGAGATATGTCCCGATGAGATCGCGACATCGATATTGCTGAAAAACGTTTTCGGGAGTTTTTCCCATACCGGGACCCGGTAGGTCGGTAAGACCGACCCTAGTGTGACTGGACCACTTCAGCATTTATTTATATATATATATATATGTTGTGTACGTGGATGAAGGAGGAAGAGGACTTATCATTTTAGCTTTATATATATATATATATATAAGGCTAACGTGGAAGCTTGTCCACCATAAGCCTTTAATGTGTCTTTAAGAGTTAAAAGACACATGGCAAAATGAAAAAAAAAAAGGAGATGATCTTTGGCTTTGGAAGTGAGTGGAAAAGAAGAGGGGTTTAAGAAAGAGTTTCTAAAATCCTAAGTCTTCTTAAGATCTCCATCAACGATCTCAAGCTCTTCATCTTCCTTCATCATCTTTGATTCAAGCTCTCCAAGAACAAGGTAAGATCTAGCAGTCTTCAACTTGTTCTAGTTATTCCCAGGTCAAAGGGTTTGTCCCGGTTAGGTTCTCCGATCTCTGCGTGGATACCGTTAGAGACGGTCTCCTTTGGCCGTTATGGTTTGAGTTTGTTGTATAAACACATGGATCCTGGCTTTCGGGAAGGTCCCGGAATAAAAATTTTTGTTTTTCGCACCGTGGGCATGTGATGCTCACACCGGGATTTTCCTACAGTTTTCAGATTTCTCGGCAAGGAAAATTTTCATTAAATTTGGAAAAGAGTACAAAATCCCATCGATCGTCGATCGATATAATTCGCTAGGTTGCCAAGACGAGATCCTTGGAACCATAGCTCGACCTCGACCATCGATCGATCGGGTTGTCAAGACAAGATCCTTGGAACTATCGATCGACCTCGACTATCGCTCGGTCAGGTTGCCAAGACGAGATCCTTGGAACCATCGCTCGGCCTCGACCATCGATCGATCGGGTTGCCAAGACAAGATCCTTGGAACCATCGATCGACCTCGACTATCGCTCGGCCAGGATGCCAAGACAAGATCCTTGGAACCATAGCTTGGCCTCGACCATCGATCGATCGGGTTACCAAGACAAGATCCTTGGAACCATCAATTGACCTCGACTATCGCTCGGCCAAGTTGTCAAGACGAGATCCTTGGAACCATCGCTCGACCTTTACCATCGATCGATTGGGTTTTCAAGACAAGATCCTTGGAACCATCGATCGACGTCGACTATCGCTCGACCAGGTTGCCAAGACGAGATCCTTGGAACCATAGCTCGGCCTAGACCATCGATCGATCGGGTTGCCAAGACAAGATCCTTGGAACCATCGATCGACCTCGACTATCGCTCGGCCAGGTTGTCAAGACGAGATCCTTGAAACCATAGCTCGGCCTCGACCATCGATCGATTGGGTTGCCAAGACAAGATCCTTGGAACCATCGATCGACCTCGACTATCGCTCGGCCAGGTTGCTAAGACGAGATCCTTGGAACCATAGCTCAGCCTCGACCATCGATCGATCAGATTGCCAGGACAAGATCCTTGGAACCATCGCTCGGCCTCGACATCGATCGACATAGCTCGGCAAGGTTGCCAAGACAAGATCCTTGGAACCTTCGCTCGATCGACATAACTCGCCAGGTTGCCAAGACGAGATCCTTGGAACCATAGCTCGGCTTCGACCATCGATTGATCTGGTTGTCAAGACAAGATCCTTGGAACCATCGATCGACCTCGACTATCGCTCGGCCAGGTTGCTAAGACAAGATTCTTGGAACCATAGCTCGGCCACGACATCGATCGACTACGTTTGGCCAGGATCCCAAGATAATCTCGGATCGCTCGACCTCACTGTTACTCGGCCTAATTCACCCGATCGACGCACATCGAACGCACTCATTCACGACCTTGCTATTTGAAAGGATCGTCTAATCTCTAACACATAAAAGAAGTAATGAAAAACGAGCTTCCATTTCTTTGAATTAAGCTCTGGTCACAAGCTCGACCAGATGAGCCTCACAAAAGGAAAAACAATCACTTTGATCCTTCCGGAGGAGAGGAAGGGCCAGCAATAGGAGCAGTCGGGTCGGTAGAGGAAGGACCAGCAGTCGAATGAGGAGGAGAAGACAGCGGAGAGAATCCTCTTCCTCTTCTGAGCTGAGGTCCAGCTCCTCATCTGGAACAAAGGTCCGCTCTCCCTCGGCTCTCTCCCTTATTTCCTCCAAAAAAGGCCAAGAGCAGCGGGAAGCATCGGCTCTGAATAATCCTCAAACGAAGGACACTCCGACCCGCCAGGAATGTGAACCTCATGACATCTCTTAAGGATCAAAAGGGTTAAATCACAAGCGAACTTTAAGCACTCCCCATGTAGAAACCGCCTTTTCCACTGCTTGATCGCCTCAACCCTCTGCTCTTTGACGGAGCATCGCAGCTCTCTCAACATATCCTCGATCCTATGTTTACCCTCCACTGCTGCATGAGAATCCTGAAGGAATTTCTTACTACGCTCCTGCTCTGTCTTCACCTCCTTCTTCAAGCCCTCACACTCCTCAGCCAGCCTGTCCCTTTCCAAAATCACCCCGTCTCTCTCCAAAGTCACCCTATCTCTCTCCTCGTCACCCGTAATGAGTTGAACCTTCAAAGCGCTCCTCTCCTCCTCCCAAGACTTCTCCTCCTCCTCCAAGGAAGATAGTTGAGCATGGAAGACATCTCTCTCTTCCTTAATCTCCGAAAGCTCGCCCTCAAAGCCTTCACCTGCTCAAGGAGATCGTGGACTTCCCGGTCCAGCGATTGATTAATCCTGTCGAGATTCTCCATAAGTTGATGCATCGTGGTGGACATCACCACACTTCTTACACAGCTACGGATGAGACGGGGCCCTAACTCCTGATTGTTCAGCGAGCCCATGAGCTGCTCGTCCATGGGGGGAGCGATCCTCTCAGCAATGTGAAGGGACACCTCGAAGTCCCCAATCGATGCAGTTTTAGCCAAGCTAATCGCAGGCTCCCACTGTTCGGCGTCAGTTGCTCGCCCTTTCCCCTTGCTTCCTCTCTCCTTCTCTTTCTTGCCTTGACTCGATGGGCCGGACGGTAGGTCAGCAAGCCGAACAATCCTCTTCCTCTTAAGAGGTGGCTCCACCTCCTCTCCCTCCTCCTCTTTCGAACCCGCTCGGCCCGCACTCACTGGCACGATCGGCAATGATGCCGACAAGACAGGATGGTCTTCAATGGGCGGAGGGGTCAACAACATTGTAGAATGGCCTGGCTCCACTGACGGAGCGGCACCTTCACCGGTCTCTGCCTCCTTCCTCTTTTTCGTCCCTTTGGCCTGCTTTTTGGATTTAGGGGGAGGGGAGGACTTGGCAAAATCTTCTACCCTCGCCATGGCTGCACAGCAATAAAACAGGTCAAAAAGCGAAACCAATACTTAAAAATACAACAAATAATTCAACCACGAGGGGTCAACCAGACGGTGCGGTTTCCTCTCCTAGCTCGCTAATTTGTGGCGGGGGGTCAATTAGCAAGGAATCGGCCGAGGCCCCCCCGTGATATCCCAGAATGAGCCGAGCGAAGTCGTATCGGCCGAGCCCCTTTTTGCGACCAACCACCTCCCACTCCTCTCTACTAAGAGATATGCTCGACGTGTCATTCCACCGCTCGGCTAAAGGATATCTCCATGGCTGGGACTTGAAGGAGGATCCTGGGGGCTTCACAAAAAAGTACTTCGTCCGCCAAGAAGTAATTTTTGAGGCCGTTCCGGCAGGACGGTATCGGGCATCCCTATACTGCAAGTGAGGGATCCCTGCCTCAGAGCTCGAACTCTGATTCATTCTCAAAAAGTGGTGCAGGATGCCGACCGAAGGCAGACAACCAAACTGATGGCACAGCAAGGCCAAACCATTAATGAACCTCCACCTATTCGGAGGAATCTGACTTGGCATCAGTTGGTAGTCAGCGCACACCTCGTCGATGATCAGGATATATGGAAGCCTCATACCACCGACCGAAAAGAAACTATCGAAACAGCAATATACCCACTCAAGTTATTGTGGATTCGTTCATTTTGCAAGGCCAACCTAGGCCCCCAGGACATAGGGATGTTAAATCTAATAACCGATCGATTCAACTCCCCCACGGTCATTGTTGATTCGTTTCTCGATGGTACCTCCACGACCAGCCCATCCTTCTGTTCTCTCGTCGAGATTTCTTCAACATCTCTTACCCCTGACACCGCCGTTACTTTGAGCGCCCCGACTAGTTGGGCGACCATACTGACGGCTTCGCCCCTAGGGCTAACTACGCTTCTAGAACTGGCTGACGACATGCTTGTTAAGAAGAAATCTTTGAGAAAATTTTAGAGGAGGAGACGAGAAAAAAGGACGTACCTATTTGGTGATTTGAGGTTGGAAATTTGGACAGCGGTTGAAAGAAAACTCCAAAAACTGTGAGCAAGAAGATGCAAATGAAACAAGGAGAAGGCCAAAGAACAAAACAAGCGTAAAGAAAATCTGCAGTCTATCGACCTTGCGTACTTATAGAAGATCGGTCGAGTGGACGCTCCAATCAACGCTCGACGCATGGAGAAAATCTGAACCAAGCCCAGACGCGTGGTAGAATCTGAGCCGAGGTGAATTAGGGTTAATCAAAATTCGAAGTGGCGCTACAGTTGAAAGGACGTACGGGACAGCCACACAACGGTTACAAAAACGTTTCGTCTTAGACTCTGAAAATCTGTCAGAGGGCACGCGCCGTCAGTAATGATTAAATAAAGTACCTTCACGCGTTCAGCGTAGATGTTTGACTGAACTCTCTTGGTATGAGCTGCCACGCAATAAGTGTCGATGTCGACCGATCGGAACACTCAACCGATCGATCCCAGCAAGAGCGGTCATGCGCTACCCGTGGATATCCGACCGATTGAGCCTACCCCGAGCCGTCCCATAGATGAGCTGCAAAGTCCTTATATACTCCTTCGACCCTTCTACTTGCTCAGACTCGAGGAGTAGGGGGCTTATGGTTGGGTCGGTCGTGCTAGGCCTAAACCCACTCAAGATGACCCATAGACCGATCGATCAACTCTTCAAGGATTGATCCAATTCCTATCGATTACACTAGGCCCAAGCCCTAGTCCACGTATCCACGACCCACTAGCATGTGGAAGTCTCCCATGCATACGTAAAGACCTAAACCTAGCTTCTATTCCATATATAAGGTACGATGTTGCCATAATTCAGGTACATAATCAGAACCCTAGCCTCTCTGTTCTTAGCTATCAAACCCTCACCAAAAAGACTAACTTGAGTGTCGGAGGGGCCTGCCGGTTATCAACCCCGGCGTGCCTTGCTTTGTTTTGCAGGTATTCTCTCATTCTAGACGACAATCTCATGGATTTGAATAACAACGTCCAGCCTCACCAGAGTCAGGCTGAATCAATATATTTATTAATGGATACCAATTAAACCTATAAATATTAAATATTTTCTTTTACTAATTCAATCGGTGCGGTTTTTAAAATAAATAACGAATGATGTTTTTATCGGAGAAAATATCATCCCACTTCGATTAGTTAAGTGTAACCATTCATGTAAGCTGCAAAAGAAACTAGTGAAGCTACTCTAACCGACATGCCAAATTTATAATTCCAAGATCCCCATTTTGGTGTAATCAACAGTAATTCACCAAATTAATATGTCGTTATTCATGCACAAAAAATTATAAAATGACATTTTTGACCATTTTATTATTTACATATCTTTTTATACCCTTATCACATTTTGACATATTCACATAATTTGTTAAGTAATTAAATTTAAAATATATATTACTTTAAACAAAATATATTTTTAAAATGACACTAATATTAAATATATTTTAGTGTTTATTTATAATTATTATTTATAAGTGATATAAATTCATTGTTAAAATATTTTAATAATAAAAATAAATTTAAAATAAAAAGCACGTAAACTTAAAAGTAAAATAGACCACAAAATTGATTTAAAAATTAAAAGCCAATCGAAAATGCTTGAAATTATAACAAGACTAAAATAAATTATAACTACAACCAAACTCGAGATTACAATCAAACTAAAATTACAACAATATTAATTTTATATGTTAAATAAAGAATACATTAATTAATTACGAATAATAATTTATTTTAATTTTTATAAATAAAATAAATTCTCAATAATGAAAATGTTATCTTCACCATAGTACATGATTTCAACCACATCAAGACCCCAAGGGGCACACAGGGAAGAAGATACCAAACTCCAGGGGTACGTTGTATCAAACAAACAGACATCTTTGATAACCAAAGACCAACAAGGATCAAAAGAACTTTAGGTTTTAGGTATAATGGTTGAGTACATAAGCCCTTTCTCTCCACGGGCACAAAACTCAAGGCATTCCTCTTAGAAACCTTAAACTCACCAATCTTTCTCTGTTAAACTATGACTTTAATCAGGATCTGTTCTACATAGTCTTAGACTGTTGACAATCCCAGACTATCTACTAAGACGTTTTGATACACAGGATCCTCACGAGAAGGCAAGTGTAGAGCATATTTGTCTCTGTGTATGGCTGACAAGCTATATTATTCAAAACTTAAGCTATATTATTCAAAACTTAAGCAAGCGCCTAGGGCTTGGTATGAAAGGTTAAGTACTTTTCTAACTCAAAATGGTTATATTCGTGGTAAATTTGATAATACTTTGTTTATAAAACATGTTGATCAAGATATGTTAGTTTGTCAAATATATGTTGATGATATTATTTTTGGTGCTACTAATGAATCTTTGTGTAAAGAATTTAGTGATTTAATACAAAGTGAGTTTGAAATGAGCATGATGGGAGAACTTAAGTTCTTTCTTAGACTGCAAATCAAACAATTCAAAGATGACATCTTCATTCACTAATCCAAGTATACCAAAGAGCTTCTAAAGAAGTTTAACATGGAAGGATGCAAAGTTGCAGCAACACCTATGGCATTAAATTTGATTTTGGAAAAATTTGAACATGAAGAAGATGTTGATCTAAAGCTTTATAGAGGTATGATCGGCTCTCTTTTATATTTAACTACTTCTAGACTAGATATAATGTTTGCTACGTGTCTTTGTGTTAGATTTCAATCTTGTCCCAAAATTTCTCATTTGAGTGCTTGCAAAAGAATTTTTAAATATTTGAGTAAAACTATTAATCATGGTTTATGATATCTTAGTTGTGAATCTTTTGACTTATATGCTTATAGTGATGCTGACTATGGTGGTTGTAGGGTAGATAGAAAAAGCACTAGTGGCTTATGTCATTTCTTAGGATCATCTTTGATTTCTTAGGCTAGTAAGAAACAAGTAAGTGTAGCTATTTCCATTGCTGAATCTGAATATGTAGTAGCTGGAAGTGCATGTGCCCAAGTTCTTTGGCTTAAACATCAATCGCTTGATTATGGTATTGTGGTTAAAAATATTCCAATTTATTGTGATAATACCAGTGCAATTTGTTTGAGTAAAAATCCAATTTTGCATAGTAGAACAAAGCATATTGAGATTAGATATCATTTCATACATGATCATTGTTTGAAAGGTGACATTTGTTTGAAACATGTATCTTCTAATGATCAATTGGCTGACATATTTACAAAACCTCTTAAAGAAGAAGTGCTTGTGAACATTAAATTGAAACTTGGTATGTGTGATTTGAACTCTATTGGTTGATTGTAATTTTCAGCATACACTAGCACAACAAAATGGTCAAAATATAAGGCAAATCTACAATTCCTTCTGAGAATACATCATCATGAACTACGTTTAGGCTAAAATGTGATTTTTCTAGAGTTTAGAAATATTCCAGTCGACTAATTGGAGTTTAAGTCGAATGAGGTTGAGGAATTAATTGAGTAATTTTTGATTGCTTGTTGACTATTGCTTTGGAATAAATTGATTAAGTGTTTCCAGTCGAAATATCACAGCACTAGTCGACTAATAGTCTTCGACTAGTTGGCTAATACACATATTTTTTTCAAACCAGTTGACTAATCATCTTCGACCAGTCGACTAGTTTTATGTAAATCAACCCCCACCTCTTAATTATATTAGTCGACTAATGCAGTACCAGTCGACTATAAGTCATCTGGGTCTCTTTAAAAACACTATTTTTACCCAAATCTCCGAAAAGCCATCATCTTCTCCTTAGAAAATTCTTCTTCCTAGTCGACTACTCTTCTAAGATTTCTTCAAATCCACCATACCCATCATCAATCTTCTTCCAAAAATACAAAACCCACTCATCAATCCTTTAGATCATCTCTCTTTTCTCTACAAATCTCTTTTCGACACTCACAACCCTAACTTTCGTAATCAGTCTCTATACCTCTAAATCATTCAAATCTTTCACAATGGCTCCAAGAAAAGCTTCAGGCAAAGGCAAGCAAACTGAAACTGCACCTCAATGTCCAAGAGTTCATGGCTCATCTTCAAGGGGCAGATTTGAGAGAGAGAACGAAGTGATTGATCCACGGTTCGTCTCAAGAGAAGCTCAAAATATATATTATATGTAAGTACAAGTCGACTTGTACTACTGATACGTCGACTTGTTCTTGAAAAGTCCCGATAAGTCGACTTGTACATTGGATAAGTCGACTTATTTAAGGATTCGCATTGTTTATTCGCGCCCTAAAGGCAATCCCTTTAGCGCTTTTATTCACAAATGATGCGATGAATGAATAAATAAAGAAAAGGCATTCTTCATTAATTTGATATTCATAAACATTGTTTATGAATTGATTGATCTTTAATCAGATTAATGAAGTCCATGATATATGACATAGCATGGAGGAAATTATGATGTGATCATACTCATCGAGATTCCTATCATGTGCAATTGTGTCAAGATCTAAATTCTCCTAGTCAAAGGATTAATGAGCTGGACATCATTAATCCGGATAGACTAGCACATGTCATATTCCTTGATTGGATCAGCGGTGGATCTCGTAAAGCGTAAATATGAGATATTTAAAATTGACATGTGGATGCTTACTAGCGGTAGTAAGTTCATTGGATGACCGCCATGAGATCATCACATGGATATCTTATCTAGTGTCGATGATGATCTCATCATAGCAATGGTGCAAGTATCCTCAGACTTGAGGTACTCAAGGATATCTTGATACCGATTCGTATTTTGACTCCATTCCTTGTTGCCTTCGGAGGTAACTCATAGGTGGTGCTTGGAGTACAGTTTGAGGTATTCAAGATAATTGAGTAGCCAATAAAGGATTCACCACTTCGGATTAGCGTAAGAGATACCCAGCCTCTTCGTCAGATCATTACTCGGAAATCTCGGCGAGTGAATATGTCATGGAGAGTGTCTTCATGGACATATAGAGTAATGAGTCCTAGGACGAGATCTGTTATCACTGGGCTAGACTCGCCTAGTGAGAGTTGACACTTTGACCATACTCATAACCAAGTGGGGTATAGGATGGTGAAAGGACTAATTGCACAGTAATTGTCTATGGAAGGGTTCGTGATGAATACATCAAACCGATTACTTTCCGGTCAATTGGGGGTCATGATGTGTTGCTAGATACCGCCATGACTTGCTCAGATTAATTGTTAATCTAAGTGGCCAACATAACCGGAACCTAAAGGATCACACGCTTAAGAGTGTTTGAGAGAATCAGAAATAGTAATGGACGAGTTCCAATTATGGAGAGCATTAGGATTAAATGGATACCGATGGATTGGGATATGTCCCGATGAGATCGCGACATCAATATTGCTAAGAAAGGTTTAGGAGTTGTTTCAAGATCATAGGGCCCGAAAAGGCGTAGGACCAAGGCCCAGTTGGATCGACCTTAGCATTTATATTCTAATTAATTAATTAAGTAAATTAATTAATTATTTATTATATAAATTGGACATGTGCACGTTGGAAACTAAAGGGAGAAGAGATGATAGCTTTTGACTTTTCAAAAGCTTAGTTTATTTATTAAATAATGAATGGTTAAGAACCATTCACGTGGATGGCCTTCTCTCCAAGCATAAAGTCTTCTTTTAAGAGTTAAAAGAAAAACTTAAGTGGGCTTGGTGGTGTGGTCGACGGTTGTAAAGAGGAAAAGAAGAAATGGAAGCTTAAGAGTTAAGTTTCCTTTGAAAATGGTTTTCATGTCTTCTTCTTCAAGCATCATCACTTCTCTTCTTCTCCAAGGCAAGGTCCAACGTGAATCTCAAGCTCTCCGGGGATGAGGTAGGGTCTAGCGACTCTTAATCTGTTCTAGCTATTCCCGTCAAAGGGTTTGACTCGGTTAGGTTTTCGATCTCTGCGTGGATCACCTTTAGAGATAGTCTCTTTTGGCTATTTAGGTTTATGTCTTCATACGGATACCTGGATCCTGGGTTCGGGAAGGTCCCGGGAACAAAAATTTTTGTTTTCCACTGCCGGTACATGTGATGTACCTCCCGGGATTTTCCTACATTATAAGGTATTGAAAACCGAAGTTCTTATCCCCTCTATGCGGTTTGATTAGGTTTAATTGGATCATAGTGAATATACGGAGTTGTTTACTGAAATCACGAGTTTTGGTTTGAGAGATTTTCTGGGTAATTCGGATGATATATATGAAGATTTGATTAGAGAGTTTTATGCTAATCTTGTTGTGGTTATAAACAATGTTGATAATGGAGCAGTTTTGAAATTTAGTATTCAAGGAAAAGAAATTTTTATCTGTGAAGAAAATTTGTGTATTTGGTTTAAGTTTCCTAGAGGAGGAGTTAGGCCTAGAGCTTCCTTCTTAGATTTGAATATTTTGAGGCATGCGAATGGAGATACTGATGAGGAAGCTGACAAAAATTTTGGTTATACTAAAGAAAAAGGAGATGATTTGCTTGGTAGGTTATGTTATGATGATTCCTCACCTTATGAGGCAATGGATTTGCCATTGAATTATCGCTTGTTACACTATGCTATTAATAGAGTAGTTTATCCAAAGAAAGCAAACAACAATCATATTACATCTTTGGATAAAGAAATTCTTTGACACTTGGAAGAAGGGCAGAAAATTAATTTTTCGAGTCTGATTATTCAGATGATGAGGAAAAAGGCAAATTTATTAAGAGGTGAGCTTAAGGGAAAAACATGGACACATAAAGGAATGTCGTATGGAGCTTTAATTACTTATATTTCAAAATTACAACGATGTAATTTTGAGTTCCTTTGATCATTATCCATATCCCCAAAGTTGGCGGTTTACACCCTACGATTTACGGAGTATGAAGTTGGATAAAACTGTTGAAAAAGGATGGGTGTATTCATATCATGTAGAGAAGCTTGGATTGACTTTAGAAAGTGAACATCAAGTGCCTAAGAGACAACGTTCAAAACGGGCAAGTGATCGACTAAGTAGTTCAAGGCCAAGTAATGTGAGGAGGAGTGAAGTAACTCAAGAAGATGTCCAAGAACTCAAAGATCAAATGGAAAAAGTAAATATGCGTTTGGATCTTCTACACGAGATGCTCATCCGCTTGGAGAAAACCATGAAGAAAATGTTTGACAAATTAGGTTGTAGGAATGATGATGTCTCTCCTTCTTCATGATTGTTGTATTTGCTCTAAGACCAACATTTCATAGTTGTTTTTATTTTCTTGTTTGTGATTTGCATTGTTGCATTTTACTCTTGTGGTTTGTATTTTGACAACTTGATACTCTCCTATATGATCCTTTGTGTTGGTATGTGAATGTGTGATTTGCATATTCTTTTACATGTGTGTTATACTGTTTTGATCATGACAAAAAGGGGGAGATAAAATTATTGTGTGTTTAAAAAAATTGTTGTTGGGCAAAATGGTTGTTGGGCGGAATAAAATTATAGGCAATTGTTCCATAGCATGTGCAAATTGTTCCACTTTGGTAAATTGTTGTTAACACTTTGACATTAACATTATGGATTATGGAATTTGCAATAATTTTTGGTTTCAATGATTAATTGATTAAGGGGGAGACAATCTAACTAACTTGACAAGGCATCAAAAACCTTGATCAATTTTCTTTGTTTTCAATTTCTTAAACAAATTCTAAATGTTTTGTCATTATCAAAAAGGGGGAGATTGTTGGACCAATGGTGGTTGACAAATTAAATCCTTCTATGTTTTGATAATAATAAAATGTATAGAATTGGTTAAGAAATAATTTCAGGTATTTTGGATTAATATTCAAATAAAGGATTACGACAAATCAAGTTTGAAATAGACAACGTGCAAGAGATTATGGATGAAGATTTCAAATTCGTAACCCAACAAATAATATTGAAGATCAGGCAAAATCTGTCATGAGATCCATATTAGTCGATCAACAGGTTACCAGTCGACTAATAATTATCATATCTGTTATGTGGAGTTTAGACAAGTCGACTAACACGTTACAAGTCGACTAAAAACAACAGACCTGTAGGTTGGATTCATGGACTAGTCGACTATCATCACACTAGTCGACTATTCGAAGAACGGAGCAAAAATGTAAGTGATAGTCGACTGATGCTTTGGAGACAAGTTGACTATAAGGTACTAGTCGACTATTACATCTCGACTAGTTGATTATAAGGTGCAGCTGAACAAAATTTGACCAAGTCAATCGATTACAAATAGGAAGAAAATCATATTACAACCGCTATGAGCAATATACAACGGATAGAAAAATTCCACAACGTCTAGAAAGCATTTGGAAGCCTGCCAATAAATTGTGGAACATCAAATGATCGTATATACAAGTCAAAAGTGAAGAAAAGTCACATAGTTCCATATTTGCTCTAAATTTTGTTTTTAGTTTGTTTATAATTCTACTCAGCTGTACTGAGCATTATCATTTCAATTCTCTATCTTTCTGATTATTGTGGTTTGAGTAATTAGAGGAGAATCACTTGTGAGGTAGAATTTGTGCCGGAAGACAAATTGATTGTGAGGTGTAGCTTGAGCCGAAATTCAAGTGGTGTAGATAAGTTCACACTGAGCTAAAAAGTGTATAATAAAGTGTTTTGCCAAAATCCTAAGTGGGAGCTTAGGTAGAGGACGTAAGTCTTAACACCGAATCTCTATAAAAACAATGTTTGCCTTTCTTCCCCATTCTCTTCATTTAATTTGATTAATTGTTAGTGTGTATTAATTGTTGGTTTTGTAGAACTTTGCGAAAAAGATTCAAAAATCTATTCAACCCCCCTTCTAGATCGTTTTCAATATGCAATCAACTATAGGCGTGCAAATTATGATGGTTTTATACTGGAAAAATTCGGAAGCACCCACTCAGGTTAACAGGGAACGAGATCCATTTAAATAGTATCCGCGATGAAAAGACAGTGAAAGAAGCAACATGAGGGAAATCAAAAGCAAACGCAGAGTTGCACAAGCAAGCAATCACACACATACGGATATAACACCAATCTGAACTAGTGGACTAAATAGGCAACAAAGATAAAGCAGGTCATGCTCGGGAGTTGTTAAAGAAAGCACAAAGGAAAGAATCGCCTTCCTTGTCTTTTCCTTCACAGTGGTCTAGAAAAGCTATATAAGTTTGCAGGACTGTGAGGACAACAGCAGCAGTTGCTGCAAGAAATGTGAAAAATGTCCACGGACTACTAAAATGAGTATGTATCCACTTAGCCATCCAAGTCCTGATCTTGCTCTTGGAATGTACTTCAATGCCTTCTTTAGTGATAAAAAAAGCATAGGGGTTAGGTACCAGATCCTGGGCTATTTCATTGAAAAGTTCTACAACTTATTGGTCACTGCCAAGAAGGTTGAAGACTACACCTTCCGATCGTAATTCCTTCACTTCTTCAGCTTGATCGATCAAGGAATCCATGAAGCATATATAAGAAGTGAGACCACAAAGATCATCTGGTGCATCAGGGCTAGCTTAATAAGCCATTAAATTTAAAAGCATGGACTTGGTTGTGTCATCCATCATGATTTTGGGAAGGAAGAGCAATCCAGCATCAGGTGTTGATATGAACTTGATGTCCGTGAAATATTCACCGGTAATGGCTTCAAGTGAATCCCCAATGTCCTAAGCTCATTGGCTGCAGGATATGAATACCAATCATGGGGTTTGCTTTTGAAAGACCGTCTCATCAGATCTTTTGTGTTGATGTATTTGGTAAGGAAAATATCAAGAAGATGAAGAGGTTGATAGTCATTTTTGGGCTTTAGAACTGGTTCTAGCTGGTCAGTTTGATTTGCTGTTCCTTTCTTGGATATATTCAATCGGTCTATGATTTTTTAATAATATTTAACAAAAAGCTTGGCAGTAGCTCGTATGCAGGTATAACGTGGAGACCAAACACCGCGATTGCTTCTGACGAAGTTGTTAATTAAATCCTCTCCATCATTGCCCTCGAACCTTAAGCTCATTAGCTTCTTTAGCACTATATAAGCAAGTTGGTTCTCTAGTGTAACATCTCATCACCGATAGAAAGGGTAAATTGGTCATTTAGGACGGGTTAGGAGTGTGGAAACATAGCTCGGCATATTCATGATATTATGGTCGCTAAATATATATGAATGGCAATTTTTGCATATGCACATAACAATAATTGTACATGCATTCATGACATTTTCCGACATATGTGTTTATTATGGAAAAATATGATTTAGTGCGTGGAAATTGAATTGGAGTGGATTTTTGTGTGTTCTACATTTTTGTGGAATTTTGGAAATTTTTCTGAAATTTTTTGAAAACTTTTCGGACCGAAAAAATTGCCAAGTGGCGGACTGATTGCATTTTCGGTACTGGAAATGACTGTCCAATGGCACTGAAAAATTAGACACATGATTTTAGGATTTATTACTTTGAGCCATTGGAATTTGGGAGAGAAATTGGACTAGAAATTGTATTGTGATTGTTTTGAGATTTATGGGTTAATGGTATTGAAAATTGATTTGGAAAGTGAAATTTGTTGTTTTAGAATTTTGGAGAATTTTGGGAAAATTTTCTGAAAATTTTGGGGGTAACTTTTTGGACTAGGAAAAATGCCCAGTGGCAAACCAAATGATAAACGGTAGCAGCATTTACTGTCAAATAACATTGAAATTTTTGATACATGACTTTAGGAATTATTGACAAGTGTTATTGAAAATTAGGAGATAATTGGATTAGAATTTGGAGATTAAATAAACTTGTTATTGGATGGACCAATTGGAGCAATAAGAAAGTGGCATGTGGCAAGTGACATGTGTCACTTGCCACACCACTTCTTATAAAGTGAAAGACCCTCCCTTTTTGTCTGTTTTCCACGATGCTTTTCATTTCAAAGGGCTTTGGTGATTTGTTTTGGCTTTTCTCCACTAATTTCGTAGCTCCTCTCTTCCTCTTCTCCATGGGTTTTGATCTCCTCCAACTTTAAGCCTAGCTCTCATCTCTTACTTGCTTCCTTGTCACCTTACTCTCTCTTTCTCACTATAAAAACGCTATCTCTACCTCTTTTGGAGATGATGAACGTGGGTTGTTTGGGGAGTTAGGGATTTGGGGTACTCTTGAAGATCTTGAAGAAATCAAAGCTTAACCAAGTTTGTTTAGCTTCTAATGTCATAGGTATGGTTAATTTCAGTAAATATGATGAGTAACTTGAGGATCTTGATGCTTTGATTTTACAAGGTTTATGTATATGTCTTGGGTGATGAAATATTTATGTTCATGTCTTGTTTTTGGATATATAGGATGAGTAATAATGCATGTAAGGGTATATAGAGGTCTAGAAATTGAATGAGTTCTAAAGGGGTGATTAGATGAGTGTAGAACATTGCTTATTAATGGATATGTATATATGCTCTGTTTTTGGTTAATGATAAATTCTAGATCATGCTTTGTTTGTGATTGGTTTATTGAGTTGAATTAGGTATGGAATGATGAGGAATTGTAATGGAGGAGATGGTTAAGGTATAAGGAGGTATAAGATGAGTTAGATGTAAAGATTGAATGAATGGTGGCAAATCTGGAAAAATTTTGCAGCAACTTGATCTTAAGTATGCTTCAATGTATTGGCCATAACTTCTTCTATGGTTAAGAAATTGAAGTGATTGTTGGCTGAAATTAAACTTGAGAAGTTTGGTTATATTTTATGTGAAGGAAGTGATGCTAAATTGTGCCTTGAAGGAGCTTGAATTTGGCCTTGAAAGTGAGTTGTAAGTGCTGTATGAACAGGAATCCGAACCTTGTGACTTGAAACTTTGATGATTTTTTTAGGTTGATTTGGATTGAATTTGCTAATTTGGTCTTCATGAAACTTGAAGATGTTCTTGTTATCTTTCTATCACCACTAAGTATGAAATTTTTCGATGTCTAGGTTGAGAGTTATGACCTGTTGACTTTCAGATGTTAATAGGCTTGGTACTGGAAAATGTGTTACATATATGTTTGGCAGTGACTGTACATTGAAGCTAAAGTATGGACTGTTGTGATTCTACTTAGCTCAAGTGGTCTTATGGAAAGTTGTAAAGGAATGAATTAACTTTAAAATGAGGTATAGTATGTTAATTTTGGATGTGTGGATTGTAAATTATGATTTTGTAAAGTTTTGATGTGGTTTAGGTTCTATGGTGACTTAACACTCTTAAACAGGGCAGCCACATTAATGGACATTTTGAGCTAGGTAGAGATGGAAATTGCTTCTAAGTCCTTCATGAGAATTGTAGTATGTTGTCTGATCTTTTCATGGGTATAAAGTATGGATTTTTTGGCCATTTGAGTAGGGAATTATGATTTTTAGAAGATTGTATACTGTTCAGGGTGACACATGTGGGCAGAAACTTTTCTTGAAAATTTGATGTATTTCTAGGTTGAATTTGCTTCCATATTATTCATGAAAGTTGTAGAAAATATTTTGATCTTTCTTTTGACATAAATTTTGGAATTTTTGGCAGAAGGAATGGAAAGTTATGATTTTTACAAAATGGTATACTGTTTTGGGAAACATTGTTCAGGCAGTAACTTTGGTTGCATTTTTTGACACCCTTAGAGATAAAATTGGTTTTTATGTCCTTCGTAAAACTTGTAGAGCTCTCTTTTATCTTGAAATTGATACCACGTTTGTCTAATTTGGAGTCCGGAGTAAAGAGTTATGACTTGTGAAAGTTGGGATATCGACAGAAGAAAGAATAAAGCTTCCAGTCGGTCATTGTAGTCGACCTAGTCGACTACAACCTCCGACTAGTCGACTAGGACATGTATTTTTCCTAAACTGATCTCTCTCCACTCTTTTGTTTATAACTTTTCTGTCCGACATCTGATTGACCTGATTCTTGAGGCATCGGAGTCGTGAAATATTTAATTTCATTTTTATGTGACATTGAGAAATTTTAGAGATGAAATTGACGGGGATTGATTAGGTCGAAGTGAGGGGACCGGGTAATTATTTTTCTGGTCCATGCTTTAGTTATAATTGGACCTATAGAGGTCCGAATTGAGTGATTTTAGTGTCTATGAGTTTCTAATTGTTAGAGGAAAATTTTGTGACGGAAATTTTTGGGATAGTGCCGGGAATGTCACGAACATGCATTGTACACATTTTAATTACTACATGTGCATTATTAAATATTTCTGATTGTACATTAGGTAATGTTTGAATATTTTAAATTATTATAGAGGCACGTTTGGAACGTCAGCCCACGGACGTTATCGAGACTTCCAGGCATTAGCTCGGAAGCTATTGGTGAGTGATATAGACGGTTCCTCAATTATTATGTGTTATAATTCTGTATTTAGAATTCTGTGGTGAATAATGGTGGGAAGTTTGTTCTGATTATGGATTCCAGACAGAAGGTCCGATGTATCGAGGGGTTATAACATAGAAGTGCAAATTGTATGCAAAATTTGAACCTCCGTGTTTGAAATGTGAATAAATGTGATTGTAATTTTAATGTGATTGTGAGCTATTTGTTTGAATGTGATAATTTGTGATAGTGATACTGCATAATTGCGACATATGCATTCCATGCATGAGTGCACAATCAGTTAATGACAGTTGTGACCGGAGCAGCCACCGAGAGCTTAAAGCTCAACGTATATGGGCCTCGAGCCTCACAGTGATTCAGAGCCTCTGGCTCAACGATTAATATGCCCTTATTGGGACAGTTTCAGAGCCTCTGGCTCAACGATTAATGTGCCCTTATTGGGACAGTTCAGGCACTCAGTCACAACACCGAAATAAATTGGAAAAAAATGTTACATGCACATGTCATATGCATTTGATTTAATCTCTGTCATTGAGTGAAAGGCAAAATGCCTTATGCTTCTGTGGTAATAATCATATGGTACATCTGAATGTGAATTGTGAAACAACTGTGTTATGCTTGAGTGTTGCATGAATTCATTTGGTTATGTATGTCTAATCGAATGAAATGTATAAATTGTCTATGCTCAAGTGCAATTATGAAATGTGGTCAAATATGCAACAATGTGAGTATATTATATGTGACATGATGTGTTGCATGAATTGAGTGAACCATCGATGATGGTTACCTCACTGAGTTCGCAAAACTCACCCCAAATTTGCAATTATTTTTTAGGACCCAGAAGAATATCCTGTTAGATAACGGGCGTATAGCATCTGCTAGTGTGCGAGAGAAGTGGTCGGGATCAGTTCGCGTCTGCATTAATGTCTGATGGAATTTGTATTTTTCTGAATATCTGTTTTAATGATTAGGTCAATTTGTAAAGTCAACAGACAGAAATAATTTGTATTTATGAAAAGGGCCCCTGTGGCCAATGGAATTACTGGTGATTATGTTCATTAATGATTTTCCGCTAGTGTATGCTTATGTCTTCAAAAAAAAATTATACTGAGTTTAGACTGAGTGATGTAGCACGCCACCCTCGTAGGGCACGAACTCGGATATCACTATCAATGTCGGGTTCGGGTCATGCGGGAGTGGGGTGTTACATCTAGCAACATCAAGTCCCTTCTAACGAAAGCTGCAATGTTGCTTTTCATGTGCTCTACTTCATGTTTGTTTAGGAAGTTGTCGATGAACTGTAGAACGAAGCATCCATCGACAAACATCAGTCTGGTGAATCCTTCTCATCGAAATTTGACACTGACTCCTCAGGATAGTATTCTCTAGCAGCACCAGAGATATGTTCCACCTCAGAGTAAACGACATAAAACTGCATTTTACAATCTTTGATGAACTGACGCGTCATAGAATCCTTGAGCCTCTCCACCTCCTGAAGCTCACTCTTTCCATGATGATAAGGACCTATAGAAACAACCAAAGGATCAAAACAGCTCTTGCATGATTCTTTCTGTCGAAGCATTTCAGGGATCATGTGAATCATGCGAAGCTTTTTCTCAGTCCCATCTCCGGTATCATCATTCATGCGATTCCACCATTTTTCATAGGACAACATTATGCAAGACGAACCAGGAGCTTTATCGATCACTATGTTCAGCGTTTCACATTCATTGTGGCAATCAACACCATCTTTTCTTATTACTCTCCTCTTTGCAGACAGCTCCTGCTCAAAAGTTACTTCTCCAGGAGCTGCCATGACTAGTGGGATGATATTTTCTCCAGGTTTCAAGTAAACCCATTAGAATTTATAGTAATGCAGCAGTTGATTCACTACAGAACCATTTCAGCTTGTGGTTGATAGGCTCTTAATCACACACACAAAGTTTAGGAAATGTTCAGTTCATCTTTTATTAAACGACTACAGGCTTTTATAGCCTTTACATGATAAAACTACCAGTAACAACCACGTATAACTCGTAGTATTTGTTACAAACTTATTCAAAACTAATTCAAACAAACTCTATCTACTTGGCTCCTAATAAATAGGAGCATACTAACAACTTTGAAATAGTCAGACCCAACAATGGCTCCCCTGAACTGAACTCAGTAGCATTTAGTTTAAACCCAGTGGTACCTCACACACTCCAAGCTCTTCTCGTAGTTTTATGAACACATCAAGCTTCAGGGGCTTTGTCATTATATCAGCTACTTGCTCCTTTATGCCACAGTAAATAAGCCTCACAACGTCCTCCTTCGTAAGATCCCTTAAAAAATGGAATCTAACATCAATATGCTTACTCCTTCCATGTAGAACTGGGTTCTTGGACAATTTAATTGTTGAACAATTATCACATAGTATAGTTATGGGCTGTTGCAGTAGACACCCAAGTTGCTCTAGAACTCTTTGCATCCAGACACATAGACATGCACAAGATGATGCCGCAACAAATTCAGCCTCTGTAGTTGATAGCGTCACTACCGGCTGCTTCTTTGAAGCCCACGAAACTGCCCCCCATTCAATAAAAACACATAACCACTTGCACTCCTTCTATCATCGATGTCCCCGGCATAATCACTATCTATATAGGCAACTAATTCTGTTGCATCACCTCTCTTGTAAAACAAACCCAAAGACACAGTACACTTCAAATAACGCAGCACCCTTTTTGCTGCTTGCATATGCACCTCTGTGGGACTAGCCATATATCTACTTAACAAACACGCCACATATATTAAATCTGGCCTTGTAGCAGTAATATACATGAGACTCCCAATTAATTGTTTAAATAATGCTGCATCCACCTTGGCTCCTCCTCCTTCCTTTGAGAATTTAGAGCCTGGTACAATCAGATTTTTGACTAGATTTCCGTTGTGCAAGTGAAATCTTTCCAAGAATTCACCAGCGTATTTCTTTTGACTTAGATAGATGCCTTCTGGTTTTTGCATAATCTCAACACCAAGGAAGTATTTCATCTTCCCTAAATCCGTCATCTCAAACTCATCTTTCATGGAGTTCTTAAACTTCTCAAACATGTAAGTATCATTACCCGTAAAGATCAAGTCATCAACATACAAACTTACGATTAAAAGTCTCTTACCTCCTTCTTCTGACTTGATAAACAGAGTATGCTCATAATTGCACCATGTAAAGCCTTCTTTAAGAAAATAACCCTCAATTCTACTATACCAAGCACATGGTGCCTGCTTTAATCCATAAAGTGCCTTCCGAAGCTTGTAAACCTTTTGTTCTTCACCCTTACGAACATATCCCAACGGCTGCTCCACATATACATCCTCTTTTAATTCACCATGAAGAAACACACTTTAAACATCAAGTTGGTACACACTCCAACCTTTTTGTGCTGCTAACGCTAGAATCATCCGAATCGTGTCCCATCTTGCAACTGGGGCAAAACCCTCATTGTAATCAATCCCATGCCGTTGAGCGTAACCTTTAGCTACCAACCGGGCTTTGTACTTGTCCACTTCACCATTCTCGTTTAGTTTAGTCTTGAAAAACCACTTTACGCCAATTTTCTTTGCCCCAACTGGTAGTGGTGTAAGCTGCCAGGTCCCATTCTTCTCAATGGACTCCATCTCACAGTCCATAGCTTTTCTCCATTTTTCTTCTTCTGCTGCTTCTTCAAAAGAACAAAGATCTTCGTAGGAAGCAAACATCGCAAGATTGTTTGACTCTTCTTCTTCTTCTGAAAGACCTTCTCCTGATATGTAATCTTGCAAGTATGGAGGAGCTCTCCGAGATCTATTTGCTGCTGAAAATATGTCACTTGGTGCTTCTTGATTGACTGCCGGTACAACAGCTTCGTGGTCTTCATTATTAATTTCAGTTGCAGCTTCTTCTTCATCCTCGGACTCTTCAGCTTTATCTTCATCACAACCTTCCCAAACTAATACATCTTGTCTTACTTCTTCCACTGTTTTTCCCCAGCTCCAGCCCTTATCTTCTTCAAAGCTCACATCTCGACTCGTCATTATTTTCTTAGTTACCGGATCAAACAACTGATATGCTTTCTACTCATAACTAACTCCCAGTAACACACAGGGGAAGCTTTTATCATCCAACTTGTTTCTTTTCTGGTATGGCACATGAACATGGGCTAAGCTTCCAAAAACTCTAAAATAATCCACTTTAGGTTTAACTCTGTTCCACAATTCCTCTGGTGTTTTCTCTTTCACGACCGACTTCGGGCTTCTATTGAGAATATGTGCTGTCCACCTCGCAGCTTCAAGCCAAAATCTCTTTGGTACTTCTTTGTCAATCAACATACACCGAACCATATTCATAATAGTCCGATTTTTTAGTTCGACTACTCCATTCTGTTGTGGAGTGTAAGCTGCTGTGAGTTGCCTGCTTATACCATTATCTTTACAGAAAATATTAAAGTCATTGGAGGTAAATTCTCCTCCTCTGTCAGTACGTAAACAACATATAGGTACTCCTGACTCTTTTTCAACAAGACTCTTGTAATGTTTGAAAGTTGTGAATGCCTTAGATTTTTCAATCAGAAAATATATCCACATCTTTCTACTATAATCATCAATGAATGTTAAAATGTACCTTCTATCATTGTTAGAAGATGGTGTGATTGGTCCGCAGATATTAGCATATACGAGCTGCAATTTCTTGGAAGCACGCCATTGACTCTTTTCTGAAATCGCCTCTCTGTGTTGTTTGCCTACCAAGCAATCAGTACATGACTTGGTTGTGGCTTTAAGAAGTGGAATGCCCTTTACCATATCTCTATATCTTAATGTCCATAGCCCTTTATAGCTCAGGTGTCCATATCTCCGATGCCACAACTGTGATTCATCTTTTGCCATTGCTTGTAAGCAAATAGAGCTTTCTGGTACCACATTAGCCAACAATACAAACATCCTATTTGTCGTCATCCATGTCTGTATAATTAAACCCCTTTTTGGATGATAAAGCCTGCATACTCCATGTTTTATAAGAATAGCTAATCCTCTTTCTTGAAGTTGGCCTATACTGAGTAAATTATTTTTCAAATCTGGCACATAATAAACATCTGTAATTACCTGAGTTGTGCCCTCAAGTTTCAGCCTTATATTTCCTTTCCCCATCACTTCCATTCTCGTATTATTTCCCAATTTCACTGAATTTCTATATGTACCGTCAAAATTCAAGAAACACTGTCTCTTCCCACACATATGATTGCTGCACCCGGAATCTAAATACCACATCTCTTCATTTTTTGCATTGTTAGTTTCCATAAAAGCCATCAAAAGCATCTCCTCTTCCTCATCAACCTCGGTATAGTTGGCTTTCTTGTCTCTACTAGGACATTCGTATTGAAAATGTCCTAGTTGATGGCATTTATAACATTCTACGGTGTCCTTGTTAATTTGCCTTCCTCTGCCTCTCCCCCGACCTCTAGTTGCAGATCCTCTACCCCTACTTCCTCTTTCGTCATAACTAACCTTCAGTGCTTGCTCCTCTCCACCACTCCTTCTAAATTTCTGCTCGTGAACTAGCAGCGAGCTTTGTAAGGCATCAACCGAAAGACTATCAATGTCTTTTGATTCCTCAATCGAGCACACAATGTAATTGAACTTCTCGGTGAGAGTACGTAGAATCTTCTCAACAATCTTGACATCTGGCATGTCTTCACCACAATTTCTCATGTCATTGGACACCACCATCACTCTCCTGAAATAATCATTGAATGTCTCTCCTGGTCTCATTTCCAGTAGCTCAAAATCTCTGCGAAGAGTTTGAAGCTGAGCACGCTGCACCCGAGCATTCCCTTGATATTTAACCTTCATTGAGTCCCACAATTGTTTGGTCGTTTCCTTCTGAGCAATTGTCTTCAAAATGGTCTTGTCAATGGAACTGAAGAGATAATTCTTGGACTTCAAATCCTTCAGCCTTGTTTCTACTAGGGTCTTCTTCTGAGCTGATGTTAACACTTCTTCATTGGCTGGTTCTGTATAACCTCCCTGGACGACACTCCAATATTCCTTTGATCTAAGGAGATTTTCCATGATCAAACTCCAATGATCATAATCCCCATCAAACTTGGGAATACACGCTTGTGAAAAACTGTTGGTTTCAGTCATCATCACACACTCACCTACACTCACAGTGTTTCACTCCTCTCTTTCTGGCTCTAATACCAGAATTTGATAGGTTCTTAATCACACACACAAAGTTTAGGAAATGTTCAGTTAATCTTTTATTAAACGACTACAGGCTTTTATAGCCTTTACATGATAAAACTACCGGTAACAACCACGTATAACTCGTAGTATTTGTTACAGACTTATTCAAAACAAATTCAAACAAACTCTATCAACTTGACTCCTAATAAATAGGAGCATACTAACAACTTTGAAATTGTCAGACCCAACAGTGGTAGTTCTTGAAAAACACACAAGTAATCTTACCTTTACTTGTTTGCCAAGCATATAGACTCACTGACAAATATTTGAATTGCAAAGATTTCAGGGTCTTTTCACTTTTTCTTAATATAATACTTCTTTTTTCCATACTAATCTGATTCTTTCACCTGTTTCATCTGTAGCACCCCACTCCCGCAAGACCCGAACCCGATATCGATAGTGATATCCGAGTCCGTATCTCACGAGGGTGGTATGCTAGAGCAATCAAAACATTTTCAAAACTCAGTAATACATTTTTCTTTTTTGAAAACAATCGAGTGCGCGAAAACCAGTACACAATTTGGGGCCCGCGATACGAAAACATTTTCAACCAAAGTACTATTTATTCCCTATCAATCCAATCCTATGACAAATTTACTATTTTATCCTTCCAGTAGGGGGTGGGATGTTACATCATCCATAGAGCTGCACTCTTTTATATCAGAAAGTTCTTGAGACTACAATAACAGTACAAGAATTTTGGGGACAACCTCGATCTTTCCAGGTTTGTGTACGGTTAGTTGCCTTGAAACTGAAGTGATTGCACTTCTTTTACAGGATCATCTTGTTGGGAATTGGAAACTTTAGCAAAGTACATTGCTCTTAACTGAAGTGATTCACTCCTCCAGGCAATGTTAAAGGAAATGAGACTAATCATAAAAAATAAAAAGATTGATTCCATATTCGCCACATGTTTTACATGAAGTGTGGACCATATGATCACTAGTAATAACAATCTAAATGAGTCATATTATATTATTGCTGAAAGGGTTGTTAAGGTTGAATTAAATTGATAAAATGTATACTTAATTTATTTTTATTTTATTTAATTTATTTTTATGTATATTTTATATAAAAATCATTAATGATTTTTCATATAAAAGTATTTTAGTTCAAGATCATCTAGTTAACATTAATTTTATCAAAATTGAATTGATTGAATTTTAATTTGAAATTTAATAGTTAAATTTTAAGCTTTTTTGAAACTTATTTAAAAAAATTTACATCGTGTTCAAACTAATTTCAACACCCTAACTTATTGTCAATAATAAGTGTTATCCTTTTTTTTTGTTACATCGGAAGAAGAAACAACACATTAACTACTAAACAAAACCCCTTGCGCATCCACGCGCAGATGGTGACTTAAACCAGGAGGGGGAGTAAGTCAGAGGCGCTCTACAAGTACTCATGTCGAACTCAAATGAGCCAAAAAATCCGCACATTGATTTCCCTCGCGTAAGACATGAGTGAGTGTGTAGTAAGTAGTCCTGTCCAATATAGATCTGATGTCCGAAATGAGATGAGCCAGAAGATGGAAGGCCAAAGTGTCGGAAGAAAGGGAGAGACATCTCAGTGCCTCCATGGAATCAGATTCAATCAGAAGACCGACCTAAGGGTAGGTTCTAGTAAATGCAAGGCCATAGTGGAGAGCCCGTAGTTCCGTAGCCAATATAGTAGTGATGCCGACAGCACACGAGAAGCCCGCTATCCATATTCCATTATGATCCCACATATGCGCTCCTTATATGGCCAACCTATGCTTTACTGTAGGTAATTAGTTGGTGGGAGGGTGGTAAGTTAGAAAATTAGTTCGCTTATATTCAAAATTAACAAATTTAATTGAGTTTTGACAAAAATTTTCAAGTTTAACCAAATGGCAAGTTAGTCGAACATACTAAAAGTCAACGACCCAAATTAGATTTAAACAAATTCAAGTTTGGACTTTGACAAATTTTCTTCAAATTTAAGTATTGATGACAAATTAATTGGGCTTGAGTTAGAATGAAAGCCAATCATTTAATATTAGGTTTGATTGAGTTTGGTTCAATATAAATCTCAAGCTTAACAATTTTTTTCAAATACAACCGAATCATATTAAATTAGTAACTCAATTACTCAAGTAAAGTCCAATTTGGACTTCCATTAATCGTGGCAAATTATTCCTAGTTAGAAGTTAACGATCCAAGCCTTTTTTTTTTTTTTGGTCTTTGACCAGGGTATTTACTGGTGAACCCAGTGACTAATCCCCTTGCTGGTTGGTAGGCATCTCACAGGGTGAAATAGCTGACCCAAGGATTTAAGACTGCTCCATATCTAAAGTCAATGATCAAACCCCTAACATTTGGTTAAGGATGAATGAGTCCCTATCACTCAACCACACCCTTTAGGTTCGATCCAAGCCAATTTAATTTGGCTTAAACTCAAGTTTAAAAATTAGTCCTACTTGAGCTCATTTAGAGGATTTGGGTCGACCCATTACCAATCTTATACAGAATTTTGATGCTTCTTTAGGAGTTGTTAGGAAATTAGGAGGCAGGACAGAAAGTTAACTGGCAACAACATCAAATAAAATATCATTCACGACCAAAAAAAGCACTGAAAAGAAGCAACATGGCGGAAATCAAAAAGTGAATGCAGAATCATACAAAAGGAAGCATGGTCAGTTGTTAGAAGGAAGCACAAAAGGAAGCATGGTCTTATCTGCCTTTTCCTGAATAATAGCCTTTAACAGAAACATAAGTTTGTAGGAATGTCATGAAAATAGTAGCAGTTGCTGCAACAAATGCAATAAACGTCCAGGGTCTACTAAAATGAGCATGAATCCACTCAGCCATCCAATTCTTGATGCCGCTCCTGGAATGTAAATCAATGCGTTCTCTAATGTCACAAAAAGCATAATGCTTGGGTGCCAGACCCTGGGCTATGTCATTGAAAAGTTCTGCAGCCAGTTGGTCACTGCCAAGGAGGTTGAAGACTATACCCTTTGATCTTAACACCTTCACATCTTCAGCTTGATCGATCAAGGAATCCATGAAGCATAGATATGAAGAGAGACCACAAAGATCATCTGGTGCATCGGGGCTAGCTTCATAAGCCACTAAATTTAAAAGCAAGGACTTGGTCGTGTCATCTATCATGATTTTGGGAAGGGAGAGCCGTCCAGCACAGAGTGTTGATTTGAAGTCGAAGTGGGTGAAATGTTCACGTGCGCTTGGCCTGAAGTCAATCCCCCGTGTCCTAAGCTCATTGGCTGCAGGATATAGATACCAATGACGGTGTTCTTTTTCTAAAGACTCTTCTCAGATCTTCTTTGTTGATGTATTTACTCAAGAAAAAATCAAGAAGATGAAGGGGTCGACGCATATTATTGTCTGGGTTTTGCTGTTGAGGGGGTTGATTCATATTATTGGGTTCTGGATTTTGCTGGACAGTTTGATTTTTTGTTCCTTCTTGGCAAATACTCGATGGGTCTTTGAATATTGAACGACATTTATCAAAAAACTTGAAAGTAGCTTGTTTGTGGAGACAACTCACCACGAAAGCTGCCGATGAAGTTGTTAATTAACTCGTATCCATGATTTCCCTCGAACCTCAATGTCATTAGCGTCTCTAGCACTATATAAGGAAGTTGGTTCTCTAGCAACATCAAGTCCCTTCTAACAAAAGCTGCAATGTTGCTTTTCATGTGCACTACTTTATGATCGTTATTCATGAAGCTGTGGATGAACTGTAGAACGAAACATCCATCGACAAGCATCAGTCTGGTGAATTGATGACTCTCGTCGAACCACAACTCATCAGGATAGCATCGTCTTGCATCACCAGAGATTCGTTCTACCTCAGAGTAAACGGCAGAAAACTGAATTTTACAATCTTTGATGAACTGAAGCGCCATAGAATCCTTGAGCCTCTCCACCTCCTGAAGCTTTCTCTTTCCATGATGATAAGGACCTATAGAAACAACCATAGGATCAAAGCAGCCCTTGCATGATTCTTTCTGCCGAAACACTTTCGGGACCTTGTGAATCATGCTAGGTAAACTTCTCCCATCTACGATCCCAGCATCCATGCGAATCCACCATTCGCGGAAGGACGCACCAGGAGCGTTCGCCATGATCGTCGTTTCACATTCGTGGTGGCAATCAAAACCATCAGAATTTATATTCATCTAGTGTCAAATCGATATAAAAATGATACATAATAAATAAAATATAAAATAAGTAAAAATCAAATATTTTTTAAAAATAAAAGAGAACACTAATTTTTATTATTGGATAATAAAAATAATAATAAATGAAATTTAATAATTGAGTTTGAATTAATATAAAAGAAATTTCTTTAACTTAATTAATGGATAATTAAAAAATATTGTCATTCTTCTAGTTCAGTAAATAGATAAATTAATTATATGATTAATTTAGTAGATCTCAGATTATGCGCTTACGAAGAAGAGGGTGTTGAGAGTGTTTCAATTTCAGATCAGACGTGTCCAAGTGACGTATCGTTCGCAAGAAACTGGTACATGTATGAGTCTAGGTGGTACCGGTAAAAAATACCGGTCGGTATCGGTCAATTTCGACTGTACCGGCCGGTATTCAAAATATCGGTCAAATACCGACTAGTACTGAAAATTTTAAAAAATTGCTAGACTTTTTTGCAAAATTTTCAAAATTTCCCTCCCTCCCTCCCTCTTACCTCTCCTTTCCCGCTTTTTTTCAAAATTTTTAAAATAATAATAAATATTTTATTACTAATAATGATTATAAATTAAATAAAACTTAAAATAAATTATTTTTATTTTTATTACTAATAAATTATTTTTATTTAAATTTATTTAAATATTTTATATAATATTTATTAATAAATACTAATAAATTAGTTTATAAATAAATAAATTTAAAATTATTATTTATAAACTAATATTTATTTTATATGTTTTCAATTATTAAATCAAAATTTATATATTTTAAAATTATATTTTAAAATTACTTATATTTATTAATAATTATGAAATTAATTTTATATATTAAATAGAATTGTTATTATGTCTAATTAAATGTAAAATGAAATGGAATGTGAAAAACAACAATTCTAAAAAATAATTCAAAATTTTGATATAATAGAAAATAATTAATAATTCAAAATTTTAAATTATTTTCATTATTTTACAATTAATTATTATATTTAGATAATTATTATATATAGATATATATTATATGTAGATAATTATTATATATAGAGATAATTAAAATGTAACAAAGATATATATAAACTAAAATGAATAAGATATAAACAAAAAATTAAATTAAATAATCTAAAACTTTACAATATGATAATGGACTATTTTGTAATTTTTAAAACAATTCAGGGACAATTTTATAAATTTAAAAATATTTTGTATTATTGTAATATTTTAAAACTTTGTATTATTCTTAATTTTATAATTATATGATAATAATTGTTTTTATTTATATTAATTGTGGTTATTATTTATATGTAAAATATTTAACAATTATTGTTATTTCATATTAATTGTCATTATTACTTATTATTAAGATTTTGAAAGCATGGTTGATATTATACAATACAACTGTATAATATACTAATATGAACTATTTTGCAATTTTTAAAAATTTTAGAGATTATTTCATAAATTCAAAAAAAATTTCAAAACGATACCCAGTATTAACCGGTACTCAGGGACGGAGCCATGTTATGGGGAGGGGAGGACGGCCTCCCCTCTCAAATATTTTTTAAAAAAACATTACCTATATAATTAAATTTTTTAAAATTATAAATATAAGTGGCCCCCCTTAAAAATATAAGTGTCCCTTTAGATGTTAGCCCCCGGCCCCTCTTAGAGTTGAGTCTGGCTCCGTCCTAGCCAGCACTGGTATAATTTTATTTCAGAATTTAATCTGTTACCGAACCCAGTACGATATTCATAACATTGGTGCCTGTTACTCTAGCCAACTTCCAAAAGCCCACACTTCCAAGTCTACGATTTGACATGTAGTATCTTAATCTTTGTTAATAAGTAATATTTAATAGTTTAAACAAATCGTAATGAAATATGTCACCTATCGGTTCCAAAAATAGAAGACTTTGTAAAGCCTGGCTATAGTTGACTAGCTGTTCCACTCAACTTTCCTTTTAGTTAATCATTGATTATTAAGGAAGCATTAAGTACGTAATCATAATTAATTGTCATAATTAAAAATCCCCATTTACAGTTTATAGATTAGTAAAGTCTATTTAGTAATTTGATTGTTCATCATCTCTGTTCTTTAAAAATTATATATATATATATATATATGGATATGTATTCTATAAGGAAAATAAAAATCTGGTTGTAAAGGGATCAATTTGTATCACTTTTTTCATAGTGAAAAAACTCTCTGCTCTTGTATGAGGAAGTAAGCTTTATTGGCCGAACTTCGTTAAATTTTTGTGTCATTTTTTCTTTACTTTTGTTGCTTTAATTATGTAATTGTGCGTGTGAATTTTAACATTATCTAACTGAATTATTGCCAAATCTAGAAAGTGCACTTCTAAGCCCACACTTGAAAACCATATTTGGTTCACCTGTAAGAATAAGGAACAAAATGGTGATTTTTAGGAATAAAATAGATAAAAGATAGAATATGATATATATTATTTAATTGATTTATTCTTAAAAATTATAATAATAATATAATATTAATGTTTGGTTTAAAATATAAAATTATAATATTTTTAAATGGACTAAACTTACTAATTCAACTGAAATAAATATAAACCAGCCTTGTTTCTAACACGGTTTGTAGCATATAACTGTTCTTATAAAAACCAGGCGCATTAATTAATAAATCAGTTTCCTAGAAAATCGGTAGTTTTCTTTAAAACCATCAAACATGTAAGACCCACCAAAATTTTATTTCTCCTCTCGTCTCTAAGAACATGTGAGACTTACCGTCGATAGGGACCACCACGAATTTTTCACCAACTTGTTTTTGAGTTTTGGTAAGATACATTATTGATATAGGAAAGTTGAGGTTTGATGGGTACATTTCATAAATTTTAAAATTTTAGTCAATTTTCAGACATTCTAATTAATAAATTATATTTTAAAATTTATATTCTTTATTTATGTCTTTACATTTTAATTTTAATTTTTGTTTTAAATTTTATTGATAAAATAATAAATTATATTTGTCAAATTTTAGCCTTTATATATCTCCTTATATTTTAAGTAATTTTAAATTATTATTTGTTAAAAACTAATTATTGCTTTTATCATGAATTTGTTATTAAATTGAATTATTAATTAGTATATATAAGTAATTTCGCTTAAGATAATTTAAGAATATGTTAAAATAATATTTCAACTATAAAATATGTTTAAAGGACATTAAAAAGTTAAAATAAAGTTAGATTCCTTTCTAATGAATTTCTTTAAACATACTTAAAATTTTATGAGTCTTTAAATAAATGACAATATAAATACAATTTTTATTTTATTATTATTTAAAATTTATGTTAGATTCAATCTTCTTCTAAGTTATTAGATTTATTATTAGTTTATTATATATTAATAGGTATTACTTATTCTTATAATTTTACTTCTTATTTATTATATGTCGGTTTTATACCGATTTAATCTTGATCGAACCTTTAAATCTTAAACCTTTTCTTTGAACTCTTAGTTGTCTAGCCAGTTTTTAAAACATTGTAAATTTAGAATGACAAAGAATAACTAACAAAAGACCAAAATATAATAATAATAATAATTATTATTATTATTATTATAACTAAGTAATTATGTAAATTATTTAAGGATATTTTTGTTCAATATATCCTCATTTTATTTCCAACCCACTTAAAAAGATAAAAAAAGAGCTAATGAATTTAACAAATTAATCCTTCAATTATACATCTTATATTAGAATAACTTATTACTGAAAATAGATAAAAAAATGTACTGTCATTCCAATGAACCACACACCGTTAGTCTTTATTAATAACTAGTAAGTTCAGGTATTGATTATTACTCGAGATTCTGTAGGAATGTATTCACCTATACCGAAAAATTGCTGTGTTTTTGTTCCTTTAATATCCTACCTATTTATTAACTCAGAAAAAGAAAAAAGAAATGAGTTGAATATAAAAGACATCGGGGCTGGGTAATTTTCGGAACAGTGAATACGCTTCTGAGTCTTTATTACTAACTAACGAGTACCGGTATTGACTATTCTTCACTGCCAGTCGTTGCATGGCTGGTGAATGTCATCACTCATTACTCATTGCCAGCGAACAGGTACGGATATTGACCAGTGCTCGCTGCCAAATTTTAAATGACTAATACTTTCTCCGTTTTATAATAAGAGTCGTTTTAGATACATTTTAATTATTCAAAATAAGTGTCATTCTTGACTTTGTATGCATATTTATAACTTTTCTTCCAAAATTAACCTTTTTATTTATCTCTCATCTTAATTATACAGATCACAATTTCAAGGCAATTTTTCTCACAATTTCATTTAAGATGCTGATTACCGAGGTAATTTTATGGAAGTATTAATAAGGGTATATCTATAATTTTATTAGCTTTTTTAATAAGCATGTATTTTTCTAAAACGACTCTTATTATGAAACGGAGGGAATAAATGTTATTACTCATTGCCAACTAATGAGGACGGGGTATGGATAATGGCAACGAGTAACAGTCAGTACCCTCTTCTCCAGAAGGGCATCCGAGGCCTAGTCTTATCCATTGGAAAAGATTCACTGTAAAAGACAAATAACTAGCTTTCTTCTCCATGGCCCCAATCAAGGCTCCTAGGTTTGATGGATTACCAACTCTCTTCTACCAATCCCAGTAAAACCCCGTTCGCCCCTCTACAACCTCATTCTTACAGTGCATCTTCGGGCTTGAGACTTGGGAATCTGAACTCAATCGCACCATTGTGGTCCTTATCCCGAAGCTCCCCTCTCCCACTTCGATTATACAGTTTCGGCCTATAGTGTTATGCTCTATAAGGTCATTATCAAGATCATTGTTACTCGCCTCAAACCTTACCTGGATGACCTGATTTCCCTAACTCAGTGTAGTTTTGTCCCAAGGCGGTTAATTACGGACTATCATCATTACCCAAGAGGCCATCCACACCATGCGACGGAAAACGGGTAGAAAAGGGATAATGGCTATCAAAGTGGACTTCGAGAAAGCGTACGACAGGTTGTCTTGGAATTTCATTCAAGATACCCCATCGACGTGGGAGTTCCTACCTCACTTATCACCCTCATTATGAATTGCATTTCCTCGATCTCTTTTCAAGTTACTTGGCAGGGAGAGCTTAGTGACCCCTTTCACCCAACCAGAAGTATTCTCCAGGGTGACCCTATATCACCCTATCTATTTGTACTCTGTATGGAAAGACTTGGTCACTCCATTACCCACGCAATGTCTCAAGGACGGTGGCGACCTATCCAACTTGGACAAAATGGTCCGCCTCTCTCTCATATGTTTTTTGTTGATGACCTCATCCTTTTTACTGAAGCCTCACCGATTCAAGTTTCAGTCATTTTGAGAGACTTTGGATTCCTTTTGTGTTGTTTTTGACCAACACGTCAGCCAAGGAAAATCTCGGTGCTACTTTTCAAAAAATATCTCTCCCAGGTTGTCTCACTCCTTAAGCCGAGCACTAGGATTCAAACTGACGACAGATCTTAGAAGATATCCTGGAGTTCCCTTTTTACACGAACGAGTAAGCAAGCGTACTTATCAATACATCCTGGATCAGGTTCACTAACGATTGTCCGACTGGTCAGCCAACTTATTGACCTTTGCCGGCCGCATCATACTGGCCCAGCCTGTCCTAACGGCCCTTCCCAGTTTTATCATGCAGATGGTCAGATTGTCCCGTCGCCTGTGTGATGAATTGGAGAAACTCTTACGGCAGTTCCTATGGGGTTTGTTGAATGGAAAACAGGGGATCCACTTAGTCAAATGAGAGGAAGTTTGCAAACCAAAAGACCTGGGGGGTCTAGGCATCAGACAGTCCGAGAGACTAATGATGCATGATGCCTACCTCACTAAACTAGGATGGACCCTGCTAACCAAGCCTCACGTCTTATGGGTCAAAGTTCTCGCTGCCAAATATCACTTCGACCTCACCACCATCCCCACTCTCTTGATGCTAAAGGGGGCTCAATGATCTGGCGGAGCATAAAGGCAACTTGGTCCATCGTGCTTCAGGGCTTAAAATGAATGCTTGGAGATGGCACGAAGACGTGCTTTTGGACCACCCTTGGATTGCGGGCGCAGAAACGCTCATTACCCATGCTCTCACCCCGATCCCGGATGCAGTCCTCACTAGCAGTGTCCAACACTTTGTGACCACATATGGTACGTGGAATTGGAATATTCTTCATACTTACCTCTCGGAGACAATTTGCTGGGCTATAGCCGGTACATTTCCCCCCAATCCCTTTCTCGGGCAGGACAAGTTAGTCTGGGGACCTTCTGATACTGGACATTTCACCATCACCTCCACTTATTCCATGTTAATGGAGCACGATGATGCCTCGCCCCAGGGCCTCTGGAAGCCAATTTGGGAGTGGAAGGGACCTTAATGCATTCGCTCCTTCTTATGGCTCCTCGCTCACGACCGATTACTTACGAATCAACAACGCGTCCATCTCCACCCCACCACGGACGACAGCTGCCTTCATTGTCGACTGGTAGAATCTTCGCTCCATGTCGTGCGCGATTGTGTCAGAGCTCTTCAAATGTGGCAACACTTCCCTTCGCCCATCATTTCTTTGGACTTTTTTACTATGTCGCATCGGGAATGGATCACTAAGAATCTCCATACTCGGACATGATTGCTTGGACGAGACTGGTGACTTATCTTTGGAACTACTTGCTGGTTCCTTTGGAAATGGAGGAATTCGTCCCTCTTTGATGAATTTTTTACTTGGCCTCACTCACCAGGTGCTTTTATTTTGTCTTATGCAGATCTGATCCACCAGTCCGCCGTATGGCACAGCAGAATTGATGTCGGACATCGCCCTCGACAGGAACCACGCTCTGGATGGAGCCCACCTCCCACGGGATGGGTTAAATTGAATACTGATAGAACAAGCAAGCGTGCTTCGTCCAGCACCGTACGTAGCTGGAGGACTACTCCGAGACAGTGCAAGAAAATGGCTTGGCGGCTTCACTCAAAACCTTAGTTGGTTCTCAGCAATGACTGCAGAGCTCTGGGGTGCTTTCACCGGACTACAACTTGCGTGGAATCTTAGCTATCATCGGGTTGAGCTGGAAGTGGATTCTGTAGCGGTTTTCAATCTTCTCTCATCCTCTGCTCACCGTTCCTAGGCCCTCAATCTCATTGTCATGGGCATTACTGAGCTTTTTACTCGCAACTAGACTGTTGTTCATTGACACGTATATTGAGAGAGCAACAGAAGTGTCGACTAGCTCACGAACTATGTTGTTCATTTTGATTTTGGCATCAACTACCTAGAGTCTACACCCATTGGGTGCCATTATGTCCTTCTAGAGGATTTATCAGGGATTTGTCTCCCTTGCCTAATACTGTAATCTATTTCGCTTCCTATCGATTTATATAAAAAAAGACAAGTAATCTAAATTAATTCATCTATTAAACTAAGGATAGCAAACAGTTGGATTGGACTGGATTAGACGACCTGTGGACCAACAGCTGGCGGTGGAAACGAGTTATTGATTGGCCAGGTCAGCCCTGCTTGATTTTTTATTTATTCTTATGTTTTTTTTATTTATTATATACCTATTAATGGATACCAATTAAAACTATACATATTAAATATTTTTTTATTAGTTCAATCGACACAGTTTTTAAAACAGACAGCGAATGATGTTTTTACCTGCAACCGGAGAAAATATCATCCCACTTTGATTAGTTGAGTGCAATCGGTCATATAAGCTCGTGGAAAAGAAACTAGCGAGACCACTCCAACCAACACACCAAATTTATAATTCCAAGATCACCATTTTGGTGTAATTAATCTCAACACACCAAACTAATGTGTTACTATTCATGCACTAAAATTATAAAATACATTTTGACCTTTTTATTTACATATTCTTTTATACCATTATCACATTTTGACATATTCACATAATTTGTTAAGTAATTAAATTTAAAATATATATCACTTTATACAAAATATATCTTTAAAATGACACAATATTGAATATAATATTAAAATTATTTTAATATTTATTTATAATTCTTATTTATAAGCGATATAAATTCATTAATAAAATATTTTAATATTAAAAAGTAAATTTAAAATAAAAGGTACATAAACATAAAAGTTAAATAGACCACAAAATTGGTTTTTAAAAAATTAAAACCCAACGAAAATGTTTGAAATTACAAACACAACTAAACTCGAGATCACAATCACACTAAAATTACAATAATATTAATTTTATATGTTAAATAAAGAATATATTAATTAATTATGAATAATATTTTATTTTAATTCTTATAAATAAAATAAATTCTTACTAATAGAAGTGTCATCCTCACCATAGTACTTGATTTCAACTACGTCGAGACTCTGAGGGGCACAAAAGGAAGAAGACATCAAACTCCAAGTGTATGTTGTACCAAACAAGCAGGCCTCTTTGACAACCAATGACCCATAAGGATCAAAAGAAGTTTAGGTTTCAGGTACGATGGCTAAGTACACAAGCCCTTTCCCTCTACAGGTACAAAATTCAAGGCTTTCCTCTTAGAAACCCTAAACTCACCAATCTTTCCTTGTTAAACTATGACTTCAAACATGATCTATTCTACACAGTCTCGGATAGTTGACAATCCCAGACTATCTACTAAGACATTCTGATACACAAGACCCTCACGAGGAGTTATTAAGGAATGGTCAAGTGAAGACAGTGATACGAAGTTTGTTGTTTCTGCCTTGTCTTCTGATGATGACTCTGCTAATTGTTCATTCTCTTCTAAGAATGATTCTCTCGCCTGTGTGTCCAGATCTAACTTCTTCGACAGGACAAATATGATAGGCCCATCAAGGCTATTGAGTTTATGGATACTGGATCCAGCAGAACAATCATGAAGTCCAGTATTTTATCTCTTGAAGCGTGGACTTCTCATGTTGAATATTTCACTGCCACTGATGGTAACTCATTTAAGATTGGGATTATCACAAACAGAGAGATCGGGATTTGATTCTTTCCATAATGTATAGTGTGGACTAAAGTTCTTGGAAGCCATCTACCTGGCCCAGACATTCTAATTGGGATGGATGTATAAAATAAAGTCTCACCTTTTTAAATCCTACCCACAGGCCTCAAGTATCGATCTTATTTCAGTCCATACGTAGAGATCAAAAATGTGTTTGACTTTACACAGGTTCATACACCATATGAAGAACAAAAGGCCCTACTCTAGATATTCTTGGATCTTACAAAATAGTATGGCATTATTCTTTCAATGTAAAAGAGTCTCGTTGGAACCAATAAAGTTAAGTTTTTAGATATGCAATCCAAGGATTGGCAGTCAGGCCCACATACAACTCAAGAAATATTAAAATTTCTAGATTTCATGCTACGTGTGGAAGATTACACCTTATCCTTATCCAAGCTGCTGAGAAAGAATCCTTCACCTTGGAATTTGAAACAAACCAAGGCTAGTGAACACGTAACTCATATCTATTTACATCTTTTAGGAATCTTTCTGAAGAAGATTTCCTGCTATAAATACACCATTGACCTTGCCAAAGGTATCATTTTAGCTAACTTCTTATCTCTTCCTTTCAATACTAGTATTTTTCTTCTTTTCCATGGCTAACCTATCTCTCACTGCAAAAACAAAGAAATATTTTCCTCCTATTGCTAGTGCACTCACTAATGATTCTTAAGTTGCCTCTCTTGCTCATAAGAGTTTGTTCTATTATTTACACCTTTTCTTAGTGAGACCACCTCACCTTGTCGCACCATATTGTTTAACATTAAAGCACCCTACCTTAATGTATTCTTCCTTAATGGACCTCTTTCTGAGAATGCATTATGGTATCTTTGGGCACTTTTATCCCTTTATGCAGGTGCTATCACCCTACCTCCTCTTTAGGTCTACCAATATCTTTTTGATCTAGATAATGAAAGTTCTTATTTGTGGACATTTCATGAGTGGTACCAACCACTAGAAAAATGGAAGAAACAACTTTCCATCGTCATTGAACAACTTCAACTATAGGAAGCATCTTATAAGAGACAATCTACACAGTGTTTCTTTATCCTCCATCGTCCATATCATGCAACATGTACTGGTGAATTTTATTCTGAAAATCGTGTCTGTTTTCATCATGCTTCACGCTATTGGCCAAAGTATAAGGAGAATGTTTTTAAATCTCTTAAGGATTTTCTTAAGGAGATTAATCATTTTCCTCAGCATACACCTGTCATCTCTACTTTTATTGGACGTTACCTAGGAGACTTTGTTCCTGGTGAACCTAAAATGCCAGAAGTAGATATCCCAAACCCAAATAGCCCAATATATGAAATTGATGAATCAACCCAAATCTAAAATGCCTCAAACATTGCAGGATTTTCACAACCTCCAGCCTCTGTCTTCTAGGATGCTCAAGACCCTAAAGATAACATTTACATCACCAGTGAAGAAGAGTTAAATCAATTCCTGCATAAACTCCAAACAAATGATACCAGTCCTAGTAAAAGACAAAAGACCTATAGAGCTGACATTGATAGTTCAAGTGATCTAGACTCTCAGTCTAATCTTCAGTCATGTGACCAACCAATTCGTGATAAATGATGAGCTGGATTCCAGTCCCCAATGTGCAACTCTTCTTTTTAGACATAATTATGATCTATTATAGTTGTGTGTCTTTTAGTGTGATGATAAGATAATCTTTGGGGACTACATCCACTTTCTAAGATTCTTTCTTATCCTTTAGGTATCTTTTTCTTGTTTTCTTTTTAAAAGTTGCTTTTTTAAGGTGTGTAATGATTGAACTTAAGGTATCTTCTTTTTTGAAGTTGTCATGGTTGTACCTAGGGAATATATTCCCTATCAAAAGTAGTTTGTTTATAACCCTTGCTTCATCTATAAAAGCAAGGCTTAGCTATCGTCATAATCATGCTAAAAATAGGTCTGGTTTACACTGAAAAGAACTTAAAAAATATGAATGAAAATTTGAGTGTGTTTTCTTTCGTGGCTTCTCTCTAAACTCCTTCCCTCTTGAAAGTTTAAGTCTTGAATATTACAGCCTTTCAGTTATATACAGAGATTTCAGATTTACTTCACTTAAGCAAGTCGAACCCAATATTCATAGGAATTTCCTTCTCTTCTAAACCTAAGTTACCTACTTGGTTCATAGATAATTTGGAATAAAAGGCATTTAGTATAAGAAGTCTAAAATTAAGTTCGTTAATCCTAGGTATCCTCACACAACATCCTAAGGTTGGTCTACGTTTTAGTCTCAAATATGTTGCTTGACTAATTTTCTGACAAATTAAATCCCATTGGTTATGGCATTCAATCATCTAAGGCCTTAATCTTGGTGATCAAGCTAAATTAGGATTAAATATGCATTCAATCAAGCAAAAACTAATACCATAAAAACTGTCCTAATCCAATATCAATCCTAACCTTAACTAAAAAAACTTACAGATACATATTCATCATTGTAACACAAATCATGGTCATAATATATATTTGCTTTGATTAAATCCACAAAAATTAAAAAATAAGGAATAAAAATTAAAAACACCCAATATATATATTCTTTAAGAGAGACAATTGTTATTGTCTAAGAAATTCTCTACTGCCGACGTCTTCTACCGCTGCTATATTTTCTCTCCTCCCTCCTTACTACTGTATCTGACGTGACAATTAAATGGTTGGTCCACCCTCCTTCTCCCAACTGCAGCTCTCTCCTTCGTTCCTGTTCATTGACGTGATAAATAAACTGGTTGGTCCTCCTCCCCATGGCCCAATCCATCCCAGCCCAACCCCAACCCCCCTCTCTACTCAGGCCTCTTGTGGCCTGAACACCCCAACCCAGACCCACTGCACTTCCGGGCCCACTTCTAGCCACCTCGCCCTCTCCATTCCTTCTCATGAGGACCTGGTTGCTTCTGACCCCCACCTTCCCTTGCCCGTCCCGGTTTCTTCACAAGCCGGAGCAATGGACAAGGACTCCAGCGGCCCAAGCAGCTCTCCCCCCCTCCCCTTCCCTTCGAGACCACCTCCGAGTCAACCCACCCCCAACCCCCGGACCCTCCTACACAGCTGGCTCTCGAGGCCATTGTAACAGATCAATATACCCAAATGACAGATTCCGGCCCAGGGCCCACACTCACTCCAACTCAGGATTAGACCAATTCTGTGGTCAATCTCCCTTAGGTCGGTCCTTCAAGCCCATCATGAAGAATTACATCCGTATTCATAAACCTCACCTTCTTGTACTGGTGGAACCCCGTATCAGTAGTGCTCGGGCAGAGAAAGTCATCTGTACTCTGGGCTTTGACCACTCCTTTCGGGTTGAAGCAGAGGGTTTTTCGGGAGGTATCTAGTTACTATGGAACTCTGACATTACAGTCCGCATCAGATTCGCTCACCGCTAGTTCGTGCATGCCAGTATAGAGTGGGACCGCTCGAAACTTGAGTTCACGGCCATTTATGCTAGCCCATCTCATGCCCTTCAGAAGTTCCTTTGGCATTACCTCCCCACCATAGCGCGTACTATCACTCACCCATGGCTCTTAGGTGGCGATTTTAATGCCAAATTGGATAGCCGCGATAAACATGGTGGCTCCCGTCTTTAACCCATAGTCAACCCCCACTTCCGCGATTGCATGCATCTCTGCAATCTACAGGAAGTCGCTTTTGTAGGTCCTCGTTTCACGTGGCATCGCGGGTAGGTTAAGGCTCGGTTAGACCGCGCGTTTTGTTCTCCTTCTTGGCACGACGCATTCCCCTTTACCAGTGTTACGCACCTGCCTTTTTTGAAATCTGATCATCGGCCTTCTCCTCACTTTTACTGGCCTCGACCCTCATCTATCGTTACGATGTCCGTTCCAGTTTCAATCAGCTTGGTTCACAAATGAGGATTTCGGACGAGTCATTGCTGAGCACTGGCCTCATTCTTCATTGCACCTCAGTGGCGCGTTGCCTCTTTTTTCAAACATCTTTTCCCAATGCAATAATGACACTTTTGGGAACATATTTCACCGCAAAAAATGTCTCATGGCTCGCTTGGCCGAAATCCAACAACCCTTGGAAGATTCTGACTCGTCATCCCTCCAGGCGCTTGAGGATTATTTGCAGACTGAATTAGAACACGTTCTGACACAGGAAGAGCTTTTCTGGAATCAACAATCAAGCAACCAATGGCTCACAGAGGGTGACAGGAATACTTCCTACTACCATGCTCTCACCAAATCCAAGCGTCGTCAAACACGCATTACCACTTTAACTGCTGAGGATGGAACCGTTCACACTGACCCTCCGACCCTCCGAGACTTAGCTCGATGTCACTTCGTGGATCTCTACCAATTAAACAGGTCTTCTCCCCCTGGTTGGCACCTTCAGGGACATTTTCCCACACTTCCCCAGACCACCATTGATGACCTCACCCGGCCGTTATGCCCCGAGGAAGTCAGAATCGCTTTCTTCTCCATGGAGCCTAACAAAGTGCACGGCATTGATGGTTTACCAGCTTTATTTTACCAGTCTCAATGGGACATTATCGGTCATTCTCTGATGACTTTCCTCCATCAGATCTTTAGTCACGGCCTCTGGGACTCTAATCTAAACCGTATCATCTGGTACTTCTTCCCAAAATCCCGTCCCTGTCTTCGCTCCTTCAATTCCGACCTATCACTCTCTGTATCGTCTTATACAAAGGCCTCACCAAGATTCTGGTTAATCGCATTAAACCATATCTTGGTGACCTTGTCTCTCCTAATTACTGGGACGCCTGATTACCGACAACATCATCATCACCCAGGAAGTCATTCATTCCATGCATAAGAAACCCGGGCGTAAGGGGTTCATGACAATCAAAGTGGATTTGGAAAAGGCATATGATCGTCTTCATTGGGCCTTCATCCATGACACTCTTCTCGATGTGGGCCTTCCGGGCACTCTTATTACCCTCATCATGAAATGCATCTCTACGGTCTCCCTCCAAGTTAACTGGCAGGGGGATTTAAGTGAACTGTTCCTCCCTTCTCAAGGTATCTGTCAGGGCGACTCCCTCTCCCCCTACCTCTTTGCTCTTTGTATGGAACGTCTGGGTCATGCCATCTCTCACAAGGTGTCCCAAGGTCACTGGTGGCCGATCAAATTGAGCAGGAATGGGTTGCCCCTGTCTCACCTATTTTTTGCAGATGACCTCATCCTCTTCGCAGAAGCTTCGCTTGACCAGGTGTTCGTTATTCGGGATACTCTTAACTCTTTTTGTGCCGCCTCTGGGCAACGGGTGAGTCTAGCTAAATCCTGTTGCTATTTCTCCAGTAACACCTCTTCCTCTACTTGTCAATCCCTCAACAGCACCTTGGGTGTACGCCGGACCAATGATTTGGGCCGGTATCTTGGTGTCCCCCTTCTGCATCAGCGTGTCACCCGTCGCACTTATCAACCCATTCTTGACAAGGTCCACCAGTGTCTCTCGGGTTGGTCGACCAAACTTCTTTCCTTCGCGGGGCGCATCACGCTACTTCAATCGGTATTAGCTGCCATTCCGAGCTACACCATGCAGACTGTCCACCTTCCTCGCTGTCTCTATGACGTACTGGAACGAGCCATGCGCCAATTCCTATGGGGTTCGTCACGCGATCAACGCAAAGTGCACTTTATCCATTGGAAAGACGTTTGCAAACCCAAGCAATTAGGAGGGCTTGAAATTTGGCGCATTCGGGAAACCAATGATGCTTTTCTTGCTAAACTCGGATGGACTCTCATCACCAATCGGACCGCATTGTGGGTTCAAGTGCTCTCTGGTAAATACCGCTGCGATGCTACTCACATTCCCCCTTCCTTGCCTACCACCGGGGGTTCTATGGTCTGGAGAAGCATCCAAGCCACCTGGCCAATAGTACATCAAGGCCTGAAATGGATGATCGGCGATAGATCCAGGATGCGCTTTTGGCTCGACTCGTGGGTAGTGGGCACTGGGCCACTTCTCCTTCACGCTACCCACACTATTCTTGAAGCCTCCCTTCCTTTGACTACCTCCAACTTTGTTAATTCTAGTGGCCACTGGGGTTGGGTCCAAGTCCAATCGTGGCTTCCCTCCTCGATCTGTCGCCTTATCGCCGGTACATTCCCACCTCATCCCCTTCTTGGCCCCGATAAACTTGTCTAGGGTGCTTTCGACATCGGTCTTTTTACAGTTACGTCTACTTACTCCATGCTTTTGGGCCATGACTCCGAGGCGTCGCATGGGATTCGAAAGACCATTTGGGAGTGGCCGAGACCGCCACGTACCCGCTCCTTTCTCTGGCTGTTCGGGCATGATTGGCTCCTCACAAATCAACATAAGGTTCAACAACAACTCACTGCGGATAGCCGCTGCCTACACTGTTCTTTCGATGAGTCTTCCCTTCACGCAGTGCGAGATTGCTTTAAAGCTCGTAGAGTTTGGACCATGCTATCCCCTCAACTTATTGCGTCCGTTTTTTTTACTCAGCCTCTTTGGGAATGGTTGCACACTAATCTCCACACCCGCAGTCGGTTTCTGGGCCATGATTGGGCGATCATTTTCGAGCTCACTTGTTGGTTCCTCTGGACATGGAGGAACAAGTCGTTATTTGATACCCATTTCAATTGGCCCCCCTCCCTTGACGCTCTCATTTTGTCTTATGCAGATCATCTCCACCAGTCGTCCGTGAGGTGCAGCAACCCTGCCCGACGAGTCTAGCCTCGTTCTGAGCTTCTTGTCAGTTGGACCAAACAACCGCTAGGATGGATCAAATTAAACACGAATGGGGCCAGCAATCGGACTACTTGCACAACGGCTGCCAGTGGCATTTTACGCGACAGTGACAACAATTAGCTAGGAGGATTCATTCAGAACCTGGGTTGGTGCGCTCCACTATCTGCAGAACTCTGGGGAGTCTTCACCGGTCTCTCCCTCGCCTGGCAACTGGGTTTTTGCCGCATTGAGCTGGAGGTGGATTCGGTCGCAGTACACACCCTGATCACCTCAACTGCGCGCCGCACACAAGCAGCCAATCTTATTGTCCTGGACATACACGAGTTACTCTCCTGCAATTGGTCTGTTGCTCATCGACACGTCTATCGAGAGAGAAACAAATGCATAGATTGGTTGGCCTCCCAGGCAGCCCAATTCACTGTTGGGGTTACTTTTTTTGACACTACACCCTTCGAGTGCCACCACTTCCTCATTGAGGATTAGTCAGGGACCTGTGTCCCACGCACTGTTTTGTAATTAGCTCCGGCTTTCCCTTTAAACAAAAAAAACGTCTTATGGCTCTGTCTTCAGCTATAGCTCTCTCCTTCATTCCTTTTCATTGATGTGACAAATAAACTCTTCTATCCACTCCTCCTATTCACGCACAACTGTTGCTTATGCTATCTTTGCCAATGTTTTTGTCTCCTCTCTCACTGCCATCGCCAACTTTGTTACTTCTTTCTTATGTATTGATGTGACAATTAAGGTCTGTGGTCCACTTGTTATTCACGCACACCCTTCCTTATTCACACACAACCCTCCTTATTCTTGTCTTGGCTAAAACGTTAACATTTTTAGATGGTCAAAACGTTAAAACGTTAACATTTTTAGGTGGCATAGGTTTTCCTTGGAGAATCTTTTCTTGCTTTATACCTTTAAATGCCCCAAATCCAATATGTGCCTAAAATGAAAACAAATAACTCTTAATTAGTGCAATTTAAACATAAAATGGATATGAGTTTAGCAAATTATGTACATAAAATCAATATAAAATGTGCATTAACATCTATCTATCCATATCTATATATATATATATATATTTATCATAAACAATCTCTTTATCAATTAAGGGGATGTGTATTGGGACTTGCACTGGGTTGTTGTTGTTGCTATTGTACTCTTGCAAGAATACTTGAAAGCACAAAACTATCAAAGGCAAGTGCTTAAGATCAAGGCTCAAATGAGAACCTATGACCAAGTTACAATTCAGAATACTAACTAACTAGATCACACCTTATTTTTATCAAATTACACCACACTAAGGACGACACTTTCATAGACTTTATAGGTCCCACTAATTGTTTCACATGGTCTTTATCTTTTGTCACCTCATCCAAGATCTCCTCATGACCTATATCCATTAATAATGAGTCATCTAAGATTAAAGTTTTCATAGCACACTAGTATAGTTTAATATTTACCCATGTCATGTCTATTAACCATGATCTATTAATTTAAGAATACACTAAGCCTTTAGTTCATCAAAAACTTAGCCTTAACCAAGTAAATCCGTACAAGATTCAATACTCTACAAAAAACTCACGCCAAGCTTGATCTAACTTGCTAAGTTAGTTTGGAGCTCTTTGTCATGTATGTGGTCCAACTAACCTTCAACCCTAAGTTCATTTCCAACTGGCTGTGAAGTTCCTTCATATGTTGAAGGGTTAACACGAATCCTATACAAATTTTGATGGTTCATTAGGAGTTGTTAGGAAAATTAGGAGGCATGATCACAATTTAAAGGCACTGGATCCAAATAAACACCATTCATGACCATAAAAGGCACTAAAAAAAGAAAAGAAAAAACATAGTATAAAATCTTTAAGCCTCTTCACCTCCTGAAGCTCACTCTTTCATGATGATCAGGACGTATAGAAACCATCAAAGGATCAAAACAAGTCTTCCATGATTCTTTCTATCGATGCATTTCAGGGACCACATGATTCATGTGATGTTTTGTCTCAGTCCCATCTCCAATCTCTTCATTCATGCGATTCCATCATTTTTCAAAGGACGACATTGAACAAGACGAACCAGGAGCTTTCTTGATCACTATGCTCAGCATTTCACATTCATTGCAGCAATCAACACCATCTTTTCTTATTACTCTCCTCTTTGCAGACAGCTCTCGCTCAAAAGTTACTTCTCTAGGAGCTACCATGCTGGACCCCGCTTCCGGAGCCCAGCATTCGGAGTCATTAACAGAAACAGTACTTGCCCTCAACCATACTAAACCTGTTTTGGGACATTTAGCATAACTTCTGATATGGATATCAGATTAAGGTGTTCGTTAGACGAATTAAAAGAAGACTTCAAGATCTACAATTTTATGAAGACCTTGAAGACAAATTCTATCATCTGCAGGGTCAAAAGTGGGACCAAATGATAGGATTAGATGAACCCGGACAAAAGGTGAGACGAATTGGAAAAATGGTCATAACTTTCTCTAGATAACTCAGATTAAGGTATTCTTTGGATGCTTTGAAAGAGGAATTCATGATATACAGCCTTCATGGAGACCTTGAAGACAAATTCTATTATTTGCAGGGTCAAAAGTGGGACCATACGATAGGATTAGATGAACTCGGACAAATGGTGAGAACAATTGAAAAAATGGTCATAACTTTCTCTAAAGAACTCTGATTAAGGTGTTATTTAGATTATTTGAAAGAGGACTTGAATATGTACAACTTTTATGAAGACTTTGAAGATAAATTCTATCATTTATAGGTTCGAAAGTGGGACTAGATGATATGATTAGATGAATCCGAACAAAGGGTGAGATGAATTGGAAAAATGGTCATAACTTTCTCTAGAGAACTCAGATTAACGTGTTCTTTAGAGATTTGAAAGAAGAATTCAATATCTACAACTTTCATGAAGACTAAAAGACAAATTTTGTCCTATAGAGAGTCAAATTTGGACTAAAAGATGTTTTAGTCAATATAAGATGAAACAGAAAGTCAACCTAAGACGAAGTAGATGGTCAACTTAAGACGAAACAAAAGGTCAACCTAAGACGAAACAAAAGGTCAACCTAAGATGAAGCAAAGTCAAGTTAAGATGAAGTAAAAGGCCAACCTAAGACAAAGCAAATGGTCAACTTAAGATGAAACAGAAGGTCAACCTAAGATGAAGCAGAGTATACTCCTGAGCATCTCCACTCATAAAGATCATAACTTTCAACTCCGATGTCCAAAAATTTCATGCTATTTCACGTTAAATCAACAAACAGTTTTCTGTTTTCATGAATAATAACACAAAACGCCGTTTTCTGTTTTCATGCAAGAGTGTAAAACGTTTTTTATGTTAAAAAACAAAATGGTTTTGTTGCTTACCACAACAGTGAGAACGTTTCTTGCATGAAAACGTACGAGAAAACAGTTTTTGTATGGTTTTGTTGCTTAACGTGAAAGTTGAAACTCATGTAAATCGTTTATAATAATAAACAAAATGGCAGAAGTTTTGTGTATATGGAAAATGGAAAATGATGTGTACGTGGAGAATGGAGAATATCGTGTTTTGCTGCACATGAAAAGGAACATCATATGCATTGTTTTTCCATCAAAACATTTTTGTTGGAGATTTTTGTATTAAAAAAAAAAAACAAAATGGTTTTGTTGCTTACCGCAACAGTGAAAACGTTTCTTGCATGAAAACGTATGAGAAAATGGTTTTTGTATGGTTTTGTTGCTTAACTTGAAAGGTGAAAATCTTGTACACAGTTAAAAATACATAAGGTTGTTTCTGTTTTCATGCAAGAATGAAATTTGTTTTTGTTTTTTAAAAAAAGCTGGTTTCCATCGCGAGGAAGACGATGAAGTGGAAGTTTGGTTGAAGTTGTAAAACTTTTCAATAAGAGGTCCTACGAAGAGTTGAACGCAGGACGTTGGATTCAAAATCCAGCATGCTAACTACTACACCATTGAACCCACTTAGTTGCGAATGTTGTTGCAAAATGATCTAAAATATTTCTTAATTTTGAAAAATGGCTTAGAAATATTTATGTTGCAAATTATATGCTTTGTGAATTATTTTATAAATTCTTATAGAAACAAAAAAAATAATGCAGTCAAATTGAATTTATTTTTAATTATAAAAAAATTATATTTTTCCATTACTTGCTGTTGTGACTACTTGCATATTCTTTCCCATCGAAAAATGATATGTGTTTGTGTATCACTGGATCTATTCTAATTTTGTCTGTATTATTTTAATTCTCCATCTAAATAATTTAATTAGGGGCATGGACTAGATGTAATGGTTTTCAATTATAATAGTTTTTTGGCATGTTTCTCCCATCGAGTAAAGGTATCGCTTATTTTACTATTTATGCATGACATATGATTAGTTTAATTCTCCCATCGAGGTTGCTGTTCATGAATGTTAGAAATGCGTAAGTGAATTTTAAGGTCATATTTGTTTTATTCAATTATGTGTTAGAATTCAAAAATTTTATTTTGTTATTATGCTTAATCTCAGTTCAATATGACATCATTCAATCCCCTAGCCAACATGCTAACCCAAAACAAGCTTGAGGGTCCTAACTATGTGGACTGGAAAAGGAATTTGGACATTTTTCTTACTACTGAAGAGTACAAGTTTGTGCTCAGTGAGGTGTGTCCTGAAAAACCCAGTAAGGGTGCCTCTAAAGAGGTTACCAAGGCTTACCAGAAATGGGTTAAAGCTGATGAGATGACGCGATGTTACATTTTGGCATCTATGTCAAATGTTTTGCAACATTAGCATCAAAGGATAGACACAACTTATGACATCTTAGAGAATCTCAAGGAGATGTTTGGAGACCAGACTAGTGCAGCCAAGCAGAATGCACTTAGGGAGATTCTTACTTCTAAAATGGAGGAAGGAACTCTTATTAGACCCTATGACTTGAAGATGATAAGTCTTCTGACTGACATGGAGATTCTTGGTGCTGAGGTTGACAAGGCTACTCAGATTGAGATGGTCTTGAACACTCTGCCAGCCATTTTTCAGCAGTTTCGTTTGAATTATAACATGAATAGGATGGATTTTGCTCTATCTAAGTTGCTGAATGAGCTAGCTGCTGCTGAGACTATTATTAAGCAAGGGGTTGCACCTGTTGTGCTTAATGTTGACCGAGGTTCTTCATCTGCCCAGAAATGGGGTAAGAAAAAAAAGGCTCATAAGCTTAAGCCTAAAAAGAATGGTGCAGCTAATAGTGCAAAGGGTGTTGTGAAAAAACCAAAAGGCAAATGTTCTCACTGTAAGCAACCAGGTCATTGGAAGCAGCAATGTCTAACCTAGATAGCCAAGAAAAAGCAAGCTACATCTCTTTTCTATTTGCTGGTTGTTGAAACTTGTTTAGCGGTATTTACTACACTCCAATGGTGTGTAGACTCAGGAGCCACTAATCATGTATGCAATTCATTGCAGGGGTTTCAGGTAACACGCCAATTAAGTGAAGGAGAAATGAGCATTTTTCTGGGAGATGGCACCGAAGTTGCAATTTTAGCTGTAGGGAATGTTATTTTAAAATTTAAGAATAATAGAACATTGTTGTTAAGGGATGTTTTGTATATTCCTTCAATTAGAAGGAATTTAATTTCTGTTTCTAGTTTGAATAAGAACAGATATTTAGTTTGTTTTAATGAATTTCATGATGATTCGGTTGTTATTAAATTTAGAAAACAAATCATTTGTTCTAGCTTATTAATGGATGATCTATTTATTCTTAAAGTTACACCTGAACTGCAACTTACTTCTGAAGTAAATAACTTTGATGTCGTCGTACCATTAAAAGGAAAATGTCCTATTGAATTCAATCTTACTTATCTTTGGCATTTAAGGCTTGGTCATATTAACTTAGATAGAATTTCTAGGTTGGTCAAAGATAGACCTTTGAGTTCAATGAAAGTGGAGGCACTACCAACCTGTGAATCATGTCTAGAAGGTAAAATGACTGAGAGACCTTTTCCTTTAAAAGGTAATAGGGCCAATGATGTTTTAGAACTAATTCATACTGATTTGTGTGGCCCTATGAGTGTCCAAGTTAAAGGTGGTTTTGAGTATTTTGTAACATTCACAGATGATTACTCAAGATATGGATATATTTACCTATTAAGTCAGAAGTCGAATGCTTTGAAAATTAAAAGTATTTAAAGTAAACGGAGAAGTTTACATGGAAAATATATCAAGTCACTATGATCTGATCGTGGTGGCGAATATCTCTCTAGGGAATTCATTGATTATTTATCAGAAAAAGGAATTACTTCACAATTGTCTGCACCTGGTATGCCACAACAGAATGGTGTAGCAAAAAGGAGAAATAGGACGCTTATGGAAATGGTTAGCTCAATGATGAGTTATTCATATTTGCCACTTTCTTTATGGGGATATGCAATTGAAACAAAGATATACATTCAATTTAGTTCCTTCTAAGTCGATTACCTCGACTCCTCTGTAATCGTGGATTGGGTGTAAGCCTAGTCTAAGACATGTTCGAATGTGGGGTTGCCCAGCCTATGTGCTGAAAGGGAAAGCAGATAAGTTGGAATCTAAATCAGAATTATGTTTCTTTATTGGCTATCCTAGAGGAACGAAAGGTGGTTTATTTTATAGTCCGAATGATAAGAAGATCATTGTTAGCACAAATGCACATTACCTTGAGGAGGACTATATTGTAATCCATATTCCCAAAAGCAAATTAGCCTTGCGTGAGTTGAGAGGAGAAAACATACCCACTAGAACATTTCCAACAGAACTTGAACCTGAACCATTCTTAGTAGGAGCTGACATTTCATTGCCTCAAAGTAGGAGAAATGTCAGTGGACCAGAATATCGACATCTGTCCCAACAGTCAGTTCCTAACATTTCACTACAGCCCGAAAGTAGTGGGAGTTATGTTGGAACAGCTATTGATCCAAATATAAAAGCACAAGAAGTAGGAGCCTCTAACATTTCATTGCCTGTTGTTAATGAAAGACAAGTTGAGGCTCTAGAACGTGACTAAGATGTGGTCCCACCAGTCATTGACTTATCGGCTTTACAGCCGCAGCAAGATGAAGGTGTGACTACACAGCCTGTAGTACTTCGTCGTAGTAGGAGAATAATACGACCAACGGTTCGATATACACTTTTGGGAGAAGCATTTGACAGAATCCCTGAAGAAGTGAATACTGAACCAGTATGTTACGATGATGCACTACAAGATAAAGATGCTGATAAATGGCTTATAGCTATGAAATCTGAGATGGAGTCCATGTACTCTAATCAAGTCTAGGAACTTGTAGAACCACCTGAAGGGGTTAAACCCATAGGATGTAAGTGGCTCTATAAGAAAAAGAGAGGTGTAGACGGTGAAGTACAAACTTATAAGGCGAGGCTTGTTACGAAGGGGCATACTCAGAAAGAAGGGATCGATTATAAGGAAACTTTTTCGCCGATAGCCATGCTTAAGTCTATTAGAACTCTTCTATCCATTGCAGCTTATTTGAATTATGAAATTTGGCAAATGGATGTCAAGACAGCTTTCCTAAATGGCAGTCTTGATGAATGCATCTATATGAAGCAACCAGAGGATTTCACTGCTAATGGCCAAGAACATTTGCTATGCAAACTGAATAGGTCTATTTATGGACTTAAACAGGCATCTAGGTCTTGGAATACTTGTTTTGATCAGTGTCATGATGAGTTTTGTGTGTATAAGAAGTGGAATGGTAAGAAGGTAGTGTTTCTGGTATTATATGTGGATGATATTATGCTTATAGGAAATTGTGTAGGTATGTTGACTTCTGTCAAGGACTGGTTGTCTGAGCGTTTTGATATGAAGGACTTGGGAGAAGCTGCTCATATTCTTGGGATTAAGCTTATGCGAGATCGCAGGAAAAGGATGATTGGCTTGTCACAGGCACTTTATATTGATACTATTCTTGCTCGTTTCAACATGCAGGAGTCTAAGAATTCTTCCTTTCAGACATGGAATCACTCCATCTAAGGATCAATGTCCCAAGACATCTAAAGAGATAGAGAGCATGAAGGCAGCTCCTTATGCTTCTGCAGTAGGAAGCCTCATGTATGCAATGTTGTGCACTAGACCTGATATCTGTTTTGTTGTTGGCATGGTTAGCAGATTTCAGTCTAACCCTGGGTGAGAACATTGGACTGCAGTCAAACATATAATCAAGTACTTAAAGAGAACTAGAGATTATATGTTAGTTTACTAGTCAGATGACCTTGTACCCATAGGTTATACAGATTCAGACTTTCAGTCTGACAAGGACTCTTGGAAATCTACCTCAGGAAATGTTTTTATCTTGGGAGGTGGAGCCATAAGTTGGAGGAGTATTAAGCAAACTTGTGTTGCGGACTCCACTATGGAAGCTGAATATGTGGCGGCCTCTGAGGCAGCCAAGGAAGCAGTATGTCTTAGGAACTTCCTAATGGATCTGGGTGTGGTTCCAACAGTTCAATCGCCTATTACACTTTATTGTGACAATAGTGGGGTGGTTGCAAACTCGAAGGAACCCCGGAGCCATAAAAGGGCAAAACACATTGAGCAGAAGTATCACCTAATACGAGACATAGTTCAAAGGGGTGATGTGGTGGTAATGAAGATTGCATCAGAAAACAACCTAGCTGATCCTTTTACAAAGAGCTTACCAGCAAAGACTTTTGACAGTTACGTGGAAGGAATGGGAGTTAAAATCATAGATGTATGGTTATAAGTCTAAGTGGGAGATTGATAGATATATACTATTAACCATGTAAATGTAATGGTTATTTTCATTGAACAATTATTTAATTGTACTCAATTGGAGATTTGCATAATATGAATATGTGTTAGTACATTTTGTATGTATCTAACTGGACCAAGTTGAGAATGATTGTTTTATACTGACTATTAAAACATATTTTTGAGGACATTAGAAACAATATTTATGTTCTTAATCTTGATTTAGTTAGTACGAGCAAATATACATTGTCTTGTTCTTTAATTCATTAAAGAGTGAGTTTCAATTATTGGGACAATAATACTCGGTGAATTGGGCAAAGGCAATTTGTATTTGTGAAATATTAATTAATGATAGAATCCACGTCTTGGTATAGAGAATGATGATGCACTTTAAGTAAGCTTATAAGGTTTCATTGTGTAATTCGTCAAGATTTGCTCTCTGACTTCTCTCTTCCTTTTCTTTCCTTCTTTTCCAGCCCCTTTTGAATTTACCCCTATGCCCCCCTGTTTTTCGCACCTTGCCTTACCTACCTCTTAGCTGACTGGCCTTTCTGGACTTTTTCCCCTCCAAGCATAGCTCCCTAGGCAGGCACCCATCACCATGGGTGACCCAACGCCTCCTCTAGATCCGTTCCCTCCCTTTCCGACACCCCTTTCGGCCTCTCTAGTGGTTGCCCAGGTGGTTGCGTAAGTGTCTGAAGTTGAGAAGTCGTCGGGCACTCACTCTTCCACCCCTTCCCCTGGCGTTCAACGCTCTCCTGTGGCCAAATCGACTGCCCTAGGACAGGCGTCTCCGAGCAGTGGCTCCTAGCGTGACACGGTTGTCACCCGACACCAACGAGGTAGGCTCAATCATTACCCCCATGTGCTTCAGGATGGTGTCATTTCCCCTCCGATTGAACTCCTACGGGCTGGAGCAAAAACTTGGTTGAATGCTTTGGTTGGTTTTTTCTGGAAAAAATGGTTGGCTTTTCCAGCTGTCAATGCATGGGCAAAGGCTCGTTGGAGCAAGAGAGGCTTTGAAAAAGCCATGCTAATGAATGATGGCTTATTTCTGTTCAAGTTTTTCTCCCAAGCGGATGTTACTGAAATCCTTGAACTTGGCCCATGGCATGTTGGAGATCAACCTTTGTTTTTGCGTCAATGGCAACCTGGTATGGGTTTGGAGAGAAGTTCGGTTGAGGTCATTCTGATTTGGGCTCAATTTCATGGCTTACCATTGGAGTACTGGACGTTGGAGGGGCTTAGCCACCTGGCTAGTGGCATCGGGAAACCAATCTACTTAGACTCCCAAACAGCTGCCATGGACAAGATTGGGTATGCCAAAATCTGTATTGAAGTTCCGAAGGATGCTGTGCTACCTGATAAGGTGTCCATCAGGCGATTGGCTGCTGTCGGTGACTTGCTTTGTGCTAGCATTCCAGTTACTTATCCATGGAAACCATGTGCAATTAGAAAACAGTGGGTTCCTACAGGTCGTCGATTTTTGTCAGGTTGGTCGATGGATTTGGACATGGAAACCATTCAGCCCTTGACTGCACCTGAGCAGGTTCACCAATGTGAGACTGAAGATGGAACGAGTGTAGCTTTGGGAGGGGACGGTCCTAGTCTACCATCGAACATAGTAGACTGCGATTCCCCTGCGGGCTGTTCCTCTCAACCCCCTTGTGCTGAAAAACTGGACACACGATCAGTGGAGCACCTGCATAGGGCTGCTGAATGCTCTGTAGGCATCCCACCTCCAGACATCCATAGGGACTTGTCCTGCTCCTCGGGGCTTTTTCCAGAAGCTGCAGATTCTGATATGTCGTCATTGCAGCAAGGTGGGGATGCTCCTCCAGCTGCTGATGTGGTGATGCTGCAGGGTGGGGATGCCCCATCAGTTGCTGACCGTGAGGAAGGCGAGCTCCCTCCTGACTCCACTAAGCTAGGTAAGAGTGCAGTTACTAAAAAGACAGCAAAAAAGAAGAAGCCAAAGGGGATGATTTCCCCTGAATGCCTTTTCTAATGATGTCCTTCCTAGTGTGGAATACGAGGGGGTTGAACGATCCTCTAAAAAAGATGATGGTGAAACAACTTATGGCCACTTCAAACCCTGTTTTGGTAGGACTGTTGGAAACTAAAATAAAAGCAGCCGCGGATCGGAAGGGTTTGGCTTTTTTGAGACCTCAATGGAGACTCTTCACCAATCATGCTTCTCACTACAATGGCCGTATTTTGTGCTGGTACAATTTAGAGAAAATAGAAGTTCAAGTGCTTAAGTTGGGTGCTCAATTTATGCATCTTTGTTGCAAAGAGGATAATAATGCCCCTTTCATGGTTACTTTAACCTATGCTGCCAACATTGCTTACCAATGCTCTGATTTGTGGAGGGAGTTACTGGACTTTCAAAATGGAATGAATTGCCCATGGTTGGTTCTTGGTGATTTTAACTGTTGTCTCAACTCTTCAGAAGTGGAGGGCGGGGCTAGATTTCAAAGTAGTTCGGGTGGCGAACTTTAACATCTTTTTCTCCATACTGATTTAGTTGACCTTCGGGGCCATGGCCGATGGTTCACTTGGGAAAATAAACAACGAGGTGCTATGTATATTCAGAAGAAGCTGGATCGCGCATTGGTAAACCAGCAATGGCTCCACTCCTTCCCTCTGGATTCGGTGACGTTTGGTGATCCGGTTTTTTCAGATCACACTCCTATTCTTATACAGCATGTCTCCTCTCCTCGCAATTTTAGGGCCCCGTTTTGATTTTTTAATGTATTATTACGGGCTGATGGTTTCATGGAGATGATTGCCCAGATCTGGCAGGTGGAGGTTTTCAGTTTTAAAGGATATCAATTCATGCAAAAATTGAAGATGGCTAAACAGGCTATTAAGGGTTTTAGTCAGTAGCAAGCGCAACATATTTCGGAGCTGGGTCATCACCTGGCCAATTTACAGCAACAATGTTATAGGAATCCTCGTAATGAGCATCTGTGAGTTCTTGAAGCTGCCAGTATGTATAAATACCAAGAAGCCCTGACCTTACATGATTCCATTCTTTGGCAGAAATCTAGACAGACTTGGCTACGGGAGGGGGACCGCAACTCCAAATTCTTTCATGCGGCGATCCTTACTCGTCGCAACAAAAACACTATTACTGAGTTATCTGATATGGATGGTAATCTATGGCGAGGGCAAGAGGTTGTGTCTGCTCACGTTAGAGATTTCTTTGTTCAGCTCATGGGTTGTCCGCAGAATCCGAGGGGCAATGAGTTTGGTTTTCGGCATGTCCTGAATTTCACTCCTAGTCAAGCCACTCTAGACATGTTGAATGCCCCGTATACGGCTTTGGACATTAAGGCAGCCTTATTCCGCCTTAATGATTCAAAAGCTCCAGGGCCTGATGGGTTTTCAGCTGGGTTCTTTCAACAAACGTGGCCGATCACAGGCCAGCTACTCACGAAAGCGGTTCTTGAATTCTTCTCTTTGGGTAAACTGTTGCGGGAAATAAAATACACTTACATTTGCCTAATTCCCAAAAAGGATAGACCTGAGAGGATCACGGACTATAGACCGATTTCATGCTGCAACATAGTTTATAAAATTATTGCCTCTCTTTTAGCTGAGCGCTTGAAAGGAGTTTTGACGGAGGTAGTCAATAAGGAGCAAGGAGCCTTCTTATCGGCGAGGAGCATTGGTGATAACATTCTGCTGCTTCAGGAGCTAATTGGCGAGTACCACTCTGATAAAAAGATCAACAGTTGTGCCATGAAAATAGATCTTTATAAAGCCTTTGACACGATTGGCTGGGATTATTTGTGGGAATGCATGCGATGTATTGGATTACCTCCCAGATTCTGCCACTGGATCCTCCAATGCATTCAAACGCCCTCTCTGAGTGCCCTTATCAATGGTATTCCTACTAAGCCTATTATGATTCACCGAGGAATAAGGCAAGGGGGTCCACTTTCCCCTTACTTATTCACTCTAGCCATGGATGGTCTTTCCCGATTGTTGTCTAAAATGGTGCTTTGCAATGGGCTTTTCTAGTTTCATTATAACTGTAAGGATCTACTTCTGTATCATTTAATTTATGCTGATGATGTTATTCTTCTTTGCAAAGCCGAGCCGCTAGCTATCATGATGAACTTGATGACCACATTCTCTCGGTGGTCGGGTATGACCTTGAATTTACAGAAAAGTGGCATCTATATCTCTTCAGATGTGAGCAACCGGGAAGGCCTTAGTAATTCGGTTGGGTTAACTCTCCAAAGTATGCCTTTCCGATATCTTGGTGTTCCCATTACCTCGGGCAAGCCTTGGTTCTCAGATTTTATGCCTCTGCTGGAGAAGTTAAAGAGCAGAATAAACTCTTGGCAGAATCGGTTCCTCTCCTTTGCGGCCCTAGTCAACTTGATTGTCTCAGTGTTGAATAGTAAGCAAGTACATTGGGCTGCTCATACGACCACCCCTAAAAATGTTATTACAGAAATGGAGAGGATTCTAAAGACTTTCTTATGGACTGGTCAGTCTGAACAGTGCAAGGGAGCTAAATTTAAATGGAGTGAAGTTGTTGTTCCTAAGAAGAATGGGGGTTTGGGCATTATCTCCTTTCCCAAGATGCAAAGAAGTCTGCTTATGAAGAGAATTTGGCGTTTATTTGTGGATAAGGAGGCTATGTGGGTTAAATGGTTGCAGGCTTACCGTCTCAATGACCAAAACTTTTGGCATCTCCAATTAAGGTATGAATACTCTTGGCTTTTCAAAAGCTTACTGAAACTGCGTGATGCTATTTACCCTTTCATTCGAAGTATAATTGGGGATGGAGAAAACACTTCTTTTTGGTTTGACAATTGGCATGTGCTGAGCCCCCTCTGGCTCCGCAATGATTTACCCGGAATCCAACACCGCATTCCACTTAATGCCAATCTCCTATGGATTGTGTAGGAAAGTGACCGTCTGCTTAGATACAGGTTCGAATATCAGCTTACTAGGTACCTGAATGGTATCACTCTTCGAAGTGTTCCGGATAGAGTGATATGGACAGCTACACAATCCGGTGATTTCACAACCTCTTCAGCACGTGCCATGGGGCGAGAGCCGGCCGAAGAAGTTCCTTGGACTATACTCGTCTGGAAACAGGTATTGTGTCCAAAGGCAGCTTTTTTCTTATGGCTGACCATTAAAAATAGATTGAGAACAAAGGACAGGTGGTTTGGTACTTATGATCCTATTTGTGTGCTATGTAAGCTAGTTCCTGAAAGTATAAACCATTTATTTTTTGAATGCGAGTATACCAAGGCAGTGTGGAATTGCATATTGTATATGACAGGTCTCTTATATTCTTCTTATGAATGGCCTGAGGTCCTTAATGAGATTATTTGCGTAGTCAATAATGGGCAGCATAATTCTCTCATGATTAGAACCTCCTTTCATATGGTTATCTATCATATTTGGCGGGAGAGAAATTGGCGTCTTTACAAACAAATGGAGCGACATAAATATGAGTTGGCAGACTGCATTATTAACCTGATCAGGGAGGTCATCATCGGGCATGGTATGCAAGAAGCACTAGGTCTCAGCTATGCGACAATACTGGAGTATTTAGACGAAGCTGGATATTGGACATTTTGTGGTTTGCTCTCTTGTGACAGTGGTTTTCTAGTTTTCTAATTTCGGTGGCCTGAAAGGCTTTTCCTCTTTTTTGGCCCGCATATAGTAGCTTGCGGTTCTTGTACATTGTTTTGCTCTTTTCTTTATAATTACATATATCTTAAAAATTCAAAAAAAAAAGGTTTCATTGTATAAACCCTGCAGGTGGATTTTTAATCCGACACATGAAATAAGTTGAGCGACAATCTTAAAGATTAAAATTGTTATTTAAATAAATTATCAGTAATTTATTTTATTTGACAAGCATCTGTAATCTTAACATGGGGAACATAATTTATTATGTTGTGGAAAGTTAAAATTAATAAGAAGTTCAATCATAAATTTTAGTGGAATAATTTATGATTAATTATAATAAGAATATACTAGTCTGTATAGATTCTTATTATAATTTTAGTCTTATTAATTTTTTCCTGCGGTTCCTGTCGTGCCTTAATTGTTTGGACTACACGTGTGTTATTTGTAATTTAAATATGCAACAGATTATTTTAAATTAAATAAAAAATCCGTGTTTTTGAATTACAAACTGTATGAGTAATAAACAGTGTAATCTTAGCGGTTACTTCTTATGCGGAAAGAAGAGAGTTATATATATATGTCTTTCTTCCTATCGAAGGGATATCTATTAGAAACATAGAGAGAAAACAAAAACTCTCTTGAGAAACTCTCTGAAAACACATGATACATTCTTTCTGCCCACCTAGAAACTAAGGTTACAGAAACAATTAAGGTTATATGACAGAAGACTATAAGGATAAGAAAATTTGTGGAAAGAAATTTTTGTGAAAAGAAGATCCAGGTTTGTCTTGTTTCGATTCTTGTAATTGGTTTGCTTGTATATGTATTTCTGATCTTGGGTTGATTCCACTGCAAATGCTATTAATTCTATCATCCATCTCCCGAAGCTCGCTCTTTCCATGATGATAAGGACCTATAGAAACAACCAAAGGATCAAAACAGCTCTTGTATGTTTCTTTCTACCGAAGCATTTCAGGGGCCATGTGAATCATGTGAAGCTTTTTCTCAGTCCCATCTCCGGTATCATCATTCATGCGATTCCACTACTTTTCATAGGACGACATTGAACAAGATGAACCAGGAGCTTTCTCGATCACTATGCTCAGCATTTCACATTCATTGTGGCAATCAACGCCATCTTTTCTGATTACTCTCCTCTTTGCAGACAGCTCCTGCTCAAAAGTTACTTCTCCAGGAGCTGCCATGACTAGTGGGAGATGATATTTTCTTCAGGTTTCAAGTAAACCCGTTAGAATTTATAGTAAAGCAACAGACAAATAATCTTACCTTTACTTGTTTGCCAAGCATATATACTCTCTGACAAATATTTGAATTGCAAATATTTCAGGGTCTTTTCACTTTTTATTAATCTAATACTTCTTTTCCCATACCAATCTGATTCTTTCACCTGTTTCATCCACAGAGCTGCACTCTTTTATATCAGAAAGTTCTTGAGACAATAACAGTACAAGAATTTTGGGGACAACCTCGATCTTTCCAGGTTTTTGTATGGTTAGTTGACTTGAAACTGAAGTGATTGCACTTCTTTTACAGGATCATCTCTTGTTGGGAATTGGAAACTTTAACAACGTACATTGCTCTTAACTGAAGTGATTCACTCCTCCAGGCAATGTTAAAGGAAATGAGACTAATCATAAAAAATAAAAAGATTGATTCCATATTCGCCACATGTTTTACACGAAGTGTGGATCATCTGATCACTCTAATAATAACAATCTAAATGAGTCATATTATATTATTGATGAAAGGTTCGTTAAGATTGAATTAAAATGATCTTTTAATTGATAAAATGTATATTTAATTAATTTTTATTTGTATTTTATATAAAAGTCACTAATTATTATTTCATATGAAAGTATTTTAATTGACATTAATTTTTTGAAATTTGAGTTGATCAAATTTTAATTTTAATTTAATAGTTTAATTTTAGTTAAAATTTAAGCTTTTTTGAACTTATTTAAAAAAATTTAGATCGTCCTCAAATCAACTTTAACACCCTAACTCACTGTCAATAATAAGTGTTATCCTATGCCCTCCTTTTATGGCCAACCTATGCTTCTCAATCACTAAGTTTGATCAAACTTCGTTTCCAATTTAGACTTCGATTAATCGTTGTAAATCATTCTTAGTTAGAAGTTAACGATCCAAGCTAATTTAATTCAGCCTAAACTCAGGATTAAAAATTAGTTGTACTCGAGCTCTAGGCTTAGGGGATTTGGGTCGAGCAATTACCAATCTTATACAGAATTTTGATGCTTCTTTAGGAGTTGTTAGGAAATTAGGAGGCAGGACAGAAAGTTAACAGGCAACAACATCAAATAAAATATCATTCACGACCAAAATATCATTCTTACCTGCCTTTTCCTGAATAATAGGGTTTAACAGAAACATAAGTTTGTAGGAATGTCATGACAATAGTAGCAGTTACTGCAAGAAATGCAATAACCGTCACAGGGGCTACTAAAATGAGAATTAATAAACTCAGCCATCCAAGTCCTGATCCTGCTCCTGGAATGAGCTTCAATGGCTCGTCTAGTGACACTAAAAGCATAGGGGTTAGGTACCAGGTCCCGGGCTATGCCATTGAAAAGTTCTGCAGCCTGTTGGTCACTGCCAAGGAGGTTGATGACTATACCCTATGATCTTAACACCTTCACATCTTCAGCTTGATCAATTAAACAATCCATGAGATTGTAGGAATGACATGAAAATAGTAGCAGTAGTTGCTGCAAGAAGTGCAATAACCGACCCGGGGCTCCTAAGATAATTATTAATAAACTGAGCCGTCCAAATCCTGATCCTGCTCCCGGAATGTGAATCAATGCGTTCTCTAGTGAAACAAAAAGCATAGTGTTTAGGTGCCAGATCCTGGGCTATGCTATTGAAAAGTTCTGCAGCCTATTGGTCACTGCCAAGGAGGTTGAAGACTATACCCTTTGATCTTAACACCTGCACATCTTCAGCTTGATCGATCAAGGAATCCATGAAGCATATATATGAAGCGAGACCACAAAGATCATCTGGTGCATCGGGGCTAGCTTCATAAGCCTGTAAATTTAAAAGCAAGGACGTGGTCGTGTCATCTATCGTGATTTTGGGAAGGAAGAGCGATCCAGCAATAAGTGTTGATTTGAAGTCGATGTGGGTGAAATGTTCATGTACGCTTGGCCTGAAGTCAATCCCCAGTGTCGTAAGCTCCTTGGCTGCAGGATATGAATACCAATGACAGTGTTTTTGTTTTAAAGACTCTCTTCTCATATCTTCTTTGTTGATGTTTTTACTCAAGAAAATATCAAGAAGATGAAGGGGTGGACGCATATTATTGTCTGGGTTTTGATGTTGAGGAGGTTGATTGATCATATTATTGGGTTCTGGATTTTGCTGGACAGTTTGATTTGCTGTTCCTTTCCTTCTTGGCATATACTCGATGTGTCTTTGAATATTGAACAACATTTATCAAAAAACTTGAAAGTAGCTTGTTTGCCGTTAGTTTGTGGAGACAAATCACCACGAAAGCTGCTCATGAATTTGTTAATTAAATCCTCTCCATCATTTCCCTGGCACCTCAATCTCATTAGCGTCTCTAGCAGTACTATATAAGGAAGTTGGTTCTCTAGCAACATCAAGTCCCTTCTAACAAAAGCTGCAATGAAGTTTTTCATGTGCTCTACTGTATGATTGTTATTCATGAAGCTGTTGATGAACTGGAGAACGAAACATCCGTCGACAAGCATCAGTCTGGTGAATTGCCTCTCGCCGAACCTCGACACTCTCTCCTCATCAGGGTAGCTTCGTCTTGCATCACCAGAGATTCGTTCCACCTCGGTGTAAATGTTAGAAAACTCCCCATGACAATCTTCGATGAACTGACGCGCCATAAAATACTTGAGCCTCTCCATATCCTGAAGACCGCACTTTCCATGATGATAGGGACCTATAGAAACAACCATAGGATCAAAACAGCCCTTGCATGATTCTTTCTGCCGAAACACTTCAGGGACCTTGCGTATCATGCGAGGTGAACTTCTCCCATCTACGATCCCAGCATCCATGCGAATCCACCATTCGGGGAAGGAGTAGGACTCACCAGGAGCGTTCGCCATGCTCGTCGTTTCACATCCGTCGTGGCAATCAAAACCATCAGAATTTATATATATTCATCTAGTGTCAATTCGATATATAATAAATAAAATATAAAAATAAGTAAAAATGAAATATTTTATGAAAATAAAAGAGTACACTCATAAATGTCATAAATTTTTAGTCTAGTGAATGTCATTACTCATTGCCAACGAACATGTACGGGTATTGACCATTGGTCACTGCCAAATTCTAACAGCATGTTTGGTTCACACAATAGAATAGATAAGGAATATAATAGTTATTTTTTGGAATAGAAAAGATGCATAATAGAATAGAATGTGTATTACTTTGTTTGATTTAAGGCGTAGAATAGATAAGGAATTTCTATTCCATTGTTTGGTTTGAAAATATAAACTTGGAATAAGAAATGAATAACTAACTAAAAGACCAAAATATCCTTATTCTAATATTTCTAATAATAATAATAATAATAATAATAATAATTTTAATTTTAATTATATTATTACTATTCTTATTTGAATTATTATTATTATTATTATTATTATTATTATTATTATCACTATCATTATTATTATTATTATTATTATTATTATTATTATTATGGTTTGTTATTTATATTTTTATTAGTATTATTATTTATTTGTTTATTTATTATTATTATTGTTATTTATTTATTTATCAATGATCTTTGATTCCAGCCTAATGAAAGCCGCAAGATTTGAACCCAACTAGAGAAGAGGCTGAATTAAACAGAGTTCAAGAAATGGTGGAGGAACTAGAAGCTGCAAGAAGAAACAAGTTCATGTGAAAAGCATAGAATATAATCTCATAAACATAAGTAGTGGAAAATAAAAGCAAGAGCTGAGCCATAATTTGATGGTACACTTATGAAACTAATCAAGCTGTTCGAAAATACACTCACAACAATAAGTTACAAGAAGAAGGGAACGAAGAGTAAAAGCGAAGAAGGGAATGAAGAAGCCCAGAGATTAGGGAAAAGAAAGGCACAACAAGAAAGTCATCATCCGATTCTTCGATTCAACAGGCCTTACTAAAGTTGAAAGAAGGGTAAGGCCAAAGCCAACTCGGTCGATTCAACACAGTCAAAATCGTCCTTCACAGATTCCACCGGCGTCAAGTTTCCGACGTGTATTCGGTCGGTGCCCCCTTCCTCCGTCGCCATAGCAATCCATGCCAAGCCTGGATCCAAGTTATCCTAGATCACTGATTTCAGCGATGAAGCAGTAGGTCTTCAAATAGATGCGCTGGCTAAGGACGGTGAAGCTAACTCAGCTCTCCTTGATTACATTAGCTTGTGTATAAGGATATGTTTGTAAAAAGGAACAAGGTTAGAGGGAGAAGAAGATTATGTATTCGACGATTAAGTAATAACAAGTTTTAGTTGGCTTTAGGTATTCTTTAAAATCGAAGAATATGTATTGACGAGGAATGACTATTATGTGTTTACTTTAAACCAAACAAGGGTTCTATAATTACCGTGGAATAGGATAGGAATAGATATCCTATTCCCTCGTACCAAACACGCCATAAATGACTAATAAATGTTATTACTCATGGCCAACTAATAAGGACGGGGTATTGATAATGGCAAACAGTAAGAGTCAATACTCTCTTCTCCTCAAACGCATCCGAGCTTTTAAGCAATGTTTTAAAAATCGGACCGGACATTAAACCGGTTGAAAGAAAGGTTTAAGGTTTAGAGGTTCAATCGGTAGTGAACTACTATAAAACCAGTATATAATAAATAAGAAGTAAAACTTATAAGAATAAGTAAAAATAAAATATATTATTGAAATAAATATTTTTAATGTTATTTTTATTTGAACCCTAAACCTTAAATAATATATATATATAGTTGTACTAGGTCATATAGATTAATCTTGTCTCTGGATATCAAATAAAATAAACATAAAAAGTTAAGAATAGACATAATAGTTTCAAGCCCATTGGCTCAATCTAATGAAGGTTACTTCTGTAAACATGTGCCAAAAAGTTCAATCCGAATTGAAAGGTCCCAAATTGCTCTCACAATATAGAAGTACAATAAGCATCATTGCCTCTTTAGCTTTTCCGTGTTGGAAGTGGAGAAGAGAAGACGATAACAGAGATGTCAGCCTCTGCCCTATTTGGCTCTCCGATCGTGGTGGTTCCTAAACCATCCTTAACTCTGGCGAGACCAACTTCAATGAGAACTTGTCAGGGTGATGTTGGGTTGTTGATAGAGTGCTCTTCCAGGCCGCAGAAGAAGGCGACGAAACATCACATGAAGACTAGGCCGAAAAAGACTCAGCCTTGGGACATTAGGCGCGAAATCATCATGTATCCTCCACGCCTAAAGCGCCTCCCGAATAGTCTCTTGTTTCATAGGCCGATGACGTCGATGCCACTAATGCGTCGGAGTCGCCGTCGTCTCCTGCTCGACAAGCTCCAGTCACAAGTTAGTCGGGTTAGTTCTACTTTTAGCGAAGTTTGTAGTGCTTAGAAAGGATTTAAAACCAGACCAGATCGGACCGTCCGGTCCGACCGAAAAGGATTAAACCGGCCGATTTTTATACAGAGAGGTTAGTAGGTAAAACCGAACCGGACCAATGATCGGTTCAGACCTTTTTCGGTCGGACCGGCCGATCCGGTCCGGTTTTTAAAACATTGGTTTTAAGTTATCAATTTTGAACTTATTTATGTGTTAAAATTATTATTCAAAATTAATAAAATTGTCTTATAATTATTTATAGATAATTTTCAACACTTTAAAGATGAAATTAAATTAAAAAGATAAAAAAGAAATGAAAAATACGAAATTCCAAGTCTGACAACTATTTAATCACTAAACGTGGGCACGTGCAAGAATGAAATTAATTTCCAAATCTGCTTTCAAAATCTAAATCTAATTCTTTTGAGATTCTCATAATCTTTTAAGATAAGATTGATGAAGATTCACAATTTGAACATATAAAAATGTGATTTGCAAGATAGGATGAAAAAGAAAAGGATAGGAATGCATTAAAAAGTGAATTCGCATTATTGTTCACGCAATACATCATAGGGATAGTTTTTTTACATTTTTTTGCAAATTTTTTCTGCAGAATTTCGCTAGGAGTAGTTTTATGTTTTTACATTCTTTTCTTCTGGTTTTCGTCAGCAGAGTTTAGGGATAGTTTTTATGTTTTTCTGCTGTTCTTCTTTTGTTCTCGATAGCTCTTGTTTTAGAATAGTTTTGACAATTTTCTGCAGAATTCTCCTTAGGCTAGTTTACGTTTCTATTTGGTTTTTGTTGGTATTTTCGGATATCTAAGAAAGACCAGGGATGGAGACTCGTTATTTTGTTATTTCTTTAATTTCTACTTTTGTTATGAATAGCTAAACTTATTTTCTTGGTTGAGGGGAACCTTTTTATTATCTATTATGTGTGAGATGTTTCAATAAATTTTGTTCATCGATGAATATTGAGTATCTTCTGATTTATTTTATCTAATTGAATTGATTGATTTCTAGGCACACAACTAGGGATTGATTTGTGCAATAGCTAGATTGTAACACCCCACTCCCGCATGACCCGAACCCGACATCGACGGTGATATTCGAGTCCGTACCCTGTGAGGGTGGCGTGTTACATCACTCAGTCAAAACTCAATATCAATTTTTTTTTAAACACAAACATGCAAAATGCGGAAATAATGAACATACACAATCATTAGTAATTACATTAGCCACGGGGGCCCTTTTATAAATATCAGTTATTTCAGTCTGTTAACTTTACAAATTAACCTAATTATTAGTACAAAAATTTCAGAAAATAAAAATAAACTAATGCAGACGCGAATTGATCCCGACCACTTCTCTATTTTATTAACCAACAGGTGCCATACGCCCGTTGCCTAACGGGGTATTCTTCTGAGTCCTGAAAAATATTTGCAATGTTGGGTGAGTTTGCAACTCAACGAGAAGCCATCATCGATGAAAAATATAGAAACTGATACAAATGTTATTAAAATGTGTGAAAATTTATTGTTGACATTATCACATGATATGTGCTTAATTGTTGATATTTTTAATTATTTTCACTTAGCGATTATCGATACAAAAATAATTAAAATACTCACTTTAATTTATATTTGTTTTTAGGTACAATTTGAGAGCAAAGTAATTAAGGTGAGTTAAAAGCGTGACATATGGATCATTTTCTGAAAATTAATATCTACTTGCTTTCATGGAGGAAGAAGAGAAAAAAAATAATGAGACAAGAAATATAGAACAATTATGGAAGAAGAAGGTAACATGATTTTGCATGCGTTGGGCTTAAAATGTGAGAGGGGACGGACAGCAGCAAGAGGAACATTTAAATTGTCACATATAGAGAGGCAGGAGGCAGCAAATTATAAAGAGCGCTGATGGGCAGACCAAATTAAACGCTACAGGACCTAGGTATGGACAGCACAAAAACGCAATAGCTGGCATTTAAAAAAGAGGAAAATCACGCAAGGCAAGGAGGCTCCAGGCGGCAAAACATGAAACGCAACGTTACGCTGGGAAGCAAACGAAAAAAAACAAGAGAGCAAATTAAATGGGCGTTTTGATTCAAAACGCAGAGCAAGACGGCAGCGTGGAGGCATAAAATGCGCAGCACTGATGAACGAAAATGCAGCGTGGCAGAAGGCAAAACGCAGAGCAGCACACACGGTGGAGAGGAAGGTTTATTTTGATGTGGACCCTTATTTGTCAAATCAAGAAGGAACAGTAGAGAGAAGAATAAAACAGAAGCCGCAGGAGATTGGGAGGAGAGTGCGGCGCTGGAGAGTAACAGCTGTGAGTGGTGCGGCATAGTGAAGAGGAGAGCAATGTTTTAAGTTGATGGGTGACCTTTAATGGTCCCATCAACGTACAGTGAAGAGGAGAGTTGAATCAGAAAATTAAGCAACACTTACAGTGGAGATTAAGCTTGCGGTAGCGTCGAGAAATCAAATGGATTAAAATGGGGATGGGACTGGAGTATTTTTACCATAAAAGACTCATGAACGGCTAAACATTTTGACATCGGTTTGGAGGTAATATCGACGCCGACGATCCGGGTTAAGTATTATTTTAATTATTTTGTTGTTTCTTTCTCTCATTAGGAATTGATTGTGTTATCCTGTTTCAAATGATTTGGGTATTATGTATGGATAATCGAATTTTCGTTATTATTCGGTTATTTGCGTATGAACCTATTGGGCATTCTGATTTGATAATTTTAATCCGTTCATTGAATTGTCAATTTCAAAACCATTGCTAGAATTTCGATATAATCCGTAATTGTTATGTTGAAATTCATGTGTAGCGACTAATGATTCGTAATCATTAGGGATAACATGACCTAGGTTAAATGACCCGAGCGTATGTGGTTGTTTCCTTGATTAATCAGTTTTCCAAGTTCGTATTGCTATCGCCTAATTAAATCTAGAGATCGTATCCTAGGTTGTTAGGTGGTTAGGTTTAATCAACGATCGTATCTTGATTAAACAAAATCTAAGGGAAAACTCGGGTTAATTATTAACCCACGATTAATAATTTCTAGGAGAGGTTAAAGAACATCAAATTAATAAAATCTTCTTGACAAACTCATTTATTCATATATATTTTTATATCAGTTGGATGAGTTTTTTGTCACTCAAAATGATCTTTATAGCTTTATTTAACTATTATTTGAATTATTGTGCCTTACATTTAATTGGAGTTTATAGGGGCAAAAATTGTCATATTTTGGTTTAACTATAATAAATTAATTTTTAGACAATTGATGCTACATTATTTGTATTTTTTTGTTGTAGGTTATTTGAAGAAATTTAAGTTCAAAATATTAAGAAGAGTGATCCACAAAGTCAAAGAAGAAGCACACATAATAAAACAACAGTCCAAAACGCAAGCTGGACAGCTAGGAAACGACAACATTGAGACAACAAAAGAGAGAGGCAACTTGGTCTGGAAAAATTGAAGAGAAGAAGTGATGGGAGTGAGTGACTTGTGTGTGGCTTGAGAGGCAAAAAAAAAATCATGAGTGAGCTGTGTTGTATCATGGGGTGAACATGAGAGTTAGCTGTAACGGAGAAACAAATAAAAGAAACAACCAAATGGAAGGGGCTGGTCTGCGTGAAAGGAAGAAGACAACAACAAAAAGAAAAAAAAAAGTGGCTGGAGTGGTGTGAGTTGGAGAGCAACTTAAATTATCAAATCAAGTTATAGACAAAGGGAAAAAAAAACGAGAGTGTTATGGGCTGCTTTGACAGTGTGTGTGTAGGGAGAAAATAAAATATATGACAAGCCAAAAGATGTGCTGGTGCTGGACAACGTAAAAAAGAAAGGAGCTAGCAGTGGGGAGTTAACGAAAATGTGCTGTATGGTTGTGTTGTTTTGTAAAAAAAAAAAGTAGCAGCTATCTTGGTGAAGTGTATTGCGTTGTCTTGGTGCATGAAGCTAGACATGGTTGGTGTGTGATTTACGTGAGTGGGGGGCCTGGAAAAATAAGAATAAAGAGGCAGCTTCAACGTTGTGTGGAAGGAGAGCAAAAACAGAAGAAGGTGATAGAACCTGCATAAGCTCTATTTCTACAACCAGAACACACAAACAACAAACACAGATATAGCAAGACAACAATGGCAGAAATAGTCTCTATATTGATCAATTCACCAAGACCAGAAAAATGACAGAGTAACTATGCTAGAATTTGAGGTTCTAGCGCCTCCAGCCTTAGGCTCAATTCTACGTGAATATGACAGAATATTGCATGCCCTCTCCCTCACTCCCGTACTGTTTTTATTCCCCATGTCAGAATAACTAACTATCCTTTGCTATGACAACTTTACCCTCACTTGTTCCTCCCCCCCATATGACAAAGTCTACCCTTCTACGACATTGGTCTTTCTCCTATGGTAAGTGAACCGAATTGTTGGCCTCCTATGGGTCGTATCAGTACCCTCCCCTATCAGTTTCACCTTGTCCTCAAGGTGGAAAGAGGGAAATTGCTGATCAATCAACTCATAGGGCTCCCATGTTGCTTCCTCCTTTGGCAGCCCTTCCCAAACGATTAATACCTCCTTGCCGTGAGGATGAGGCCCTGCCCTCATATCCAACACAGCTGAAGGTTGAACTAACAGCTCCAAGTTGGAGCCTAGGTCTTTTGGCCAACTTGCTGTCAAGTGCTGTCCCCTGGCTACTTTTAGCTGCGAAACATGAAAGATAGGGTGGATTTTAGACTCCGGTGGCAAAGCTAACTCATATGCTATTGCCCCCACCCTTCGAACGACCGGAAATGGTCCATAAAACTTAGGAGACAACTTTTCATTAACCCTCTTAGCCAAGGATTGTTGTCTATAAGGAGCTAACTTCAAATACACTAGATCTCCCTCCACAAACTCCACATCCCTTCGATGCATATCAGCCCTTGTCTTCATGTACTGCTGCACAGTCATCAAATGGCTCCTCAACTCTTCTATCATGGCATCCCTCTCTTGTAACATTTGCTCCACACTAGCCACTACCATTTTCTGTACTCCATAGCTTACAATCGGGGTGGTTCCCTTCCATATACCACTTTAAATGGAGAAGTCCCTAAGGATGAGTGGAAGGAAGTGTTATAGCAGTATTCAGCCCAATGCAACCACTTGTACCATTGAAAGGGCTTGTCTCGAGTAAAACAACGAAGATAAGCCTCTATGGTCCGATTAGTAACTTCAGTCTGGCCATCGGACTGAGGGTGGTAGGCGGTGCTCCTATTCAGCCTTGCTCAAGAAGACCTTATCCCTATCGAACACTAGGGACCTCGGAATTCCATGGAGTCGAACAAGCTCCTTGGTGAAAAGCACTACTATTGTCACAGCTGTAAATGGATGTTTCAAAGGTATCAGATGGGCAAACTTGCTCAATCTGTCCACCACGACTAAAATTGTGTCATAACCTCCCGATCTTGGCAATCCTCTTACGAAATCAAAAGAGAGATCCTCCCAAATCTGATTAGGGACTGGTAATGGCTGCAATAATCCCGCAGGAGTCAAGGCGGCATACTTCTGTTGTTGGCAAGTAACACATTCGGCTACATAGGTAGCTACTTGTTTCTTCATTCCCTCCCAATAGAGCTCTTTAGCCAACTGCTTATAGGTTTTTAAAGTACCCCCGTGCCCAGCTAGGTGCGACTCATGTGCTTCCCGTAAAAGTTGGGGAATATACTTTGAAGTCTTACTAAGCACCAACCTCCCATCATACATCAATCTCCCATATAGCAAAGAAAAAGGTAGCTTACTGGAGGCCTCCTGGGAGATTTCAGCCTTCAAAGCTTTCAGCTGATCATCTTTCTCTACCTCTTGCAAGATTTCGGTGATGTCTATCCCTTGGGACACCCCCAAGACTTGGCAGCCTACAATCTCCCCTCTCTTTGACAAAGCATCTGCTACTTTGTTGCTCCTTCCTGGTTTGTACTCCACCTTGAAGTCGTACCCCAATAGCTTAGTAACCCACTTTTGTTGATCCACCGCAATCATCCTCTGTTCAAGCAAATATTTTAGGCTTTGTTGGTCCGTTCTAATGATGAATTGTTGCCCCAAAAGATAAGGTCGCCACTTCTTCACCGAAAGGACTATGGCCATGAGCTCCCTTTCATAAATTGATCTCCCACGGGCTCTAAGTGACAAAGCTTGGCTGAAGTAGGCTATCGGCCTCCCATTTTGCATCAGCACTGCTCCTAGTCCAATTCCCGATGCATCAGTCTCTAGAATGAACGGTTGTTGGAAGTTTGGTAAGGCCAAAACCGGAAGAGTACACATGGCGGTCTTCAGTTGTTGAAATGCCATCTCTGCCTCCTCTGTCTATTGGAATCCTTCTTTTTTCAGCAGCTGTGTTAACGGGGCTGCTATCTTTCCATAATCTTTCACGAACCTCCTATAGTACCCGGTCAGCCCCAAATACTCTCTCAATTCCTTAACATTTTTGGGTCTAGGCCACTCCATCATAGCTTGGAGTTTGCTTGGATCAGCTGAAACCCCCATGCCCGATATCACATGCCCCAAATACTCCAACTCCAACTTGGCAAAGATACATTTCTTCAGATTGGCATATAGTTTGTTTTCCAGCAATAACTCCAACACTACCTTCAAATGACTCACATGCTCCTCCATTGTCCTGCTGTAGACTAAGATATCATCAAAGAAAACTAGTACAAATTTCCTTAGAACCTTTCCGAAGACCCTATTCATCAAGGCTTGGAAAGTAGCAGGGGCATTTGTGAGTCCAAAGGGCATCACCAAGAACTCATAATATCCATGGTGTGTCCTAAAGGCTTTCTTCTCCACATCTTTTGGGCTTACTCGGATTTGATGATAACCGGATTTTAAATCCAACTTAGAAAAAACCTTTGGCCCATAAAGCTCGTCCAATAACTCATCAATCATCGGGATGGGAAATTTGTCCAACACCGTGGCCCGATTTAGATCCCTATAGTCCACACAAAATCTCCAGCTGCTGTCCTTCTTCCGCACCAACAAAACCGGACTTGAATAAGGGCTAACACTGGGTTGTATGATTCCCGCTGCCAACATCTCCCCCACTAGTCTTTCTATCTCTGTTTTCTGGCATTGTGGGTACCTATATGGCCTGACACTTATAGGTTCTGCTCCCTCCCTTAAGTTGATCTTATGTTCTATCTCCCTAGGAGGTGGCAACCCCCTTGGCATGTCAAAAACATCCTCATACCCCCTCATCAGGGACTGCACATCTCCAGGTATCCCACCATATTCCCCATTCTCATTCTGCTCCAGAATACTGACATGTAACATGAACAGCTCATCTCCCTCTTCGTTTTGCTTCATTAGGGACTTCAGCCCAATCAACCCTTGATTAAGGTTGGGATCCCCCTTCAGCTTCACCCATTTTTCCTCCTGCCTAAACTTCATAGTTAATTCAGCCCAATTGATCACCACCTCCCCCAAAGATTGCAGCCATTTGACCCCTAGTATCAAATCACACCCACTAAGGGTCATGGGAAGGTATTCCTCACATATGTGGTACTGCTGAACTTCTAACGGAATTCCCTTACAAACCCCCTTACTCTTTATAGTGACCCCATTCCCCATAACTACTCCATATCCCTTAGTTTCCTCTAATTCTAGGCCCAATTGCTCTACTAATTTCAAGGAAATGAAATTATGGGAGGCACCCGAGTCTACCAAACAAACCACCTCCAAATCCCTCACTCTCCCCTTTATCTTCATAGTCTTCGACATTGTCAATCCCACTACTAAACTCACTGCCAATTCAGCACTTTCCTCTTCCTTACCCTCACTTTCGGTTTCATTCTCTTCATCGAACACTAGGAGGACTTGCAGTTGCTTATTTTTGCATCTATGCCCCGGAGTGTATTTTTCGTCGCATTTAAAGCACAACCCCCTTTCCCTCCTGTCCTGCCATTCCGATGCTGTGAGCCTCTTGAACCCTGTTTCCCGAATGTTCTTCCCATCCTTCTCTCCCACTCTTCGGCCTTCCCTCTCCTTGAATCCTCCTTGTGGCTCTCCCATTCTACCCATATTGATCGGCCTACTACTCCGATAATTCCTCATCTCCCGATTCTTCTCCTCTATTCCCAAAGCAGTCTCAATGATCTCAGTCAGCCCTCGAGGTTTAAGCAAGGTCAATTCATACCTGATGTGTGGTTGCAATCCTTTAATGAAGGTGCAGTTCATCACCTCCGGCGACAATTCACGGAAGGACGCAGCAAGGGCCCAAAATCGTCTTCGATACTCCAGGACAGATCCCTCTTGCTTAATGGATAAGAACTGTTGGCATGTGCTGCCTTCATGGAGTGGACGAAAATGTCGATATAACATACCTTTCAACTCCCTCCAGTCCGGAATCATCCCCGAGGCTTCGATCGTCAGATATCTTGCCAAAGCCTCCTCATCGAAACTCAGTGCTGCCAACTCCACCTTCTCTGCCTCCGTGTAGCTCCCAGCAGAAAAAAATCACTCCGCCCTGTTAATCCATGTGTCTGGATCTGCCCCGGTGAAAGTAGGCATTTCGATCCTCCTAGGCTTGCAGTCGCGCCTCTAGTCCAGAGGTCGAGGATCATCGTCTGCGGCCCCCCTTCTCTAACGCGCACCAGGTCGATACCCTTCCCCATCTTGGAACCACCTCCTCTCTTCAGTTTCGACTCTAGCTTCGCCAGCGCACCACTCATCCTTGTTTTCCTCTTCACCCTCACGCCGATCTGGTCTTTGATATCGCCCCCTTTCCAGCTCATTATCGAGCCCTAAACGCTCCCCACTTGGTTGGTTAGTAGTCGGGTCGTGGGTCGTGGGCCGTCCATGAATTTCTGGTACCCACCCGACCCACCCAGCTGTCCTCCCTTCGTGACCCGATTCCCTTTTAGTATAAATGTAACATCCCACCCCCGACAGGAAGGGTAAAATAATAATTTGGTAAAGGTCGAGAGTGATTAGGATTATAATGTTATGCGTACTAGTATTGGTCAAACAATGAAATGGTGCACATGAAATAATTGTACATGCATACATGACATTCCCGGTTTTTGTGCCTAAGGCAATTTTATTGTGATTAACGTGGTTATTGGGTTTGAAAAATTATTTTGACTGATCCAGAGTGTGTTTTATATTTTAAGGGATTTTAAGGAATTTTTCTGGAATTTTCCGGAAAAAATTCCCGGACCGAAAAAAAATCGCCAATTGGCGAACCGGTTGATTTTCAGTACTGCAATTTTCTGTGAAATGGGCTTGAACTATTGGGTTTAATATTTTGCAATTGTCTGTGGGACCCTTTGGAAATGTAAGATGTAATTTTAATATTAGGATTAATTGATACAACTAATAGTTATTCCTTGAATTTTTTGTCTTTATCCCCAATTCATTAAACTCATTAAATGCTTGCTTGTGTCTCGATTCTTCCTATTGAATGCATGAAAGATGGATTTTCCTCCTTATTTTTCCTTGCCAACCGAAATCTCTATCTTCCTTTTGGTCTCTCCATCGATTTTTGCTTATTTTCCTCCAACCTTGAGGGATTTCTTTTCATGTTTACCAACTTAAATCCTCTCACCTTCTTACCATGAGATAACCATACATGAAGGGTAGAAAGGAAAGAAAGTAAAGTAATTGGAGAAGTTAAGAGTTGGAGTTGGAGTTGGAAGCTTTAATTCGGTAAGGTTTAATTATGTTCTTTTCTTAGTAGTTTGATGCATTAATTGAGAACTATTGTTCATTAAATATGAGTTATGATGTCTTGATTTTATGAAAACTATAGTTTGAGTTGTTGGATATAAGGTTATGTTTGTGCATGACTTGATGAAGTTAGCATGAATCATGTGTTTTTAACTTGGTTTTAGCTTGATTTTGGATTGATTTTGATGACTACTATTGAATGAAATGTAAGAGGTAAGTGCTGCCAAATTATGTTGGTTATTCCTATTGAATGTAGGCATGATATAGGGACTGATTTTGTGTCTAATTGAGATACCTATGGTAGTAGAAATTGAATTGGAATGATAGGAAGTGAATTGGTGAAGTAAGGCTGAAAATTGAATTTTGACCTAGTATACTGATTTGATCATAACTCATTGTGTATATATGAAAATGAGGCAAGGTTTGTGCCCAAATAAACTTTGGTTTGTTGGCTACATGTTTGTGTGAAATAGGTGTTGTCCAATTGTAGCTTGAAGATGGTGAATTTTTGCATGGAAAGTCACTGTCAGGGTTACTGTGAACAGTAACCGAGATATAGGTTCTAGAGTTTTGCTAATTTTTCTCAATTAATTGAGAAGGAATTAGAACAAAGGGAATAAATGAAAGTTGAATCCTATTAAGTTAGCTTTCCAATGCCATTGATTTTGCAATTTTTCGATGTGTATATGAGGAGATATGGACTGATGACTATTGGCTGTCTTAATGCATTGAGTGAAACCTAGTTGAAATGTTTTATTTGGTGCACATTCTGATTAAAAGTAATTTTAGAAATTTATGTGAAATGAATTGGTTTGAGTGATCTTCTGAAGAATTGTATAGGAATGATTATCTTGAAAATGGTATATAGCATGCTATTTTTAGATAACAGAATTGGGACTTATGATTTTTCAAAGATTGGACTGAAGTTAGGTCATGGACTGCTGAACAGGGCAGTAACTTGCAAGACTGTTTTGAATTGGTTAATGATGGAATTTGATTCTGAGCCCTTCATGAGAAGTGTAGTACTGTGTTTTATCTTTTTATGGGTATAAAGTATGCAATTTTTTGACATTTTTACAAGGAGTTATACTGCTTGAAAAATCACTGTCCAATTTGAGTACTTTCAGGGGCAGCAGCCTTCACTGAATTGTTTGACCTAGTTAGCCATTGAATTTGAATTTGGACTGTTCATGAAAGTTGTAGATCACATTGTGATCTTTCTGAGCACATTTATTGTGTAATTTTTGACTAATGAAATGGGAGGTTATTGAATTTACAAAATACTGCACTGGTTAGGAACTCTACTGCACTGGTTAGGAATTCTACTGCACTGGTTAGGAACTCATTGACTGGACAGAAACTTTGACTGGATTTTTGACACCCTTAGAGGTGAATTTGGCTTTTGTGTTCTTCATGAACATTGTAGATCTCTCTTTTCTCTATGAAATAGACACTAATTTTGTCCAATTTGGAGTTCAGAGTAAAGAGTTATGACCTAGGAATGTTGGGACGTCGGAAAAAGGAAAGTATCCAATTTGGCACTGTAGACATCCTAGTTGACTACAACATGTCCTAGTCAACTAGGACATGTATTTTTGCTGAACTGACTTCCTTCCATTCTTTTGCTTATAACTTGTCCATCCGGCGTCCGATTGACCTGATTCTCGAGGAATCGGATTCATGACTTATTGAATTTCATTTTCTGAGACATTGAGAATTATTGGACGGAAATTGGCGTGGGTCCGGTTTATTATTTTACGTCTTTGTTTTATTTTATGGGATCTATTGAGGTCGAATTGGCGCGTCGGCGCCATTAGATTTCTTATTTTTGAAAGCGGATTTTTCGTGAAAAAAGATGAGATTAGGGCGGAATATCATGATCATGCATTGTGCACCTTAAGTGTTACATGTACATTACGAAATAGTTACGATTGAACAATTGATAATGTTTGTTCTTCGTCATTGTTATAGAGTCACACTTGGGCGTCGGTCCATCGATGTCACCGAGGCGCCAGATTTTGGCTCGAAATACGGTGAGTAACTAGTTGGTTTCTCAAATTCACGAATGTCTAAATGCCTATGTGAATTACTTGCCGAGGTGATTTACATAGATTATTGAAACATGTTGGATGGAATTACATGCTTTTCTTGTCTTGAATGGAACTACTTGCAAAGGTGAATTGTATAGTTCTTGAATCAGTATAGGATTAAGTTGCATGCTTTTCTTGTATTGGATTGGACTCTGCATGGCTGAAAAGCGCAATCTTGGGCTTTATAGCCATATCCTTTGGATTCTTGAGTCTTTGCAATCTTTGGGCTTTTATAGCCATACTGATAAACCATCGAGTCTTGCATTACATGCATAAATGCATGAACAGATAATGGACGTTGTGACCCAGTTGCGATTATTCTTGGACCGCCTCGAGTCAGGGGATTTATCCACGAATCAGATCTTGACCGCCTCGAGCCCAGGGAGAAATCACAGCCCCCCCCCGAATCTTGGTGAGCACTTGGGCATAACATGAATAATTGGAAAGAGTCACATATGCATTGCATTCACATGAATATTGTTTTTGAAAATTACTAATTACGTGATGGCATGATTTATCAGAAGCTGTTACATATTCTGCAAATCATTATTTAATCTTGTAAATTGTTATATTCTTTGCGAATTGAATACTACTATATTATCTTTAGACGCGTATGTGCGTAATGCATGATTTGAGTGAACCATCGATGATGGTTTCTCACCGAGTTCATAAAACTCACCCAAAATTTGCATCTATTTTTCAGTTACGAAGAATACCCCATTGACACGGAGTATGTCTCTGTAGGCAAGTAAAGGATAGAGGTTGAGATCGGTCCGTATCGCATTAGTGTCTTATCGAATTGTATTTTCGCAATCATTGTGCAACAATGCTTTGTATTTATAACAAGCCCATTGTGGTTGTACTGTTTTACATATTGACTGATTGTAAATTGTTATTGGATGACTGTAATAACTGAAAATGATTAATTGTGAACATGGTTTCAGGTTTCTTACTGTTTTTGCTGCGTTAATGAATGGTTCAAAAAAAATAAATAAATAAAGAGAGGGGAAAATATTATACTGTGAGTTTTAATCGACCGATGTAATACACCACCCTGGTGGGGCACGGACTCGGATATCACCAACGATATCGAGTTCGGGTCACTCAGGAGTGGGGTGTTACAATAAACGTCCTCCTTGAACTCCTCCATTCGACCTCTCCTCAGGCCTGTCACCGATAACTCTCCCTCAACCATTTTCACTGGGTTAGGTTGCGTCGGTTCTGGGCGTCTTTGAAGGTGGGTGATGGCTTGCATCAGTTGATCAAATCTCCTGCTAATCTCTTCTTTTAGTTCCCCCTTAACCCCCTCGAGTTGTTGGTTGACTTCCACCTTCAACGATTCACGCTCCACTTGCATCCCTATTTTGATCTCTTCCATTTCTTTTTCCAAGACGTCCAACCGGGTATCCTTTTTCTTTGCTGCCATGCCCAGGTTCGTGCTCTGATACCAAATGATAGAACCTGCACAAGCTCTATTTCCATAACCAGAACACACAAACAACAAACACAGATATAGCAAGACAACAATGGTAGAAATAGTCTCTATATTGATCAATTCACCAAGACCAGAAAAATGACAGAGTAACTATGCTAGAATTCGAGGTTCTAGCGCCTCCAGCCTTAGGCTCAATTCTACATGAATATGACATAATATTGCATGCCCTCTCCCTCACTCCCATACTGTTTTTATTCCCATGTCAAAATAACTAACTATCCTTTCCTATGGCAACTTTACCCTCACTTGTTCCCCCCCATATGATAAAGTCTACCCTTCTACGACATTGGTCTTTCTCCTATGGTAAGTGAACCGAATTGTTGGCCTCCTAGGTTCAGGCTGCGTGGTTGTGTAGCTGATCAGGGGGTGATCTTGGAGAGTTAACGTTGTTTGTGCTGTGAGGGAGCTGCTGCTTGTGCGTGAGTGAGAGGTTGGAGTTGTGGTTGGTGCGAGAGTGTAGTGTAAAAGAGTGTGCTGTGTTGCGTGATCCTTGTAGCAGCTGGCGGTTTTGTTGTGTGCTTGTGAGTGACTTGTGTGGTGGCTGCTGCTGGAGGTGTTAGCTGAGAGGGAAAAGAAAAATAACGTGTGGGTTGTTTGCATGCTGGTGGAGTGGAGACGTTGTGCTTTGTGTGAGAGTAGCTTGAAAAAATAAGAAAGAGAGGAGCTGGTTTTGTACGTGAGAGGGAGGCTGCGTGAGTGACTGGAAAGAGAAAAAACGTAGGAGGATGTTGGTTTGTGAGTGGTCTTGAGAGGCTGCTGTTGCAGGGGACTTTAACGCAAATAAGCAGCAAGGTGTGTGAAGTGTGTGATGTTGTGGTAGTGTTGCAAAAACAAATAAGAAGGGAGCTGATGTTGTTAACGTTTCTGGGCTGGTTTGGTCTGGTCTTGGAGTTGTTTTGAACGAAAAATAAAGCAGCAGGTGAGTCTTGGCTTGGATGAGGTAAGTGATGTGCGATGATGTGAGTGTGTGTAGTAGTTTGTGAAGAAAAAAATAAAAAGGTTGCTGTGTGAAGAGAGTGACGTGAGTGTAGTGTGTGAGTGGCTTGTGAGTGACTTAAAACATAAAAAGAAAGAAACGTGAATAGCAAGAGTTGGTTGTAAGTGTATGGGCGTTGTTGGGAGCTAGCGGTGGAAGAAGGTTGGACGTTGGTTGTTTCTACGTAGGTGGAGCTAAACAAACGAGGAGAACGCAAGTGTAAAAATCAATCGCACATGGCTGGCCATCGAAGCTCATTTTTCACAGCACCTCCAATGAAATTTCTCGGTTAATTTATCTTAATCATTCGGTTCAATGGCAAAGGTAGGAGCTTGGCGTTTTTCTAGGGGAGTTAAAACTACATTTTTTATTCTGTCCAATTAATTAATTAGTAATTCATAGATTTTACTATTTAATTATTTGGAGTTGTGTTTTGTGACTGAATCATTATTTGGCGATTGATATTGTATTGATTTCGGATTTAATTTCATTACTTTGTTTTGGGTCAAAACTTTGTATTGAGATTTTAGCGAAATTGGTAATTATTTAAGGTAGCTTGAATTATTTGAAACATTTTATCTGTTGATGGCATTAATTCTATTTCTTAATTATTGCGTAAAAGTCGAGCATTGGTGTTAGTATCTTTAGTTCTATTTTACTAGTCTGGTGGCAGGAAGTAAATTGGGATTATTGGAAAATATTTTTTTGTAACAATTCGAGGTGGCTCGGTTGTTAGATTAAAGTTCAAATTTAATTCTTGGTTCAATTGTTTTAACTCCCATATTTTTTTTAGTGATGATTGCCTACGTTAATGAACTGAAGGATTGCGTTTATCATTGTTAATTTTTTGTGTTTGTTTTCTTATTTAATTCACTCGTTGTTATTTCAAATTTCTCATTTAAATTTTTAAAATACCAAAAACAAGTCCTTTGCATTTATTTTCATTCGTTAAAATTTGTAGCGGTAATTGTTAAAATCAACCTCATTTTATAATTTAGTTTGCAGTGCATCTAGTAACTTAGGAAATTAATTTCACTTGGTTCCTCAAGAGAACGACCCGAGATTGTGCTGTACGCAATCCTTGGTTAAATTTTTGAAGTAACCCCAAGGCGACAATCGGACAAGAAAAAAAAGGTTATTTCAAGGGACGTCGTTGCCGGGGAACCAAGAAATTGGTTCCTAAGTGTCAAGTGATTTTTAACTGTTGTTATTATTATTATTATTATTATTATTATTATTATTATTATTTTCAGCTAGATAAAAGTTTTTGGTTGCTTTTTTGTGCATATTGGTACAATTTTTGACATTCTTTAATTTCTCGTGCATATTACAGGTTTTTACACTCTTTCATACACTATAAAGTACATCGTCATCCATACTGACATTCGCTTATACTCATTATATTTTTTTTTCTTTTCTTCTTTCTTCATTTATTTATTTTTAATTTTAATTTTAGTTTTAGTTTTATTTTTATTTTTATTTTATTTTATTATTATTATTTTTTCATTTTTTTCTTTTCCAATCTTTTTGTATGAGTCAGTTTCGTGCCTTGTTCTTATTGTTATTGTTTTATGCCTAGGAGTGGTAGGGCTTTACCTTCAAATCCTTTAAATCTTGAACTTGAGAGGTTAGTGAAAAAGATTAGAAAAGAAAAGAGAATAGAGGGGGCAAGTCAATTTCTTATTGAGGAAGAGCATATTTGAAAAGAGTTAAGTTTGTCATCGAGCGAACAAGAACCTAGCGAGAGAGCTACTTCCAGTGAACACTTGTCTGCTAGTGATTTTGAATCAGAGCAAGATACCATGGAAGGTGAAAATGGTAATAATAGACCTGTTGGGCCTAATGGGAACAACGGACATGGTGAGAACAACATAAGGCATAATGGTGAGGACAATAGAAGCATGAGGGAGATTAATAATTCCAATGTTAATTATGATCCTTATGGCTTTTATAATGATGATGTGAATTTTGAAATTAAAGGCGCATTAATTTCTTCCTTACCTAGATTCCATGGTTTTGCAGGTGATGATCCACATAGGCATTTGAAGACTATGCACATGGTGTGTTCTTCCATGAAACCACCCAGGGCAAATCTTGAAGATGTATTGAGGAGAGCATTCCACTTCACTTTAGAAGGAAAAGCCAAGGAGTGGCTTTACACATTACCTCAACATTTTACCACACTGACTTGGGAGCAACTGAAAGGAGCATTCTTAGATGAGTATTTTCCCGCTTCTAAGACATCAAGACTCAAGAAGGAGATAACTAGTGTGGTGCAACGAGACAATGAATCCATGCATGAATATTGGACAAGGTTCATCACACTTCTAGCTCATTGCCCCACCTGACATTTGAAGAATGATCTAGTCAACTCTTTCTATGAAGGGCTTCTTCCATATCATAAGCCCTCAATTCATGCCGCTGCAAATGGTTCACTCAGAGAATTAAGTCCCAATGCTGCATGGGACCTACTTCAGGAGATGGCTACCAATGACTCCCAATCTGGAGACTCAAGAAGGGTGTCCAATACCTCTTCAGTTTCTTCCCAAGATATTCTTGCTGAAATCACTACCTTGGAAAATCGGGTGGAGAAAAGACTCAATATTTTGGAGAATAATGTGAAGGCTAAACAAGTCAATTCAGTGAGTCATTCTCAAGCTATAGTAGCCGGTTGTGAGTATTGCGGGTCCATGATGCATGCTTCCAATAATTGTGCCAGATATGAAGAGGTTCATGCCCTCTACCAAAATAGAAATGGCCAATATCAGAAAAGGGATCCTTACTCTAACACTTATAATCCAGGTTGGAGAGACCATCCTAATTTTCGATGGGGTGGAGATCAAGGAAATATTCAAGGAAATTCTTCCAACCAAATAGTGCATAATCAAGGGACGTCGTCTAATGTTTCAAAGGGTGACGAATTTGCTATGATCATGAAGGGCATTGTCCGGATAAATTCGAGACTAGATCAAGAGAAGGCACAAACTGATGCCAAGTTGAATGCCATGGGAAATAAGATGGACTCTTGCTTACAAAATGTGTTCTCCAAGTTGGAGCAAATGGAGACTAAGCATGAGAACTTGAATACTTTTCTTACTCAAATCTCCAACAATTTGACTGAGCAACAAGGAAAGAGTAGTGGTTTGATGCCCTCCAACACAGTGATCAATCCAAAATCTTTGAATGCAATCACACTGAGAAGTGGGAAGAAAATTGGAGCCAAGAAAGTGAGTTTCAAAGAGGATGAAGAGGATGAAGAGACGGTTGATGAGGAAATGGAAGTTGAATCTCCTCCGGCTAACACTACTCAAGAAAATTCCCAATCTATTCAATCTGAAAGCATTCAAGAAAAGAAGCTCATGAAGAAATCTTTAAAACAACCATTGGTACAAAATCAGGAAGAGGCAACAACTATCCTGAAGAGACCAATGGAGGAAGGATCACCTTCCAACTCCAAAGGTGATGAGGTAAAAATTCATGACTTACCTTTTCCAAATTCCTATTTGGTTACTAAAAAGATTGTGGACAAGAAAGACAATGAGGAATTGTTTGAAATGTTTAGCAAACTTGAGGTAAATGTGCCATTACTTGATTTGATTAAAAAGATGCCTAAGTGTGCTAAATTCTTGAAAGACCTCTGCATAAACAAGAGAAAGTATAGGCATAGCGAGAGAATCCAACTGGGGTTGAGTGTTAGTGCCTTATTTAAGCCACAATTGCCCATTAAATGCAAAGATCCAGGTTCTTACACTATCTCCTGCACCATAGGAAGAATGATTGTTTCTCATGCCTTACTTGACTTAGGTGCAGCCATTAATGTCATGCCAACCTCTGTTTATAAGACCTTGGGTATTGAAGCTTTGAAAGACACTAGTGTAGTGCTTGGTCTAGCTAATAGGACTGTGAGATACCCTAAAGGCATTTTAGAGGATATCCTTGTGCAAGTCAAAGGTCTTGTTTTTCCTGCGACTTCTATGTTCTTGATATGACTAATGAGCTTCCTTCTGAGAGTACCTTGATTCTAGGTAAGCCTTTTCTTTTAACTGCTGAGACCATAATTAACATGAAAAAAGGGCCTTATCACTATGGGAATTGGGGATCAAGAAGTGCAATTTAATCTTTCAGAAGCTACGAGTCATGGTTATGAGGATTGGTCTTACTTGGGTGTTAGTTTGATTGAATGCCATGATGTGGAAAATTTGCATAAGACTGAGGTGCCTGAGCATGACTGTTGTAATATGGGTGTGAATCATCATGAAGCACTTGCTTGTTTATCTTCCTCTTGTTCTTCTGATTTTTGTGCATGTGAGGATAATGTATCATGTGTTTATTGTTTAGAAATAGATAATTGGCTTTCTACTCCGCAAAATTCTGATGCTTCTTTTTGTTTTGATATTACTGCTGATTCTGCACTTGATAGCCTTGAGGAAGGTGTGTTTCTTGATTTTGCAGGAACTGATAAAAAAAGAAGCTTTTATGCAAGCTACAAATGTAGCTTCTTCTTCAAGTGGTGCTTGAGTATTAGAAGAGGATAGCAATGACCCTGCTACTATTCTAAACACTTCTAATACTACTCTTACTTATGATTTACTTTCCTCTTCTACTGATCAGGTTGAACCTAATTATGTTGTTTCCAGGTCATCTGATTGTGGAACTGGGTCGGGAAGTGGAGGACATACACGCTGCACAAAGCTTAAATCTTCATCCCGAAGTCACATGGACGCACCACTTTCACTGAATGCATTTGATATACCGAAACTGGTTCCTTCTATTGTGCAACCCCCTGATTTAGAACTGAAACCCCTTCCCTCTAACTTGAAATATGTCTTTCTTGCAGATGATTGCAAATTGCCTGTTATCATTTCCAGTTCTCTGAGTAGTTCTGAAGAAGAGATCCCTTGGTTTGCACACATAAAATCCTTTTGACTGACGGGTCCAAACCAGTTAGGCAACCCCCTCGAAGGTCGAATCCTCTTATTCATGACGTGGTTAAGAAGGAGGTATCTAAATTGCTGAGTGCAGGGATCATATATGCCATATCAGACAGTGAGTGGGTGAGCCCGGTACAAGTAGTACCGAAAAAGAGCGGTATCACAGTGGTGAGAAATGAGAGTAATGAACTCATTCTATCAAGAGTTCAAAATGCTTGGAGAATGTGCATCAACTATCGGAAGTTGAATGAAGCAACTGGGAAGGATCATTTTCCATTACCTTTTATTGATCAAATGTTGGAAAGAGTATCTGGGAAATCTCACTATTGTTTCTTGGTTGGTTTTTCAGGTTACTTCCAGGTACCGATTGCACCAGCGAACCAAGACAAGACTACGTTCACCTGCCCTTTTGGTACCTACGCTTATCGAAGGAAGCCATTTGGGTTGTGTAACGCTCCAGGCACCTTTCAAAGGTGTATGATGACAATTTTCTGTGATTTATTGGAGCGAAATATAGAGGTTTTTATGGATGACTTCACTGTTTATGGTGATAATCTTGATGATTGCTTGTTTAGTCTTGAACGTGTTCTTGATAGATGCATTCAGAAAAATTTAGTTTTGAATTATGAAAAATGTCATTTTATGGTGGATAATGGCATAGTTTTAGGTCATCACATCTCTAAGAAGGGGATTGAGGTTGATAGAGCCAAGATTGAAATCGTTTCTTCACTTCCTTATCCTACTTGTCTAAAAGAATTGAGATCTTTCTTGGGGCATACGGGATTTTATCGGCGCTTTGTAAAGGATTTTAGTAAAATTGCTTTACCCCTTTCTATATTGTTGAAAAAAGATATTGATTTTCACTTTGATGATAAATGTAGACATGCTTTTAATACTTTGAAGTCCTTGCTTGTTTCACCTCCTATTCTGACTGCACCTAACTGGGATTTGCCTTTTGAGCTATCTTGTGATGCTTTGACCATCCGGACTTCGCCGCAGCGAATGTCGGGTAACCCGGCCTATATTTGGCAAAGTATCCTTCGTTCGACCCTACCCCGACGTATCCTATAAAACTTGCCATTTAGGGCAAAAAGGAATGACCGCATGAGTTTTTCTTTTCCTCCTTTTCTTCGTTCTTCTCGGTTTATTTCATTCTTTTACATTTTTCGCTTTTAATAGGTTTTCATTACGTATTCTGAGTTCAGCCACGCACAACGTTCACTGTCTTCATCTTCAATAGTTCGTAAATTCGATCATGAGTATCGGTGATTCTCCGGCGATGATGGAGTTGGCCGAGTCATGGCTAAATCGATATTCTCCGAAAATTTAACGAAGGTCGGAGTTCCATGAGCTTCAAGGGTAATCAACCATAGTTTTAGATTTTTGTCATGTTTTGTAAAACCTCCGAGTTGGAGATTGCGATATATGATGGATTGAATCCGCTATAGTTTAATCGGATGTAAAACTTTGATTTATGGTGTGGATTAGTTTGTGTTGGATATTGTTCGAAATACATGAAGTTTCATGTATGTTAAGCAATTTGCATGAGTTAATTTAATCTACCTAGTTGTGTTTGATTGAATTGATTGTGTTTTATCTGGTTAACTTATTGCATAAATCATTTCATGCCATACACTAGGGTTTTAACAAGCTTTAATTTATCGAGTTGATCAATTAAATCTTGGACTTAACGAGTTGTTAAGGTTGTGTTTTCGAAACTTAGTGGATTTTAAACCCCGATATTTATTTTGAGTGATGATGACCGAGCCGCATTTTCAGGAGAGTTTTAATTAATTGTTTTCAGTCTCATTTAATTTAAATTGCCTTATCTTTTCAAAATCCCAAAAATATTTACCTTTGCTTTAGTTTAGTTTAATTTTAGATTAATCAATCAAAACCCCCTTTTATTGCTTTCATTGCATGCATAATTCAAACATTAGGCTAGTCTAGGATCAATTGGTGCATTGGTTCCTTGAGAGTCGACCCGAGGTTGCATCCTGTATTGCAATCCTTGGTATAAATTTTATTTGACCGGTTTCCAAGGATCAATTCTTAAATTGAACGATAAGCCGCCGATCAAATTGGCGCCGTTGCCGGGGAATCAAATTAATTGGTTCTCTAGGTTAGCCAGTGTTTGTTTTGATCTTAATTTTTGTTGTTTACATTTTGTTTGCATTGCATAATTTTATTTAATTTCTTTTCTGCCTAAGTGTTTTTAGTGTTAATCCTGTTTGTGATTTCATTCTGCTTTGTTTTAAGTGTTTATTCTGATTCGTTTGCTTTGCTGGTCTGTGCTTCTTGGCTGTGACGAGTTCATCATTCGTCACAGCGAGTTCATTAGTCGCCGCAGCGAGTTCATATATTCGCCGCAGCGAAAGTTACAATTTATTCAGTTCGCTGTAGCGAATTACTACACGTCGCAGTGAACCTGAGTGAATTGAAGCCTTGCTATCCGCTGTCGTTTTAGTGAGCTATCTTAGGTGAACTTCTCTTGTGCATGCCCCGTAGACTTAGGCTAGTTCATTTTTAACCTGAAATTGAGCGACACCTTAGACAACTTAGGAAAAATAAGAGAGAGCAAGAAAGACTTAGCACACTAGATCGACTAGAATTTGAGATGGCTGAACACCAAGAATATCCCGGTCAACCACCCCGAAATGGAGATCACGGTCTTAACGGTGACCAGGAAAGCGTAGATGACAACAATGCGAACATCGACGTAGAACCATCCGAGAAGCTACAACCTCGGACGTAAACTACGATCCTTTCATCGCGTTGTCGCCTTAACTTCGACGTAAATTTCGAAGTTAAAGGTTTATTGATTAACTCCTACCCAAATTTCACGGTTTGGCGGAGAAGACCCTACATGCATCTTCGTGCCCTCACAATGATCTGTCAAAGTATGAAGCACGTAGGAGCACATCTCGACCAGTCTTTGTGGAAGGTATTCCACTTGTCGTTAGAAGGAAAGGCCCGGGAGTGGTATATGAGCCTCCCAAGGCATGTTGCGAATGCCTATCATAGTTGGGCCAACTTGCGGAAAGCTTTCCTGGAAAAATATTTTCCAGCCTCGAGGACTTCGTCGATGCGAAAAGAGATTTATTCCGCCAAGCAGGATTACGACGAATCCTTATATGACTTTTGGAACAGATTCCAAGATCTGTTATCTCGGTGCCCCCATCATCAGATCCCTGATGAACAATTAGTTCAATATTTTTACGATGGGGTGAAAAATTAGGAAAAGGGAATGTTGGATGCTGCGTCGGGAGGTTCGTTGATTGACCGCACCGCACCTGAAGCATGGGCCTTGATCAAGAGGATGGCCCTAAATCATCAGCAATATAGTGTCAGAGATTCCAGGAATGTGAATAAAGTAGGAGCCATGACGGCTCAAACTAAGAGTATGGAAAGCCTCGAATCGAAGGTGGATTCTCGAGCATAGGATAACTTCACGTTATCCTCGATCACTACCGAAGCTTAAGAATCAATGTGCATCGCCCATCGTCTTCCACTGAACTAGTCGCACCTAGTTGCGAATCTTGTGGATCGGTGATGCACATTTCCAGTGTCTGTCCCGGAAGGTATGAAGAAGTGTCCGTTGTTTACCCGGGCAGACAAAATTCTAAGTGGGACCCGTACTCCAACACATATAACGAAGGATGGAGATCTCATCCTAACTTCATTGGAGGAATAATGAAGGAAGAGCACCCAACATTTTCAACAAGGGAGTGGAGTGGACCATCTACAAACCAGCTTCCCGATCGAAGCGTTGTGGTGCAACCACACCACCAAAAGAGGACACTAATCAACCGCATGGTATGATGGCGTTGATGAAAGAGGAACGAACTTCCACAAAGAAATCAATTCAACGCCATCGCGAACCTCATCCAACAGGACTCGCTAAGAATGCTGCCCGCTTTAGTGCCTTGGAGAAACGCATGGAGCAATGGGAGACCAAGGCCGAGAACATGAACGCCTATGTCACCCAATTGTCTAATAATTTGAGTGACAACCAAGCTCGGAGCAGTGGATCCATTCCCTCCAACACGGTAATAAACCCGAAGAGTTTAAATGCAATTGAGTTGAGGAGTGGAAAGAAAGTGCATTTCGACATTCCCAAGAAGAAGAATGCATCAAGAAATTGAGGTTAAAGAAGCGCCTCAAGAGAGAGAAGAAGTGTCGCGATCGAGAGTGATCGCGAAGAAGAATTGTTGAGGAACAAGAAGCAATCAACAATTGAGGATAAAGAGCAATCATCGAGCATTTCGGGAAGAAGAGGCGATAAGGATAAATCGGCGAAATGAACCAGCCGAAGGAAGTCAACTTAAAGGACCTCCCTTTTCCGAACTCGTATCTGATGAGCAAGAGAGTCAATGAGCTCAAACACGAAAAAGAAATCATTGACCTGTTTGGGAAGGTTGAAGTCAACGTGCCCCTGCTGGATTTGATTAAGAAAGTGCCGGCCACGCCAAGTACACCAAGGATTTGTGCACAAACAAGCTTAAAATTTAGGCCTAATGAACGTGTCCGGTGAGTTCAAATGTGTCGGCTTTATTTAAGCCCCAAATCGAGAAAGTGCCAAGATCGAGCTCATTTACCATTCCTTGTGTTATAGGAAAGGTAACAATTGGGAGAGCATTATTGGATTTGGGAGCGCGATTAACGTAATGCCGAAATCTGCCTATGAAGCCTCAGGCGTTAAAAGCATAAAGCCTACTTGGTAGTCTTACGGGCTATCGATAGATCATTCGACATCCGAGGGGAATCATCGAGGACATCTTGGTCCAAGTGAAAGGTTTAGTGTTTCCTGCCGATTTTTACGTGTTGGACATGACCTCTGAAGTGGTGCAGGACACTTCTCTGATCCTTGGATGACCCTTCCTGCGAACTGCGAGCACAATGATTAACATGAAGGAAGGAAAGATCACCATGGAGGTTGGTGATCAACACGTTAGCTTCAACATGTATGAAGCTATGAAGCACCCTAACGAGGATTACTCCTTGCTTGGGGTGAATATGCTTGATGTGCTTGTGGATGATGCATGTGTTGATTTCGGCCACACTTTGACCCATCCTACTGACACTCTCTTCGGAGAAGATTATTTTGATGATAGTGCAGGTGCCTATTCGGATATGGGAATGGACATGGAGCTGCCCAAGACCCAAGCTGTTGACATGGAGCTTGGATATCGACTGCCCGTCCATCCCGAGCTACAAGATCCACCGTGAGCACCAGGTGTTTCTCTTCCTGCCTTTTCGATATATATTTGTGCACGTTCTTTGATTTGATTTGATATGTTGTGTTGCATGAATGTGTTGATTAAGTGTGGGGGGGAGAGACCCAACCAGTAGGTTTAGCTGTAGTTAGGTAGGATTTCCCTTTCCGTTTGAATAAAGTGTTTCCCCTTTGTTAGCTCTGTGTTCTTCCTGATAAAGCATGATTAGATTGAAGTGAATGGTTGATACGTGAGATGTTTTGGGTGATTCGCCGCAGCGAACTTTGCTGTTCGCCGCGGCTAATGTAGGGTTTTGCGTTTTATTCGCCGCGGCTAGCGACTGCCTCGTCGCGGCGAACCCTCTGGACCGTTGGACATCTCTTTTGTCCAAGGACCCTTTCCGTCTTTTTTCTTTCGCGCCCTTTTGTTTGCCTCTCACCCTATTTATTCTCCTTCTTCCTCTTTCTTTTTCTCCCTCATTCTCTCGTTTCTTCGCCACCTCTGTTCTCATTCCCTCCGTAGTCGTCTCCTTCAAAGTCTCCCTCCACTATCGACTCTCGTAAGCCTCTTTTCTTTGTTCGCTTTCATTTTCGTTGTTTAATGTTTAGTTAGGGTACCAGGCAGCGCTGTTCGCTTCGTGTGGTTACAGAATCGCCGTTCGTCGCGACGAACTTCATAATTCGTCGCGACTAACGAAGAAGCCCATTCGTCGCAGCGAACACCCCTGCTCGTCGCGACGAATGGATGCGGACCTCGATTCGTGGTGACTTCCGAGCGTGAGTCGCGACGAGGAGGGTGATTCTGTATGATTTTGCCGGTTAAGTTTTGTTTCTATTACTTGTAATTGCAGGAATCATGTCTCAAACTCACAATGCTAGCGATGGAGAAACCTCCTCCTTTTGCTCCCTCCATGGTTCCGCCTCGTGAGTCTCCTCCACTGCAGTTGCCTCGGCTTCTCCCGAGGTGACCATGCTTGACGGACATCCGTCATCTTGAGACTCAAATGGAGGCTGACCGTGAGACCTTCCGCCCATCTTGAACATGATTACCACTGTCTTGATCACCTGTTCCGCCTCCCGGCCACGGCTGCTCCTAACTCTTTTACTATAGTTCGCCTCACCTTCTTTTTCGTGCTCCTCGTCTGCTTTGCCCTCCCGAACCGCCTGTTGAGGATGATCCTCCTGCTTAGTTTAGCATGTTCTTTCATCTTACGGTTATTTTTGTTTTTGCTGTATTTTCTTTTATTCGATATCTTTTGTTCTAGGCTAGCTCTTTGAATCCTTCATGTTGCGCAACTTGTCGTTTTGAGCTTCATGCTATATCCACATTTTTGTTTTGTCTATTTTGTTTCGCTTCCTCGTGTTCGCTACTTTTGTCATTGTGGACAATGCCATGTTTAAGTGTGGGGGAGCCGTTCCCTTTTATATTTTGCATTGTACACCTATTAAAACTTGTGCATAATTTTGTGGGCCCGTTGCTTTTACTGATAAATTTGGACTCAATCAAACATTTTCTGCAGACTCGTTCTTTTGTGCCTTGCATGCAAAGCCCTTATAAGTTTCAAACCGATACTTGAGTTTTGTGAAAATGCTCTCCATTCTTGAACGATAATTGGTTTTGGCAAAATTTTAACTTTTGAAGTTTTCAAAACAAAGTAAATGGGAGCATGCTAACAAGGTAGCATTTAAGTTTTAAGTTTTGAGATTGATCATTGAGACAAAACCTTGTTGGAAGGATATTCGAGCCAAAGATTTTTCTTCTATATTTTTGTGTGCATCCGCTTAGTTCATGCTTTCTAGAACTTGTGTCAGTTTTTACTCAAAGCTTGATGGACTAGATTTTTGTGGATATGATAGAGGCGTTCTTTCTTTCAGCCCTTTCCCCAAACACCAACCCCTAAACACCGCTCCTTGCTAGCCCTTTCGAGCCTTCTCACATGAGCATTTGCATGCATTATTTTCAGATGATGTCAATAGTCGGTTTGTTCTATTTTAGTGAAAAAAAGTTAGTCTTGTTTATTCCAAAAAGGGATAATAATGTGTATTGAATCCCAAATGGGATTAGTATCTCAAAATGAGATTAAAAAATCAAAATTTAGTTTAGTAGAGGTCTAGTTTCAAAGATAGATTATCGACATCGATCCCTCATTTTATGCCATGCTCATATTTTTCTTTTTCTCACATCATCCATTCATTTAGCCTTCCGCTCATTACAACCCTTAAAGACCTCTTGATCTTCAAATTGATAGTCCTTGTAGTGGAGAAATAAAATTGATACAAGCCTATGGTAGGAGATGTATTAAGTAGATTGAGAGAAAAATATCCCTACTATACAAGTGAGTTGGCGTAAACACCATATCCCGAGTGATTCTCCGTTGTTCAATCTCTTGTGCTTAAATTCTTTCAATGTTTGTTTTATTAGCACTCTTTCAATTTGTTGCGTTAGAATTCTGATAAAGTGGATTGAGTCAATTTTGGTTGTTGTTTGAGCATGGGGCAGAATTTTCTTTTACTCTTGTACCTTTTGACTCTTATAAGCTTTGTTCAGAGTACAAAGGTTTAAGTATGGGAATTTGATTCGACCAAATTTATACTATAAATTAGGCCCGTTTTCTCTAGTAATTATGCATCTGTTGACTCGATCTATGATTTTATGCTTATTTTGGTCCCGCACATTGAGTTTTAATAAATTGCACATTGTCAGTATTTTGTTGTCATTTGTCATTAATTCTGCATAATTTTTATTGGGACAATTGATACTACAAATGGGTTGTATTTTGTAGGACCAAAGGAGTCAACATTCAAGAAGTCAACATCTTGCGAGATTATTTGGGCTTAACCTAAACCTCCATTCGCCGCGGCGAATAAATTAAATGCAATTACTTCTCTGCGACGAGTGACCATCCGGACTTCGCCGCAGCGAACTACAGCCATTCGCCGCAGCGAATGTCGGGTAACCCGGCCTATATTTGGCAAAGTATCCACTGTTCCGACCCGGCCTGCACGTATCCCTATAAAAACTTGCCATTTAGGGCAAAAAGGGACGACCGCACGGAGTTTTTCTTTTCCTCCCTTTTCTTCGTTCTTCTCCAGTTTCTTTCATTCTTTTCTGTTTTCGCTTCTAATAGGTTTTCATTCTGTGTTACAGGTTCAGCCACGCATAACGTCATTGTCTTCATCTTCAACAGTTCGTCGTTCGATCATGAGTATCGGTGATTCTCCAGAAGGTGACGGAGTTGGCGGAGTCATGGCTAAATCAAGATTCTCCGAAAATGTAGCGAAGGTCGGAGTTCCATGAGCTTCAAGGGTAATCAACCATAGTTTTAGATTTTGTCATGTTTTGTAAAACCTCCGAGTTGGAGATTGCGATATATGATGGATTGAATCCGACTATAGTTTAATCGGATGTAAAACTTTGATTTATGGTGTGGATTAGTTTGTGTTGGATATTGTTCTGAAATACATGAAGTTTCATGTATGTTAAACAAATTTGCATGAGTTAATTTAATCTACCTAGTTGTGTTTGATTGAATTGATTGTGTTTTATCTGGTTAACTTATTGCATAAATCATTTCATGCCATACACTAAGGGTTTTAACAAGCTTTAATTTATCGAGTTGATCAATTAAATCTTGGACTTAACGAGTTGTTAAGGTTGTGTTTTCGAAACTTAGTGGATTTTAAACCCCGATATTTATTTTGAGTGATGATGACCGAGCCGCATTTTCAGGAGAGTTTTAATTAATTGTTTTCAGGTCGACTCTCAAGGAACCAATGCACCAATTGAAAACAATTAGTTACCCGACATTCGCTGCGGCGAATGGTCAGAGTTCTTGGCGAAGTCCGGATGGTCACCGTCGCAGTCAAGTAATTGCATTAATTTATTCGCCGCGGCGAATGGAGGTTTAGGTTCGCCCCAATAATCTCAAGCATGTTGACTTCTTGAATGTTGACTCCTTTGGTCCTACAAAATACAACCCATTTGCAGTATCAATTGTCCGAATAAAAATTATGCAGAATTAATGACAAATGACAACAAAATACTGACAATGTGCAATTTATCAAAACTCAATGTGCGGGACCAAAATAAGCATAAAAATCATAGATCAGGAGTCAACAGATGCATAATTACTAGAGAAAACGGGCCTAATTTATAGTATAAATTTGGTCCAATCATGCTTCTAACTTTGTAGTTGGTGCTATGCTTGGACAGAGGGAGGAAAAGCGATTTAGAGTGATAGCTTATGCCTCTAAGACACTTGACTCCGCTCAAGTGAACTATACCACTACCGAGAAAGAACTTTTTGCTATAATCTTTGCTTTGGATAAGTTTAGACAATATCTGATAAACTCTCGAGTGGTTGTTTTTACAGATCATACAACAGTGCGGTACTTGTTCAAGAAGCCCCAATCTAAACCAAGACTGCTGAGATGGGCGTTAATGCTACAGGAGTTTGATATTGAAATTAGGGATAGAGCTGGAGCAGAGAATCATGTGGCTGACCACCTTAGTCGGTTACCTGAAGGCACTAAGGGAGTTGACTCCTCTAATCTTACTGTTGATTCTTTTCCTGATTCTGAACTTTTTGCCTTGGCGGTACAGGAGCCTTGGTACTCTGACATTGTTAATTACATTGTTGTTGATTTTGTGCCTCCTTTTATGTCTAAGTTTCAGGTTGATAAGTTGAAAAGGGAGGTAAGGTACTATACCTGGGATGCTCCAATTCTTTGGAAGCAATGCAGCGATCAGATAATCCGACGATGTGTTCCTAACAATGAGATCCACTCTATCCTTACCTTTACACATTCTTTATCTTGTGGGGGGCATTTTAGTGCTAATAGGACTGCTAGGAAGGTTTTAGAGTGTGGATTTTACTGGCCTACTTTGTTTAAAGATGCTTATACTTTTTGCAAGTCTTGTGATAAGTGCCAGAGGTTTGGGAGTTTGGTAAAAAGCATGAAATGCCTTTAAGACCTATGCATTTTTGTGAAATTTTTTATGTCTGGGGCATGGATTTTATAGGTCCCTTTCCTCCGTCATTTGGGTTTTCATATATATTGCTTGCAGTAGATTATGTATCTAGGTGGGTAGAGGCAGTGCCAACTAGGAAAGATGATGCTTTTATTCTTGCCAAAATTTTACGTGCTCATATTTTTTGCACGTACGACATTCCAAGAGCAATCGTCAGTGACTAAGGAACACATTTCTGTAATAGTACTATCAAGTCTTTACTTGCTAAGTATGGATTTAATCACAAGCTGGCCACTCCTTACCATCCTCAAACCAATGGGTTGGCTGAAGTCTCCAATCGGGAAGTGAAGGGTATATTAGAAAAAATTGTGAAGCCATCCCGAAAAGACTGGAGTGAAAGGCTTGAGGAGGCACTGTGGGCTTACAGGACTGCCTACAAGACCCCTATAGGCATGTCCCCTTTTCGGTTGCTTTATGGCAAGTCTTGCCATTTACCTATGGAGATCGAGCATAAATCTTATTGGGCGATCAAGGCATGTAATGCAGACCTTGAAGCTGCACTTGAAAACCGGACAATGCAACTCCAAGAACTTGAAGAGATGAGACTTAAGTCTTATGATAATGCCAGAATAAACAAGGATAAGCTGAAAATGATTCATGAAAAACAGATTCTGAGGAAATAATTCTATGAAGGTGACAAGGTTCTAAAATTCAAGGCTCGACTAAAATTGATGCCTGGAAAGTTCGTCACCAAGTGGGAGGGCCCTTTCAAAGCTACAAAAGTACATTCATTTGGAACGGTAGAGCTAGTGGATGAAGCTACTGGTCATATTTCACAAGTCAACGGTTATCTACTTAAGCACTACCATAAGGATCAAAGACCTCCCTAATCCTACGGTTGTTCCCTTCCACCTTTCTCTTTTTTTCTTTATTATATTAATGGTGATATCTGTTTGCTGAGATAGTTTGAAATAAGTGTGGAGGAAGGGAACCTTTTTAGTAGGAAGTAGTGTTAGTTGTTTCTTTCCTTTAGTTATTGTTTGTTGCTTTTGACATTTCGCCTATAGTTATTTTTCTTACATTGAGGCCAATGTGTTGTTTTCAGTGTAAGGGAGGGATTGATTGGTTAAATTGTTTGCCACTGCTTGGATTGCCATTTTATTGCCTTATCATTTTGCACTGTTGTTTGATTGAGCTAAATTGACTTTTTTTTCTTTTTTTTGTGAACGGTTTGTTGCGTTTATTCCCACTTCGCACTTGACTTTTGCAGTCCTTGAGTTTGTTTTCAAATCTTTGTTGCTTATGCATGTGAACATTGACATATCAAGGTTTGAATACGTTTTTGATTTGAGTAATTTTTATTCTTAGTTGATTAGCATAGTGGAGTGCCTTTGGTGCAGTGTTACTAACCTTGTGGTATAACTTGATTTGAGGAAGGAAATATCTTAGATAAAACCTTGTTGGAAGGAGTTTTGAGCCTTATTTTTCTTTCTCATCTTGTGTGATTTCTACCTAGCTTGGTTAGCCTCTAGAACTTGTATAGATTCTTTTTCAAAGCTGCATTAATACCTAGATTTGTGAGTATGATAGGGGCATTTTTTTCGAAACCCCTTTTTCCAAACACAGGCCATTTCAATTAACCGTTGCTTACCCCTTGAGCCTTCACTTTTATTCATTCCGTTTTTTTTTGCACAAGTGTTTTGCATGAGTTCTGTTATGTTCTTCATGATTAAATGTGCATAATTTCTGTTGTGATTTTTATCTTCTTGGGTTTTGGGTATGCCAAATTTGCAAAAAAAAAAAAAAAAGGAAAAGAAAAGAAAATAATTTGGCCAAAAAGAATAAAGTTTGAAATAAGGCAGCCTTTGGTGGATTGAAGATTAACAATTGGGTCTTGAAAGATGATAATTGCACATTGATGTTCAATTGATGGTTGCGCTTTAACTCAGTTTAAGTTATTCTTAATACTCATGCAATACATTTGTCATTTTTTTTCCTTCTTTTTTCCATTTCATCCGTTGATTAGCCTTTCATCAACATTACAACCCTACAAAGTCCCCTTGATCATGAATTTGTGGTATGTTAGTGGTGAAGAAAGTAGAATTTTTACAAGCTTATGGTAGGTACTAATCTAGGTAGATTGAGTGAAATTTGCCTATTTGAGAGATGAGCGAAACACTTGGACCTTATGTGAGATCTATTATGTTTCTTTTTCTTCTATCTTGTTATGTCTCTTGTGTTAGCTTCTTTGCACCGAAGCATTCCACGACTGTTAGTTGATTAAGGATAGAGATTGTTTGAGTTGATTGCATATTCTTGCCTTGTCGTTTTTATGTTTTCTTTCATTGAGTTTAACTGTTGGATTTTGTTTATTGATAATTTGCCCAGGAGTGCAAAAAGCTAAGTGTGGGGGAGTTGACAAACTCATTTATTCATATATATTTTTATATCAGTTGGATGAGTTTTTTGTCACTCAAAATGATCTTTATAGCTTTATTTAACTATTATTTGAATTATTGTGCCTTAAATTTAATTGGAGTTTATAGGGGCAAAAATTGTCGTATTTTGGTTTAACTGTAATAAATTAATTTTTAGACAATTGATGCTACATTATTTGTATTTTTTTATTGTAGGTTATTTGAAGAAATTTAAGTTCAAAATATTAAGAAGAGTGATCCACAAAGCGAAAGAAGAAGCACACATAATAAAACAACAGTCCAAAACGCAAGCTGGATAGCTAGGAAACGACAACGTTGAGACAACAAAAGAGAGAGGCAACTTGGTCTGGAAAAATTGAAGAGAAGAAGTGATGGGCGTGAGTGACTTGTGTGTGGCTTGAGAAGCAAAAAAAAAATCATGAGTGAGCTGTGCTGTATCATGGGGTGAACGTGAGAGTTAGCTGTAAAGGAGAAACAAATAAAAGAAACAGCCAAATGGAAGGGGCTGGTCTGCGTGAAAGGAAGAAGACAGCAACAAAAAAAAAAACAAAAGTGGCTGGAGTGGTGTGAGTTGGAGAGCAACTTAAATTATCAAATCAAGTTATAGAAAAAGGAAAAAAAAACGAGAGCGTTATGGGCTGCTTTGACAATGTGTGTGTAGGGAGCAAATAAAATATATGACAAGCCAAAAGATGTGCGGGTGCTGGACAACGTAAAAAACAAAGGAGCTAGCAGTGGGGAGTTAACGAAAATGTGCTGTATGGGTGTGTTGTTTTGTACAAAAAAAAAAGTAGCAGCTATCTTGGTGGAGTGTATTGCGTTGTCTTGGTGCATGAAGCTAGACATGGTTGGTGTGTGATTTACATGAGTGGGGGGGGCTGGAAAAATAAGAATAAAGAGGCAGCTTCAACGTTGTGTGGAAGGAGAGCAAAATCGGAAGAAGGCTGCGTGGTTGTGTAGCTGATCAGGGGGTGATCTTGGAGAGTTAACGTTGTTTGTGCTGTGCGGGAGCTACTGCTTGTGCGTGAGTGAGAGGCTGGAGTTGTGGTTGGTGCGAGAGTGTAGTGTAAAAGAGTGTGCTGTGTTGCGTGATCCTTGTAGCAGCTGGCGGTTTTGTTGTGTGCTTGTGAGTGACTTGTGTGGTGGTTGCTGCTGGAGGCGTTAGCTGAGAGGGAAAAGAAAAATAACGTGTGGGTTGTTTGCATGCTGGTGGAGTGGAGATGTTGTGCTTTGTGTGAGAGTAGCTTGAAAAAATAAGAAAGAAAGGAGCTGGTTTTATACGTGAGAGGGAGGCTGCGTGAGTGGCTGGAAAGAGAAAAAACGTAGGAGGATGTTGGTTTGTGAGTGGTCTTGAGAGGCTACTGTTGCAGGGGACTTTAACGCAAATAAGCAACAAGGTGTGTGAAGTGTGTGATGTTGTGGTAGTGTTGCAAAAACAAATAAGAAGGGAGCTGATGTTGTTAACGTTTCTGGGCTGGTTTGGTCTGGTCTTGGAGTTGTTTTGAACGAAAAATAAAGCAGCAGGTGAGTCTTGGCTTGGATGAGGTAAGTGATGTACGATGGTGTGAGTGTGTGTAGTAGTTTGTGAAGAAAAAAATAAAAAGGCTGCTGTGTGAAGAGAGTGACGTGAGTGTAGTGTGTGAGTGACTTAAAACATAAAAAGAAAGAAACGTGAATAGCAAGAGTTGGCTGTAAGTGTATGGGCGTTGTTGGGAGCTAGCGGTGGAAGAAGGCTGGACGTTGGTTGTGTTGACGTGAGCAATCAAAGGAGGGAAAAGCTGTTGTCAACTTTGACAGATTTTGTAAATGATTTATTTACTTATTTGTAATTTATTATCTTAGGTTTAGGCTATAAAATAGGATCGTGTTGTATCACAATTAGTATAAAGATGTAGGCTGTAATTGCTTGAAAGACATACAGAATTATTCTCCATTACCTTTTCCATATGGTATCAGAGCCACACCTTCCATAGAAACAGAGCAACACCTTACGTAAAAACAGAGCAATACCTAACGCTGTAATCGTTTGCAGTCATGTCTGGACAAGACCTTTCTTCTTCTATCATTCCTCATGAATCTCGAATCATTGTTCAAGACAATACCCCCTTTCCATCTGGAATCATCTTAGATGATACGAATTATCCGTTATGGTCGCAACTTATGGAGATGCGATTGGAGCTCAAACAAATCAGATTCCTTACAGTACAACACCAAAACCACCTGCAGTGACAGCAATTGGAAACTTGGCTGATTGATAACAACCGAAAGTTAAGAGTTGGCTTATTGATTCTATGAGTCCACTCTTGATGCAACGATTCATCCGCCTTCAAACAGCCAAAGAAATATGGGAAGTCGTTGCAAAGACGCGTTTTATGAATGGCTCGGATGAAACACAACTTTTGAACTAAATAGGAGATCGCTTACCACTCACCAAAATGGTAGACCCTTATCTTTATATTACAATGAACTGATTGGCATATTTCAGAAATTGATGCTCGTGTTCGACACAAGAAGATAATGTCGCTATAATCGTAACGCTGCATAAGTATGTAACCCGACTTCGAGTGCATATATTTTTGGTCGGCCTTGACCCGAATTCAATCAAGCAAGAAGTGAAGTTTTGAGAAAAGATCCACCTCTTGATCTTGAGTCATGTTATGCATATGTTCGCAAAGATCACAATCAAAGGCAAACTATGGAGGAACCTAAGGTTGGTCGGACAAGATGGTTCACTTGACTACCCGTGACACGCCTACAAATTCCCAACAAATTACTAAAGGAAAAAATCTGGCTTAAAGGAAATAACTATAGTTGCACTCATTGTGGTGAGGAGGGACATTCCAAACAACGTTGCTATGAAATTATTGGGTATCCAGAATGGTGGGATTTTACAAAGAAACCCCGAAAGAAAATTGGACAAGCTGTTGTTACTACCACAACAGATGAGGAAATGGCTGCATCTACGTCAAATATAGTTGCAGCACATGTTACCAAGGCTGATAACCCAGGTCTGTCCAACACTTATCTTGCTATGAATGATGCATGGATTATTGATACAAAAGCTACTGAGACCATATGACAAACGATTCTACCCATCTTTCATCTATTCGTTCTTCAACTCAACCTCATATTATCACTGCTAATGGAGGAGTTGCACCTATTATTGGCGAAGGATCAGTACATATGTCAAATTCCATTAATCTTGATACTGTGCTAGTAGTTCCTTCCCTTTCTTCCAACCTTTTATCTGTTAGCAAAATCACAAAGCTTTGAATTGTATTGCAATTTTTGGCCCGATAAATGTGTTTTCAGATATTGCAACACAACGGACTCTTGCCTATGGTATTAGACAAGGAAATTTGTACTATCTTGACTTGGTCACTTCAAACAATCAAATACAGGGTCAAGCAAATAATACTAGAGGGGGTCAAGGAAACAAGGATATGGTGTGGTTATGGCATCGTCGCCTTGGTCATCTATCGTTTAATTATCTTCGCAAATTGAAACCAAGTTTATTTTTACATACAAATTCTAAGTTTAATTGTGACATTTGTGAGATGGCAAAGAGCCATCGGATTTCCTATCTACCTAGTTATAATAAGAGTACTACACCTTTATGACTATCCACTCTGATGTTTGGGGACCTGCTAAAATCCCTACATTATCTGGTGCTCGTTATTTTGTGACATTTATTGATGAGTGTACTCGAATGATTTGGATTTCTCTTCTGCAAAACAAGGGCGATGTTTGTTCTATTTTTCAGGATCTATATCGAATGGTGACTTCTCAGTATCAATGCCGAATTAAAGTTCTTCAATCTGACAATGGTGGGGAGTATATAAATTCTAACATGGAGATTTTTTGTCGAGAAAATGGTATTCGACACCAAACTTCATGTACTGGTACACCGCAACAAAACGGTTTGGCAGAACGAAAGAATCGTCAAATTCTTGAGGTTGTTCGAGCTTCCTTATTTGGAATGAAAGTGCCTCGGGAGTATTGGGGTGAAGCTGTTCGCTCCGCAGCATATCTTATTAATCGGACGCCATCACGAGTCATTGATTTCAAAACACCACATCAAAAACTCCACGAACTTGTCTCCACACCAATTGGTCCGAATCTTGAACCACGTGTGTTTGGTTGTACTGCATATGTACACCGGGTTACAGGTAAACTAGATCCACAAGCTGTCCGTTGCATATTTGTTGGATACGCAGATTTCAAAAAAGGATATCGGTGTTATGATCCTAATGAAAACAAAATGTATGTGACCCGAGATGTTACATTCCATGAAGATATCCCTTTTTTTGGTGGTCATGAGTGCTCTCTTCAGGGGGAGACAACACTTAATTTAGAAGACAACACTCATGAATTTTTTCAGGAACAAGAAAAAATTGATATACAACCAGATGTTGAACTTTCAAATATCGACACACATCCTGGCTTTGTACCTCCTGAAAGTGTTGATGGCACTCATGAGAATCAAGATAGTACAATTTCCCAAGTCACACCAACGGCTATAGAAATTCCGAATGTGTCTCCTCAGGTAACATTACTACCTTCATCTCCTTTAATACATGATTCAACTCCTCTTAAAGCTGAACCAAGATATCCGATTAGGATAAACAGAGGAATTCCAAAAATTCAATATGATCCTGATTTTAAAGCTAAGACTAAATATCCCATTAACAATTATACATCCTCCCATCGTTTGTCAAAGTCTCATGCACTTACTGTAAATCAATTATCTCCTGTATCTATTCCAAGAAATGTGCAGGAAGCATTGGGGGATTCAAAATGGAAGAAAGCTATGAATGATGAAATGGAAGCCTTACAGAAAAATCACACATGGGAACTTGTATCGCTACCCTTAGGGAAGAAAACAGTAGGGTGCAGGTGGATTTTTACAGTCAAACTCAATCCAAATGGAAACATAGATCGCTACAAGGCAAGACTTGTTGCTAAAGGGTACACACAGAAGTATGGAATTGATTATGAGGATACATTTGCTCCTGTAGCAAAAATAAATACCATACGAGTTCTTATTTCCATAGCAGCAAATCAAGATTGGCCGCTGCGACAATTTGATGTTAAAAATGCATTTCTTAATGGAACTTTGGAAGAAGAAGTATACATGGATCCTCCTCCGGGCATAAACTGTGATGGCAAAGTATGCAAACTAAAAAGGGCCTTATACGGATTGAAGCAATCCCCTCGAGCATGGTTTGGAAGGCTCTCAACTTTCATGAAGAAGATTGGGTATAAACAAAGTGATGCTGATCATACTCTCTTTGTCAAACAAGAGTTAAAAAAGGTAACTGCTCTTATTGTGTATGTTGACGATATGGTTGTTACAGGAAATGACTTAAATGAGATAGCTACCCTCCAAGAAAGCCTTGCGACTGAGTTTGAACTTAAAGATCTTGGACACTTGAAATATTTCTTAGGCATTGAAGTTACAAGATCGATCAATGGAATATCTCTTTGCCAGCGAAAGTATGTGCTAGATTTACTAGTAGAAACTGGGATGCTTAACTGTAAACCCGTTGAAACTCCCATTGAGATGAATCACAAGTTAGCCATTCAACAAGACCAAATTCCAACCAACAAGGAGAGGTATCAAAGATTAGTTGGGAGGCTAATATACTTATCGCATACGCGTCCTGACATTGCGTATGCGGTAAGTATTGTAAGTCAATTCATGCATGCACCAAGTAAAGATCATATGGAGGCTGTTTACGGGATTCTGCGATACCTAAAATCTTCTCTAGGAAAGGGATTATTTTTTGCTAAAAATGGAGATCAAGAAATCAAGGGATATACAGATGCGGATTGGGCTGGAAGTCAAACTGATCGAAAGTCTACATCAGGGTATTTTATGTTTGTTGGAAGTAACTTGGTTACATGGCGAAGTAAAAAGCAAAAGGTTGTAGCAAGATCAAGTGCAGAGGCAGAATTTCGTGGAATGGCACAAGGTATCTGTGAATTGCTATGGATAAAACGTATTTTACATGATCTTGGTATATGTCTGCCAAAACCTATGAAGTTATTATGTGATAACAAGGCAGCCATAGCAATTGCAAATAATCCTGTTCAACATGACAGAACCAAACATGTGGAAGTCGATCGGCACTTCATCAAGGACCATCTTGACAAAGGTACAATTAGTCTTCCGTTTGTCACATCAAAAGATCAACTAGCAGATGTTCTAACAAAGGCGGTATCCAGCAAAGATTTTCAAAGCTCACTTAACAAGTTGGGAATGATTGACATATATTCACCAACTTGAGGGGGAGTGTTGACGTGAGCAATCAAAGGAGGGAAAAGCTGTTGTCAACTTTGATAGATTTTGTAAATGATTTATTTACTTATTTGTAATTTATTATCTTAGGTTTAGGCTATAAAATAGGATCGTGTTGTATCACAATTAGTATAAAGATGTAGGCTGTAATTGCTTGAAAGACATACAGAATTATTCTCCATTACCTTTTCCATAGTTTCTACGTAGGTGGAGCTAAACAAACTAGGGGAACGTAAGTGTAAAAATCAATCGCACATGGCTGGCCATCGGAGCTCATTTTTCACAGCACCTCCAATGAAATTTCTCGGCTAATTTATCTTAATCATTACGTTCAATGGCAAAGGCAGGAGCTTGGCATTTTTCTAGGGGAGTTAAAATTGTATTTTTTATTCTGTCCAATTAATTAATTAGTAATTCATAGATTTTACTATTTAATTATTTGGAGTTGTGTTTTGTGACTGAATTATTGTTTGGCGATTGATATTGTGTTGATTTCGGATTTAATTTCGTTACTTTGTTTTGGGTGAAAACTTTGTATTGAGATTTTAGAGAAATTGGTAATTATTCAAGGTGACTTGAATTATTTGAAACATTTTATCTGTTGCTGGCATTAATTCTATTTCTTAATTATTGCGTAAAAGTCGAGCATTGGTGTTAGTATCCTTAGTTCTATTTTACTAGTCTGGTTGCAGGAAGTAAATTGGGATTATTGGAAAATATTTTTTTGTAACAATTCGAGATGGCTCGATTGTTAGATTAAAGTTCAAATTTAATTCTTGGTTCAATTGTTTTAACTCCCATATTTTTTTTAGTGATGATTGCCTGCGTTAATGAACTGAAGGATTGCGTTTATCATTGTTAATTATTTGTGTTTGTTTTCTTATTTAATTCACTCGTTGTTATTTCAAATTTCTCATTTAAATTTTTAAAATACCAAAAACAAGTCCTTTGCATTTATTTTCATTCGTTAAAATTTGTAGCGGTAATTGTTAAAATCAACCCCATTTTATAATTTAGTTTGCAGTGCATCTAGTAACTTAGGAAATTAATTTCACTTTTGGTTCCTTAAGAGAACGACCCGAGGTTGCGCTGTACACAATCCTTGGTTAAATTTTTGAAGTAACCCTAAGGCGACAATCGGACAAGAAAAAAAAGGTTATTTCACTGCTTAATCAGGGTGTAGGCTGAGATTGAATCGAAGAACCGGGTCCCTACCAAATTCTCCACTTTTATCATTTTTGCATGTTTTCTTTAATTTGTTTTTATTAGTTAGTTTCATTTTTATTTTTGTTCTTTTAAAAATCCAAAAAACCCCCTTTTCCCTAAGCACCGATTAATTTCTTTTCATAAACTTTTCACACACTCTCTGTGGGATCGACCTAGACTCGCCACTGCTACAGTAGTAGTCTAGTTATTTTAATTTTCATTAGCGTTACGACGCGCGGTCATCACATCATATACGAAAATGAATGTCATTTGAATACCTGCGAAAGCTTCTCTTCAATCTCCTTCAAAGGATAAATACTGGCAATAAATGAGTTCCTACAACCAAGAACAAAATCGTTCACAGTTTAGAAATCGGGATAAATTAAAACAATTGCCATGAAATATTATAATCAATCATGTTCATTAACTATACTCAAATAATTCAACCATAAGGTGTTATCCTCAATAATGTGCATAATTATAAGTCTCCTCCACAATAAGATCATAAGTTAATACTAACGAGCTCTTGTTTTAATTAAAAAACGGTTATGTCATATTTTATGAAGACCCTATTGAAAATTTGACAGAATTTTTCCTATAAAGTGGACATCCCCTCTTTGAAATAAAGGTCTCCCTGTAATAAAAATATACTTCTATATCGACCAGTAACCACAAATCAAATTGGGTCTCCAAACTACATGTTTATTCTCAATTCAATCCATTAATAGGGACATTAAAGTTGGGCTATATTTGGAACAAATAAAAGTTCAAGAATTTAATCGCAACTTTAATTAACACTTAAATAAAAAAGAGTTTATCAATATAATACAAAGTTTAAAACAAAGTTAGTCTGCTATGTTTATCTCCCCTAATACATATTGTTTGCTCTTTCCTCGTTACAATCTAAATAAATCTTCACAACCCTAAGTGATAAGTTACATAATCCAAAATTGGACTCTATGAGTTTGATCCGCTTTAGTTAGACTAATTATCAAACTCTTTATACTTAGGAAATAGAAAAAAATATTTTCTAATCCTTAATAAACTTTTAACTATGAAATCCATAACTAATAGCTTAATTAAGAAAAATTTCTAATATTCTCCCTTTGAGTAATAATAATTATCATTAGTTTTAGAAACAAAAATTTGGATCAACAAAAGATTTAATAAGAAAACTTTATTGATCTTTTAGAAAATAGTTTGATCCAAAAGTAATTTAATGCCCATCCTTTCGTGCACTAAGACTTCTTGTACTAAAAATATCAAATGAATATACCAATGTGTAATATAGTTTCAGTATAGTTACGATACTTAATAACCATATCAACATGAATGACAAAATAAATTGTAGTAACATATATTGATATCTTTATTATTTGATTAATCCATGTATTATTATCGGTCTTCATTTCTCACTTGATGCTAAATTACAAAAGAAATTTTCTTTATGAGATGAAAATCTTATATGCTCTTATGTCTTAAGAATACTGTTTGTACTTTGGAAAAAATTTTATATCATGAGATATGGAAATAAGACTTAATATTAACTTTGTATATGTCCCTATGCTTGTTTTGATTTAATTACTTAAGATTAACACATATTTCAAGAATTTGTATCTTTATGATATGCAATGAAATAATGCATACAAGAAAACAATAATCTTTATTACTACGCAATGATGATCATCATATAATAAATGATGCAATTCAATTACATTAACTAAAAACTTATATTGGAGTAAAATTAAAAACTAGGCTAATTATTAGCATAAAAGACTTTAGCATACTCATGTTAGTAACATGGCCCTTATAAACATTAAGGCATAGTCCTTTAATTAGTAGATTAACCTTCAATAGGTGGATTAAGTAACATATACTTAGTCCTAATAATGTCTTATATAAGTTTTAAAACAATCAAACATTTGACTTCTAAATGGTTAGAACTTAAGGTATTCTTATTGTTTTTACTAAGTTGCATTGTTTAATTGTTATCATAATACAAATATATGGATATAAATTTTAATCAACTAAAAAATTCCCCAATGAGATTTCTTCATCATTCAATTTGTGATGCATCTCCATGAAGTCAATATATGGAATTGAAGAGTTCATATTTTTCTATTTGACACTTTATAAGGTTTAGCATCATTTGCTAGCATAAATATATATCCCGACTTGGCTTGGTGACATCTAAATATAATAAAATCTAAGTACATATAAACTATAAGGATAAGATTACCATCTTTTATGTATGCTAGTATATAATTTTTGTGCCATTTAAATACCTTAAAACTTGCTTGAATATATTATCTAATAAATTACTCCATTATAAGAACAAAACATAATAGACAAAGTATAGAGTTCGTTAAATTTAATTCATCAACCTTTATCACACGCATCACAATTCTTAAATTGATGATATAAAAGACTACATTAAAATATATGATTTAGGTTAAATTACAATTTATAATGGGTCATAATTCTATTAAGTAGGCTTGAAAAAGATTGACAAATGGGATCAAAAACTTATAGTATGATTAATAATATAGCATCTATTCCTAAAAGATCAACATTTCATCAAACACTTGGTATGCTAAAAATTTTCATCCATAACTATTAACAAAATCACAACATTTTTCCATTATTTACCATCATTTCAAGTAGTTTAGACAGCAAACCATCAAAAATAATAACCAAAATCAATGCAGCCAACCCATCGTCAGGAACTAAATCCAAATTTTGTAAAAAATTCATCCATGGACACCCACACATCGACAATAGAAGAGGTCGGAGAAGACAACCATACCTTAAAGAAAAATGTTGGAGAAGACGACTCTTCACGCTGAAGACGTAGCAGCTCGACGGAGAACAGGCAAATGATTTCAGATGCGGGATCTACAGTCGAAGGAGGAAGAAAGAGAAGAAATAGGTGCGACAGGTGGGGGGGAAGAAAGGGTTGCGTTTTAATTAAACTAAAACGGCGTCGTTAATGTTTTTCAGTTAACTTGAATGACGTAGTTTGGTTTAAATACAAACGACATCATTTTGGTTAACTAAAAAACTTTTTGTTGTAGTTAAAAAACGACATCGTTTGGTTTTAAACCAAATGACATCGTCTTGGTTAACTTTAAGTATTATGTTTCAGTGACAAACGACGTCGTTTGGTTTAAAATCAAACGATATCATTTTGGTTAACTTTAAACCATCTGCCTGTACCAAGATGACGTCGTTTGGTTTTAAACCAAACGACGTCGTCTTGGTTCCAAATGACGTCGTTTTGGTATACAAGAAAATGTTCTCCCTGCAGAAACAAAACGACATCATTTTGTTTTTCAATCAAAAGCGACGTTTTGTTACAATGAAAAACCTTTAACTTTTCAATCAGGAAGACGACGCTTTTATCGACAAAATTACCGACAGAAATTTCTGTCACCAAACTACAATTTTATCTTTTCCATTTTTTGGACAATTTTACTGATCGATACAAGATATCCATCAGTAATTACCAACGATTTCTTTACCCTTGGTAATATTTTGTCGCTATTTAGGACTTTTCTTGTAGTTATGATTCTTTCTGCAGAAGCATTTCAGGGACCATGTGAATCATGCGACATTTTGTCTCAGTCCCATCTCCGATCACATCATTCATTCGATTCCACTGTTTTTCATAGGATGACATTGAACAAGATGAACTAGGAGCTTTCTCGATCACTATGCTCAACATTTCACAATCATTATGGCAATCAACACCATCTTTTCTTATTACTCCCCTCTTTGCAGACAGCTCCTGCTCAAAAGTTACTTCTCCAGGAGCTGTCATGACTAGTGGGATGATATTTTCTCCAGGTTTCAAGTAATCCCATTAGAATTTATAGTAATGCAGCAGTTAATTCACTACAGAACCATTCAGCTTGTGGTAGTTCTTGAATCACACACAAGTAATCTTACCTTTACTTGTTTGCCAAGCATAGACTACTGACAAATATTTGAATTGCAAAGATTTCAGGGTCTTTTCACTTTTTCTGAGTGTAATACTTCTTTTCGCATAGTAATCTGATTCTTTCACCTATTTCATCCTTAGAGTCGCACTCTTTTATATCAAAAAGTTCTTAATTAAGACAATAACAGTACAAGAATTCTGGGGACAACCTCGATCTTTCCAAGTTTCTGCATGGTTAATTGACTTGAAACTGAAGTGATGGCACTTCTTTTACAGGATCATCTTGTTGGGAATTGGAAACTTTAACAACGTACGTTGAAGAAAACTAAAATAATGGGATCAAAAAGATGATTGCTTTGTATTCGCTTGAAGCTTATATACAGATCAAAAGACTCCTAAAGGAAATAAACTTCTATATCTTTACAATAAGAAATTTCCTATACAAAAAAAACTACCAAAAATACAACCACTAATATAGGTAGATATCCTATAAAAGTAAAACTGTTCCTGATTTGCGGCATAAATGGAGCAGCCCGAAGATGATGCCGCAATACCCCCCTTCAAGTTGGAGCATGAAGATTCGAAATGCCCAACTTGCCAAGAAGAAACTGAAACTAATCACTGCCCAAAGCTTTAGTGAAAATATCGCAAGTCGAGAGAAGAACGCATACGAAAGCAGCTTCAATATTCCCATTTCGTATCTCCTCACAAATAAAATGACAATCCACTTCAATGTGTTTCGTACGCTCATGATAAACAGGATTTGCCGCTATGTGTAAAGCAGATTGACTGTCACAGTACAACCGCATGGAGCGAGAATGATCTACACCAAGAAATCGTAACAAACCCTTCAACCATTTAAGTTCACAAGCAGCAGTAGTCATTGACCGATATTCTGCTTCGGCAGAGGGGCAAGAAACTGTCTGTTGTTTCTTGGTCTTCCATGAAATAGGAGATATGCCTAAAAAAATAAAATAACCAGTCACGGAGTGCCTTGTCAGGGGACATCTTACCCAATCTGAGTCACAATAAGCATACAGATTGAGATCAGACTTTGTTCGCAAAAGAATCCCCTGTCCAGGATTGCCTTTCAGATATCGTACTACTCGCAATGCAGCTTCCCAATGACCCTTCTTTGGTTGCTGCATAAATTGAGCAAGAACATGCACACAATAACTCAATTCAGGTCGCGTAATAGTTAAATAGATCAGTCTTCCTACTAGCCGACGATATTGAGCGGGATCATGAGCATCCTCCCCTTCAATAAGAGCAAGTTTATGATTCTGCTCAAGTGGAGTTTTCGCTGGCTTGTCTCCCAGCAAACCGACCTCAGAGATTATGTCTAATGCATACTTCCGTTGACAAAGAAAAATCCCTTCAGCATTTCTCGCCACCTCGATGCCTAAAAAAATTTCAACCATCCCAAATCCTTCATATGAAAACAGCTGCTCAAATAATTTTTAAATTTTTTCACAGCCATGGCATCATTACCTGAAATAATGAGATCATCTACATAGACAAGAACATGTAGTTGCACATGCCGGTCGCAGAAAGCAAACAATGAATAGTCTGAGCAAGATTGTTTAAAACCATACTCCTTCAAAGAATCAGCGAGCTTAGCAAACCAACAACAAGGTGCTGACGCGAAGCCATACAAAGACTTACGAAGTCACAAACTTTCCCAGATTTCCGAAGCAAAACCGGCGGCATTTTCATGTAAACTTCCTAATTCAAGTTTCCATGTAAGAAAGCGTTCTGCACATCCATTTGATGCAGTTCCCAGTTCCTTGCAGCAGCCACTGCGAGAAAAGTGCGAATAGTGGCCATTTTTACTGTAGGAGCAAAAGTTTCATGATAGTCAATACCCTCTTTTTGATTATTGCCAAGAATTACCAATTGAGCATTGCACCGTACTATGCTTCTATCTGAATTATATTTTATTTTGTACACCCACTTGCTGCCAATAGCCTTTTTCCCATGCGGCAAATCTTCCACTGTCCATGTCCCATTCTCTTCCAACGCTTGAATTTCTTTCTTCATAGCTTCTCGCCATCTTTTATCTTTGACTGCTTCATAGTATGAATCTGGTTCTGAATCTGCAGTGATGCTAGCCAAGAAGGACCAATGTTGTGAAGAAAACTTATCATAATTAATAAAATTGGCTATGGGATAAGAAATACCTGAAGAGGCCGATTGAAGAGGTGAACGCGTTGAGGGGCTGATTCTCACGTTATTTGCCACATAATCTTTCAGACGAGTTGATGATTGTTTAATCCTATGTCCTCGGCCCAGCTAGTGTTCTACAAGCACATCCTCTCCTTCTAAATTTTCTTCCCCATTGCCGACAGCGATATCTCCAGAATTTTCCTCAGTAGCAACACTGTTTCCAAGAGGTTTGTCACTGTCCAATACCTCTTGATCTTCTTCTACATTTTCCCAATCCTTATTCATTTTCCCAATTTTAGCGACGGAAAGCGTATTTCCGTCGCTAATTGCCTACGAAAATGTTTCCGTTGCTAAATTTTCGTCGCTAATTTGTATTTTTCTTGTAGTGACATGTTTTACATGAAGTGTGGACCATATGATCGCTCTAGTAATAACAATCTAAATGAATCATATTATATTATTGATGAAAGGTTTGTTAAGACTAAATTAAATTGATAAAATGCATATTTAATTAATTTTTATGTGTATTTTATATAAAAAATCATTAATTATTATTTCATATGAAAGTATTTTAGTTCAAGATCATCTAGTTGACAATAATTTTATCAAAATTTGAGTTGATTGAATTTTAATTTTAAATTTAATAGTTGAATTTTAGTTAAACTTTAAGCTTTTTTGGAAATTATTTTAAAAAATGTAGATCGTGTTCAACCCAACTTCAACACCCTAACTCATTGTCAATAATAAGTGTTATCCTCTGCCCTTCTTATATGGCCAGCCTATGCTTTACTGTGGGTAATTAGTTGGTGGGAGGATGGTAAGTTAGAAACTTAGTTCGTTCATATTCAAAATCAACAAATTGAGTTGAGTTTTGACAAAAAATTTTAAATTTAACCAAATGGCAAGTTAGTCGAACATACTAAAAATCAATGACCCAAGTTAGATTTAAACAAATTCGAGTTTGGTCTTTGACAAAGTTTTACAAATTTAGCTATTGATGACAAATTAATTGGGCTTTAGTTAGAATAAAAGCTAATCATTTAACATTAGGCTTAACAATTTTTTCAAATACAACCAATTATAGTAAATTAGTTGAACTCAATTACTCAAGTAAAGTCTAATTTAGACTTCCATTAATTGTGGCAAATTATTTCTGGTTAGAAGTTAACGATCCATGCCAATTTAATTTGGCTCAAACTCAATATTAAAAATTAATCGTACTCGACCTCTAGGTTTAGGAGATTTGGGTCGACCCATTACCAATCTTATACAAAATTTTGACGCTTCTTTAGGAGTTGTTAGGAAATTAGGAGGCAGGACAGAAAGTTAACAGGCAACAACATCAGATAAAATATCATTCACGACCAAAAAAAGCGCTGAAAAGAAGCAACATCGCGGAAATAAAAAAGTGAATGCAGCATCGTACAAACAGACACACACAAAATATAATTCGAACCTCAACAAGTAGACCAGAAAGCAGGTCATGGGCGAGTTGTTAGAAGGAAGTACAAAAAGAAGCATGGTCTTACCTGCCTTTCCCTGAATAATAGCCTTTAACAGTAAAAAATGTTTGCAGGAATGTCATGACAATAGTAGCAGTTACTGCAATAAATGCAATTAACGTCCAGGGGCTACTAAAATAAGTACTAATAAACTCAGCCATCCAAGCCCTGATCCTGCTGCTGATCCTGCTCCCGGAATGTTCTGCAATGCCTTCTGTAGTGGTAGAAAAAGCATAGGGGTTAGGTACCAGATCCTGGGCTATGCCATTGAAAAATTCTGCAGCCTGTTGGTCACCGCCAAGGAGATTGAAGACTATACCCTTTGATCTTAACACCTTCACATCTTCAGCTTCATCGATCAAGGAATCCATGAAGCATATATAAGAAGTGAGACCACAAAGATCATCTGGTGCAGCAGGGCTAGATTCATAAGCCACTAAATTTAAAAGCATGGACTTGGTTGTGTCATCTATCATGATTTTGGGAAGGAAGAGCAATCCAGCAAAAGGTGCTGATATGAACTTGATGTCTGTGAAATATTCACCAGCGCTTGGCCTGAAGTGAATCCCCAATGTCCTAAGCTCATTGGCTGCAGGATATGAATACCAATCACGGGGGTTGCTTTTGAAAGACCGTCTCATCAGATCTTTTGTGTTGATGTATTTAGTAAGGAAAATATCAAGAAGATGGAGAGGCTGATTCTCATTTTTGGGCTTTTGAACTGGTTCTAGCTGGTCAGTTCGATTTTCTGTTCCTTCTTGGCATATACTCCATGGGCCTTTGAATATTGAACAACATTTATCAAAAAAGTCGAAAGTAGCTCGTACGCATCTAGTTTGTGGAAACAAATCACCACGAAAGCTTCCGATGAAGAAGTTAATTAAATCATCTCCATCATTTCCCTGGAACCTTAAGCTCATTAGCTTCTTTAGCACTATATAAGGAAGTTGGTTCTCTAGCAACATCAAGTCCCTTCTAACGAAAGCTGCAATGTTGCTTTTCATGTGCTCTACTTCATGCTTGTTCAGGAAGTTGTCGATGAACTGTAGAACGAAGCATCCATCGACAAACATCAGTCTGGTGAATCCCTTCTCGTCGAAATTTGACAGTGACTCCTCAGGATAGTATTCTCTTGCAGCACCAGAGATATGTTCCACCTCAGAGTAAACGGCAGAAAACTGCATTTTACAATCTTCGATGAACTGACGCGCCATAGAATCCTTGAGGCTCTCCACCTCCCGAAGCTCGCTCTTTCCATGATGATAAGGACCTATAGAAACAACCAAAGGATCAAAATAGCTATTGCTTGAATGTTTCTGCCGAAGCATTTCAGGGACCATGTGAATCATGTGAAGCTTTTTCTCAGTCCCATCTCCGGTATCATCATTCATGCGATTCCACCATTTTTCATAGGACGACATTGAACAAGACGAATCAGGAGCTTTCTCGATCACTATGCTCAGCATTTGACTTTCATTGTGGCAATCAACACCATCTTTTCAGATTACTCTCCTCTTTGCAGACCGCTCCTGCTCAAAAGTTACTTCTCCAGGAGCTGCCATGATTAGTGGATGATATTTTCTCCAGGTTTCAAGTAAACCCATTAGAATTTATAGTAATGCAGCAGTTGATTCACTACAGAACCATTTTAGCTTGTGGTAGTTCTTGAATAACACACAAGTAATCTTACCTTTACTTGTTTGCCAAGCATATAGACTCCCTGACAAATATTTGAATTGCAGAGATTTCAGGGTCTTTTCACTTTTTATTAATCTAATACTTCTTTTCCCATACCAATCTGATTCTTTCACCTGTTTCATCCATAGAGCTGCACTCTTTTATGTCAGAAAGTTCTTGAGACAACAACAGTACAAGAATTTTGGGGACGATCTCGATCTTTCCAGGTTTCTGTACGGTTAGTTGACTTGAAATTGAAGTGATTGCACTTCTTTTACAGGATCATCTTGTTGGGAATTGGAAACTTTAACAACGTACGTTGCTCTTAACTGAAGTGATTCACTCCTCGAAGCAATGTTAAAGGAAATGAGACTAATAATTAAAAATAAAAAGATTGATTCCATATTCGCCACATGTTTTACACGAAGTGTGGACCATATGATCACTCTAATAATAACAATCTACATGAGTCTTATTATATTGTTGATGAAAGGTTCGTTAAGATTGAATTAAAGTGATTTTTAATTGATAAATTGTATATTTAATTAATTTTATGTATATTTTATATAAAAATCATGAATTATTATTTCATATGAAAGTATTTTAGTTCAAGATCATTTAACTAGTTGACATTAATTTTATCAAAATTTGAGTTGATTGAATTTTAATTTTAATTTTAATAGTTCAATTTTAGTTAAATTTTAAGCTTTTTTGGAATTTATTTTTAAAAAATTAGATCGTGTTCAAACCAACTTCAACACCTTAACTCATTGTCAATAATAAGTGTTATCCTAGGCCCTCCTTATATGGCCAACCTATGCTTTACTGTAGATAATTAGTTGGTGGGAGGATGGTATGTTAGAAAATTAGTTCGTTTATATTCAAAATTAACAAATTGAATTGAGTTTTGACAAAAATTTTCAAGTTTAACCAAATGGCAAGTTAGTCGAACATACTAAAAGTTAACGACCCAAGTTAGATTTAAACAAATTCAAGTTTGGACTTTGACAAATTTTCTTCAAATTTAAGTATTGATGACAAATTTTCTTCGAATTTAGAATAAAAGCCAATCATTTAATATCAGGATTGATTGAGTTTGGTTCAATATAAATCTCAAGCTTAACAATTTTTTTCAAATACAACCGAATCATATTAAATTAGTAACTCAATTACTCGAGTAAAGTCCAATTTGGACTTCCATTAATCGTGACAAATTATTCCTAGTTAGCAGTTAACGATCCAAGCCAGTTTAATTTGGCTTAAACTCAAGTTTAAAAATTAGTCATACTCGAGCTCGTTTATACAAATCTTATACAGAATTTTGATGCTTCTTTAGGAGTTGTTAGGAAATTAGGAGGCAGGACAGAAAGTTAACAAGCAACAACATCAAATAAAATATCATTCACGACCAAAAAAAGCACTGAAAAGAAGCAACATGGCGGAAACCAAAAAGTGAATGTAGAATCGTACAAACACACACACATATATAATTCGAACCTCAACAAGTAGAGAAGAAAGCAGGTCATGGTTGGTGACTTGTTAGAAGGAAGCACGAGAAGAAGCATGGTCTTACCTGCCTTTTCCCGAATAATAGCCTTTTAACAGTAAAAAATGTTTGCAGGAATGTCATGAAAATAGTAGCAGTTACTGCAATAAATGCAATTAACGTCCAGGGGCTACTAAAATGAGTAGTAATAAACTCAGCCATCCAAGTCTTGATCATGCTCTTGAAATTATCTTCAATTAATTGTCTAGTGACACCAAAAGCATAGGAGTTAGGTACCAGATCCCGGGCTATGTCATTGAAAAGTTCTGCAGCCTGTTGGTCACTGCCAAGCTGGTTGATGACTATACCCTGTGATCTTAATACCTTCACATCTTCAGCTTGATCGATCAAGGAATCCATGAAACATATATATGAAGTGAGATCACAGAGATCATCTGGTGCATCAGGGCTAGCTTCATAAGCCACTAAATTTGAAAGTATGGACTTTGTCGTGTCATCTATCATGATTTGGGGAAGGCGGAGAAGTGGTGAACTGAAATCGATGTCTGTCAAATGTTCACCTTCGCTTGGCTTGAAGTGAATCCCCAATGCCTTAAGCTCCCTGGCTGCTGGATATGAATGCCAATCACGGCCTTCTCTTCCTCGGAAAATTTTTCTCTGCAGATATAATGTGTTGATGTATATTCTCAGGAAAATATCAAGAAGATGAATGGGTTGACGCATATTATCGACTGAGCTTGAAAGTAGATGGGGTTGATCCGAACTAGATGGGTATTTGAATACTGAACAACATTTATCAAAAAAATTGAAAGTAGTTTCTATGCAGGTAGTTTGTCTGCAGGTAGTAGTTTGTGGATCTTATGCGAAAACGTTAATAAATTTGGAGTAAAAATAAAACAACAATAAAAGAATGTCAAAAAATTTTATACTGGTTCGGTAATGCCTACGTCCAGTTTGGAGACGACGGAGTATTTCACTATAACAATGAGAGCATACAATAGTGTTTATAACCCAATTTTTCAAGAGACCCAAATTAACCCAAGCTCACACACTACTACTAGAAAAGAAAAAAATAAATATATAAATAAATTTTCTTTTCTTTCCTCTCTCCCTTTCACTATACTCTCTTCTTCTTCTCCCAAAAATGTCTCTCTCACTCTAACAATTTCTTCTCTCTTCTCTCACCAGAAATTTTGCTCTCTTTCTGCTCTCACTTCTTCTTCTTCATTTGCTTCTCTTTTATAGAGAACTTCATGGATGCATGTCAAAATTTGCTGTACCAACCTCCAATCAAGCCACCATTGTTGAGTCAATAATCATCGAAAGTAGGCTGAGATTTCTGACATTTAAGAAGGTAAGATTTCTGAATTTGCAAGCTTCCATTTCTGACTTTCTTTGAGCCAATATTCAACAATCTCCACCTTGGCTCAAATCCTCGAAGTGGAATTTCCAATAGTCGTCTCCCAATTCCCTACGGGGCAATCAACAAATTTGACAAATGTCAATCAAGTCTAAGCAATGCTTAAATTTGAGTAACGAAACTGGTTTTGTCAACATATCAGCAGGATTGTCGGCAGTCCCAATCTTCTGAAGAAGAACATCTCCCTCATCAATAATGTCACGAACAAAATGGAACCTCACATCAATGTGTTTTGTTCGTGCGTGATGAACTTGATTCTTTGCTAAATAAATAGCGCTCTGACTGTCGCAATGAACATCCACATGGTCCTGATGGATCCCTAAGTCATCAAGCAACCCTTGAAGCCAGATGGCTTCTTTAATAGCTTCTGTTACTACCATGTATTTTGCCTCAGTAGTTGATAAAGCAACTGTAGATTGCAAAGTTGATCTCCAACTCACTAGACCTCCAGTAAGAGTGAATACAAAATCTGTAGTGGACCTACGCTTGTCCAAATCACCTGCGTAATCAGAATCTACATATCCAACAACACATTTACCATTAACTTCATCTTGCTGAAATAATAAACCAACATCCACAGTACCGAGAATATACCGTAGAATCCATTTCACAGCCTGCCAATGCCCTTTTCCTGGATTATGCATATATCTACTGATAATACTAACAACTTGTGAAATATCAGGCCTAGTACACACCATAGCATACATAACACTACCAACAACACTTGCATATGGAATTTTAGCCATGTAATGACTCTCCTCATCTATGTTAGGAGACATAGAAGCACTAAGTTTAAAATGAGGAGCAAGAGGTGTACTAACCGGTTTTGAATTTTCATTCATCCCGAAACGTTGTAGTACCTTCTTCAAATACTGCTTTTGACACAGACCAATCTTGCCTTTTGCTCTATCTCTTTCAATTTCCATACCTAGTATCTTCCGAGCTTCTCCCAAGTCCTTCATCTCAAATTCATTACTCAGTTGAGTCTTCAATCTTTCAATCTCCACTGTACTTTTACATGCTATAAGCATATCATCAACATATAAAAGCAAATAAATAAAGGTTCCATCTTGTAGCTTGCGGAAGTATACATAATGATCATAATGACTTCTCGTGTACTTCTGCTCGATCATAAACCTATTAAATCGCTTGTACCATTGTCGTGGAGATTGCTTCAAACCATACAATGATTTTTGCAATTTGCAAACCCAATTTTTTTTGCCAGCAACTGTAAATCCATCTGGTTGAGACATAAAAATATCTTCCTCTAAATCACTATGTAAGAATGTCATCTTGACATCAAGTTGAGCCAACTCAAGGTCAAACTACACAACCAAAGCCAACAAAATACGAATAGAAGAATATTTAACTACAGGAGAGAATACCTCATTGTAGTCAATGCATTCTTTCTGAGCATGGCCTTTAGCTACTAATCTGGCTTTGAATCTTATATTATATTTTCCCAAAGATTCCATCTTCTTAGCATATACCCATTTACAACCAATTTCCTTCTTCCCTTTTGGTAACTGAACCAGCTTCCAAGTCTTATTTTTCGAAAGAGATTTCATCTCCTCATCCATAGATTTCTTCCACTCCACGTTTTCTAAACTCCTGACAACTTCTTTATAGGTGGATGGAATATCATCTTCAATAACTGGAAGTGCATATGCCACAATATCAGTAAACCAAGCAGGCTTTCGAATTTCCCTTCTTGATCTTTTGGTTGCAATAGAATCTTATTGTTGTGGAGGTTCTTGAGTAGGTACCTCCTCTTCATTATCCTCGTCCTCATCATCAAAATCAACTATAGGAGTAGTGTCTGTAACATCAGACCTTACTGGATCAACTGGAGTCTTCAATAACTCCACCTGCTTTGAACTATTCATGGTCTTAGTCGCTTCAATTTCCCCTTCATGCTTCTTCCGATTAACCATAGTAGTCTCATCAAAAGTCACATCTCTGCTTACAACAAATTTCTTCTCATCTGGACACCAAAGTTGGTATCCCTTCAAGCCAATACTAATGTTGGAACCCCTCCCTGGTGCGACACGTGTCCGACGTCCTGCGTGACATCTGGACGCGCATCCCACGAGGCAGCGATTCCTCACCACGAAAGAATCCTCAAACTGGACTTAATTTCACTTCATCCGAATAAAGTCGGATATCTCGACCCTAAGTCTCTTCCAATAACTTTGATCTGTTTAGGGCCCATCATTGCTCCTATACCTAAGCTACTACGAAAACCTAGACCTCTAGGTCAGATGAAATCAGAAAACGCCTCAATCGGACCTTTATAGGTCGCAAAACGACCTTTCGGGCAAAATCGACACTCATCGGCCCTAAAATCCAACTAAAACCCGACACTCTCATTTTACCGAAAAAGGATAGAAAATTTAGCTAGTTAACTAACGTTTCAAATCTCATGTGAATCGAAGGTCAAAAGACAAAGAAACAAAGAAAATAGGAAAACGATTATTATAGGTTTACTTAAAATCCAACTTAATTTATTTATGAATTTTCCAAATAAAATTAAACGTATCAAAACTTACTTATAAACATAGAAAAAGAATCATCCATGAGTTGTTTTAAATGTAACACCCCATTCCCGCGTGACCCGAACCCGACATCAATGGTGATATCCGAGTCCGCACTTCATGAGGGTGGCATGCTACATCACTCGATCGAAACTCAAGATAAATTTTTTTCAAACATTCATTCCATCGAGTCATTTCCTTTTCTTTCATTTACACACATTTATGCTGAACACGAGAGACCATTTGCATCAATGTGCATAGATAAACATTTTCGATTAATACAATCGCCATGATTATTACAAATGGTCAACCATAAATTACAATAACCATTTTATGTACAAAACAGAACAACATTGGCCCATTTCACATGCAATTAGTCATTTTGGAAAACAATTCTATTGGACACTAATGCATTTAAAATCAGAATATCCGTTCTATCATTAAGGGTATTATGGTAATATTGGGACAGACTGATAGGATTTCACTGCATACATTGACTGAGCATGTTACTGGCCTCTAATCATAGAGGAACTGGGATACACCATACACTTTAAATTACTGAATCATTGAATACTAAATTACTGTACTGTACTGAGAGATACACTACTGGGCTTTTATAGCCATATCTTGAGCCATGAATATCAATTTTTACTGAACATTGCATTGCATGCATAAATGCATGATCAGATAATGGACGTGTCCCAAGTTGCTAATTTCACTGAAAAGAGCCTAGAGCTCGAACATCGCATCGTCAAGGCTGGCGGGGAGAAATCTCGACGCGCCCCCATCTGCATCGATCGAGCACTTGGGCACAACATGAATAACCGGAAAGAGTCTCATATGCATCATATACATGATTGATCGAATCGCCAAATTGTGTGACGATTCATTGAAGCGTGCGATGCCATGATTTATCAGAATTGTGATGTAATATCAGAAGCGTTTCTACGCCATCAGTATTATTGCTAATGATATCATATCGTAGCAAACTATTATAGATCTTGTACCGTTATATAATATCGTTAATTGTTATTATTGTCGTCGTCAGACATTTAATTTGCGTAATGCATGATTTGAGTGAACCATCGATGATGGTTTCTCACCGAGTTCGCAAACTCACCCAACATTGCAATTATTTTTTCAGAATCGAAGAGTACCCGTTAGCAAAACGGAGTATGGCGCAGGATTCAAGTGAAGGTCAGAAGTCGGGATCGGTTCATGTCTGCATTGAACGCCTTTACTTTTGTACTAAAGTGTTTATTATGTACTTGTAAAATTGACCTAAGTGGCTTTTGAAAATGAGTGTATCCTATTGGACGGATTGAATGAGAACCCAAAATTGAGTTTAGAATTCGCGCATTTGTTATAGAAAGTAATGTACCGATTTTACGGCGAGTGTTCTAAGACGCCACCCTCGCTGGTCACGGGCTCGGATATCACCATGGATATCGGGTTCGGGTCTCGTCGGGAGTGGGTGCTACATTAGGTATCGAGCCCGAAATACGATTGTACATGGGCGTTCGAAATTATCTTGAGTTACATGCATTAAAGTCGAAGTAAAATCGTCAGAGACGGTGACAATCGATCCCGATCTAGCGTATGAGTCGCATGCATGAGCGTGTATCATCGATAAGCGGTCGAGATAGAGAGGAAATGATAAGGCGGTAGAGTGTGATAAAGGAAGTGGCGATCATCCAAGGATAAGAAAAGTATATGGTCCGATCGACAAATGAACATTTAGTGTATCGATATTGATGGATATACGATGATATGCAAAAGAGAGTGGTACTGGAATATATGATATGAATATAGATTTGTGGATTGATAGAGGAAATAGAAATATGATAGAAATGACCAGAGTTCCAGTGTGTAAATAAGTGTTATAAATAATGATTTATGACTGAAGATCGATTACGTTAATGAGAAATTTAGAATGATGGTAAATCTGTGATGTTGATTGTTGAGTGTGAAAATTTAAGGGTAGGATGTAATAACGAAAAGATTGAAAGGTAAGATAATGATACGGAGAAATGAAACAGATGTTCCGGTTTAATTGCTCTGATTATATGGATGTGTGATTGATCTATATGGGATATTGTGCATAGTTGGAATTGAGTTTCTAGATATTGCGAATGACCGATAAGACATGTGACAACCGTGATGTTGAAGAATTTCATGAGTAACATCGATAAATGAAAGTAAATGGTGATTAATGAAAGGACAATAGAGAGTTAAATTTGAAATGAGGGATCCTAATCTGAGTTGAGACTCAAGTGTCAGAGATAAAATCATTATTGAGAAAATATGTATTATGCTAATGTAAGGATCCGAATGTAATATGATTTTGTTCATCGAGGAGAATATTGATTCGCAAATAATTGAGTAAAACTATTCGAAAGTGATGAATGTTTATTCAACCCTGGGAGTGATTTATAGCGGCTCGTGTGGAGAAGTTAGTGTAAAGGAACATGTGTGGAATATATGTATTGAATTATCGAGAATTAATCGAGTCTTGGATCTATCCGAAATGACAAAATGTTTGAGGAAATGTGTGAAAAGTATGACTGATGATTGTGGAAGAGACATTTGGAGAACTGTACAACTTTAGTGTTAATTATATTGTTTTAAATTGGTGATGTGGCAATATATAGTGAAATGTCCCAGTAAAGGTTAGGAGGTAATTAGTTACTATAGTGCAATGTGATTAAACGTATCTAGGGAAAAGGATAACGTTGTAGACTGTACTGTGATCGATTTTCTGAAATTGTGGAGCCTTAAAAAAAGTGTGGGGGCATTAACTGTATAGAAAGGTTATGGATATATCCATGGATATGTAAATCAATGATGATCGAGATACTTTGGGAATTTGAATGATTCGCAAAGGAGATTAAATGGATTGAGCAGAAATTCAATAGTATATAAGAGTGTTACTGTTGATGGATAATTGTCAAACTGGTAAAAAGAAAGTAATATGAGTTATCGAAATTTCAAATAAATTGTATAAAAAGATATCGCAAAACAATCGGTGATTGTAAAACGCAAAGCAGATTGGGAAATTTTAAATGGGAGTCAACGCCGAGGAAATGACTGATAACTTTGTTATGAAGTGTTGTGTTTCAACAAGAATGCACCGAAAGAGTAAGAAAAGGTTTAGAGCGTGAACTCGAATAGTTATTCGTGGAATAATTAATGGATGTGATCACGAGGCAAACGTGAGACTGATATCATTGGAATCCATCGAGATTGTCTGAACATAGTCGAAGACTATGGTTGATTTGAGTTAATAATGACCGTAAAATGAATCTGTAATAGGAGTTGAGCGATCCCAGTTTATGGCAACGAGTCGAATCGATAAGGAAACTAAATTCGTCATTAAATGGCCTCTATGTGACTGGCATGAAAATGGATTGGTAAGTGGTTTAAAATCGAAAAGATGATCCCGATCTACAAAGTGATTTACGGATTGACTTAAGATGCAATGCTAAGAATTGATAAATGTGTTTCTGGTACTGAGTGTAAGGATTGGCAAATAATTATAAAGATATGAGCGAGAATCGGAATCGAAAGGAACGGATAAATTATCCTGTCCTCCTCATCGATCAGTATATGAAATTTTGAGGATGAAATTTTATAAGGAGGGTGAATTGTAACATCCGTTCTATCATTAAGGGTATTATGGTAATATTGGGACGATCGATAGGATTTCACCGCATACATTGATCGAAAGATGTTACCGCCTCTAATCATAGAGGAACTGGATCTGCATATGCATATATTCATTGGTACATGCATTCATGATTTTTCAGTATTTAATTGTAAATTGGAATTGATTGAAATTGTTGGGTTGTGAATCGAATCTTGATCGAATCGATCATTGAATTGGGGACTGATTGAGAAATTAGGTAATTGGGTTCAAATGATTGATTTAGAATAATTTAAGTGTAAGCGGTATTTTATAGTGGCTTATAGGAGATTTCGGAAATTAGGAGATAATGCCCCAATCGAAAATATTGAGAGATCGATCGATTGATCAGATAGATCTTGAAAGAACTGTCTGATGGCAATGGAAAAGTTAGAGTGGACTGATAGGAAATAAATATCTTGAGCCATTGAAATTTAGAGACCGAAATTTGATCGATAAGGAGACCTAGGTCTATAAATACCTAGGGTTGAGAAATTTGGGAAGAATTGGCTAAGGCATTTTGAAGTTTCTTTTCTTCCTCTCCACGGTGATCTTCGATCCTTCTTCATAGGTGAGGATCGTTGTTTCTTCTTTTGGTTTTCCTCTCATTGTGTCTAGCTAATCGATTTCTTTGATTTGATGAAGGATTGAGAGGCTTTTGAGAGGTGTAATCGGTGATTTGGAGGATTTAGGGTTTACGGTGAAAATGTGGAAAATCATCGATTGGTATGTTTGTTGTGTTTAAAGTTGTTTTATTAGTTACTGCATGAATCTATGGCTTTTATTGTGGTTGATTGAGTAGTTGAGGGTGTTAATGGACGTTTTAGTGAGAGAAATGGTGAAATCGACGGAGAAGATGACTGGTCTTCGTGACGTCGCGACGAGCATCGGTTGCGTTAGGGCTTCGTCATGATTTAATAAAATTGAATTGAGTTAAATGTATTGGTCGCGACGTAGCAAAGAAGACGCTGCGGCGAGTCATAGTGGAGACGCACGCCATTGGCGGCGTGTTTCACGCCGCGAAGCGTGCCTCTTTCGTCAGAATAATGCCGCGAGGTCGCGGCGAGGAACCTGCTTTTATCGATTGGATTGTACTTTAATGGACATAATTTCATAGAGACATATGCATTATCGCATCGCTTAATTGAGCGATTAGTAATGGATTGTCTTTCGCATCGTTATAGAGGTACCGTTGGATCGTCGTTCCACGGACATTCTTTGGGACTTCTGCAATAGCTCTAAGTAAAGTGAGTAACCTAGTTGGTTTCTCAAATTCTCGATTGTTTACATGCTCGTGAGAAGTACATGCAAAGATGAACTGTATGACTACCGTATGATTCTTGGTATGTATTGGATTGAATTGCATGTTTTCTCGAATCAATTGTATCGATTCATGACATCGACATCAATACCATACACTTTAAATTATCAATCATTGAATACTAAATTATCAGATCTTGCATCGAGAGATACACTCATCGGGCTTTTATAGCCATATACCGAGCTATCAATCTTCAATTTTTATGAATATTGCATCGCATGCATAAATGCATGATCGATAATGGACGTGTCCCAAGTTGCTAATTTACGAAAAGAGCCTGAGCTCGAACATCGATCGTCGGGCCTAGCCCAGGGAGAAATCCGACGCGCGGCCCCCATCAAGCATCGATCGAGCACTTGGGCACAACATCAATAACCGGAAAGAGTCTCATATGCATCATATAAATGATCGATCGAATCGCCAAATTGTGTGACGACATCGAATCGTGCGATGCCACGATTTATCAGAATTGTGATGTAATATCAGAACCGTTTCTACGCCATCAGATATTGCTAATGATATCAGATAATCGTAGCAAACTATTATAGATCATCGTATAATCGTTATATAATATCGTTAATTGTTATTATTGTGTCGTCGGTCAGACGCATTTATGAATGCATGATTTGAGTGAACCATCGATGATGGTTTTCACCGAGTTGGCAAACTCACCCAACATTGCAATTATTTTTTCAGAATCGAAGAGTACCCGTTAGCAAAACGGAGTATGGCGCAGATTCAAGTGAAGGTCGAAGTCGGGATCGGTTCATATCGCATTGCACGCCTTTACTTTTGTACTAAAGTGTTTATTATGTACTTGTAAAATTGACCTAAGTGGCTTTTGAAAATGAGTGTATCCTATTGGACGGGATTGAATGAGAACCCAAAATTGAGTTTAGAATTCCGCGCATTTGTTATAGAAAGTAATGTACCGATTTTCTGAGCGAGTGTTCTAGTACGCCACCCTCGCGGGTCACGGGCTCGGATATCACCATGGATATCGGGTTCGGGTCTCGTCGGGAGTGGGGTGCTACAAAAACTGATCCCGATCTCTTCTCTACTTCAATACCCAACAACGTTATACGCCCGTTGCCTAAAGGGGTATTCTTCTGAGTCCTGAAAAATAATTGCAAATTTTGGGTGAGTTTTGCGAACTCAATGAGAAACCATCATCGATGGTTCACTCAACTCATGCATATTCAATAAATTTACTAAATAATACATACAATCACATTTCTCAAATGTAATGCGTTTCGCCTTTAGTACAATTTATATTCAATCATTTATAGATGCAATGCACATGTGACACTTTTCATTTTCATTTCATTGTTGTGACTGTGCACTGGCAAATCGTCCCAAAGGCGGGCACATTGCGTTGAGCAGTGGCTCTGAAAACATGGGCTTGAAGCCTCGTACATCGAGCCCGAGGCTCAATACGCTGGACTCGAGGTCTCATGCGCTGAAGTGAAAGCTCTCATATCGTTAGGCGTGATATGCCTCGATATGATGGGCTTTCCGGTCCAATCGCTTTTATCTCGATCATACTTTTATGCATGCAATGTACATGTTCCAATTCACATTCACCGACATTTTACATTTCAAAGACCAATTTCATTCCTTCGACCTTCGTCCGTAATTCAGTCACTAATAAATTTCATATTCACAAATTATTCCATTGAAGCACCCATGCATAGTTACACACAAATAACACTTCGATATCACATTCCACATATTTCAGATACCTATGGTCCAAAATCAATCAAAATCAAACACACATAATCCCTCCATTATCTCCACATGGCAAAATTGCAAAATATTAAACACATAAAGGTTGAGGAACCAACTAGGTTACTCACCTGTATTTTTGAGCCAAAATCTGGCCGTCTCGGTGACGCGGTGGACCGACGCCCAAGTGTGACTCTATAACAAATGACAAGATACATACATTATCAATTGTTCAATCAGAATTATTTCAGAATGCACATGTAATACTTAGAAGGTGCACAATGCATGATCATGATATTCCCATCCCTAATCCAATTTTTTTCCATCATAAAAATCCGTCTAAAAATTAGAAACCTATTGACGCTGACGGTGCGCAATTCGGACCTCTATAGGTCCCCAATTAAACAAAACAGTGATTAAACGCTCCGTTACCCGGGGCCACGTCAATTTCCCATCCAAAAATTCTCAATTTCTCACAAAATGAAATTAAACATGTCACAAATCCGATGCCTCAAAAATCAGGTCAATCGGACGTCGGACGGAAAAGAAATTGACAAAAGAAGCAAGAAATTCTAAAATACCAATTAACAAATAAAAATAAGGGACCAGCCTCGCTAGGGCGAGACGTCGCCCTAGCGAGACCGACTTATCCGGCCTCGTCGCTAGGGCGAGGCGTCCCCCTAGCGATGCCGCCTCTTTAAGCCTCGTCACTAGGGCGAGGCGTCGCCCTAGTGACTGGGCGTGATTCCCATTCCTTCTCTCTCTTTCCTACTTCCAACCCAAATTTACCACAACAATAATTCTTAGCATACAAATCAGAAAAATACAAATTATACCTTGTTGGAAAGATGATAAAAACCTCTACAATTCTTAAGAGACCATAAAAATTAATTTCACCTCTAAGGGTGTCAAAAATCCCATCAAAGTTACTGCCTACTCAAAACCCATCAACACAGGACAGTACCTTGCAAATTCAAGAACTCACTGATTATTCAGCCAAAAAATTACCACATAAATATGCTCAATAAGTTCACAATGTCATCTACAACTTTCGTGAACAACCCAAAATCAAATTCCATTGCTAAATAAGTCAATTAATTCACTCAATGTTGCTGTCCCTGAAATCATTCAATTTGAGCAGTAAACTTATAACAAGCATAACTCCCTGTAAACAAGTTAGAAAAATCAGAACTTTATATCCCTGAAAAGATAAATCCTCAAACTTCAATTTTTCCTGAAATAACCAAACTCCAATTCAGCCTCTAACAGTTTCAAATATGTTATGCAAGTTTCTGACCTAATCAGCACTTAACATCACAATGTAGGTTCAGCTTTTGAAATTCCATATCTCCCACAACTGATTTCCAAAAATTATAAGCCATATATCATTTTATAGATCAATATGTCATCTAGAACTCTTCAGTACAATTAAAACTCCAATTCAATTAACAAAAATTACTATATTTGCTTTCAATCCGAAAACTCACAAAATCGACAAGTAGGCTAGGTTTCATCACAAACCATCAAACCCGTCAATAGTAATCAGGTCATATATCCTAATATACAACTCAAAAATAGCAAGATCAGTGGCAATGGAAAGCTAACTCAATATGCTACAACTTTTTGAAGACCATTTTCCCAAATTCCATATCAATTAATTTAGAAAATCACCAAACTAATCAGGTCATAAATGCGTTTCTGTTCACGAGATAATGAAATGACACTTTCCATGCAAAATTTCGACCTTCTAGCATTACAATTTAACAACACCTATTTCACACTAAATTGAAGCCAACATCGCAAAGTTTACTTGGGCACAAACCTCACCTCATTTGCTCACCTATACATTTAGTTATGAACAAAACATGACAGAGGTTCAAAACTCAATTTCCAGCTTTCATCAACAACCTAACTCCTATCACTTCTAACATCAATAACACATCACTAAGCATCCAATTATACCTCTAATTCAACCACAAATTCATCACAACATTTATTTGTATACTTACACAAAAGTTGGCAGCATTAATTCCTCAATTCCTATGCACAATTCATCATCAAAATACAATTACAATCAAGCTAAAACCATTCATCACTCATCCTACTTTCAATTCATAACTAATCCTAATCTTATACCCATTAATTCAAGCAATAATTATCATCTATTTAAGGCATCAATAAACATAATAAACATACCATATCTCCCATTCCATGTTTCTAACACCTATGATGTATTAAACTACAAAATCAAGCATAAAACAATTCTTACCTATTTCAAGCTTCCATCAATTTCTTCTTCACTTTTTCCAATTTCTTTGCCAATAACTCTTTTATTCCCCCACACCAAACATGACCATCATCATGATAAGAGAAATAACTTGATGACAAGTAGAAGAACTCTTGAGTTTTGGATGAGTTTTGGAGGAAGAAAGGAGAAAAACAATGGAGAGACAAAAGCAAGGAGTAGGTTTCGGTGGAGATAAACATAAGCCAAAAAAAATGATAAGTTTCCTTCTTTAAATGAAGCAAATCCGTAGGATGAAGCAAGGAGGCATTAAATGGTGTGGATAGGTGGCAAATGGAGGAGAGATGAAGAAAAGTCAACCAACCAATCATAATTTGATAAAACAATTAATCCAAAAAGAATTAAACTCCACCAATTTCGGTTCCCACTAGTTTTGTGGGTCCATTTATGGGTCCCACCAGGATATTTAATAGTTTAGTTCCAAATAACAGTAGAAAATCAATCGGTTCGCCACTTGGCGATTTTTTTCCGGTCCGGGAATTTCTAGAAATTTCCCCGAATCATTTTTTTGAAAATTACCAAAATTGCCCAAAATTGTAAAACATATAACAGTCCACTCCCAATAATTTTTCAAACACGAAAACCACATTTTCCATAACAAAACACATTTAGGCCATTTACCGCGATTTTGTTGGTCAGGAATTTTCTCAGAAAAATTCCAGAAAATTTCTAAAATTTCTTAAAATATAAAACACACTGGATCAGTCAAAATAATTTTTCAAACCCTATAACCATGTTAATCCCAATAAAATTGCATTAGGCCCAATTAAGGAATTATCATGAATGCATGTACAAGAATTCCATGTGCACAATTGATCTGTAGCAATCCTATTATGTATAAACAGACTAATTATTCCCTATCAATCCCATCCTATGACAAATTTCCTATTTTACCCTTCCATTAGGGGGTGGGATGTTACAATTCCCCCCTCCTTATAAAAATTTCGTCCTCGAAATTCTCAATCAACTGTTCACTATGACAGTTCTCAAATATGCCTACATGTTCCATACCCTCTTCCACTCAATGATTCATTTCCCAAAGGTCACAAGTGACACGATCGATCGGTTGTTCACCACTTATTTGGCTAACTCTATCCTCATAACAAGAGCGGATTGATTCAACAATGTCGGTTAGCGATCTCACTGTCTTCACTATCTCACTTGCCATTTTCATAGTAGTTCTGATGCTATGACTTAAATCACTATTTCCGAACCTGTTATCATTGAATACCTTTTTCTCAAAATACAGACTTATTCTCATACCTTCCTTGATATGCGAATTCTGCGTACCCTTTGTTACTATGATACCTACCATAACCTCCTTTATCTCGTCAGGGACGATTCACATTCCTTTGGTACCAATTCAATGATGATTAGCTCCATTTCACTATAACCGGTGATACTTTACCTAATGCGGTCATACTTTATATCCCATTGACTCTCTGCTCAAATTCAATTCTCCTCGACAATTTATCGCTCTAAAGTGTTAACGACTTTATTCGGATATGCACTTTACTCTAGTTCATTTGTCCGATCCTGATCTAACTTCACCTAACCCATGCAGTTTTCCTAAGTCCGGTCCTTTATTTTACCCTCACAGTCTCAAATCCATTATGGTCTTTGACTCTTGTTAGGCCCCTCATGGTATAGCAAAGATATCCCCACAAGAAAATCGGGACTCAGAATATGATCATAATTAAGCATTTTTCCTATTGAACATTAACACCTATAAGTACTTGAATCAATAACCACTTCATTCTATACACATAGTTATTCAATTTTACTTTTCGCATATGCTTACTAGAATGTCTAGCTTCGACTGTTCACTTTCTTGTTCTATCACTTTTTGTCGTGTACACAAACTTCTTCTATGAATCATTCAATGTCGTTTTTCGACTTCACTGCATATTCGACTCTTTATAGACTCACCATCGTAACTCTTGCACTCTTAACCATTCTTACCTTTATTCAGGTCTCTCAATTTCCGAACCCATATTCTACTTGACATTCTTTGCAAATCCCAATATCTCGAATTAATCTATTCCTTGCAGCCTTATCTATTCACTAGTTAGAAATGTCATTGGTTCGTAATTGTCAAGATAGTAGTCATTTATACCCGCCTCTTTCCTCGAATAAACACAAGTGTATCCTTATAGGAATCTACGGTCTCCGAGACTTTCAATCGCGATCATGACACCCATACCATTTATCAAAGTCACTCAATTTATCTTATACCATTTTAACATTATGTTTCATTCAACACACATTATCCACTCTCCAAAGGTATGCTTATCGCGAGATCAAATTCAGTCAATAATTCATATAGTTCATTTTACTTTTCACTGCTCAATTCTTTCAAACACATTCCGCCTATAATCATAGTCACTACCATTTGCTTACTTTGCATCATTCCTCTTAAACTTTTCCATACATTACCAAACATCATTCAATTCATTAGGTCCACAATTAATGTATTTGTAACCCTTTATGAAGATAACACTACATCATGTCATTATCGGTTTCCCTTTAGACGCCTTGTTTCTATTCATTTCTCTTTTCAATCGATTTCAGTAATCCACATCGATATATCTATATATATAATACCTAATCATCGTAATTGGACTTCCATCAATTTCCACTTCATTTGAGTATTCCACTTTCTGATTCGGGACTACTTTACAGTTTTGCCTTTCCAATGGAGCTCTATTCGATTCGCTTAGCAATAGGGTCACCTCAAATAAAACTTCCACTCATGTTATTGGATACTTTACATTTCCGTACACACACAGTACAGATAACCTCAATTTCACTTTTGATTTCGTCCATACTTCTTTTCGTTTGTCCATTAGTCTTGTTACCATCTTTATACTGTTCACGAAAGTCTCATCAGCCAATTAGTGTCCCTAATTGTTTTTCAATAGTTTGTAATGTCTTAAAAAGCTCAATTCCACTATACTCACTATCCCAATAAGAACAATTTGGTGTCATAATTAAAAGATCAGAACATTCCTTACACTAAGGTTCCTTGTGATAGTCACATAAACACTTTCTTTACCACTTATTCCATAATCTACACCTCAGTAGAACTTATTTCATGATCAAGAAACCAATTCGTAACTTATACAATTCAGACTTCCTCAGAACTCCTTTCCGTTTATACTCGTCCTCAACTAAATGACTTATACCAGAATCATTTTTCATTTCCTCTCATACAGGTACATTCAGTCCTCTTATGTCTTACTTTAACCTAATATAAACTTTACACTTGTAGCCACTCATAGAAGCACGTATTTAATCATTCACTGATCATCTCCTCCATGATTTTTATGTATCATTCACATACGTTTTATTAATCATGATCAACCTTACTGTCCAATAGATACTCCCAATAGTAAATCGACTTAAATGTGACAACTCTTTTCATATATCGCTATCCTGCTTTGTTTTTCTCTCTCATATCATTTATGTGTCAGCTTGACCTCCTCAAGGTCATATCCACTTGGCTTATACAATGTCATCACATTAATGCTACGCCTCTTTATTATCCTCAAACAATCTATGATAGGGCATTTACACGGTCCCCAAAACACGACAAAATCACGATGCAACTCCATTGTATCTCTATCTATTTACCCATCCATTTACCATTTTCGTATCCATATCGTCTTTTCAACCAATTCAGAATTTCCCGATATACAATCAGTAGAAATTGTTAGTATATCATTTTCCCTTATGATCTTATTATCTGATTTTCAAACTCTTAGCACCAAAATTTAGCATAACCATTTCAGTCTCACACTTATATCGCTCAAGATCATTCTGTTTCACGAGTTCTTTTCAGTTTATCTGTACACTTTTATCTCACCATGTCTACTTTTTCTCACTCTACTAGGCACTAGGCACTAGGCACTAGGCACTAGGCACTAGGCACTAGGCACCTTGCTCTTTCAGTTCTTTCAGTCCGAAGTAGACCGTTACAGTATAACCCTATTCTTGGTACAATCTCGCTATCATTATTTGCCTATATTATCTATCGATATCTTACACGAATGCAAATGAACCAATATATGCCTGATCGGATCATCTATACTTTACTCCGGGCCAATATTTCCCATTTCATGACAAATACAGTCAGAGTTGTAATTACCTAATCATCCCGGACTTTTAATCTCACTTAGGCCCACTATAACCAGTATGCTTCCCATATCTCTAGTGGACCTCTCCCAGTTCTAGACATATTCGTTTTTCTATCACCACAATATTCCCATTTTAATCTGGGAATTCATTGATATCAATTCTTTCCTTAATCCGTCTAGGCCAACATAGTCATTCTAACCACAGTACAATATTAATCCCCTTATCCATTTCTCCTTTTTCCTTTCCTAATTGTTTATACACTTTCAGGGATTCACCCTCTAACACAGTCTCACTTTTCTCTCACCTAGTCACTTGACACGTATGCACACGTAGGATTTCTACCCGTACGAATCAAACTAGGGATCAGTTACCACGGTCTACAATGACACGACTCAATTACATGCACCCTATGTTCAGACTTTGCCCAGATACATTACGTACTACTGGGCTCTGATACCACCTAAATGTAACACCCCATTCCCGCGTGACCCGAACCCGACATCAATGATGATATCCGAGTCCGTATTCTCGAGGGTGGCATGCTACATCACTCAATCGAAACTCAAGATAAATTTTTTCAAACATTCATTCCATCGAGTCATTTCCTTTTCTTTCATTTACACACATTTGCTGAACACGAGAGACCATTTGCATCAACGTGCATAGATAAACATTTTAGATTAATACAATCGATTCTGATTATTACAAATGGTCAACCATAAATTACAATAACCATTTTATGTACAAAATGAACAACATTGGCCCATTTCACATGCAATTAGTCATTTTGGAAAACAATTCTATCGACACTAATGCGCATTTAAAATCGATCCCGATCTCTTCTCTACTTCAATACCCAACAACGTTATACGCCCGTTGCCTAAAGGGGTATTCTTCTGAGTCCTGAAAAATAATTGCAAATTTTGGGTGAGTTTTGCGAATTCAGTGAGAAACCATCATCGATGGTTCACTCAACTCATGCATATTCAATCAATTTACTAAATAATACATACAATCACATTTCTCAAATGTAATGCGTTTTGCCTTTAGTACAATTTATATTCAATCATTTATAGATGCAATGCACATGTGACACTTTTCATTTTTATTTCATTGTTGTGACCGTGCACCTGAAACTGTCCCAGTGACGGGCACATTGCGTTGAGCCAGTGGCTCTGAAAACATTGGGCTTGAAGCCTCGTACATCGAACGAGGCTCACGAATACGTTGGACTCGAGGTCTCATGACGCTGAAATGAAAGCTCATATACGTTAGGCGTGATATGCCCCGTCACGGTGGCTGCTCCGGTCACAACCGCTTTTATCTCGATCATACTTTTACGATGCAATGTACATGTTCCAATTCACATTCACCGACATTTTACATTTCAAAGACCAATTTCATTCCTTGGACCTTCGTCCGGTAATTCAGTCACTAATAAATTTCATATTCACAAATTATTCCATTGAAGCACCCATGCATAGTTACACACAAATAACACTTCGATATCACATTCCACATATTTCAGATACCTATGGTCCAAAATCAGTCAAAATCAAACACACATAATCCCTCCATTATCTCCACATGGCAAAATTGCAAAATATTAAACACATAAAGGTTGAGGAACCAACTAGGTTACTCACCTGTATTTTCGAGCCAAAATCTGGCCGTCTCAGTGACGTCGGTGGACCGACGCTCCAAGTGTGACTCTATAACAGTGACAGTATACATACATTATCAATTGTTCAATCAGAATTATTTCAGAATGCACATGTAACACTTAGAAGGTGCACAATGCATGATCATGATATTCCCATCCCTAATCCCATTTTTTTCCATCATAAAAATCCGTCTAAAAATTAGAAACCTATTGGCGCTGACGGTGCGCAATTCGGACCTCTATAGGTTCCCAATTAAACAAAACAGTGATTAAACGCTCCGTTACCCGGGGCCATGTCAATTTCCCATCCAAAAATTCCCAATTTCTCACAAAATGAAATTAAACATGTCACAAATCCAATGCCTCAAAAATCAGGTCAATCGGACGTCGGACGGAAAAGAAATTGACAAAAGAAGCAAGAAATTCTAAAATACCAATTAACAAATAAAAATAAGGGACCAACCTCGCTAGGGCGAGACGTCGCCCTAGCGAGGCCGACTTATCCGGCCTCGTCGCTAGGGCGAGGCGTCGCCCTAGCGATGCCGCCCCTTTAAGCCTCGTCACTAGGGCGAGGCGTCGCCCTACTGACCGGGCATGATTCTCATTCCTTCTCTCTCTTTCCTACTTCCAACCCAAATTTACCACAACAATAATTCTTAGCATACAAATCAGAAAAATACAAATTATACCTTGTTGGAAAGATGATAAAAACCTCTACAATTCTCAAGAAGACCATAAAAATTAATTTCACCTCTAAGGGTGTCAAAAATCCCATCAAAGTTACTGCCTACTCAAAACCCATCAACACAGGACAGTACCTTGCAAATTCAAGAACTCACTGATTATTCAGCCAAAAAATTACCACATAAATATGCTCAATAAGTTCACAATGTCATCTACAACTTTCATGAACAACCCAAAATAAAATTCCATTGCTAAATAAGTCAATTAATTCACTCAATGTTGCTGTCCCTAAAATCATTCAATTTGAGCAGTAAAATTATAACAAGCATAACTCCCTGTAAACAAGTCAGAAAAATCAGAACTTTATATCCCTGAAAAGATAAATCCTCAAACTTCAATTTTTCCTGAAATAACCAAACTCCAATTCAGCCTCTAACAGTTTCAAATATGTTATGCAAGTTTCTGACCTAATCAGCACTTAACATCACAATGTAGGTTCAGCTTTTGAAATTCCATATCTCCCACATCTGATTTCCAAAAATTATAAGCCATATATCATTTTATAGATCAATATGTCATCTAGAACTCTTCAGTACAATTAAAACTCCAATTCAATTAACAAAAATTACTAAATTTGCTTTCAATCCGAAAACTCACAAAATCGACAAGTAGGCTAGGTTTCATCACAAACCATCAAACCCGTCAATAGTAATCAGGTCATATATCCTAATATACAACTCAAAAATAGCAAGATCAGTGGCAATGGAAAGCTAACTCAATATGCTACAACTTTTTTGAAGACCATTTTCCCAAATTCCATATCAATTAATTTAGAAAAATCACCAAACTAATCAGGTCATAAATGCAGTTACTGTTCACAGACAATGAAACAGACACTTTCCATGCAAAATTTCGACCTTCTAGCATTACAATTTAACAACACCTATTTCACACTAAATTGAAGCCAACATCGCAAAGTTTACTTGGGCACAAACCTCACCTCATTTGCTCACCTATACATTTAGTTATGAACAAAACATGACAGTAGGTTCAAAACTCAATTTCCAGCTTTCATCAACAACCTAACTCCTATCACTTCTAACATCAATAACACATCACTAAGCATCCAATTATACCTCTAATTCAACCACAAATTCATCACAACATTTATTTGTATACTTACACAAACGTTGGCAGCATTAATTCCTCAATTCCTATGCACAATTCATCATCAAAATACAATTACAATCAAGCTAAAACCATTCATCACTCATCCTACTTTCAATTCATAACTAATCCTAATCTTATACCCATTAATTCAAGCAATAATTATCATCTATTTAAGGCATCAATAAACATAATAAACATACCATATCTCCCATTCCATGTTTCTAACACCTATGATGTATTAAACTACAAAATCAAGCATAATACAATTCTTACCTATTTCAAGCTTCCATCAATTTCTTCTTCACTTTTCCCAATTTCTTTGCCAATAACTCTTTTATTCCCCCACACCAAACATGACCATCATCATGATAAGAGAAATAACTTGATGACAAGTAGAAGAACTCTTGAGTTTTGGATGAGTTTTGGAGGAAGAAAGGAGAAAAACAATGGAGAGACAAAAGCAAGGAGTAGGTTTCGGTGGAGATAAACATAAGCCAAAAAAAATGATAAGTTTCCTTCTTTAAATGAAGCAAATCCGTAGGATGAAGCAAGGAGGCATTAAATGGTGTAGATAGGTGGCAAATGGAGGAGAGATGAAGAAAAGTCAACCAACCAATCATAATTTGATAAAACAATTAATCCAAAAAGAATTAAACTCCACCAATTTCGGTTCCCACTAGTTTTGTGGGTCCATTTATGGGTCCCACCAGGATATTTAATAGTTTAGTTCCAAATAACAGTAGAAAATCAATCGGTTCGCCACTTGGCGATTTTTTTCCGGTCCGGGAATTTCCAGAAATTTCCCCGAATTATTTTTTTGAAAATTACCAAAATTGCCCAAAATTGTAAAACATATAACAATCCACTCCCAATAATTTTTCAAACACGAAAACCACATTTTCCATAACAAAAATACATTTAGGCCATTTATCGACGATTTTGCCGGTCCGGGAATTTTCTCCGAAAAATTCCAGAAAAATTTCTAAAAATTTCTTAAAATATAAAACACACTCTGGATCAGTCAAAATAATTTTTCAAACCCTATAACCATGTTAATCCCAATAAAATTGCATTAGGCCCAATTACCGGGAATTATCATGAATGCATGTACAGTAATTCCATGTGCACAATTGATACTGTGTAACAATCCTATTATGTATGAACAGTACTAATTATTCCCTATCAATCCCATCCTATGACAAATTTCCTATTTTACCCTTCCATTAGGGGGTGGGATGTTACATTAAAGGTTTACCAAGCTTACCTTTTCATACCTTTGCCAAAGTTGAAAATGTATGACATTTTAACCAAAATGAATCGAGTATGACCTATATAACTATACCAGAAAGATATACGGTTATTTAAAACAATTAGGAAGAAAACAAAAGTCAAATCTATCATTAAAAGAAATGGAAACTTGTTTAAGGTTGGTATTAAGCAAATCACCATATGAATAATGCAAATTACCAAATGAATTGTAACATTTACCAAATGAATAGTAATCTGGAAATTTCAAACGCCCATAACTTTTTCATCCTAATTCGAAACTTAACCCTTTTTATCCCGTTTTAAAGATCTTGCCAAACTCTATCAACTTTAAGAAATACATTTTTTCCAAATTTTAACTCTAAGTTGGTCTCATACACAATACAAGGTGGCTGCCCATTTAAAAAAAAATGGACAGCACTTCCCCTAAAAACGCTCTAGCCCAATTTTCCAACCTAACTCCTACCTGCATAAAGATACTTCTATCTTCCAATTCACAAACATATTCAGCAATCAAACCACCCCAACTCCAATTGGCAACAACGCAAGCCTAGGTATCTAGCAATTCATCAATTCAATTTCTTTAAGACATACTATTCCATCTTTACTTTTACAATCTCAAACATGAAATCTCATAATCATACATAACCATACATTCTTAAACATATACAAATATATAATGAAACTTTAAAACCTTTAAACTTTACATGAAATGGACAAATACAATGCTTTAACGAGCATTTTAGCTAATACATCCAAAAGCCAAAGAACGGTTATAAAAGCCCAAAATGCTAGTTAAAGCATTGGTTTCAAAAGTAAGACTTTAAAATAAAAGCATCGGAGTAATTCTTCATTCCCGATGCGACGACCCGATTCCGCCTAAACCTGTGGAGGAAGGTAAAGTAGCTCGACGGCTCCGTGGGTAAAGTTAATAAACAAGTATAAGCTAAAACAAGCATCGATAATTATAATTTCAAGTCAATAATCATCAATTTCACTTTCTAACAAATAAGACATTTACAAAATCACCAAATATCGATAACATCACAAAGCATATCACAGATGGTCCGAGTGATCCTATCAGACGCATTACACATGTTCGACAAAGCGACCATGTGTAGCCGTGAATGTAGGGAGTTCGATTTCGGATCTCCTATGCCACTAGCGGGCAGGCGGGCGAAGCTTATGACAAGTGCGCACTTGCTAACAGAGGGGATCACTACAAACCCAAGAAATCATGCATGTTCACATTTGGCATTCTTCCTACATCTCATATTCACATTTTGTTCACTTTTAATCAAGTTTCCACAATTTTGTCATACATGCAATCATTCACAAGGATTTGCCACAATTGGCCATTTCAATTCGGTACGTTATCATGTAACAAACAATTTTACAAACCTTGGCACATATATATACATCAAAAGGCACATAAAACATGTTCAAACTATCACAACCACTATTTCATTCAAAAGTTGAAAATCATAGGAAACTACTCAAGAGTCATTCAAGTAGCTTATTACTTAATTATTAAAAAGTTACCCACCTTGATTTCGTTGGTTCGAATTTGGTTCACTTGCCCCAATGGATTATTTTGACCTCTTCACTTTCCAAACGCATGAAATGACCTTAAATCAAGCATAATAAGGCTAATTAAAAAAAGAGTAAGATGCTGGAATTTTCTTCAACTGTAAAAACTTGAATCTAAACCAATATAACCTCACCTAAACCTTCCTATAATTCTCCTAGGCTATACCAACATAAAACTCCCATCAAAACTACTCTAAAAGTTCAAAATTTCTCAATCCTAAACCATGAACACATGCTGGAATTTTAACAAAGCTTTCTTAATTTTGCTTCTTTCATTTTTCTATTACCAAAACCTTTCAAACCACCATTATTAACCAAACTAACATCAAAACCCTTAAAATTTCGAAATCCCTTTAACCATCACGACATCCCCTTCTATTTTCTATAGAAACCTACACAAAACTCTTTCCTTTCTCATTATTTCACTAAAACCTCATCCAATCATCCATTTAAACATGAAAGAAGATAAAACTCAAACAAACCAATCTATAATTTCGAAATCCTAACCAAACATAATCTGATTTTTGTTTCTTCTTCCTCTTCTTACCTTCTTCTTCTACTTCTAACCATATATTTGAAATAAGAAAGAGGAAACCCTGAATAGATAGCCAAAAATTCGAAAATTTCTTACCTAGGTTGAAACCCACGACTTCTTCTTCTTCTAAAGATGAAATAACTCATTCCCTTCCTCTTTTTCTTACATAAACCACGTGAATCTACCTTGCTCAAGCTTGAAACACCTTCTTCTTCCCTTCTTTCTTGATGGCCGAAACCTTCTCCTTCTTTCTCCCTTTTGATTTTCGAAAATCCACTCACTTCTCTCTTCTTTGGTGTATTTTCGTATAGCTTGAAAGATGACCTAGGTTTTGTCTTCTTCTCACTAATTCTCTATGTCAAAACGGCAACACTTACTCCTCCCTCTCAACATTTTCAGAGGTCACTAATAAGGTTGGTCAAAGCTTTAAAATTGGTCAAAGATGGAGCCTTAGGAAATTAAGAAAACCTAAGCATTTACATGAAACCTAAGCCCAAATTTTCAAGTCCAAAATTTCCCTCCTTAAAACTTTTCCCAAAATTTTCATCTTCCCTCTTTCCATTTCAAACTTAACTTTTGTGGGCTCCCACTTAAAAGCCCATAGGCTCCATTCCTTTTTCATTTAATCTTCCAAACAAACCCTAGCCCACTTAATTAATAAACCTAAAGCCTTATAACCATTTAAACAAATTCTAATTTATTCCTAACATGACCTAATTTAATAATTCTTATTCTTTGAAAATATAATACAACAATTAAAAATCTAATTTAACTAAATTCCTGAAATTTAATATTATTGCTATAAAATTATTGCTCTAAAAATCCCAAATTATTCTAACCAATCGAAAATCTAATAAAACCCTAATTACTTCAATTAATACTAGCCAAAAAATAATGAACTTCCCAATAAGTTAAACAAACCTATTTAATAAAGAAGAAGGGAACGGGGTCTAACATTTCTCCCCCCCTTAAAAAAATTTCGTCCTCGAAATTCTTACCTGAATCACGGAAGAGCTGAGGATACTTCTCTTTCATAGTTTCCAATGGTTCCCACGTGGCTTCTTCCACCGAATGATTCCTCCATAACACTTTTACTAACTGTATTGTCTTATTCCTAAGCACCTTTTCTTTGTATCCAAAATCAGACCGAAGCTCTTCATAACTCAAATCCTCACCAATTGAACTTCATCACTGAATGATATGGGACGGATCGATCGATATCTCCTCAAAGATTGAGACATGAAAACATCATGAATCTGAGATAACTCGAGGCAAGGCTAACTTATATGTCAAAGGACCAATCCTCTCCGTAATCTCATACGCCCCACGATCTTGGACTCACTTATCCTTCTTTCCAAATCTCGTAATTCCTTTCCAAGGAGAAGTCTTGTAAACACTTTCTCCAACCTCATACTCCATCTCCTTCCGATGAGAATCTTCATAACTTTTCATCCTGTCCCGAATGCCTTCACTGCTTAATCAAATTGACCTTATCAACGGTCATCTGAATCAACTCTGGACCCAAAAGTCTCCTGTCTCCCTCTGCATCCCAACACACTGGAGTCCTACATCGCCTCCCATAAAGAGCCTCATAAGGAGCCATTTGAATGCTCGAATGATACGAATTGTTGTAAGCAAATTCGATCAAAGGCAAGTGTTCATCCCATGCTCCTCTAAAATCCATTACACAAGCTCTAAGGATTCCCTCTAGAGTCCGAATGGTCCTCTCAGACTGACCATCGGTCTGAGGATGGAAAGTAGTGCTGAAACTCAACTTAGTACCTAATGCCTCCTGCAAACTGCCCCAAAATCTAGAAGTAAATCGAGGATCCCGATCAGACACTATCAAATCCGAAATCCCATGCAATCTTACTACCTCATCAATATACTTCTTAGCTAGCACATGCAGAGGATCTGTCTGTCTTATTGCCAGAAAATGGGCTAATTTTGTCAATCTATCCACAATCACCCATATGGCATCATGCCTCCTACTGGTCCTGGGCAATCCCATCAGAAAATCTATAGTGACTCTCTGCCATTTCCACTCAGGAATGGACAATGGCCTCAATCGCTCAAGGTGCACGATGCTCGGCCTTAACTCACGGGCACACCGCACACTTGCTCACATACTCACCACATCTTTCTTCATACCTCTCCACCGTAAATGTTCTCTCGAGATCCTCAGACATCTGATGCATCGCTGGGTGCATAATATAAGGTGCATTGTGCGCCTCATCCAGAATCTCATCTTTAACCTCCTTGACATCAGGAATACAGAGCCTATTCCTGACTGTCAGGACTTCATCATCACTTAGCACCATATCAGACTCTTTACCTCTCTGCACCTCTTCCCGCAGCTTACTCAATTCGGGATCCTGAATCTGTAACTCTTTCACTTTCTCTCTGAGGATCGGTCTTACCCTGAAAGTAGCAATCATGCACTCAGACTCTTCCTGTGTCAAACTGATCCTGAGCTTAGCCATCTCTTCCAATAGCGGCAGATATACTGTCTGAACATATGCTATGGAAGACTTCCTGCTCAAGGCATCTGCAACTACATTTGCCTTACGGATGATACTCAATCAATGTGTCATAGTCCTCGAAATTTCAATCCATCGCCTATCTCAAATTCAGCTCCTTCGACTCAACAAGTATTTGAGACTCTTGTGATCTGTAAAGATCCTCGTCTGAACCCCATATAGGTAATGTCTCCAGATCTTTAAAGAAAAGATCACTGCTGCTAACTTCAAATCATGGGTCGGATAATTCACCTCATAAGGCTTTAGCTGCCGTGAGGCATATGCTATCACCTTATCTTCCTACATAAGCACACATCCTAACCCCTTTCCGAAGGCCACTATACACATAAAACTCCCATCTCCTCAGAGGCAACGCTAGAATGGAGCACTAGTCAATCTATGCTTCACTCCTCAAAACTTCTCCGCATTCATCACCTGCATAAACTTCGATTTTCCTTAACAACTTAGTCAAAGGAGTAGCAATTAAGGAAAATCCTCCACAAATCGCCTATAGTAACCAAATAAACCCGTAAAGCTCCTCACCTCTTTCCTTTGTCGTTGAGCGTGCTATTCACTACTGACTTCAACTTTCTTTGGGTCTACATGCACCCCATTCGCAGAAACAATGTGACCAAGAAAGACTACCTCACGCAACCAAAATTCACATTTCGTGAATTTGGCATACAACTCTCTCTCCCTCAGTCTCTGCAACACAATCCTCAAGTGCTCCTCATGGTCTCTCTCACTCCTGGAATACACCAGAATGTCATCGATAAACACGATAACAAAATGATCTAAAAAGTCCTTAAAGACCCTGTTCATCAAATCCATGAAAGCAGCAGGAGCATTGGTCAGTCTAAACGGCATAACCAAAAACTCATAATGACCATATCGAGTCCTGAAGGCTGTCTTGCTCACATCAGACTCCTTAATCCTGAGTTGATAGTAGCCAGACCTGAGATCAATCTTGGAAAAGACCGTTGCTCCTTGCAGCTGATCAAACAAGTCATCTATCCGAGGCAATGGATACTTGTTTTTCACCGTCACTTTGTTTAGCCTCCTGTAGTCAATGCACATTCTCCAGGTTCCATCTTTCTTTCTAACAAATAAAACTGGCGCTCCCCAGGGTGAAAAACTCGGCCTAATAAATCCCTTATCTAACAGATCCTCTAACTGCTCCTTCAGCTCCTTCAGCTCAGCTGGAGCCATCCTGTAAGGTGGAATCGAATAGAGGTGTCCCGGAGCCAAATCAATAGCAAACTCAATCTCCCTCTCCGGTGGCAAACCGGGCAACTCCTCAGGAAACACATCAGGAAATTCCCTCACAATGGGAATATCCTCCACCTTACTCTCCTTCACACTGGTATCCAAAACACACGCCAAGAAGGCTTCACAGCCTCTCCCCATCAGTTTATCAGTTAATAAAGCTGAAACAAGCCGTGGCGGTGTCAACTTTCTGTCTCCCCTGAAAACTACTTTCTGACCCTCACCCAGATCAAATTCCACTTCCTTTTTACCACAATCCAACTTCGCCTTATACTTCTCCATCACGTCCATTCCGACGATCACATCTAACCCCTTCAGATCTAGAGGTAGCAGATCCACTACCAAACTAGATCCATCAATCACAAGCTCACAATCTCTAAAGATCCGGCTCACAACAACAGTCCTCCCTAACGGAGTACTAACAAACAAGAACTCATCCAAAAGAACTGAATGCATACCAGGCAATATCACACGCGCGGAGACAAAGGAATGGGTGGAACCAGAATCAAAGAGAACATAAACATCAGAATGAAAAAGCTGATCCATACCAGTAACAACCTCCGGTGCGGCTGCAGCCTCCTCTCGAGTCATAGCAAATACCCGAGCCTGTGCTTGCCCTCTCGGTCTCCCTGGAGGAATGGGCTTTTCTTGACCTGTAGGCGCCCACCTGGAAGCTAGTCTAGTCCCCACTGTCTCCACTCTCCTCTGAACCTGTGACTGTGATCCTGCTCCTCGGGCCTACAAAGGACAGTTGCTAATCATGTGTCCCTTCTCTCCACACTTGAAGCAGGCACCTGTCAACTTGCGACATTCACCCGATGTGGATTCCTACAATGCTCGCAGAGGGTGGGTTCTCGCTTCTCTCGCCTGCTTTCTCCCACCGAGGAGGCTCAGACCGACTCGCTCAATCGCACCTTTCTCACGAGGGCTTCTTGCCTCCCCGACTCTGCACCGGAAACTCTTCTCACCCTCGAAGCAGCCTCAACACTACCCCTCTCCTAGGAAACCGCTCTGCCCTTTCTTTCCCCGCCACCTCCTGCCTAATGTTCTCAGTTTTTCACACGAGTGTCGATCCACTAGCTGCTGATAATCAGTGAAATTATGAATCACTACCTTCTCCCTGATTCCCAGATGGAGGCCTCCCTCAAACTTCCTACACTTGTCTTCCTCATTAGCCACCATGTAGGCTGCATACCGAGACAGTTGGGTGAATCTCAGTTCATAATCACTAACAGACAGCTCCTTTTGAGCCAAATTCATAAACTCTCTGGCCTTTTCTTGCATATAAACCCGGGAGAAATACTTCTTCCTAAATAATTCTCCAAAATCACTCCATGATAACACAGGAGGTACAGCCTGACTCTGTGGCACCGACTCCCACCAAAGGAAGAGCATTCCCCGTAATAGACTCACTGATACTTAAGCTTCTCCTCATCATGCATTTCATCCGCACTGTAACCCCTTTCATTCTTTTCATCCAAGCCTCGGCTTCCTCGGGATTGGTGGTACCATGAAAGTCCACCGCACCAAACTTCCAGAACTTGTCATCATACGCCCGCCCCTAATCACTTTGGAGCCGAGCTGGAGCTCGAGATCCACGACCCATGGCTACGGTGAATGCCCGGGCAAAGCTCGAAAATCTGCGAATCCATCGCAGTATAGCAGAGGAGGAGGAGGTTGCTCCTCAGGTTGCACACTAGGTGCCTCTGAGCCAGGAGCTGAGTGTGTCCCTGCATCTTGTGGGATATGAGACTCATCAGTGCTCCCCTGGCGAGAGCTAGAGCGAGACCGAGTTCCTCGAGATCTACGCCGAGGTGGCATATTTACTCCTTCAAAATAAAACCAGTGAAAAACTTTAGTTCAAAGAAATCATGCTAAAATCAGGTTACAATTCATCATGTAGTCGAAATTACCATATAGGCATATAAAATCAGTGAAAACAATACAAAAGGACACAAATCATGCAATCCCTAACGTTCTCCTTCTACCCGAACCTAAACCGAAAGCTCTGATACCATAAGTGTTGAACCCCTCCACAGTGCGACACGTGTCCGACGTCTGCGTGACATCCGGACGCGCATCCCACGAGGCGCCGATTCCTCACCACGAAAGAATCCTCAAACCGACTTAATTTCACTTCATCCAATAAAGTCGGATATCTCGACCCTAAGTCTCTTCCAATAACTTTGATCTGTTTAGGCCCATCATTGCTCCTATACCTAAGCTACTACGAAAACCTAGACCTCTAGGTCGATGAAATCGTAAAACGCCTCAATCGGACCTTTCAGAGGTCGTAAAGCGACCTTCGGGCAAAATCGACACTCATCGCCCTCAAATCCAACTAAAACCCGACACTCTCATTTTACCGAAAAGGATAGAAAATTTAGCTAGTTAACTAACGCTTCAAATCTCATGTGAATCAAGGTCAAAAGACAAAGAAACAAAGAAAATAGGAAAACGATTATTATAGGTTTACTTAAAATCCAACTTAATTTATTTATGAATTTTCCAAATAAAATTAAACGTATCAAAACTTACTTATAAACATAGAAAAAGAATCATCCATGAGTTGTTTTAAAGGTTTACCAAGCTTACCTTTTCATACCTTTGCCAAAGTTGAAAATGTATGACATTTTAACCAAAAGGAATCGAGTATGACCTATATAACTATACCAGAAAGATATACGGTTATTTAAAACAATTAGGAAGAAAACAAAAGTCATATCTATCATTAAAAGAAATGGAAACTTGTTTAAGGTTGGTATTAAACAAATCACCATATGAATAATGCAAATTACCAAATGAATAGTAACATTTACCAAATGAATAGTAATCTGGAAATTTCAAACGCCCATAACTTTTTCATCCTAATTCGAAACTTAACCCTTTTTATCCCGTTTTAAAGATCTTGCCAAACTCTATCAACTTTAAGAAATACCTTTTTTTCCAAATTTTAACTCTAAGTTGGTCTCATACACAATACAAGGTGGCTGCCCATTTAAAAAAAAATGGACAGCACTTCCCCTAAAAACGCTCTAGCCCAATTTTCCAACCTAACTCCTACCTGCATAAAGATACTTCTATCTTCCAATTCACAAACATATTCAGCAATCAAACCACCCCAACTCCAATTGGCAACAACGCAAGCCTAGGTATCTAGCAATTCATCAATTCAATTTCTTTAAGACATACCATTCCATCTTTACTTTTACAATCTCAAACATGAAATCTCATAATCATACATAACCATACATTCTTAAACATATACAAATATATAATGAAACTTTAAAACCTTTAAACTTTACATGAAATGGACAAATACAATGCTTTAACGAGCATTTTAGCCCGAATACATCCAAAAGCCAAAGAACGGTTATAAAAGCCCAAAATGCTAGTTAAAGCATTGGTTTCAAAAGTAAGACTTTAAAAACAAAAGCATCGGAGTAATTCTTCATTCCCGATGCGACGACCCAGTTTCTCGCTCTAAACCTGTGGAGGGAAGGTAGGGGGTGAGCTCGACGGCTCCGTGGGTAACAGGTTAATAAACAAGTATAAGCTAAAACAAGCATCGATAATTATAATTTCAAGTCAATAATCATCAATTTCACTTTCTAACAAATAAGACATTTACAAAATCACCAAATATCAGATAACATCACAAAAGCATATCACAGATGGTCTGAGTGATCCTAACAGGACGTACTACACATGTTCGACAGGCGACCATGTGTAGCCGTGAACAGAGGGGAGTTCGATTTCGGATCTCCTATGCCACTAGCGGGCGGTAGTGAAGTTTATGACAAGTCTTGACTTGCTAACAGAGGGATCACTACAAACCCAAGAAATCATACATGTTCACATTTGGCATTCTTCCTACATCTCATATTCACATTTTGTTCACTTTTAATCAAGTTTCCACAATTTTGTCATACATGCAATCATTCACAAGGATTTGCCACAATTGGCCATTTCAATTGATGCACGTTATCATGTAACAAACAATTTTACAAACCTTGGCACATATATATACATCAAAAGGCACATAAAACATGTTCAAACTATCACAACCACTATTTCATTCAAAAGTTGAAAATCATAGGAAACTACTCAAGAGTCATTCAAGTAGCTTATTACTTAATTATTAAAAGTTACCCACCTTGATTTCGTTGGTTCGAATTTGGTTCACTTGCCCCAATGGATTATTTTGACCTCTTCACTTTCCAAACGTCATGAAATGACCTTAAATCAAGCATAATAAGGCTAATTAAAAAGAGTAAGATGCTGGAATTTTCTTCAACTGTAAAACTTGAATCTAAACCAATATAACCTCACCTAAACCTTCCTATAATTCTCCTAGGCTATACCAACATAAAACCCCATCAAAACTACTCTAAAAGTTCAAAATTTCTCAATCCTAAACCATGAACACATGCTGGAATTTTAACAAAGCTTTTTAATTTTGCTTCTTTCATTTTTCTATTACCAAAACCTTTCAAACCACCATTATTAACCAAACTAACATCAAAACCCTTAAAATTTGAAATCCCTTTAACCATCACGACATCCCTTCTATTTTCTATAGAAACCTACACAAAACTCTTTCCTTTCTCATTATTTCACTAAAACCTCATCCAATCATCCATTTAAACATGAAAGAAGATAAAACTCAAACAAACCAATCTATAATTTCGAAATCCTAACCAAACCTAATCTGATTTTTGTTTCTTCTTCCTCTTCTTACCTTCTTCTTCTACTTCTAACCATATATTTGAAATAAGAAAGAGGAAACCCTGAATAGATAGCCAAAAATTCGAAAATTTCTTACCTAGGTTGAAACCCACGACTTCTTCTTCTTCTAAAGATGAAATAACTCATTCCTTCCTCTTTTCTTACATAAACCACGTGAATCTACCTTGCTCAAGCTTGAAACACCTTCTTCTTCCCTTCTTTCTTGATGGTCAAACCTTCTCCTTCTTTCTCCTTTTGATTTTGAAAATCCACTCACTTCTCTCTTCTTTGGTGTATTTTCAGATAGCTTGAAAGATGACCTAGGTTTTGTCTTCTTCTCACTAATTCTCTATGTCAAAACGGCAACACTTACTCCTCCTCTCAACATTTTCGTAGGTCACTAATAAGGTTGGTCAAAGCTTTAAAATTGGTCAAAGATGGAGCCTTAGGAAATTAAGAAAACCTAAGCATTTACATGAAACCTAAGCCCAAATTTTCAAGTCCAAAATTTCCCTCCTTAAAACTTTTCCCAAAATTTTCATCTTCCCTCTTTCCATTTCAAACTTAACTTTTGTGGGCTCCCACTTAAAAGCCCATAGGCTCCATTCCTTTTTCATTTAATTTTCCAAACAAACCCTAGCCCACTTAATTAATAAACCTAAAGCCTTATAACCATTTAAACAAATTCTAATTTATTCCTAACATGACCTAATTTAATAATTCTTATTCTTTGAAAATATAATACAATAATTAAAAATCTAATTTAACTAAATTCCTGAAATTTAATATTATTGCTATAAAATTATTGCTCTAAAAATCCCAAATTATTCTAACCAATCGGAAATCTCATAAAATCCTAATTACTTCAATTAATACTAGCCAAAAAATAATGAACTTCCCAATAAGTTAAACAAACCTATTTAATAAAGAAGAAGGGAACGGGGTCTAACAACTAAAGCCCATAAATAGAGCTCTCTTTGCTCTTGGATTCAGCTTGCTTTCCCTGACATGATAGTAAGCAGGACAACCAAATATGTGTAAATACTTGTAATCAGTACAAGGTTTACCAGACCATACCTCCATGAGTTTTTTGCCCTTGTTTACATTAGTAGGCAACCGATTAATAGTATGACTTGCGTAAGTAATTGCCTCATCCTAAAACACCTTGCCTAAACTAGCATTAGACAACATACACCGAACTTTCTCAAGTAAAGTACGGTTCATGCGTTCTGCCACCCCATTCTGTTGTGGTGTCTCCCTAATCGTGAAATGCCTCACAATACCCTCATCTTGATAGACTTCCAAAAAAGGATCTGACTTATATTCACCACCATTATCTGATCTGAGAGTCTTGATCTTTCGACCGGTTTGCATTTCAATCATCTTTTTTCACTTCAGGAATATCTTTAAGACTTCATCTTTATGTTTCATGGTGTACACTCATACTCTCCTAGAGAAGTCATCAATAAAGGAGACAAAATAATGGCTACCTCCACAAGATGCATTCTTAGAAGGTCCCCAAATATCAGTATGAAAATAATCTAGCATGCCTTTAGTGTGGTGAATAGCAGTACCAAATTTCACTCTAGTTTGCTTACCCAATACACAATGTTCATAGAATTCCAATTTACATACCTTTACGCCTTTTAATAAGCCTTGCTTCACCAATCCTTGCAATGCTTTTTCACCAGCATGCCCAAGACGCATATGCCATAACCTTGTAGCGTCTGAGCTATCTACATTAGCAGCTTCAGTGATAGCTGCTCCACCAGTAACTGTATTCCCCTGCTAAAAATACAAGTTATTTCGTCTTATACCTTTCATCACCACAAGTGCCCAGTATACAGCTTTAAGAACTCCACCCTCTATGGTGATCTTGATACCTTTAGATTCCAATGCTCCTATTGAGATAAGATTTTCTTCATATCCGGTACATACCGAATATCACTCAATTCTCTGACTGTACCATCGTGCATTTTCAAACAGATTTTACCTATCCCTTGTGTTTTGCAGGGATTATTATTTCCTATCAAAACAACTCCACCATCCAGCTCCTGGAAGCTAGAGAACCATTCCCGAATGGGACACATATGATAAGTGCAACCTGAATCTAAAATTCACTCCTTGGAGTGACCATCAGCAGATGAACTAGTCAAAGCAAACTCGAAATCATCATCTCCAGATTTTGCAACGTTTGCTACAGAACCCACTTTCTCCTTCTCTTTGTTCTTCAATTTAGGACAGTCTTTCTTCCAATGATCCTTTTGATGACAAAAGACGCATTCATCTTTAGCAGGAAACTTTCCTCGTGACTTTGAATGAGATTTTCCCCGCTTTCTATGTTTTCTTTCCTCTGTTCTTCCCCTTGTAGTGAGTGCCTCAGTTTGTGAATTGTGAGTCTTCAGTTCCTTCTTACGACACTCATGATTCACTAATGCCGCAGAAACCTCATCAAGTTTCACCTCGGATTTTCCATACAACAAAGTAGTTGTCAAATGATCATAATCATCAGGCACTGAATTTAACAAACATAGTGACTTATCCTCGTCAGGAATTTTCACATCAAGGTTTGCTAAATCAGCAAGTATTTTATTATAATCATTTAGGTGTTCATGCATAGAAATACCTGGACGATACTGAAATCGAAAAAGTCACTTCTTCAAGAAGAGCCGATTTTCTAAGCTCTTGGTCATATACTTTTCCTCCAATTTCGTCCATAACTCCTTAGCAGAAGTTTCCTTCATATAAGGATATTTCAGCTCCTTATCAAGGAATGATCGAATAGAGGCACAAGAATGGAGATTAATTCGCGTCCACTGCTTCTCATCCATATCTTCGGGTTTATCGTCCAGAACCATATCCAACTCTTGTTGATACATTACATTCATAACTTCACACTACCACATACCAAAATTATTAGAGCCATTAAATTTATCAACCTCTAACCTTGTAGTAGCGATTGGATGTCTACTAGATATAGGTGTCGATGATGACGATAACGACTCCCTCTTAACAGACTCGTCTTTATCTCCAGCCATCTATTCATTACTGTTCACAATTACGCATCGACATCGCTTAGAGTATCAGTAGCATCGCATCGCTCACCGATACTATTCATCGACATTGTTCATCGATAATGTAGCACGACACTGTTCATCGATACTGTAGTACGACACTGTTCACCATACTGTTGCTCCGATATATTTTCACTCCTACAACACCCAGTCGAAAAACTGGAGCTCTGATATCACTTGTTATGCGGAAATATAAATAAATTTGGAGTAAAAATAAAACAGCAACAAAAGAACACCAAAAATTTTTATACTGGTTCGGCAATGCATACGTTCAGTTTGGAGACGACTGAGTATTTCACTATAACAATGAGAGCATACAATAGTGTTTATAACTCAATTTTTCAAGAGACCAAATTAACCCAAGCTCACACACTACTACTAGAAAAGAAAAAAAATAAATATATAAATAAATTTTCTTTTCTTTCCTCTCTCCCTTTCACTATTCTCTCTTCTTCTTCTCCCGAAAATGTCTCTCTCACTCTAACAATTTCTTCTCTCTTCTCTCACCAGAAATTTTGCTCTCTTTCTGCTCTCACTTCTTCTTCTTCATTTGCTTCTCTTTGATGGAGAACTTCATGGATGCATGTCAAAATTTGCTGCACCAACCTTCAATCCATCCACCATTGTTGAGTGAATAATCACCGAAAGTAGGCTGAGATTTCTGACATTTAAGAAGGTAAAATTTCTGACTTTGCAAGCTTCCATTTCTGACTTTCTTTGAGCCAATATTCAACAGTGGAAACAAATTACCACGAAAGCTGCGGATGAAGTTGTTAATTAACTCGTGTCCATCATTTCCCTCGAACCTTAAGCTCATTAGCTTCTCTAGCACTATATAAGGAAGTTGGTTCTCTAGCAACATCAAGTCCCTTCTAACAAAAGCTGCAATGTTGCTTTTCATGTGCTCTACTTTATGTTTGTTCACCAAATTGTGGATGAACTGGAGAACGAAACATCCGTCGACAAGCATCAGTTGGATGAATGCATTCGCGTTGAACGTCGACACTGTCTCCTTAGGATAGTATCCTTTTGCCTGGGCGTAGATTTATTGCACCCCAGCGTAAAGGGTACGTAACAACTCTTCATCATTTTGGACGAAATTAAGTGTCAGAGAAAACTTGAGCCTCTCCATATCCTGAAGATCGCAATTTCCATGATGATAGGGACCTATAGAAACAACCATAGGATCAAAACAGCCCTTGCATGATTCTTTTACTATGATTGGTTGAATATGGAAATTTTTTTTAAGGTCAATCTTTTTTTTTTTTTGAAAATTAAAGAAAGAATATATAACTAAAAAACAGAGTACGCTACAAAGAACGAAAACACAGCTAACAAAGAATCAAAGGGAATCAACCCCTATTTCCCAAGAACATAAACAGGCAATAAAACTAACCACGAATCACAAAAACCAACGTGACCTCATAGATAGACTTAAAGAATCCTGCTTCCCAGACACAAGGAGAGCCTCCCGAATCGAATTCACAATATGGTCAGCCAGCACATATTGATGCCGCTCGACTTGCTGATAAATGTGTTTGTTCCTCTCATGCCAAATGTGATAAAGGGCCATCTGAAACGAGGCTTTGATAAAGAAGTCATCCTGCTTACTAGGAGTAGATAAACGAATAACCTCTTGCAAAACAGCACTCCATTCAAAGACAGCATTCAAATTACCTAACAAATGCACAAGCCTACTCCACACCGTTTTGGAATACGCACATTCAAGAAACAAATGGTCCCTACTTTCATGAACCACTTTGCACAACACGCAAATAGGATCAAAGGTACCAAACCACCGATCCTTAGTACGCAAACGGTTTTTAATGGCAAGCCATAAGAAGAAAGCATATTTGGGACATAATACCTGTCGCCAAACAACAACAGCCCAAGGCACCTTCGCACCTACCTCCCTCCCCAGGCTACGTGCAGAAGCGGTAGAGAAGTTGCCATCTGAAGCAGCAGCCCAACGCATCAAATCCGGAGAGCAAGACAAGGTAAGGCCACCCAGAATGTTATCAAGAAGATGGCCAAATCTACGACTAATCAACCGATCACCCTCCCCAACGACCCACGAAACGGAAGCAACCATGGGAATCCAATTCCAAACCCCCAGAAGCTCAACTTGATCCCACAAAGGACTATTGACATGCCAATTGTCAAACCAGAAAAAGGTGTTCTCACCATTGCCAATTCTGTGCCAAAGGACAGGATAAATCAAGGGCCGTAAAGACAGAAGACTTCGAAAGAACCAAGAGTAGGAATGCCTAACTGGGAGAGCCCACAAGCTCTGGCCCTGCAGCCTATACACTTGTAACCATTTGACCCACAATGCCTCCTTGTCAACAAATAAACGCCAAATACGTTTCATAAGCAGACTGCGCTGCAGAAGAGTGAAAGAGAGAATGCCTAAACCCCCATTCTCCCGGGGAAGAACAAGCTCACTCCATTTAACCTTTCCACCTTTGCACTCCGCATGCTTGCCAGTCCACAAAAAAGCTTTGAGTATCCGCTCCATTTCCTTAGTCACTCTCTTAGGCACAACAACAAGAGCAGCCAAGTGCACGCTCATGTTATTCAGGACAGAGATAATGAGGCTAACTCTGGCAGCATAGGAAAGGAATCGATTCTGCCACGCATTGATCCGACCCTTAAGATTTTCTATCAAAGGCAAGAAATCAGCATACCGAGGCTTACCTGAGGTGATAGGAACACCTAGATACTTGAAAGGGAAGCTGTGGAGAGGAAACTCGACCACACGACAAAGCTCCTCACGGTTGGGAACATCCGAGGAAATAAACAAGGCACTCTTATGGGAGTTCACTCGCAGCCCCGACCAGTGAGAGAAGGTGTCCATCAAGTTCAGCAACAACGTAATCACATGGGGCTCAGCCTTGCCGAGTAAGATCACATCATCCGCATACAGAAGGTGAGACAGCTTCAAATCTTGATATAGGTAATGGTACTGAAATGACCCATTACATTGCACCAAAGTATTAAGTAAGCCAGACAGCCCCTCCATTGCGAGCGTGAATAAGTAAGGGGAGAGAGGATCCCCTTGCCTTATCCCACGCTGAGGCTTGAAGGGCAGTGTAGGCAGACCATTAACAAGAACGCTCAGAGATGACGTTTGGATACACTGCGAAAGCCAATGACAAAACCTCTGGGGCAGCCCAATGGCCAGCATACAGTCTAGCAAGTAATCCCAATCCACAGTATCAAAAGCTTTATATAAGTCGAGATGCAAGGCACAACTTTGGATCTTCCTCCCAGATTGGTAGTCCCCCAGTAGCTCTTGGAGTAGCAAGACATTATCCCCTATATTCCTGGATGGAAGGAATGCTCCTTGAGCCTTGCCAATGACCTCACCCAAAACCCCCTTCAGACGCTCAGCTAAAAGGGAGGCGATGATCTTGTAGACGGTAGTACAGCACAAAATAGGTCAGAAATCCGTAATGCTGGCAGGATGATCTGTCTTAGGAATTAAGGAGATATAGGAATGGTTAATCTCACGCAGGAGACGACCAGATGCAAAGAACTCAAGAACAGCCTCCGTAACCAGTTGACCCGTAATGTCCCACGTTTTCTGGAAAAACCCAGCCGAAAAACCATCAGGCCCGGGAGCCTTGGAGCTATTCATGCGAAACAAAACCTCCTTCACTTGCTGAGCCGTGAAAGGGACCGTGAGGGAATCCAATCGATCTTGACTAAGAGACTGATGCAGAACATTCCAAACCCCAAATCCTCCCCTTCGCACCTGAGGATTACGACTCATAAGCTGAACAAAAAAATCTCAGATGTGCGCCGACACCTCAGCGTGGCCACGACGAATGATTCCCTCCGAGTCAGTCAATTCTGAAATAGTGTTAATATTCCTCCGGGCCAGAATTGCAGCATGAAAAAACTTAGTGTTGCGGTCCCCTTCTCTCAACCAGGTTTGTCTAGCCTTTTGTCTAAGGATAGAGTCATTTAGTACTAAGGCCTCCTGGTATTTAGACAATGCATCAGATTCAAGTAACCGAAGGCGGGCATTATGAGGCTCCCCATAACACCGTTGCTGCAAATCAGCTAAATGCGCTTTCAAGTCCTGAAGCCTACTAGATCGCTGCTGACCGAACAATTTGATCGCACTTTTAGCAAACCGGAGTTTCTGCATCAGCTGAAAGCCCTTAAAGCTCGGAACCTCTGTCCTCCAAACCTGTGCAATCAAATCCATAAAGCCCTCAGGTTGCAACAAGCCATTGAAGAAGCGAAAGGGGGCACTAGGTCTGACGAGGGCCGCCTGGTGATGGATGATAATTGGCGTGTGGTCCGAGAAGACCGGATCGCCGAATTCCACTACATCAAACGGAAAAGAGTGGAGCCAATGCAGATTCACCAACGCTCGATCAAGCTTTTTCCGAATGAACATGCTACCTTGTTGCTTATTATCCCAAGTGAACCATCTACCCCTGCCGCGAAGATCAGTGAGCTCAGTATTATCAAACAGATTCTATAACTGCCCCCTGCTCCGCCATGAAATCTCACTCCACCCTCAACCTCAGAAGCGGATAAGAAACAATTAAAGTCGCCAGCAACAATCCACGAGCCCCGAATATCAGAATGGAGCTCCCGCAAATCCGACCACAAAACAGCCCGCTGGAAAGCAAAGTTAGAAGCATACACAAGGGTAACCGAGAAGAGGTCCATACCAAGTTCCTGACAACGAAGATGCATAATCTGGTCACTCATCGTGACCGATTGAACCGAAATTTGTGCAGAATTATACCAACAGAGAATACGTCCATTATAATGATGTGCATGGTTGGAAATGAGCCGCTAGTGCGGCCCCAAAAAAGATAAACCCTTCCTGACCACTGAAGCCTTGATCTTAGTCTCTAGTAATCCTACCAAAACAGGGTTAACAGTAGCTACAAGTTGTTTCACCATAAGTTGTTTGAGGGGGTCATTAAGCCCCCTCGTGTTCCTAACAAGCAAGGACATAATCATAATAGGCACTCTGGGGAGATAACCCCTCAGCGCTTTTTCTTCTTCGCTTTCTTCTTAGCTGTAGGCCGCTTAGGAGTGGCCGAACTCGGATAGAGCTCTCCGTCTTCACGGATGTCACCAGAGGCTGTCACAAGAGTTTTAGGAAGGGCAGGCCCTTCCACGGACACCCCGCCCTCCAAATTGGGGGCATCCAACTCTGTTTGAGGAAGGCCTGAAACATCGGGTGAGCAGGCTTGCTCCACCTGCAGGGCTGGCTGGACCACTGAAGGACAAAGCGGAACCGAAGTCGACATAACATCTAACCCATCCAAGCTCGTTGGAGGGCCTCCACTCAAAATAGTCCCGACACCCACCGGATCAGAAGCAGGGGCCAGAGCAAGCGAAGCCTCCTGAGAAGGCACTCCAATCTGGTCGTGGCCTGGAGAATCAGCAGGAGTCCTAACTGTCGTCCCATCAGCTTGGAACCGGCGCCCAGTAGAAACCCAGTGCCTCTTCGTAGAAGTAGGCTTCCATGGATAAGTGACAGAAATGGTGGTGAAACTCAATTCCCCCACAGGATCAAGACGCCTAATTTTCAAAGAATCCGGCAAAGCAGTGTCCTTCGACACCTCCACACAAATTTTTGCAAAACCAATCCTCTCCATTTTCGCCGTCTGAGAGTCCAAGCAGATAGGTTTGCCAATACTACTGGCCAAATGGCTCAAACCCTCCATCGTCCAATACTCCATCGGCAACCCATGGAAGTACCCAAAGCGGGAGCACTTCCACCGAGCCCCTATCAAGACTCATCCCTGTAGTCCACTGTCTTAAGAATAACGGTTGATTACCTATATGCCATGGTCCAAGTTCAAGGATCTCGCGAATGTTGGACTGGGGAGAAAACTTGAACAAGAAAAGACCATCCTTCATAAGCAGAGCTTTTTCAAACCCCTTCTTACCCCATCGGGCGCGCGCCCACGCATTGACCACTGGAAAAGTTAAACGTTTCGACCAGAAAAAACCCACCAAGGCATTGGACCAGGCCCTGGCACCCGCACGAAGTAGTTCCACAGGAGGAAAAACCACCCCATCCAACAGCACATTCGGATGGTAACTGAGCTGACCACGAGGCTGAGAAGCACCCACCCGACCACTCCAAGCACCACCGACCAAATGGGCCTTCGAAGGAGAGGCAACCAACGCCACTGGCGCTAACGGCGAGAGGCCGTCAGCAGACGCACCTGAATCAACCAACTGGGGGGGGGGTCGCCTGGAGTAGCGCCCTCCGCAGAGTGAACAACGGCAGGACCACCGCCGTCAACCCGAGCCAAGACAACACCAAGATTGCAGGAGCCCGAAGGGCACGAAGAGGGAAGAGGAGGGAACTGAACGGAAGCTGAAACGACAACTGCCATGACCAAAGGCACCGGCGGGATGCCCGGAGGCAGCCCGAGAAAAGACGCCCAAACCCCGGTGGACAGCAGACAACGAAGGGGAAAAGACAAAAGGTAGGGGCAAGGAGGTAAAACAACGAAATAGGCGGGAAGAAAAAGGAAGAGAGAAGGTAGGGAATCAATCTTTTTACTTTTTTTTAATCATTACTCTCATTTTCTTTGTCTAAGTTTTCATTATGTTAGAAATTATCTCGTATCTTTTATCATTATCTCATTTTTGTCTAACTGAATTATTGCCAAATTCTAGAAACCATACTTTCAAGTCCACACTTGAATCTAACATGATATTTGGTTCACCTACAAGAATATATAAGGAACATAATGGTGATTTTTTAGGAATATAATAAATAAAATAGAATATATTATGTATTATTTGGTTGGTTTATTTATAAAATTTCTAATGATAATATGATGCTAATATTTAGTTTAAAAACATAAGTTTGCAATATTTTAAAAATCGGATCGAGCTAACTAATTCAACTAAAATAAATATAAATCAGCCCAATTTTTAGTCTAATTTGTAACATAAAGCCTTTATGATAGAAACCAGTCGGTTAATTAATAAACTAGCCGATTTGCTAGAAAATTGGTATGTTTTATTTTTTAGTTGTCTACGAGGTGTCATAGAAGGGTTCTAACTATAGGAAGATGCCTTTAAGCTATCCACACCTAGACTAATCTCCGCTCGAGCCAGGTAGGTTCCTTGCAGGAGGTAAAGCTCTGATTCTAAATTTTAAATAACTATATATATAAAAGAAGTTTGAACGCACGACCTAATTTAAGTTAGGAAAATTTCTTATTAACTCACCTGCTCCTAGTTGACGGTGTAATTTCTTTAAAACCTATTTAAGTAAAAAAGCAACCTACATTTTGTAAGTGGGACCCACCATTCTTTTAAAACATGTAGGACCCACCCGAAATTTATTTCTCCTCTCTTCTCTTTTTTTTTTATTACACAAGGGAGTTACAACACTAAATTAAAGCTCTTGGGAACATAGCGCCCTGCGCATCGCGACGGAGGATCTCCTGAAAGCCAAAAGGGGGCTCGTGCAGAATATAAAGACCCGGATTGTGCACCTCAGCGAGGCGAGCGAGGCTATCTGTGAAAATCGTTTTATCTTGCTATTACTCATCATAACTCTCAAACCTATGCTTTATATATGCGGTTTAAGTAGGTTGATGCAAATTTGTTACTTTTATTTCATTTAAAAAATCTTATATGGATTAATTAAATCAAAATAATGATTTAGAATCAATAAATGATATTTTTACTTATATGTAATATCTATTTACATAATATTAATTTATATATAATATACGTTAATATATCAATTTTCATCTTCTTTATAAAATCGATCTTGAAAGAATTGATTTTATTGAGGCTTATAAGGAAAGTATCTTAAGTTTTATTAAACAAAACAAGAATAAGTATAAGAACAAAAATAAGTGCAAGAATAAATTGTTTAAGTAGATAAAATCATAAGTTATTAAAGAACCTAAAACTAAAGCTTCTTTAAATACAAGAAATAACCAAATGTCTAGGTGTACTTGATTAATCAATTTAGTAATCTTCTATTTTTTATATCCATAAAATAACTTGTTATATACATAAAGGCTAGAAAAATTGTAGAAAAATAGAGATGTGGATTGTGAAATTAGGATTATGGATTTTGTTAGGTAAAACAATTTAATTAGTATAAATATTTAAGATTAAGGCTAAAAATAGAATAAAATTATTTTATTGTTGATTAGAATTGAGAATATGTATTGACTATAATTGATAGTGTATGAGTTACAAATTGGTTTACTTGAATTGGAAATTGTGAAATTATAGATTTTGCGATGTAAATGTGGACTGAATTGAGAATAGACATATAGTTTGGAGACCCAATATGAGTTGTTATTACTAGTCGATATAGAAGTGTATTATTTTTTGCAGGATTGACCCTTCTTCTAAAAGGGGATGTCCATTTTATAGGAAATTAAATTATACCGAATTTTCAATAGGGTCCTCGTAAAATGTGACATCATCATTTTTAAATTAAAACAAGAACTCCTTAATATGATGATTTAATTAATACAGTATAGTTAATGATCTTGATTGATTATAATATTTCATGACAATTTATATGATATATTTCCCGCTTTCTAACCTGTGAACAAATTTGTTCTTGGTTGTAGGAACTCATTTTTTTTGTATACCTTAATAACATAAATATTAATAGATTATAATTATCAAATTTATTCCTTTCAATTTCATAAACATTTTTACTGGAATTTTGCTATCGACAGGGTCATACATAGTGTATGAGAGTTGCGTGCTTGTATACGTTATTGCAACTTTATTGATGCAATACGCAAGGTTTGTATACGACCGTCTTATATTTCTGAGGCCATATGGAGTCGTTGGCAGAAGTACTAGATATCACCTAAGGCAATGATCATCTTAGGGCGTAACTCGATCAACAAACGTGGTAGCTCAGGGGGAGACAGTCTTCCCGTTCATACAGGAAGATCAATTACCCACTACGAGCATGCAAAGAGACTTGTAAGTATATAAATATTACACTTTTATTCTCATTTTTTACTTTGCTGTATTTCAATTTAAATTGATGTGTGAATGTTGTGATAAAAATACGTGTAGTATGGATAATGATCATGGCTGTATTGAGTAATTTGTTGCTACCATTTATGGTTGTGTTGAGTAATTTGCTTTGTTCAACAGGGAGTGATATCATAAAAACATAGGAGACTATGCAAATTTTTTTTAAAAATCTAGTTTAACTTAATAACATTTTATTGTTATGCAGGAAAAGTCTACGGGCATAAAGCCTATACCCATAAGTTATTTTTACATACTCACACTAAGAAGCATGACGGTGTGATATTCGTCAACAATCAATGTAGAGAACTAAATATATGTGAAATTCATGATTTAATATTAATTCTTAATAATTATCACTTATTAATTATAATAAAAGCATTGCCTCCTAATAGGACCAAATACAACAAACAAGTCAGCGACGTTCTCAGGAAGAACAAGTTGTTGATGAAAGCCAGGCATATTTTGATGCAGTATGTGGTAGGGACAATCGTGAAACGATCTTTGACCTAGGCTCATTTGGGAACACATATTATTCGCAGTCTTCTATGTCTAATACAAAAACATCTACTATACGACCGACAGTGGAACATATCCGTCACCTTGAGAGTATAGTGCAGACTTTGATGGACATAATAACTAAGCTCTAAAATGACATGGAGCAGTTGAGGGGGAGGGATAGAGATTCAGACTATAGGCGCTCACCAGGATAATAGGATTGTTGTTATCATTTGATTTTAATTTATGTACAATTTATTGTTTTTATTATCAGTTAAGAAATCTTTTTTCTTTATATGATCAATTAATTTTTTGTTTAAACAAAATCAATATATAAACAAATCAAAAAATTATGCATGGATAATTTATAGTTGTTGACATTGAAATCAAATTTGACGTCAAGATTTTAAAAACAATTGCCATTCAACAAGTCATTTATAGAGAGTTAAATGTGATCTTAACAAGCGTACAGGAGCTTCGAGCTTTGGATTAAGCAATGGGGGTTGCATTTCAAGAAAAAAAATTGTTATCGACGAAAAAACGCTTCCGTTGATAAATTATGTTATATTTACCAACGGTTAGAGGTAAAATGTTAGTATATGTCTAATGTTTTTCACCGATGGAAAAGGATATCAAAAAAAGACCCGAGTAATCTAACGATGGTTATTGGCAAACTGTCGGTATATGTTTACATTTTTCACCAATGGTTTATCATAAACCGTTTGTATCTACACCGAAAGAAGCGTTCTTTCAGTCGGTAAATATACCGACAAAAACTAGATTCCATCGGAATAATTTACCGACAACGGTTTTAGTAGCGGAAGTGTCTGTCGGTCAAATTCTTCGAAAAATTATATTACCGACGGAATGTTAACGTGTTTCATCTGTAATTTCTGTCGATGAACACCTTTTTTCTTATAGTGTTGCTTATCTTATCCACATAATTATGTAGGTGAGATAAGTTGAAACAACGTTGAAACAACAAAAGTAGAACAGGTGATTTGATCCCCTTCTCCAAAAGCGCATCCGAGGCCTACTATTATTCGTCGAAAAAGATTATATATATAATGTTAAATACTATGAAAGTCATGAAGTGCTTGAAAACAAGATTTTATCTATGAATAATCATGTAAAAAGATTGAGTCTCACTTAAACAAACCAAAGTGAAATTGTCATGCAGAGTTATAAGCATAACTTACGGTGTAAGTTTGGTGTTTAGAACACCTTTGTAATAATTGGTAATGGTCGAAGCTAAATTTTGTAAGTCTCAAGCTTGAGTTTAAATAATTTTTAAACTTGAGTTTGATTAAACTTGACTTAAGTAGTTAACTTTTGGGCTAACCTTGGTCTGATTAATTTACCATTATTGGTTAAATATAGAAAATTTTATTAAGGTAGAACTTATATTGAGTTAAACTCAATCAAACTTTAGTTAGGTAATTGAATATGGAATCAATTTTTACTTTTTTGAATCATTACTCTCATTTCCTTTATCTAAACTTTCCATAGGTTAGAAATGATCTAATTTCTTTTATCGTTATCTCATTTTATCTAATTGAATTATCGCAATTCTAGAAACTACATTTCTAAGTCCACATTTGAATTTAACATGATGTTTGGTTCATCTGTAAGAATATATAAAGAACCTAATGGTGATTTTTAGAAATAAGATAAATAAAATAGAATATAATATGTATTATTTAGTTAGTTTGTTTTAAAAATTTCTAATAATAATGTAATACTAATGTTTGATTTAAAATATAAAATTGTAATATTTTGAAAACTGGACTAAACTAAATAATTAAACTGAAATAAATATAAACCTATCTAATTTCTAATCCGATTTGTAACATATAACCTTTCTGATAAAAGCGCGGCCGGTTAATTAATAAATCACCCGGTTTGCAAGAAGATCGGTAGTTTTCTTTAAATACTGTTTTAAACAAGTGCGACCCACAGTCTTTTTAACATGTAGGATCCACCAAACATTTCTTTCTCCCCTCGTCTTACCGTCCATAGGGACCACCACGAATTTTTCACCAAGTTGTTTTTAGTTTTGATAAAATACATTATTGATATAGGAAAGTTGAGATTTTAAGGGTACGTTCATAGTTTTTTTAATAGTTTTAGACAATTTTTTCAATTTTCATACATGCTAATTAATAAGTTATAATTTTAAAATGTATATTCTTTATTTATGTCTTTATATTTTATTTTTATTTTATTTTCATTTTAAATTATTATTGTTAATTAAAATAATCAATTACATTTGTCGAATTTTAGCTTTTTATTTGTTTCCTTATATTTTAATTAATTTTTAAATTATTATTTGTAAAACTAATTATTGTTTTTATTATGAATTTGTTTATTAAATTAAATTATTAATTAGTATATATAAGTAATTTTGTTTAAGATAATTTAAGAATGTGTTAAATTAATATTTAAACTATAAAAATATGTTTAAAGGACATTAAAAAGTTAAAATAAAGTTAGGGTCATTTCTATTGACTTTCTTTAAACATACTTAAACTTTTATGAATCTTTAAATAAATGACAATATAAAATATAATTTTATTTTATTAATGTTTAAATTTATATTCAATCTTAGTCTAAATTATGTCTAAATTATTAGACTTATTATATATTAATAGCATTACTTATTCTTATAATTTTATTTCTTATTTATTATATACAAGTTTTACAAGTCATTTAATACCTATTGAACCTTTAAACTTAAAATTTTTCTTTGACCATTTTGATGTCGGTTTGGTTTTAAAATATTGTCAATTTAAAATGATGAAGAAATAACTAACAAAAGATCAAAATATTCATTAGTCTCATTAACTACATTATCATTATCTTCTTCGTCATCACTATAACTAAGTACTTATGTGAATTATTTAAGGATTTTTTTTTTCAACATATCCTTAGTTTTATTTTCAACCCACTTAAAAAGATAACAAAAAGCTAATGAATTTAACAAATAAACTTTTAAATTATATATCTTACATAAAAATAACTTATTACTAAAAATAAATTTTAAAAAATAGACGGTCATTCGAATGAACCACATACCGTTAGTTTTTATTAATAACTAGTAAGTTCGGGTATTGATTATTAGTCAGAGTCTTTAGGAACGTATTTACCTATACTGGAAAAATGCTGCATCCCTGTTTGCTTAATATATATTCGATCTGTTGCCATTATCAATTAGATGGTACATTTATTAGTCATTTAGAATTTGGCGGTGAGTAATAGTCAATACCCTTACTTGACTAAATGCCCCAGAGTTCTGCTGCTACTGAGAAACACCTGCCAAGATTCTGGAAATATGAGAGACCAATCAAGGCCACTGATCCGTCGATGCAATTGGAGGTTCATTTGGAGCCAATCGTATAGAGAAAGGCCAAAAAAAATAGGCAAGATTACTTGCAGAGGGAAGGTGTACCATAGCCTTGTCGTTGGGGGGCAGTCTCTCATAACATGGATGGAGGACTCGTCCTCTTGACATTGATGGCACTAGGCAATCGAAGTCAGGTGTCGACGAAGCCGTTGCTGATTAGTTAACAATCGGTCATGAGTAAGTAGCTAGAGGAAGGATCGGATGCGTTGAGGGCTGGCCCAGTGTCATAGAGTCATCTAGTGAGTAGGAGCCTCCTGGGGGGCTTGTTCCATAATCATACTATAAGCGGTGGCAAAATGTCCAGAGTCCGACATCCCCCAAGTCAGCTTATCTGGCCCTAAGTGGGGCTTAAGTGGCAAAATACCTGCAATGGACATGCAAACAAAATGAGGAAGTAATAATTGGAATTTATCCCAATGCCAATTACCTGAAGTGTTGGTATATTGCTGCACTCTGAGATCTAAGTTTGAGTGGGGGATAGGAGCGAGCACACTCTGAGATCTAAGTTTGAGTGGGGGATAGGAGCGAGCACGTGGGAAATGAGCGATCCCAAGTCTGCCACCCATAGATCCAACCAGAATCGTGCCATTTAGCCATCACATACAACCCATTTTATGCCATGAAGGATGTGGTGCCAAATAGCTTTGATGCTCTTCCAGATCATAGAGCTGCCTGCTGCCTGTATGGAGGTGGGCAGGTTGTTAACATCAAAGTTATATTTATCAGAAAGAATTTGAACCCATAACTTGTTCGGCTACGAGATCAAGGTCCATCTAAGTTTGATTAACAAAGCATCATTGGTTTCCCTAATTTTGCGAATACCCAAGCCCCCTAGCTCTTTTGGTTGGCAGACTTTGTCCCAGGCTACGAGATTAACTTTTCTGGCGCCTGGGGAAGAGGCCCACAAAAAGTTGCGCATAATTTTTCTAAGTCATCACAGAATCATTTGGGTAGTCGCACCGTCTGCATCATATAGAGGGGAAGCGCGAAGATGATTGCTTGAGTCAGAGTGGTGCGTCCAGCAAGTGATAAAAGATTTACGGTCCAGCCCGAGAGATGTTGTTGAACCTTATCGATGATGAACTGGTACGTGCTTTTGTTGACTCTTGCGTGTAACAAAGGCACTCCAAGGTAGCTGCCTAAATCGGTAATTTGCTTAAAGCCCAATTCTCTGCTCAACTGTCGGGCGCTGTAATGGTGGACATTCTCGGAATAATAGCAGTGAGATTTCTTTTGACTAATCTTTTGACAAGATGCGTTGTAGAACAGGGCCATGATATCTCGGATAACCCGGGTTTGATCGAGAGACGCTTCGGAGAAAAGGATGAGGTCGTCTACAAAAAACAGATGAGTTAAAAGGGGACCCCTGCGGCTTAATTTAATAGGTTTCCATTTTCCTTGTAAAACCGAGTGGTGGATCAGGTGGCCGAGACGTTTCATGCACAAGATGTAAAGATACGGCGATAACGGATCACCTTGGCGGAGACCTTTGGAGGGTGCAAATATTTCACTAAGTTCTCCTCCCTAGTTAACTTGCGCGGTTGTTGTAATAATGCATTTCATAATGAGAGAGATCAGAGAGCTAGGAAGGGCTGCATCCATGAGATTATAAAGGATGAAGTCCCAAGAGAGTCAGTCATAGGTTTTTTCAAGATCTACTTTTATAGACAGAAAGCCTTTTTTCCCTGTTTTCCTTCTCATGGTATGGATTATCTCTTGGGCTATGATAATGTTGTCTATTATCGATTTCCCCAGAACAAAGCTGCATTGATTAGGGGCGACTAGATCATCTAGAAGGGGTTTCAGTCGGTTAACAATGATCTTGGATAGTCCTTTGTAAATTATAGAACACAAAGTGATCAGTCTGAATTGCATGATCAACTTAAGTAAGGGAATTTTTGGTATGAGAACCATAAGGGTGCGGTTTAGTTCGGATTCCCAAATTTTGTGTTGAAAATTTTTCTGCATAAAATTGATCAAGAAAGGCCCTAATGTGTCCCATTGAGATTGGAAAAATAACGCAGTAAAGTCGTCAAATCCCAGGGTTGTATTAGGAGCTATAGTGAAAAAAGCAGATTTAACTTCCTCGGACAGGAGAGGGATTTCAAGATCAGCAGTTGCTTTGGGCGGGAGCGAGGGAAAGCATCCTCTGAGATTAAGCGGGGTTGAGGTTGTAGAATCCTCCGTATACAACTTTTCAAGGAAAGTCTTTGCAAGATGACGGATGGAAAAAGGGTCCGAGTGAGCTATCCCAGATTCATCTGTAAGGGAGACTATGTATAATTTTCGTCTTTTGGAAGTCGTGACGGCATGGAAGTATTTAGTATTCCTGTCTCCCTGTCGGATCTACTGGCATCTAGATTGTTGGTGCCAGTAGAGTTCTTCTTGATAGAGCACATGTTCCAATTCGGTCCGCATAAAATGTTTGAGCTCGTGAAAAGAATCGGAATCCTCATCCTCCAACAATTTTTGAATGCCTGTCAGTAGCGCCATGAGTTCTGATACACAAGATCTTCACGATGAGGCAAGTGTAGAGTATAATCGTCTCTGTGTATCACTGATAGGCTACATTATTCAAGACTTAAACTTTCAGGAGGGAAGGAGTTTTGGTGAATGCTATCGCCTGCAACTAAATATAAAAAGAAACCAACTTCTTGTAATACAAGTTAATGTAGTAGTGGAAAGTAGGGATCGTTCCCATGAGGAATTCAGACGTTAGTAGCTACGCAATAAAGGGGGGGGGGGGGTTGTAATTGTGAATTAAGCAGAATTTAATTGGAATATGAAATTGAAAAATAACTAATAACAAAATAATGAGAATTTAACAATCAATAGAAACAAATTTTGGTTTCCGGTCTACTTCATTATTGAACTTGCGTTGATTATCGACACAAAAAATAACCAATTTATTAATTAAGCATTCATCGTGGTAAATTTCTTTACCTATTTTCTCTTATGTTTAGTTAACTAAAACATGTATTTGAATTAACCCTTATTAATTAATAACTTGGATACGATATCAGATTTAATTAATTAATAGCTTTACGAATCAAGAAAATCGACGAACTAGACAACATACATACAATGTACATTTAGCTTAGACAATTATTTTTCCTAGAATCATGTCCCTAACGTATTAGAAAAAAATCCTAGTCGTTACTTTTGATTAAAAGAATTGAACATCAACCTGTTTAATCTAGCAATTGATTGAATAAAATTACAAACTAGTTGTGCAGCTAGCTGTAAAATCAAACAATCAAATAATGACCTAAAAAAATAATTAATACTTAACTAATAAATCAATTGAAAAAAACAAAAATCTTATAACATGCAAAATTTAATAACTAGGATTCTGTAAATCAAGAAATAAAAGTTTAGTTAGCCAACGTCATAAATTTTCTAACTAATTCGACTGTCACTAGCATTGGGACTATTGCGGGCGTTCTTTTCTCTCCTTTTCACCCATTCCTTCTGCCGTCAAAACCCCTATAACGTAACCCTCTTTTATTTTTCCTTTTTAGCAGCTCTTTCCCATTCACTATTCATCGATGGGACAAATATGGTTGGAGATTTATTGTCCACTGCTCCTGTTCATCCAAACATAACGTCCACGTCTGCGCCAGCAATGAAGCCTGCTCTCCAAGCCTCAGCCGTCACTCCCGCTCTGCTTGATTTTGCGAATTAAAAAGTTCAGGGTTTATTGTCCACACAAGCCACTTCAACCCTCCTGCCTTCCCGACGTCTACGTTTTGGCTTCTTATTGCTTGATATTCTTCTGCCACTCTACTGTAATGTGATTCGTTATTTTAACTTTGGGGGCTCTTATTCACCTTTAAAGCCTCACAGCCTTCCTTAAACGTTGCGTCGTCATTCCTTCCCTCTACTCTGTAGCTTGATGTGCCAAATTATTAAGTTAGTCCACACACACCAAATCTCCACGCCTGCCTTCCACACCCTCGCTTCTACTCCTCAGCGCTGCGTTTTAATGCCTAACTCGTTCTAACTCGTTAATTTCCTGGGTCACGCATAAAGGGTTGTCATTTTGGTCTTGGGCTGTCCTGCTTCTACATTTTAAGTTTCTAGTTATTACACGAGGCTATGTCTAATTAGAGTTAACGTCTAATTCAGCTCTTTTTATCCCAAAATCGTCGCGGTTCTTTCTATTTAGTTCCAAAATATAGATTGACATAAAACAAGATTAATTCTCGTTAAGTATAACTTCAAACCTCAAGAATAAAAAAAAATTAACACACAAAAAGATAAAAAATAAAGACACTAATGAACTCCCCCACATTTAACCTTTTGCTCGCCCTCGAGCAAATTAAACATGACCATCAAATTCTATTAATTCATTTTCAAAGAAACCAAGTGTATGCAATCATTCAAACTTTGGTCAATCGAATGTCAAGCTACTACACACATCATAATTAGTTTTCATTAGTCCACATAAACAAACTCAACTTATGAAACTATCATTCAAAGATAAGCAAAAACTCACAATAGATTTTTCTTACGGAATTCACTCATTTCACTCAAGTATTTATAGGTTGTGTTTTGCTCAAAACTCCCTATAAAAAATTGCACTACCATAAGCTTGCAAATACACCAATTATCTTTTATAGTAATTACATGCTAAAATATATCAAAAGGACTTTATTTGAGGTTGTAATAGGGCTAAGGTTAAAGTGAGTCAAAAGGATTTTGAAGGGTTCTTCACAAGTAGTCATAAAGTACTAAATATACAAAGGGACAATAAAATGTATTTATGAGAATTGCTTGTAAAAACAAATTAACTACTAAAAAATTATTATTGCTACTATACTTGATCTTTTTCTTTTCTTTTTTGTTTTTCTTTTGTTTTTTTTGAATACTAAGGAATCAATAATCAATAACAACAGGAAAATAAAATGTGCTCTATGAGTAGAAGTACCAATAAACTCGTCTCAGAAAAAATATAACCCAAAGTCCCAAAACTAACTAACTTAGTACTTTATTAAACTTGTAAATAGGTAAGGCGAATGGAGTTTGATGTCTTAGAATGAGGTGTTTTCTTTAAGAAACAAAAGGGGTAAAGGCTCAAAGGGGTTTTCAAGGGTAAAAAAGATAGGCGGTCATTTAAGTTAAGGGTTAAAAGAAAAAAGGGCCTTAATCATTTCTATCTAGCATGCATCTAATAGATTCAAATCGGTTCAGAGCAAGTTTTGAAGGTAATCACCTAAGGGAGTATCACACACACAAAAAAATGAAATGACTTTTTGAATGGAGTCATATAGGCTCAATGTTGGACCCCAAATTTTTGATGATAATTAGAAATATTAAAATGAATATTAATGAGAAAGAAATTGGTGATACAATCTATGAATTTAAGAAAATTTGCTAAAATTAAGAAAAATTTATGAGAAAAGAATTGCTTAGTTTTGAGGACTTTGATATTTGAATGAATTTATATGGATTATGAGAGAAAAGAGAATGAAATGGGAGTGGAAAATCAAGAAATAAAGAAAGAAAGCGAGAGAATTTGAAAAAAAATTAAGAAAGTTGACTTTTGGAAATAGAAAGTTTGACTTGAGAGAGTTGACTTTTTGTTTGAGGCAAAATTTGAGAAAATTGTTTTCTGAAAACTTGTAGTTTATGTCAAGAGCTTTCTGTAGCCATAAAGTTTGATATTTTTTGATATCGGAAGTGAGAGTTATGATCAGTCAAAGTTCGCTTGGAGTTTGACTTTTTGATTTAGGCAAAATTCGAGAAAATGATCAACATAAAAATTGTAACCTCTGTCGAGAGCTTTTTGTGGACATAAAGTTTGCTACTTTTCGATGTCGGGATTGAGAGATATGATTTTCTGAAGATATGCTTTGTTTTGAAAATGCTATTAAGTATAGATTTGTGTGTTCTATGCTTCGAGGCCACTCGTCGTATGGATTTAGTTTGAATTAGAGTAAGTGGTCTTCATGAAAGTTTTAGATGATGTTTTTATCTTTCCATTGTTATAAAGTTTGCAATTTTTCGATATCGGGGCTAGGAGTTATGAGCGATTAAAAATTGGAAGTCGTTTAGGAAAAGCTGTTTTGGACAGAATCTTTGATTGAGATTTTGACCTCTTTCGAGATCTAATTTGAATTTGAATACTTCAGGGAAGTTGTAGAGCTTCCTTTGATCTTTTTATTGACATTAAATTTGTCAAATTCCGAGTTCGGGATCGAGAGATATGATTTCGGAAAAGTTCGGTTTTGAAGTTCCATTACTTTGTTTTTAATCCGATCCCTTTTGTAATCTTTTGCTTATAATTCCTTCGTCCGACATCCGATTGATTTGATTCTCGAAGCGTTGGATTCCTAAGACAATTAATTTCATTTTTATGAAGAATTATGATTTTTAGGAGATTAAATGGAAAGAGATTGATTGAACTAAAGTAAGAGATTTGGTTATAGGTTATAAGTTGGATAATTTTCTGAACATGGTTCAGTATTTTGCGAAATTCGGGAGTTGTATAACTCCGATTGAGTTGATTCTTGAGGGAAAATAAAACTAAGATATAGGGCTACAACTCTTATGAAGGGATCAAAATTTAATTTCATCCCTAAGATTTTCTATTTCTGGACTGAAGTTTGTTAATGTTCAGTCTCGGATTTTGTGAAGGTCCGATAGTATTTTGGCTATAACTTCTTCGTTTCTGATCCGAATTGAGCGCGGTCAGTGGCGTTGGATTCGTATGATCTAGAGGAACAATTGTCAAGAAGAAAGTTTATACAAATTATTTCATGTAGATGCTCAAAAACAGGACGCAAGCTATCAGATTTTGAAAATCCTGTGCAGGGGTATTTTGGGATTTCACCTAAAGAGTAAGGGTAAAAGGGTCATTTACCCCTCATTTTTAATGACTTGTCACTTTAAATCAGATGATAGTCGTTTTTCATAGAGAATTCACGATATTTCTAGAAGAAAGGAAAGAAAAGAAGAAGAGAGGGGAAAGAAGAGGAAGCTTACGGATGGAGAAGAAGAAAGAGAAGAGAGAGAAAGTTTTGGGGTTTTGATTTTATGGAGCTTCAAATTTGTTTTTGGAGTAGATTCAAGGGGAAAGAGATAGAAGAAGATGAAAGCTTGTCTTGGAGCTCAAAAATAACGAAAATGGTGGAGAAAATGGTAAGTGAGAGAAAGTTCAAGTTTTGAATTTTTGATGAGTTTGTTGGTTGGTTTAGTTTAAGATGGTTATGGATTGAGTTTTCTTAAGGTTAATTGAAGAGAATAGGTTATGATTATGTTTAATTTTGGATTAATTATGAATTGGGGGTTTTGCCCAAATTTGTGAATTGGGGTTTTTGTAAATTGATGCTTTAGATAGTTTGGATTAATGATGAATTTGAGATTTCTTAAGTCAATTTTGATGTTTATGCCTTAAGTGAGGTTTAATTTGAAAAATGATAAATTGGGGGTTTAGGCCAATTGTGAAAATTGGGAATTTTCTCTCCAATAGCTTGAATATGTGAGGAATTGAAGAATTCCTAAGTCAATTGAAAGATTATATGATTTATGATGTTTAATTTTGAATAATTGTGTTTAGGACTTATGCCAAATTTTGGAGATTTTGGGATTTTTAGAAATTGTTGGATTAAGATGGCTTGAAATATGATGAGTTTGTGAATTATGAAATCAATTTTGGAAAAAATATTGTGATTTATGGTATTGAATTTGGATAAATTGGTTTAGGCCAAATTGGTGAATTGGGGTTTTTGTAAATTGGTGAGTTTGATTGCTTGGAATTATGATAAATTGGTGAATTCCTAAGTTAATTTTGAAGATTATGATATTTATGATGTGAATTTGGATGATTATGGTTTAGGTTTTTGTTAATTTGGAAGAGAGAGAGAAGCAAAGGTCAAATTGAAGCATTGGACAAGTTGCTTGCATGGAAATAAGGTGGGTAGCATATTTATATTTTGATTTGTAAGCAATCTACGAAGTTTGAAAAATTAAAGAAAGCAAAAATTTGGATTTTGATAAATTAATGTTTTTGTAAATGTTTGAAAATAAAAGTTTGTTACTGTTTGGAATTATGATTTCCAAATGAGTTTTGGATAAAATTACATCATTATATATGAAGTTTTAATAATTGCTATTGTTGTGCATTATTGAATTTTTGAGAATGTGTTATGTGTATTGGTTGAATATTGTGAAGTTATGAATGAAAATATGTCTGTTAGGACATGTGTGTGGAAAAAATCAAGATTTTGAAACGTGCCTTCGGGCAATCTGAAATTTCGTTTTCGATTATGTGTTATGTGGGTTTGGTCAGGTCCTTTTGTGAGTCAGTGCACTGTCTCTATTTGTTATAGCCTTCTCCCGGCTGCCCGCTAGTGACACGGAGCTCCGATTTCGGACTCCCTTCACGGCTACACTGGACCGCAATGCAGAAAAGTGTAGTACGTTCTGTTCACGGCTGCACAGGACCGCTAGGCGGGAATGTGCAATACGTTCTGTTTCGGACCGAACCAGACCATTCTGATATGTTACGTGTTTTGATTTGTTTCTGTGTACTGCATTCATGTTTAAAAAAATTGAGAAAGGAAAAAAGGTGATTTTTGTTATGAAAAGTTTGAAAAATTGAAAGGTTTGAGAAAACCGTTTTGAAAAGTTACAAAGTTTGAAAAATTAGCCCTTTTGGCAAAAAGCTTATGAAAACTTGATTTCGGCTTATTTGTCAATTTATAAATGTGTTATCTACGAGCTTTCGAGCTCACCCCCCTTTCATCCCCATCTCCAGGTATTCGAGTAAGAGATCGGATGAAAGATGGTCAAGACGTCAATTTCGATATTTGTATAAGTTTGGATTTTAGTATGGATATGTATATGGCTTAAGATAAGTTTGGGAAAGTGTACTTGCATATAAAGTTAGGTATTGTGAATGGTCTTGAATTTGTATATGAAATTGTGTATAATAATGATTTTGATTTAGGAATTTGTGTATGGAATTTAAGATTGAAATGTGTATTAGAATTGGACATGATTAATGTTTTGAAGTGGTTTAGATATAGGAGTGTGTTATTTGCTGGGATCCCGGACGGAGGGTCCGGTAGATTTTGATTGATTGTGTGATTGGTTGGAGATTTAGAAGTGTGTTTTTCGATACTTTGCAGGTTTTGGTGAGAATAAATGCAGCCGTTATGCTGCCGAATTTTTGATAAAATTTGGGATAAAAATGTAATTTTGAGATTTGTATGGATATATATAAGATTATGTATGAATGTTGACTTTTGGGTATAAGAATGAATTTCCTATGGGAAATGATATGGATGTGATTGGTATAAGAAAGAATGAATAAGAAAAGAAAAAGAAAAAAAAATTTATACCGGATTTCGGATATGGATAGTCTAGAAATTCCAACGCGATGCTTTTCTCTGTTCTTTGTTTTCGGATGTCGGATTTGTTTGCTTGGGTTCAATCCGTTTCGTATCCGTATTCGATCCGTAATTGTTTCGTAGTTCGGCTATTCGATAATACGATTTTGATTCGTTTTGTGTTTTGCCCCGCTTTGTTTCGCCATTAGATCCGATTCGTATTTTCGTTCGTGCTGTTTACTTCGCTTTTCGATTTGCTTCCGCTTTCATTTCGCGTTATCCAATCGGTCTTGTTGTTTTCCTTTTCGCTTTTTGGTTGGGATCCGGTTCCCGGATCGGGTCCCAATAGTTAATCCTTCACGTAGGCTCAACTGAAAATCCATTATGTTTTTATACATTACCTAATCACTCAAGCATCAATTTTTGAGTAAACTTATGTAACCAATTACTTAATCAATCAACATGATTCACCTTCTATTCAGTTGGCCTAATTTGACTTCAAGCATACAATTTAGTCTCATTCCAACTATTAAGATAGAATTCCATGATTTAACACACATCACATGCAAATTAAAAGACAAAAGAAAAATGAACAAAAAAATAATAAATTCAAAACATACAGTCACACAAACACTCAATGTTTTTCCCTCACATTTAATCTGCATTGTCCTCAATGTACTCGCAAAAAGAAAAAAACAAAAAAATCACAATCCAAAACTTGAGTACACACACACACACACACACACACACACACACACACATATATGTATGTATGTATATATATGTATCATCAACATGAACAAAGCATTCACATATTCATTTCTCCAAATTTTTCTGTTCTCATCACATACACATTTTAGTTGATCTTTCAACTTTAAAATAATTTCTATAACCTCTTATAACATTTTGATCATCAATTCTGAAAAATCAACATGTATGGCACACTCAAAATCTCCTCACTCATTTTTCAACAAACACTATTTCCTAACCATTTTACATTGAACTCACGATGCATGCTCCAGTTTATACAGAAATACATAATCATTGCAAGCTTACTTGTTTAAAGCTCTAACATTTGCAAAAAATCTCGTAACCCTAATCCCTCATGCAACCACGTACATCAACTTGAAAGTTGACAGGGGGTTTGGTTTTTTTTTGGGGTGGAAGAAAGAAATAACAAAGTGGAAGTGATAGTGGATAGGAAAAACCAAGATTTTGTTATGTTGTAGATTTGATAAGAAACCCTTTGTTTAAGAAAAACTAGGGAGAGAAGCTTCAAGAAGAATAAAGATAAGGACAGTAGCTTGTCTTTCAAGGTTATTAAAACTTAACTTTAAAAATTGGACACTTGTCCATTTCTTAGCCTCTTATCCACTTCCCCATTTTAAAATCCACTTAAGTATAATTTATACTTAAGTTTATGACTTAATAAAACCACTGAAATCACAAGTCATAACTCTTTGAATCACTATCAGATTTTTCCATAAAAACATCATTTTGGGTCAACTTTACATATCCTTTCTGACCCTGATACTAAAGTCATTTTGTAACACTTTTTTCTAGAAACATGTTCCCCTATGTCTTATGTCTCCATTGACACCAAAATCATTAAATTTGGTCCAGTAATCTGAAAGTTATGCTCCAAATACTTTCAGACTACTCTTGTCAAAAATAATATACTATGCACAACTTCTATCCAAAAATTGAACATCTTAGAGATTGAATCACAATTTGACTTCTTCATATGATTTGTACTCCTATGTCTCTAGTTTACTCCAAATAAAAAATCATCTCATTTTATGTCTAGAGATGTTATGGTCGAAAGAAGCAAGACGGTTCAGCTTGCACGAGAGTAAATTATTAAGGAGCACTGTAGCATGAAAAGACAATTAAACATCACTCTTGCAATTAACTTATGGGCGCGAGAGTGAAAAATCATGCCAGTGCAGGAGTCACATCTGTGAGAAAATAATCATAGGGGTGAGAATAATTGATAGGGGTGACAGATAATAAGACATTGAACTGTTTAACTGCACACTCACTCCACTAGTCCCATATTTTCCACTCAATCTCTCTCAATTTATTTCAGATAGCTATGATTTTTGGTGGAGAGGTAGAGCAATGTCTTATGAGTCCAATGGTTTAAGAACCAAGTAATTTCGATATCTAGAGAAGGAGTTATGATCAAAAGAAGAAAGACTCTTCAGTATAGGGAGAAACCTCAAATGCACGATCGTGCTTAAGCATGACGGTGCAATTTTCCCTTCATCGCCAATGTCACCGTCGTGGTTATGCACGATAGTGCATTTTCACTAAACTCAAAAGTCACCGTCGTGTAAGCACGACGGTGACTCTTGTGATTATAAGCACGATGGTGCATTTTCTTCTTCTTCTTTTTCTTCGAATCTCTACTTCAAACCACCATAACGTTTGATCTAGAACTCCAAAAATTGCAAACTTTATATCAACAGAAAGCTAAAAGAATTTTCATGAAGACAATTTTGTCAAAACTATATAAATCAATATAGTTAATTCTTGTAAGTTTAGATTAATACTAACTTCTCTAACTTCCCTTTTTCATTCACTGCGCTTCTTCTTCCTCAAATCTCCATTTTTTCATTTTTTTCTTTTTCCAACTTAAATTCTTCTAACTTATTGATAATGTATTTCTTTACTCTATACAATTTTTAAACAAAAACTAAATCAAACTTATACTCCAAAGCTTAAGAATCCGAAACTCATATTTACAACCTCTCTCTACTGTAATTTTCCACTTCATTATTCTCATTTCAATCCTCTTCAATCAACATATAGAACACTGAAACATATTCTTCTAGCCTTCAGTCATCCGAATTCACCTTTGTTAACATTTCCTATATTTTTCATGCATGAATAGTACATCAACCATGTACGTAATCTTCTACACCATAACGGAGACAAATATTTCTTCATGAACTTACGTAAATTTTTATAAATCACAATCTAGAATCCATTCAATACAGTTGTAAACAAATTCCTAAATCTCAATCCAACATCTAAATTATTCATCACTGAAACTACAATTCTCAACAATATCACATTACAATTCAATTGTACCTAGAATGCCAATAAGTGCATGTACAATGTTTTTTATGTGTGCAAAAATTCAAATTCACATGCATGTATGCTAACATTATGCCTGAGTATGAAATGCATTTTTTTCTAGCTCTCTCATTGATATTTTCTCTATTACAAAAATCTTGGGTTCTAACCTTTAATATGGAGACGGGATGTTACATTTCTCCTCCTTTAACAAATTTTTTCCTCAAAATTCTTTTCTAACTTATCAAGGAGGCATGTTATTATTTCCTCATATGCTCCTCTGTCTTCCCCTTTAATTGTCATCACTCGAATAATTTCCTTCACTAGACTATAGTCAAAGGAATCACTAGGTCTGTCAATCACTTGTTTACTCATTCACTTTCTTAACTAGTTTCTCAATATATATATATATCTTAGATTACTAACAATTTTTCACTTCATGTGTCGACAATACCTCTTTGTCAGATCATATTAATATTTCATTTATTACTTAGTATTTCACATCTCTTTATTGTTAATATAATTAACTCTTAGGTCTTTCTCACTATATTCCATAACTTTGAGTGATCCACCAAGAATTAATTCATCTTTCATAAACTACTTTATTCTTATTACATATCCATTTCACTCACTAACTGTATCTCAAATTTATTATGGCCTTTAACCATTTTTAAGCCCTCTTTATTTCAATGTAAAGGTAAACGACCCTTTTTTTCGTATGACATCTCATACAATATTCTAATGATATCACTAAGATAACGATTGTTATGCTTGTAGTCAATTTTTAATCTCATATTCCTATGAACTCCAAAAATATAAGCTTTAAGCATGTCTCAAATAGTCAAGATTATTGGTAACTTAAACATGTAATCACTTGGTTTTACATTCTTAGCCATCAAATGCTCTTTCGATTTATTCCTACTAGGAAATATAGCTTCGATTGCTTCTTATGTTTTCTCTAACAATCTCCTTATCGGGTACACATATTTCTTAATTCAATCACAAAGTATTATTAACTCGAAAGTCAGATTTGTTTTCAATTCCTCGATAAGATTCACAATTTCTAAATCCTTAATTTGGGCTTTGCTATCCTTTTAAGCGAAACTGATTTTAAAATTTTCAATAGCTAATAATACATCCTTTTTGCTCCTTATCAACTCGACATTTGATGGGGTTCCGTAAGTTCACGATTCTCAAGTAGTATAGTATAATATCGTCCTATAGGGAGTAATTGTGTAAGTACCAGGCTTGGATCACTCAATTAATTGGACTAAGCGATTGGGTAGGATTGGGAAATTAAATTAAAAGAAAATTTAACTATCAAAATAAATAAATAGATAAAACCGATGGCAATTATGTAAAAATGGGGAAATAAAATACGAAAATTAACTAACAAAATTAACAAAATCAATCTAAAGAAAATTTGCGAATATTACTAGACGTTAATTCGAATGGAATGTGGTAAGCTTTAAGGATGGTTCCACTTTTAGCGCTTTTTATGGACCTTACCCGGATCAATTTATGAGGCGAATTTTTGGTTGATAGAAGGTTGAGCCTAGAGTTTCTTAAATCCTTTTTCAAGGTATCAAAGGAGTATTACGCAATAATCCTAGTCTACTATCGTAGCCTAGCAATCAAGCATAACCCATTATGTTCTTTGCTCACCCGATTTTCTCTCATAAATTCGATTTATGTCTAAATATGAAATTTATAAGTTCCCTGTTTTGGAGTTCCGTTATTAATTTTCACCTATCGGTTCCTTAATTAACAACTAACGTCAAGTAATGGTTGGCGAAACACAATACCAGCAAAATTAATTTCAAAATAGAAAAATCAAAACCAAAAATTCATACAAATAAATCAACCGAGATTTAATCCATAAAATTAACTAAAAGCTTTAGCCCAACCTTGAAGCTTTGGGAAAACTACTTAAACATAATAAGATGAAGACCACAAGCATTTAAGTCAACAAACATCATATGAGACACTAAATAATATAAACAGAGGATAAATGGATTTTCGGGTCTCCCTTTTTGTGTTATTATTTTACGCCCCTCCCTGATGTTGCGTCCTTGCTTAGTTTGCTTTGCTCTCCTTCAGCTCTTCCTTTCTGCTCCCTGTTGTGCGTTTGCTGGAGCTCCTCTCTTCTTATCTGCGTGGTCTCGTCGGTTTGATGGTCTGAAGCTCCACTCTCAAACACTTCATGCTACTCACTTGTTTATTTACACTCACACATGTAATGCACACACAACTCTCACACACTCTTCACTCCTTGGTTTTTCAATTCATGCCCACTCACGTTACTCCACACACTCACACACCACACTTGTCACTCACTTGTTCACTCACACACACATGTCACTCACCCCTCCACATGTAACGTTACTCACTCATTTTACGTCCAGCTCTAGCTAAAAAAAAACTCTTGGTGTATGCCTTCGTTTGTTTTTCAATTCACGCACTCCTCTCCTCTTTGTAACGCCCTTCTAAAACAATAAACAACTCTCTTCTCTTTCACGTTAACGCTCAGCTCTCACCACACTCACTAAGTTAACGCCCAGCTCTCTTCACTCTCTACTTCACTCTTTTTTTTTTATTTTTCTGCTTCCTCTCCTGCAGTTCACGCATCCTCCCCTTTATTTGTTTCTTTTCAGTTCACTTCCCCCTCACTCTTGTTCTCCAGCCCCTTGGTTCTTGTTCTCCAGCCCCTCTTCTGCTTTAGCATGGGTTGTGGGTCTCTTGGTTAGCTGTAACCTTGGTCCCTCTTGTGTTGTTCTCCTTGTCTTTGCTGCATTCTCTTTTCTGCTGTGTTTCCACGTTGTTGCTCCCTTGCTATTTTTATTCATGCACATTCCTTCCCTTTTTATCTTTCCAGCTCTTATTTCTGCCTTACATGGCCCTCCTCATGTGCGTCTCCAGTTGGTGTCTTTGGCATGGTCTCCTCTCTACACTTTCCAGCAGCTTTCTCCACTGCTTCCACGTTGCTTCAGCCTTCACACCAGCTGCTACTTCACGATCCTCATTCCTATCCACCATGCTTTGGTGTAACGTCCTTGGCTGAATGTAGAGTTCTCTAAGTGGAGAGTTTTTGATTAAATGGAGCCCCTAACAATTTTTCTTTCTGTCTTCTTCTGGAGTGTCAACGTGGTGTGCTCCTTGGTGGGTCTCTCCTCTTTGTGCGTTACTCACTCATTTGTTTTCCAGCTGCCACTTTAGAAGTTGAGGGCTCCATGTAATAGTGATTTTTGTTTTCTTCTCTTTGCTTGTAATTGCCTCCTGCGTAGCTGATGTTTGGTGGTGCTTTGTTCTTTTGGACAATTAAAATGCTGCCTCCTTTCCTGTCTTGTGCGTGAGCTGTGTTCCCTCCTTCCTAATGTCTTTTTTTTCAATCAAAGTCATATAAGTGCATATTCAAAGGGAACTAAACAAATTAGTGGGTAAAATATGAATAAAACCCAATAATTAATCCAGGGATTAAGGAAAAAATGCCACTCATTTCAGTGATAAAAATGCCTTCAACAACATTCTACTTATTGAATTTTCTGTTCAATGTATTGGATTGCAACCCTAGCTTTATTGGGAAATACTCATTTGCACAATCCTTTCAATCCTTTGAAACTCAGTAATTACCTTAATCTTTACTTATCTGTATAGTCATATATATATATCCAAAATGTTTCTGTACATATAATGTCTCCAAGCTTTCAAAGCAATTACTATTGCAGCAAGTTCTAAGTCATATTTTGAATAATTCAATTCATAAGACTTTAACTATCTCCATGCATAAGAAATCACTTTATTAAGCTGCATTGGATTTGATCCTAATATTTGATGTGAAACCTCATTATGTACTCCATAATCTCCAATTCCAAATGGTATTATTATCATTGGTGTTATATTTCCTCAAAATTCTTTTTACATTCATCACTGATACGGTTTACATATTTTTCCTCAAATATTCAAATTTTCATCTCACTTTTTTTAATACATTCAAAATACCATCTATGATCATAGTCGTTAATTGATACAATTTTGCTTGGATCACCTTAATCTTTAATACCATAACACTATTGGGGTATTATTAACTCCAACAGATATCACCCAAATTTCCTTATGCCCATGATTAGTTTTCGTAATTCCTTAAGTGACTAACTCCTCAAATAGGTAATATTATCTCATGTTATTTTCAGTTTCCCAATTGACTTATTTTCTCAAGTAATTTTCTCCATTCATTTTATTTCCTCTTATTTCACATTGACTTTTTCAAATTCCTGTTCATTCATACTAATTTCTCCACACATTTCAATCTATTTGAATTCTTCACTTTCTGTGTCGGTAACACATTCATCAGATCCAATTTGTGTCTCCTCAATTCCTGAATCCACTCGCGTAATTGGATACTTTAAATCAAACCAAATGCATACACCCTCGGTAACATATTCTAAATCTTAGGCTTGTGTCTCCATTAGGATTAGGACTCCAATATCATTTTTGATTTATTCCTTCCTTCATCATTCTTAAGAATAAACTACTAGATCTGTTTAATCTAATTCAATGAAATTCTTCTCCAAAAGAAGATTTCTTATTCCCAACATCTATATTATTTATGTAACTCTTATCAATCAACTGTATCCATCACTATTCATCAGACATTCTTAGTACCTCAAGAAGATCAATTTCTATTGTCTCTTGCAAGGTTGTAATGTTCGGGTTGCCAAAACCCGATGAAGTAGCAGACATCATTATTGTCACACATGCTTAGGTGTGTTTCATCAAGGTCATCTCATTCTATCCCAAGATTTACTTTTGATAGGTCACCAATTATCTTACAATAGTAATACTTTGATCTCAATTTGTCTTAAATAATATTTATCTCTTTATCCTTGCCACGGTTGGGGTTTCCTTGCATTGATATATAGTAACATCAACTTTACTCCAGTTCTCTAGGATTAACGTCTTCCAGTGTTACACCACATCATAATGATTTAATTACCATATTGGGTGCCTTAACTCTTCTCATTTGATTCATCATCTTTCTCTTTATCTCATTTCTATCTCATCTTCCTATTGTCATTTATTTCATCTCCCAAATTTTTATTCTCAATCAATTCATAATTATAGAGGCACAACCATTATGAAACTCAAATCTTCATTCCACAGATATATTCTCATATTGAATCATAAACTCTTATATCGATAATCACAAAACCATTTTAAGTCCAAGATCAACCTTTCAAGGTCATAGAAAATTTTATTTTTCTTTAAACTTGGCTTATACACTTTAATCTTACCATTTCTACTTATATCCTTATTTTCCTCAATCAATCCATGACATTCCACTCACGTCTATACCTTATTCAAAGGTTTACCATCACAATACAATATTGATATCATGTTCAATAATACAACCACTAATACAAATACATTGAATCATTATCTGTCATATTTTACCCACATACTATTTCTCATTTCCAATTATCCACAAACTTTAGTTTTCTCACATTCTGAAAGAGCATCACTCTTCTCACTAATTCTATCAACTCAAACTCTTAACACATGCTCATGCGTGTGACTCATACTCATGTGAATCAGACTAGGGATCAGTTTCTACTGCCTATTATGACATGTCAAAAATGCATGTAACTTGACATATATTTCAAAAATGCCCATACGAGATAGTAATTTTGGGCTCTGATACCACATATGTAGCACCTCACTTCCGTAAGACACGTACTTGATATCCTGCGTGATATCCGAGTTCGTGCCCCGTGAGGGTGGCGTGCTAAAACACTTAATCAGTCAAAACTCAGTACAATTTTTTTTGAATCCACAAGCATAATATGCAGAAATTCATAACCAAATTGGGCTCGCTTTATTCACAAACTTTTTCAATTATAACAATATAATCAACAAAAATTCAATAGCTATTTGGGCCCACTACAAATACAAAACACTTTAGTCATAATGTCTTTACATTACAACATAAATACATTTGTATACATATCGTGCAAAAATTTCTAAATACATTATTCGATACAAAATTTCTTTAGATTATATACAATTTGATATGAAAATAAAGAAATACAATGCAGATGTGAACTGATCCCGACCTCTATCCCTTACTTGTATGCTGTAGGTATACCCCCGTTTACCTAACGGGGTATTCTTTTGATCCTAAAAAATATTTGCAAATTTTAGATGAGTTTTGCGAATTCAATGACAATCCCCAGTACTTTATCAACTTCATAACTTAATAAATCATCATTTCTTTAAATCACAACCTCCATCCTTTGGTAAATTGATATCAAAAACTCATCCACTAATTTTCCAATATATACCTGAATGTGACTAGTGAAGAGGAAAAACAGAGTCTTTATATACATATATATCACTATCAACTTTGTGCTTAAAACTCAATATTTCCTCTTCATTCCTATTTTATTTCGGCTTAACATATCACAATCAAATCAAAATCTATCATTTCTATAATCATCAAAAACAGAAAATCACTCTCATGTTTTCTCAATTTTTCAGATTACCTATTTTACAAGGGATTGTGAACATACCTAGATCTGGACATTTAGTAGGTGGCTTCTTTTGAAATACAATAGAACCATTCTCACCCAGTCGCACCTTTTCATTGCCACTTAAATTTCTCTTTGAGGTACAGAGTTCCTCAAGAAATTTAGCATAATGAGGAATTTGTTTAATAGAATCAAGTAAAAGAATATTTACCTGTGCTTTGCGAAAAGTTTCCAGAATTTCTTTTTGTTGCTCCTCCTTCTTTTGTTTGGCAAAACGACTGGGAAAAGGAGGTTGTACACTGAACTTAGGCTTGACAATGCAAGAATCACCCTCCTTTTTCTCTTATGATTGCTTTGGAGCTTCTTTCTCCACTTATTCTTCAACCTCTTGCTTAGAAACCGTTGGGTTAGGTTCGTTTAACTCTTTACCACTTCGAAGTATGATAGCACAAGCACTCTTTTTGGATTCACACCAGGTTAAGAAGGGAGCTTTCCTAAATTTTGTGCCTCTAACCTATTAATGGCAATAGTCATTTGGCTCATCTGAGTCTCGAGATTCTGTATGCTGACTTGCGTATCTTACTGAAATTTCATCGTATTCTATAGAAAGTTCATAGTATTTGTGGCCAATATCTTGACTATGTCCTCTAAAGAATTATTTTCACCAGAACTTTGTCCCATATATTTGTTGTTGCTGTCTAGGCACTTAAGGTTGTTTATATGGCTAAAAATTAGAACTTACTTGTTGTCCCTGATTGTTTCTATAATGGAGGTTTGGATGATCTTGCCAACCCAGATTATATGTGTTTAAAAATGGGTCATACTTCCTTTGAGGTTGTCCCAAATAACCACCTATTGCCTTGGCTTCTTCAACATAGTCTTCTTGTAGAGTGGGACACATATCTGTAGGATGGCCAACCATAGAACAAATACCACAAGTCTTAACTTCCTCTTTCCTCGATACCATAAGTTGATGTACCAAAAAAGTCAAATTATCTAATCTTCTTTCCAATAACGAAACTCCTATATCATTAACATTCTTGAACCATAATCATTTCGAGCTCTAAATTGCTAAGAGTTAAAAGCCATAATTGAGATCAAATCCCATGCAGCTCCTTGTGTTTTATCAACTAGTGCTCCTCCACTTGTAGCATCTATCATATTCCTCTCAGTCGGTAAAAGACCTTCATAGAAGTATTGAATCAATAGTTGCTCGCTGATTTGATGATGGGGGTAGCTTGCACTCAGCTTTTTAAATCTCTCCCAATATTCATATAATGACTCCCTGGTGTTTTTTCGGATGCCATAAATTTCTTTTCTAATATTGGTGGCCCTGGATGTTGGGAAAAACTTCTCAAGAAATTTCTTCTTCATCTCTGCCTATGTTCTAATACTTCTAGTAGGTAAATAATATAACCAATCTTAGGCATCGACCTTCAAAGAAAAGGGAAAAGCCCTCAATTTTATCTGCTCTTCAGTGACATTATTAGGCTTCATCCCCATACAAACAACATCAAACTCCTTCAAGTGCTTATAAGGATCTTCTCCCAATGTGTCTCAGAAAGTGGGTAACAAGTGAATCAGTCTCGACTTCAGCTCAAAAGTTTTATTATTACCCAAATTTGAAAAATTAATGCAATGGGGCTGTCGATCCTCAGCTGGAGTAGCCAGTTGGCATAAAGTGCAATTTGCATCCATGTTCCTTTCCCTCTGTCGTTCTTCTCTTAGTACTTGTTGTCTTTCTTTCATCTGTTTTCTTAATGCCTTTGTTGTTTTCTCAATTTTAGGATTATACTGCAAATTTTCAGACTGATTCGAACTCGTAAGGTCATAAACTGTCAAAAATTCCCCAATAATGGTGCCAAAATTTGGTCAATGCTGTCACCTGCAACCAAATATAAAAAAAAACCAACTCCCTGCAACACAAATTAATGTAGTAGGGAAAGTAGGGATCGTTCCCACGAGAAATTTAGACGTTAGTAGTTACGCAATAAAGGGGGTTGTAATTGTGAATTAAGGATAATTTAATTGGAATATGAAATTGAAAAATAACTAATAACAAAATAATGAGAATTTAACAATCGATAGAAATAAATCTTGGTTTCCAGGCTCCTTCATTATTGAACTTGCATTGATCATCGACACTAAAAATAACCAATTTATTAATTAAGCATTCATCGTGATAAATTTCTTTACCTATTTTCTCTTATGTTTAGTTAACCAAAACACGTATTTGAATTAACCCTTATTAATTAATAACTGGGATACGATCTCAGATTTAATTAATTAATAGCTTTACGAATCAAGAAAATCTACGAACTAGACAATATACATACGATGTATATTTAGCCTAGACAATTATTTTTCCTAGAATCATGTCCCTAACATAGTAGACAAAAATCTTAGTCGCTACTTTTGATTAAAAGAATTGAACGTCAACTTCTTTAATCTAGGGATTGATTGAATAAAATCACAAACTAGTTGCACAACTAGCTGTAAAATAAAAAAAATCAAATAATGACCCAGAAAAAATTAATATTTGATTAATAAATCGATTAAAATAGAAAAACAAAAGTCTCACAACATGCAAAGTTCAATAACTAGGATTTTGTAAACTAAAAAATAAAAATTTAGTTACCCAACATCATGATTTTTCTAACTAATTCGATTGTCATTGGCGTTGGACTGTCGCGGGTGTTCTTTTCTCTCCTTTTCACCCAGCCTGCCATCAAAACCCCTTTAACGCAGCCCTCTTTTGTTTTTCCTTCTTATGCAACTCTCTCCCCTTCACTATTCATTGATGGGACAAATAAGGTTGGAGATTTATTGTCCACTGCTCCTATTCATCCATGCCTACACCAGCAACGAAGCCTACTCTCCAAGCCGCAACCATCACTCCCATTCTACTTGATTTTGCGAATTAAAAAGTTTAGGGTTTATTGTCCATGCAAGCCACTTCATACACCAAACCCACCCACCTTTCCGACTTCAACGTTTTGGCTGCTTATTGCTTTATATTCTTCTGCCCCTCTACTATAGCGTGATTAGACAATTTAACTTTGGGGGTTCTTATTCACACTTAAAGCCTTGCTGCTTTCCTTCAATGTTGCATCATCGTTCCTTCCCTCTGTGCTGTAGCTTGATATGCCAAATTATTAAGTTGGTCCACGCACACCAAATCTCCACACCTGCCTTCCACGCCCTTGCTTCTACTCCTCAGCGCTGCGTTTTAATGCCCAACTCATTGTAACTCGTTAATTTCTTGGGTCACGCATAAAAAGTTGTCGTTTTGGTCTTGGGCTATCTTGCTTCTACGTTTTAAGTTTCTAGTTGTTGCACAAGGCCATGTCTAATTAGGGTCAACATTTAGTTCAGCTTTTTTTATCCCAAAATCGTCGCGGTTCTTTGTATTTAGTTCCAAAATATACCTTGATATAAAACAAGATTAATTCCCATTAAGTATAACTTCAAACCTCAAGAATAAACAAAATTAATACACAAATAGATAGAAAGTAAAGACACTAACAAGTTTAGAGAGAAGCCATGAAAGAAAACACACTCAAATTTCCATTCATATTTTCTAAGGTCTTTACAGCGTCGAATCAAAGTGATTTTTAGCATAAACAAGACCTATTTTTAGCGTGATTACAATGATAGCTAAGCCTTGCTTTTATAGATGAAGTAAGGGATATAAACAAACTACTTTTGATAAGGAATATATTCCCTAGGTACAATCATGACAACTTTAAAAAAGAAGATACCCTAAGTACAATCATCACATACCTTTAAAAAAGCAACTTTCAAAAAGCAAACTGTTAAAATATTCCTAAAGGATAAGAAAGAACCTTAGAAAGTGGATGTGGTCCCTAAAGATTCTCTTATCAACACACTAAAAGACACAATTATAATATATCATAATGATGTCTAAAAAGGAGAGTCCCACATTGGGGACTGGAATCCAGCTCATCATTTATCACGAATTGGTTCATGCCATAACAGAAGATTGGATGGAGTGTTTGGATCACTTGAACTATCAGTGTCAGCTCTATAGGTCTTTTGTCTTTTACTAGGACTGGTATCATTTGTGTGGAGTTTATGCAGGAATCGATTTAGCTCTTCTTCATTAGCGATGCAAATGTTATCATTAGGGTCTTGAGCATCTTGGAAGACAGAGGCTAGAGGTTGTAAAAATCTTACAATGTTTTAGGCATTTTGGATTTGGGTTGATTCATCAATTTCATATATTTGGCTATTTGGGCTTGGTGTATCTACTTCTGGCATTTCAGATTCACCAGGAACAAAGTCTCTTGGGTAAGGTCTAATAAAAGTAGAGATGACAGGTGTATGCTAACTAAAATGATTAATCTCCTTAAGAAAATCCCTAAGAGATTTAAGAACATTCTCCTTATACCTTGGCCAATAGAGTGAAGCATGATGAAAATAGACACGATTTTCAGAATAAAGTTCACCAGTACATGTTGCGTGATATGGACGATGGAGGATGAAGAAACACTATGATTGTCTCTTATAAGATTCTTCCTACAATCGATGATGTTCAATGATGATGGAAAGTTATTTCTTCCATTTTTTTAGTGGTTGGTACCACTCAAGAAATGTCCATAAAAGAGAACTTTCTTTATCTAGATCATATAGATATTGGTAGACCTGAAGAGCAGGTAGGGTGATAGCATATGCATAAAGGGATAAGAGTACCCAAAGATACCATAATGCATTCTTAGAAAGAGGTCCATTAAGGAAGAATATATTAAGATAGGGTGCTTTAAGGTTAAACAATATAGTGAGGAAAGATGAGTTGGTCTCACTGAGAAAAGATGTAAATAATATACCAAACTCATATGAGTAAGAGAGGCAACTTCAGAAGCATTAGTGGGTGCACTAGCAATAGGAGGAAAAGATTTCTTTGTTTTTCTATTGAGAGATAGGTTAGCCATGGAAAAGAAGAAAACACTAGTATTGAAAGGAAGAGATAAGAAGTTAGCTAAAATGATACCTTTAAAGGTCAATGGTATATTTATAGCGAGAAATTTTCTTCAAAAAGACTCCTGAAGGATGTAAGCAGATATGAGTTAAGTGTTGAATGGCCTTGGTTTTTTTCGAATTCTAAAGTGAAGGATTCTTTCTCAGCAGTTTGGATAAGGATAAGGTGTAATCTTCCACACGTAGCATGAAATTTGAAAAGTTTAATATTGTTTGAGCTGTATGTGGGCCTGGCTAATAGTCCTTGGACTGCATATCTAAAAACTTAACTTTATTGGTTCTGATGAGACTCTTTTTCGCTGAAAACATAATGCTATACTATTTAGTAAGATCTAAGAATATCTGTAGTAAGGCCTTGTTTTCTTCATATGGTATATGAACCTGTGTAAGTTCAAACACATTTTTTATCTCTGTGTGTAGACTGAAATAAGATCGATAACTGAAGCCTATGGGTAGGATTTGTAAAGATGAGGCTTTACATTCCTCTAAAGGAAGGCTAAAAACCATTTAGGAAAACCTTCAAAACGAACGGGACGAAAAAAAGATTTATTTGATTCTTTAAGCGGAAGTCTCCTCAATCTCAAAAGGCGGACAAATGTTTTCTCTGAGAACAACCAGGACACTTTACAGAAAATTGTCCTCATCAATGTAAAAAGGATATAAAAAGAAAATTGTCTTCTATGACTGGTTATTGGTGAATGGTATCGCCTGTAACTAAATATAAATAGGATCCAACTTCTTGCAATAAAAATTAATGTAGTAGTGGAAAGTAGGGATCGTTCCCGCGAGGAATTTAAACGTAAGTAGTTACATAATAAAAGAGGGGTTGTAATTGTGAATTCAATAAAACTTAATTGGAATATCAAATTGAAAAATAACTAATAACAAAATAATGAGAATTTAACAATCAATAGAAACAAATCTTAGTTTTTGGTCTCCTTCATCATTGAACTTGCGTTGATCATCGACTTTAAAAATAACCGATTTAATAGTTGAGCATTCGTCGAGGTAAACTTCTTTACTTATTTTCTCTTACGTTTAGTTAACCAAAACATGTATTTGAATTAACCCATATTAATTAATAACTTAGAAACGATCTCATATTAATTAATTAATAGTTTTATGAATTAAAAAAATCGACGAACTACATTCAATGTATATTTAGCCTAGATAATTATTTTTTTCTAGAATCATGTCCCTAACGTAGTAGACAAAAATCCTAGTCGTTACTTTTGATTAAAAGAATTGAACATCAACCTGTTTAATCTAGCGATTGATTGAATAAAATCACAAACTAGTTGTGCACCTAGCTGTAAAATCAAACAATCAAATATGCCAGAAAATAATTAATACTTGACTAATAAATCGATTGAAATAAAGAACAAAAGTCTCACAACATGCAAAGTTCAATAACTAGGATTTCGTAAACCAAGAAATAAAAGTTTAGTCACCTAACATCATGATTTTTCCAACTATTTCGACTGTCACTGACATTGGAACAATCACTGGTGTTAGGACTGTCGCGGGCATCCTTCTCTATTTGCTATGTGCTGCAGCCTTTTTTCTTTCTTTTTTTAATCTTTCTAACGCAGCCCTCTTTAAACCCTCCTTTCTGTCACTGTAGCTGATGAGACAATTAAAGGTTAATGACCACCTTCTTATCTCTCATGTAAACTCTCTTCTTTCACTCTCCCTTCTGTTGCCTCCACTTGCGCTTCTCTAAGCCTTCACTCACTATTGATCGATTTTATGAAAAAAGTCTTGAGGGTTTTTTTTCGTACCACTTGCACCTTCTCTTCTATCTGCCGTAAGCCTGATTTAGTTACGCCTCTCTTCAAGCCCTCCACATAACCCCCAAATGTCTACGTTTTGTGCTGAATGGTTTTATATTCTTCTGCCTCTCATGTGTTGCATTTTGGCCTCCATGTGTTACGTTTCAAGGTTTTGGTTGTTGCAAGGCCATGTCTAATTAGGGTTAACGTCTAATTCAGTTCTTTTTATCCCAAAATCATCGCGGTTCTTTCTATTTAGTTCCAAAATACACTTTGACATAAAACAAGATTAATTCTCATTAAGTATTGTTAGAATTTATAATGAACCTACAGGCCCACACGAGAAGGAACTTTAGACTACATGTAAGTCTAAGTGAGATTCCATCCTAAAACCAATGTTGAATATTGTCTCAAATTCAAGTCAAAAATGGAAGCTTGCTTACCTTCACAAAGTCAGAAATGGAAGCTACTTTCGGTGATCAACAATGGTGGCTTGGATTTTTCTGGTGGATTTCGGCAGTACAGATAGCTTTCATACTCATTGTTCACACCTATTGAATTCTCTATAAAAGGGAGGAAGAACAACGAGAGAGGTGAGTCAGGAAGAGAGCACAAAGTGAGCAGAAGTTGTGGGTGTGAGAAGAGAAAGAGTTGTTTAGTGAGAGAGGAGAATTTCCGAGAGAAAGGAGAGAGAAGAATAGTGAGAGGGAGAGAAAGAAAAAAATATATATTATACATTTTTTTGTTTTCTCTTTTCTAATAGGATTGGGTTAATTTGGGTCTCTTGAAAATTGAGTGATAAACACTATTGTATGCTCTCATTGTTATAGTGAAATACTCAGTCGTCTCCAAACTGGACGTAGGCATTGCCGAACTAGTATAAAAATCTTAGTGTTCTCTTGTTGTTATTTTATTTGCACTCCGAATTTATTAACGTTTCCGCACCACAAGTGGTATCAGAGCTCCAGTTTTTCGACTGGGGTATTGTCGGAATGAAAATATATTGGAGCAATAGTGTCGGTGAACAGTGTCGCGCTACAGTGAATAGTATCGGTGAATAGTATCATTCTGATGTCGGTGAATAGTGAACAATACGGTGAACAAAGGCGGTGAATAGTCTTCTGAGCAAGTCTTGGGTGAATAGTCTTTCTTGAGCAGTCTGCGGTGAGCGTTGTCGTGCTACAAGTCTCCGTGAATAGTGCCAATTCTACAGTACGGTGAATAGTATCAGTACGTATTTATGAACAGTGACGAGTAGATGGCTGGAGATAAAGACGAGTCCATTAAGAGGGAGTCGTTATCGTCATCGTCATTGTCGACACCTACTTCCAGTAGACATCCAATTGCTACTACAAGGTTAGAGGTTGATAAATTTAATGGCTCTAATAATTTTGGTATGTGGCAGTGTGAAGTTATGGATGTATTGTACCAACAAGAGTTGGATATGGTTCTGGACAATAAACCCGAAGATATGGATGAGAAGCAGTGGACGCGAATTAAACTCCATGCTTGTGCCTCTATTCGATCATTCCTTGATAAGGAGTTGAAATATCCTTATATGAAGGAAACGTCAACTAAGGAGTTATGGACGAAAATGGAGGAAAAGTATATGACCAAAAGCGCAGAAAATCGGCTCTTCTTGAAGAAGTGACTTTTCCGATCAGATAATGGAGGAAAAGTATCTGATGTCAAAATTCCTGACGAGGATAAGGCACTATGTTTGTTAAATTCATTGCCTGATGATTATGATCATTTGACAACTACTTTGTTGTATGGAAAATCTGAGGTGAAACTTGATGAGGTTTCTGCGGCATTGATGAATCATGAGTGTCGTAAAAAGGAATTGAAGACTCACAATTCACAAACTGAGGCACTCAATGCAAGGGGACGAACCGAGGAAAGAAAACATAGGAAGCGGGGAAAATCTCGTTCAAAGTCACGAGGTAAGTTTCCTGCTAAAGATGAATGTGCCTTTTGTCATCAAAAGGGTCATTGGAAGAAAGACTGCCCCAAATTGAAGAACAAAGAGAAGGAGAAAGTGGGTTCTATAGCAAACGTTGCAAAATCTGGAGATGATGATTTCGAGTTTGCTTTGACTAGTTCATCTGCTGATGGTCACTCCAAGGAGTGGATTTTGGATTCAGGTTGTACTTATCATATGTGTCCCATTCGGGAATGGTTCTCTAGCTTTCAGGAGATGGATGGTGGAGTTGTTTTGATGGGAAATAATAATGCCTGCAAAACACAAGGGATAGGTAAAATCTGTTTGAAGATGCACGATGGAACGGTCAGAAAATTGAGTGATGTTCGGTATGTACCGGATATAAAGAAAAATCTTATCTCATTAGGAGCATTTGAATCCAAGGGTATCAAGATTACCATAGAGGGTGGAGTTCTCAAAGCTGTATATGGGGCACTTGTAGTGATGAAAGGTACAAAACAAAATAACTTGTATTTTTATGGGAGTATACGATTCTTGGTGGAGCATTTATCATGAAGTCTGGCGATGGAGATAACTTCGGACATTACAAGGTTATGACATATGCGTCTTGGGCATGCTGGTGAAAAAGCATTGCAAGGATTGGTGAAGCAAGGCTTATTGAAAGGCGCAAAGACATGTAAGTTGGAATTCTGTGAACATTGTGTAATGGGTAAGCAAACTAGAGTGAAATTTGGTACTGCTATTCACTATACTAAAGGCATTCTAGATTATGTTCATACTGATGTTTGGGGACCTTCCAAGAATGCATCTTGGGGAGGTAGCCATTATTTTGTCTCCTTTATTGATGACTTCTCAAGGAGAGTATGGGTGTACACCATGAAACATAAAGATGAAGTCTTAAAGATATTCCTGAAGTGGAAAAAGATGACTGAAATGCAAACCGGTCGAAAGATCAAGACTCTCAGATCAGATAATGGTGGTGAATATAAGTCAGATCCTTTTTTAGAAGTCTGTCATGCTGAGGGTATTGTGAGGCATTTCACGGTTATGGAGACACCACAACAGAATGGGGTGGCAGAGCGCATGAATCGTACTTTACTTGAGAAAGTTCGATGTATGTTGTCTAATGTTGGTTTAGACAAGGTGTTTTGGGCTGAGGCAATTACTTATGCAAGCCATATTATTAATCGATTGCCTACTACTGCAAACAATGGTAAAACACCCATGGAGGTATGGTCTGGTAAACCTTGTACTGATTACAAGTTTTTACACATATTTGGTTGTCCTGCTTACTATAATGTCAGGGAAAGCAAGCTGGATCCAAGAGCAAAGAGAGCTCTATTTATGGGCTTTAGTACTGGCGTGAAGGGATACCGACTTTGGTGTCCAGATGAGAAGAAATTTATTGTAAGCAGAGATGTGACTTTTGATGAGACTGCTATGGTTAATCAAAACAAGCATGCAAGGGAAATTGAAGCAACCAAGACCATGAATAGTTCAAAGCCGATGGAGTTATTGAAGACTTCAGTTGATCCAGGAAGGTCTGATGTTACAGACACTAGTCCTACAGTTGATTTTGATGATGGGGACGAGGATAATGAAGAGGAGGTACCTACCCAAGAACCTCCACAACAACAAGATTCTATTGCAACCAGAAGATCAAGAAGGAAATTGAAAGCGCTTTCGCTTCATCGATATTGTGGCATATGCACTTCCAATTATTGAAGATGATATTCCATCCACCTACAAAGAAGCTGTCAGGAGTTCAGAAAGTGTAGAGTGGAAGAAATCTATGGATGAGGAGATGAAATCTCTTCAGAAAAATAAGACTTGGAAGCTGGTTCAGTTACCAAAAGGAAAGAAAGAAATTGGTTGTAAATGGGTATATGCAAAGAAGATGGAATCTTTGGGAAAAGACAATGTAAGATTCAAAGCCAGATTAGTAGCTAAAGGCTACGCTCAGAAGGAAGGCATTGACTACAATGAGGTATTCTCTTCTGTAGTGAAACATTCTTCTATTCGTATTTTGTTGGCTTTGGTTGTGCAGTTTGACCTTGAGTTGGCCCAACTTGATGTCAAAACGGCGTTCTTACATGGTGATTTGGAGGAAGATATTTTTATGTCTCAGTCAGAAGGGTTTACGGTTGTTGGTAAGGAAAATTGGGTTTGTAAATTGCAAAAATCATTGTATGGTTTGAAGCAGTCTCCAAGACAATGGTACAAGCGATTTGACAGGTTGATGATCGAGCAGGAGTACACAAGAAGTCATTATGATCATTGTGTATACTTTCGCAAGCTACAAGATGGAACCTTTATTTATTTGCTTTTATATGTTGATGATATGCTTATAGCATGTAAAAGTACAGTGGAGATTGATAGATTGAAGACTCAATTGAGTAATGAATTTGAAATGAAGGACTTGGCAGAAGCTCGAAAGATACTAGGTATGAAAATTGAAAGAGATAGAGCAAAAGGCAAGATTGGTCTGTGTCAAAAGCAGTATTTGAAGAAAGTACTACAACGTTTTGGAATGAATGAAAATTCAAAACCGGTTAGTACACCTCTTGCTCCTCATTTCAAACTTAGTGCATCTATGTCTCCTAACACAGATGAGGAGAGTCATTACATGGCTAAAATTCCATATGCAAGTGCTGTTGGTAGTTTGATGTATGCTATGGTGTGTACTAGGCCTGATATTTCACAAGCTGTTAGTATTGTTAGTAGATATATGCATAATCCAGGAAAAGGGCATTGGCAAGCTGTGAAATGGATTCTACGGTATATTCTGGGTACTGTGGATGTTGGTTTATCTTTTCAGCAAGATGAAGTTAATGGTAAATGTGTTGTTGGATATGTAGATTCTGATTACGCAGGTGATTTGGACAAGCGTAGGCCCACTACAGGTTTTGTATTCACTCTTACTAGAGGTGCAGTGAGTTGGCGATCAACTTTGCAATCTACAGTTGCTTTATCAACTACTGAGGCAGAATACATGGCAGTAACAGAAGCTATTAAAGAATCCATTTGGCTTCAAGGGTTGCTTAATGACTTAGGGGTCCATCAGGACCATGTGGATGTTCATTGCGACAGTCAGAGCGCTATTTATTTAGCAAAGAATCAAGTTCATCATGCACGTACAAAACACATTGATGTGAGGTTCCATTTTGTTCGTGAGATTATTAATGAACGAGATATTCTTCTTCAGAAGATTGAGACCGCTGACAATCCTGCTGATATGTTGACAAAATCAGTTTCGTTACTCAAGTTTAAGCATTGCTTAGACTTGATTGGCATTTGTAAAATTTATTGATTGCCCCGTAGGGGATTGAGAGACGACTATTGGAAATTTCAATTCGAGGATTTGAGCCAAGGTGGAGATTGTTGAATATTGTCTCAAATTCAAGTCAAAAATGGAAGCTTGCTTACCTTTACAAAGTCAGAAATGGAAGCTACTTTCGGTGATCAACAATGGTGACTTGGATTTTTCCAGTAGATTTCGGCAGTATAGCTAGCTTTCATACTCATTGTTCACACCTATTGAATTCTCTATAAAAGGGAGGAAGAACAACGAGAGAGGTGAGTCGGGAAGAGAGTACAAAGTGAGCAGAAGTTGTGGGTTTGAGAAGAGAAAGAGTTGTTTAGTGAGAGAGGAGAATTTCCGAGAGAAAGGAGAGAGAAGAATAGTGAGAGGGAGAGAAAGAAAAAAATATATATTATACAATTTTGTTGTTTTCTCTTTTCTAATAGGATTGGGTTAATTTGGGTCTCTTGAAAATTGAGTGATAAAAACTATTGTATGCTCTCATTGTTATAGTAAAATACTCAGTCGTCTCCAAACTAGACGTAGGCATTGCCGAACCAGTATAAAAATCTTGGTGTTCTCTTGTTGTTATTTTATTTGCACTCCGAATTTATTAACGTTTCCGCATTGGTGATAGGTAGCTTATTAGACTTATATGCTAGTCTTCTTTCCTCTCTTTATCCAATGTAGGACAAACTCCCACTTTATATTTCAACAAGTATAACTTCAAACCTCAAGAATAAATAAAATTAACACACAAAAAGACAGAAAATAAAGATACTAACAGTTACTGAGGCAGTGATGGCTCAGAGAATATGAAGTCGAGTAACTTGACGTTGAAGTAATGTAGAGCTGTCTGTAATATAGCTAGTAGTTATTTAGTTAGTGATTCTTTCTATTAGTGATAGTTATCATATATAAAGATGTAATCGAGAACGTACGTAATACATACATGCAATCGAAAACACTCTGATTTCACAGTATTCCAATATCTCTATAAACTCTCTTCTTTTCTTTTCCTGTTAAGTTTCTTTAATCTTTTCTTGCTAAAGAATTCATCAGTTTCCCACTAGAACCAATCTAATAAACCTTATGTGTGATAGATAACAACAACAGTTACACTCAACTATTCAAACTGGGATGACATTTTCTCCAGGTTGCAGGTAAAAACATCAGAATTTATAGTACTGGAACAATTGGCTCACTACTAACTATCCTAGCTTATGGTAGCTCTTCAATCAAACCGCAAGTATTACCTTTACTTGTTTGCCAAGCAAAGACTCCCCACAATTTTGATATTTGCATGCAAAGATTTCAGGGTCTTCCACTTTTTCTTTGACTGAATCTAATACTTCTATGTCCACACTAATCTAATCCTTTTAACTGTTTCATTATCCATGATGTTGTATTATTATATATCGGAAAGTTTTGAGAGAGGTCTTAACTCTTAAGATAATGACAGTACACATGAGGATTTCGGAGACAACCTCGACCTTTCCAAGTTCCACAGTTAAAGGAAAAAGAGTAAATGATAAAAAAGTAAAAAAGATTGATTCTATATTCGAGCAAACATTTTACACGAAGTATGGACAATATGATTACTCTAATAATAATGTAAGTGAGTTATAATTACCAATAAAAGATTTTAAGGTTGAATTAAAACTATCTTAAAAGTATAATTTCAAAAATTATCTAAGTTTTCAATATTTATTGATGAAAAAGAATTGAAACCTTTGTATTTTATCCCTTTAATTATGTCTTTATATGTATAAATTTATATTAAAATGATAATTTATTATTTCATATGAATATTTCTTTAACAACATGCAATCCAAATTTCAAGATAATGTATTTGGCTTTATCTTGAAATTATATATATATATATATATATATATATATATAATATGGGTTTATCGAAATAGTCTTTTATCAATTAAGGGGCTGTGTATTGGGACTTGCACTGGGTTGTTTTTGTACTCTTGCAAGAACAATATGAAAGCACTAAAATATCAAAGGCAAGTACTTAAGATTAAGGGTCAAATGAGCACCTACGACTAAGTTACAATTTAGAATACTAAATAACTAGATCACATCTTATTTTTATCAAATTACACCACACTAAAGACGACACTCTCACAAACTTTATAGGTCCCACTAATCCTTCCATATGGTCTTTATATTTTGTCACATCATCAAAGATCTCCTCATTACCTATATCCATTAATAATGAGTCATCTAAGCTTAAAGTATTCATAGCACATTGGTGTAGTTTAATATTTACTCATGTCATGTCTATTAGCCATGATCTATTAATTTAAGATTACACTAAGTCTTTAGTTCATAAAAACTTAGCCTTTACCAAGTAAGTCCGTATAACATTCAATACTCTAAAAAAACTCATGCCAAGTTTGATCTAACTTGCTAAATTAGCTTGGAGCTCTTTATCATGCATTTGGTCTAACCAATATTAAGCCCAAATCTCATTTCCAACTAGCTGTGAAGTTCCTTCATATGTTGAAGGGTTTTAACCCTAATCCTATACAAATTTTTATGGTTCATTAGGAGTTGTTATGAAAATTAGGAGGTAGGATCACAAGTTAATGGCATTGGCTCCAAATAAACACCATTCATGACCATAAAAGGCACTAAAAAAAGAAAAAGAAACATAGTATAAAATCTTTGAGCCTCTCCACCTCCTAAATCTCACTCTTTCATGATGATAAGGACCTATAGAAACCATCAAAGGATCAAAACAACTCTTGCGTGATTCTTTCTACCGATGCATTTCAGGGACCATGTGAATCATGCAACGTTTTGTCTCAGTCCCATCTCCAATCTCTTCATTCATGCGATTCCACCATTTTTCATAGGACGACATTGAATAAGACGAACCAAGAGCTTTCTTGATCACTATGCTCAGCATCTCACATTCATTGTGGCAATTAAGACCATCTTTTCTTATTACTCTCCTCTTTGTAGATAGCTCTCACTCAAAAGTTACTTCTCCAGGAGCTACCATGAGTTTAAACTTTTTTTGAACTTATTTAACCCAATTTAGATCGTGGTCAAACCAACTTGAACCTCACCCTAAGTCATTGTTGATACTAACCCTAAGCCATTGTTGATACTAAGTGTTATCCCATTCCTTACCTGGCTATGCTTTAGTGTGGGTACTTAGTAGGTGGAAGGATGGTAAAATAGAAAATTAGTTCATTTATATTCAAAAACAACTAATTAAAATATTAAATTTAATTTAACAAAGATTTCAGTTTGACAAAAAATTTCAAATTTAACCAAATGACAATTTAGTCGAGCATATTAAAGTAATGACCTAGGTTAGATTTAATCAGATTTGAGTTTAGACTTAAAAATATTTTTTGAATTCAACTTATCATGAAAAATTAGTCAAGCTCGAGTTAAATAGAGTAGAAGTAAATGATTTAAAATCAAGTTTGATCGAGTTTAGGCTCCATATAAAGCTCAACCTTAAAATTTTTTGCAAATCCAAGCAATTATGATAAATTAGTTGAACTCAATCACTCAAGTCAAGTTTGATAAAACTTAAGTCTGAATTTGGACTCAACCTTGACAAATATCTTCAAGTTCGATTAATCGTGGCAAATTATTCTTAGTTAAAAGTTAACGATCCAAGCCAATTTAATTTGACTCCAACTCAAGATTTCTTGGTTAGAAGTTAACGATCCAAGCCAATTTAATTCGGCTCAAGCTCAAGACCCAAGGCTCATGAGATTTGAGTCTGACTCATTGTCAATCCTATATAAAATTTTGATGCTTAGGAGTTGCTAAGAAAATTATGAGGCAGGACACACACAAGTTAACAAGGCAACATGATCCAATTAAAATATCATTGACGAGCAAAAAAAGCACTAAAAGAAGAACATGGCAGAAACTAAAAAGAGAATGCAGAATCTGTTAGGAAAATCGAGTAATTTTTCCCTCTAAGGTAAACAACTAATGAAGTAAATCGATTCGGTAGTACCCAGGACTCCTAAGACAGTACTACCATGTCAAACGGACTCCTAAGACAGTATTACCATTCCACGTAAAATTTCAGGAAAGGTCAGAGGGGTCACAAATGGTCCGATTTAAAACCCCACCTCTTAGACAGAAATTACATGCATGGTGTATTTATCACAGCCTAATCTGTGTACACACACGAATAGTAAATACACCTAAATAAATTAAACACAACATTATAAATATACCTGACAAATAATTGAATACTATACTACAACTTGAAAAAAACAAGACAATAAATGCAGAATAAAAGAAATAAGGAAAGAGCGTACCTGAAAAATTTGATAACGGAGTTCGGCTAATTGTGCCTACGTCTTCGGAGCACCACTCAAATGGCCAATTTTTATTTAATGTGAGAGAAGAGGTACAAATTTGGGATGATTACAATAGGAGGGGAGAGCTCCTTTTTATATCTATCAACCCAAACACATAAACTTTCGATGTGGGATTGAAAAGGTTTTATAACTACCAACATCCCCCTTAAACATATAAACTTTCGCTGTAGGATTGAAAAGGTGTCAAATAGTAACAAATCTCCACCTTGGCACAATTTCTTATCCCACTAAATATAAATCTTCTCAATCAAACAAATAATAAAAGTAGTCTTCGCAGTGCTTCCAAATTTTTGTCGTTAGGCGCTTACTCAAATGTGTAGCATATTGACCAAATCTAAACAATGTTCAAACTTGGCTCTTGTAACCACCTTTGTCAGCATATCTGTAGGATTCTCTGTAGTCTGAATATTCTGAATAAGTATCTCCTCTTCTTCTTGTAATGCCTTTTGTTTCAAATTATCTATGAACCAAATGGCGACTCGGATTTAGAAGAGAAGGGAACACCTATGAACATTGGGTTTGACTTGCTTAAGTAAAGTATTCCCTAAATCAATCCACCATTAAAATTTTATTTTTAGTTTCTAATCTAATTGAAATTTGATACTTTAACCAAATTTTGTCATTTGATTAAATCTAGTCGTTCTAATTCATACCTTGCAATTTTTATATTTTTTTGATTTGCTTCCTTCATTTTATTTTATTTTCAAACCAATCAATTATTGATCGTTCGAGCAATTTTTTATCGTTTAATTTAATTGTCTTTCGTGTTGGAATTTTCCCTTGGGTATAATATCCGGTTCTTATCGATTTATATTACTTGTCGACGAGGTGCGCTTGCCTCTAATTGGTCTAGATAGAATTTAATTTATATTGTTTTGTTTAGACCGCAACAAGTTTTTGGCGCCGTTGCTGGGGATAAATTCCTTATTATGAGTCATTAGATTAAACGGTATTAATTGTCTCAGATTTAATTCTTGCCTTGTTGTTTATTTGCATATTTTAGTTATTTGTTTGATTGCTTTTCTTCAGGTGTTTTATTTTCCTTTCATAGCTCTTTTATTATTTGTTTTTTATTTGTTTCATTTGTTTATGCTCATTCATGGTCAAAAGCCTGAAAATTTGCTACTATATATTGAGATTGAAAAAATTGCTCGCAGGTTGTATAAGGAAACCATATGGCTCGGAGTAGTAACACAACAAAAAGAACTAGAAAAGAGCAATTCGTAGAGATGGAACAGTACGAGGAGAGGTTGATGTCATATACTGAAGAGAGAAGGGAGTTAACTATGATTGATTTGACTATGGGGCACAACAATAGACCCATGCGTCCCATTATAAGACTGATAATCACAGCTACGAGTTTTTAGATTCCTCACAGCATTACATCAATGGTGAGAGCATCTCAATTTGGAGGATTACCTTTGGAGGATCCAAATACCCATTTGGAGACATTTATGGATATTTGTGATTTGTTTAAGAAGAATGGAGTATCGGAAGACGAGGTGGGATTAAGGTTATTCCCATTTTCTTTAAGGGATAAGGCTAGAGCATGGTTGACTAGTTTGTAGTGGGGATCGATACCTACATGGGATGAGCTGATAAAATTATTTTTGCAAAATTTTTCCCTCTTGCCAAGGTTAAGATGAAGAATGAGATCACTTCCTTCACTCCATATGAAAATGAAAGCTTATACGAAGCGTGGGAGCGATTTCAGGATATGTTGACACAATGTCCTAGTTATGAGTTCTCTACATGGCAGCAGGTCAATAATTTTTATACAGGAATGAACCTATCGACCAGGAGTACCATCGACGCTGCAGCAGGAGGTAGTTTAATAAGAAAAACGTCAGATCAAGCATACAAATTGATTGACGAGATGGCCACTAGCAGTTTTCAATATCATACAGAAAGGCATCCCAGACGACTTAAAAGAGCTTGTGTAGTAGACAATACAGTGGCTTTATCTGCTCAGATGGATGTTTTGAAAAAGAAATTGGATAATTTGATGCACAGTGTGAGAGGAGGAGCTAGCTCTTAATTAAAGAGTTGTGCTGTTTGCGAGCATTATGGTGGAGATTCCCATGCATCTTCTGAGTGTCAAGTCTGGAATCCTTTTGCTCAAGAAATAGAAGAGGCCCATTATGTAGGCAATTATAACAGACAGCGAGGGGACCCATATTCTAATACTTACAACCCAGGGTGGAGGAATCATCCAAATTTTTCTTGGCGGAATGATCAGGTAGCATAACCACAGTCATCCAATGTTCAGAGACAACCACCTCCACCTCCAGGTTTCAAGGCTCCTAATCCTACTCCACCAGAGAAATCTAATCTCGAAGAGCTACTCTCAAAGTACATTTCCACTACCGAGGTTAGGATGCAGAACCAAAAATCTTCTATCAAACATTTGGAGAATCAAATGAGCCAGATTACAAGTTTGTTAATGGAAAGACCTTCGGGTTCATTGCCTTGCACTACTGAGGCCAACCCAAGAGAACATGCAAAGACTATTTTATTGAGGAGTGGCAGACAGCTTGAAAAAGTTAAGGAGAAGCAGAAGGATAAAAAAGTCGAAAAAAGTGAATAAGAAGAGAGTCGGGAAAGTGGTAAGGAGGCCAAGGAACCATCAGCTGAAAAGGAGGATCATCCAAGGTTATTTGCTGACCCCGTCACACTTCCGGTAAGACCTCAGATTCCTTATCCTCAAAGGTTGAAAGGTACAGAATTAGATAAGCAATTTGGTCGTTTTCTTAAGATATTTAAAAAGTTGTATATAAACATTCCTTTTGTTGAGGCCATAGCACAGATGCCTTTTTATGTTAAATTTTTGAAAGAAATTTTGTCTAATAAGAGGAGGCTTGAGGAGTATGTCATGGTGAAACTGAATGAGGAGTGTTCGGCTATATTGTCGAAAAAGTTACCACCAAAGTTTGAGGATCCAGGGAGTTTTACTATTCCTTGTGGTATTGGTGATTTACATACAGATAAGGCTTTAATGGATTTGAGTGCTAGCATTAACTTAATGCCTCTTTATGTTTTCAGGAAGTTAGGATTGGTAGAGCCCAAACCCATAACTATTTCACTTCAGCTGGTAGATAGGTCAATCAGCTATCCGAGGGGAATCATTGAGGATGTATTGGTCAAGATCGAGAAGTTCATCTTCCTAATGGATTTTTAGTCCTTGATATGGAGGAAGATATAGACATCTCCATCATTCTTGGGAGACCTTTCATGGCCACTGCACGGACCATCATCGCTGTGCAACGTGGAAAACTCAACTTGAGACTTCAAGATGAAGAACTAGTGTTTAATATGTTCAATGCTATAAAGCATCCTTCTACTCTTGACTTTTGCCATTTTATTGATATTTATTCTTCTGATACAGATGATTCTTCTATTGTTTGTGCAGATTTGTTAGAAGGGGAAGCGCAAGGAATGATTGAAGAGTTAGGGAAAAATTTGCAAGAAGAGTTGGAGGATATTGTAGATGAGTTAGAGCAGGCGTATTGGACACTTTGTAGAGCATACGGGCCTCTCCAACGTGAAACCAAGTTTTTTCCAAAGCCTTCAATTGAAGAGCCCCCTTCTGTTGACCCTAAACCTCTTTCGAGTCATTTGAAGTATGTTTATCTTAACCCACCTGAGCACTTACCAGTTATCATTTCTTCTTGTTTGTCAGGTGCCATAGAAGAGTAGTTGTTGAGGATACTGCGGGACCACAAAAAGGCAATTGGGTGGTCCATTACAGATATCAAGGGTATAAGCCCTTCTTTTTGCACACACCATATTTTCATGGAGGATGGAAGCAAGGCGATAGTACAGCCCTTGAGGAGACTTAACCCACACATGAAGGAGGTAGTGAAAGACGAGGTAGTAAGTGACGGAGCCAGAAATTTAAGATAGGAGGGCCCAAATAAAATATAGATTTAACAAAAATTTTCATATCAAAACTAAATAAAAAAATAAAGTTTTATTAAAAATAAAAGATAAAAATTAATTGTATTAATTAATCAAGTAAATAATTATATTTCAATCCTATATAAATAAATATTAATAATAAAGTTATTATATTTTGTTAAAATAAATAAAATATTTTTAAATGTATATTCATTTATTGATAAATAATTTAATTTTAAAATCAATGTTATTATTTAGAATAAAATTGATATATTTTAGAATATTTTAAATTTTAAATATATTAAATATATATTAATTTTGAAGATATTTTATTTTCAATATAAATTAATATTACAATTAAAGAAATAAAATGAACGGTTATACTATATTATTAATAATTTTAAGTAATTAACAAAAATATATTAAATTCATATGAAAATAAAATAAAATAAAATTAATTTTATGTTTTTATAAGTTTTGAAATAGAAAGAAAGCAAATTAAAACTCAACCAAATAAAATGTTTATTAACTTTGAAAATGAAATAGAAAATAAAAAATAAAAGTGGAACTAAGTTGCTTCTTAAGAATTTGGTTTGAATGTTTATAGAAAATTATTTATTAGAATTTGACCTAATAGACGGATGTATAAGTAGGCGAATAGTATTAACTACTAAGGTATATATGAGAACTGAGTTATAAGAATTCCATTTTCTCATATTGAACTAATAAAGATATCTTAAGATTCACCAAAATTAAAACGGGACTCGGACAATCAGGAGAAATTAAGAGTAATTCAAGAACCAAATTTCCAAAGCCTTCCCATATCAAAGCCTATGCAATCTCACTTTCTTTCTGTATTTCAAATACCAAAGTCTTGGGGGGCCCAGTGGCTCCGTCCATGTGGTTAGTAGTGCCAAATTTCACTCTTTGTTGTTTTCCCAAAACACAATTACCTTTCAACAATCCTTGCTTGGCAAGGGTTTGCAAGGATTTTTCACCAACATGTCCCAAACGCATATGTCAGAGCTTTATTGCTTCTACATCCTTCTTATTGCTTGAAGTTGCTACTACTACCATCCCAATCACTGTACTACCTTGATAATAATACAAATTGTCCTTCCTAATGCCTTTCAACATTACTAGTGCTCCTGAAGTTGCTTTAAGAATTCCATCTCACGTCATTACAACTAGGCCTTTTAATTCTAAAGTCCCCAAAGAGATGAGATTCTTCTTTAACATCGGCACGTACCGCATATCCTCAAAATTCTGGTGGATCCATCATAATTCTGCAGCTTGATTAAACCTATGTTGGCTATTTTATATAGATTATTATTACCCATGTAAACAATCCCACCATTGAGTTCTTCAAAATCAAAGAACCACTCCCGGATGGGAGATATATGGTAGGAGCAACGTGAATCCAAAATCCACTCGTCTAGATGCGATGCTAAAGGTGATACCACCAAAGAGATATATGTTTTCGCGTTACTTTTACACTCTGCAATATTTGTATCTTTCAGAGCCTTCCCTTTCTTTTTCAATTTTGGACAGTCTTTCTTCCAGTGTCCTTTTTCATGACAAAAAGCACACTCATCTTTGGCAACTCAACTTTTTGGTTTGGATCTTCCTCTTCAACTTGTTGATTGGCTTTGCTGACACTACAACAAAAATGGCATACGGTAACAGGTGATAAGTGTTATTAAATATAAATAGTAACACTAATGACTATGCTATGACAACCTATGTTACTAAAGATATGATGCTTTAATAACAATTTTGACATGTTATTGTCGAGTTTAACATTACATTTATTGATATCTACAAATAATTTTATATTATATTTTATAAATGTTATTAATTAACTATTTGTAACATTTTGACACTGTTATATATTAACTTTTTACAACATCATTAACATGTAGTAATATGAATTTTATAACATTTTAAAATGTTATAGATAAGTTTTTGTTGCAGTCTAAACAAAATAATTAAATTTTATCTAAACCAATTAGAGGCAAGTGCACCCCGTCGACAAGTAATATAAATCGGTAAGAACCGGATATCGTACCCAAGGGAAAAATTTTCCAACACGTAAGGCAATTAAATTGAACGATGACAAATTACTCAGACAATCTAAAATTGATTGATTTGAAAATAAAATAAAATAAGCAAATTAAGAAAATATGAAAAATGCAAGGTATGACTTTAAAACGGCTAGATTTAATCAAATGACAAAAGTTCGGTTAAGGTATCAGATTTCAATTGGATTAGACTTTTAAAATAAAATTATAACTAAGGTATTAGATTTCAATTGGATTAGACTTTTAAAATAAAATTATAACGGCGGATTGGTTTAAGAAATACTTCACTTAAGCAAGTCAAACCCAATGTTCATGGTGTTCCCTTCTCTTTTAAATCCGAATCACTACTTGGTCCATAGATAATTCGGAATAAAAGGCGTTAACTACAAGAAGCCTAAAATTAAGTTCGTTAATTCTAGGTATCCTCACACAAGATCCTAAGGTTGGTCTACACTTTAGTCTCAAGTATGTCGCTTGATTAATTTTCTGAAAAATTAAATCCCATTGGTTGTGGCATTCAATCATCTAAGGTCTTAATCTAGGTGATCAAACTAAATTAAGACTAAATATGCATTTAATCAAGAAAAAATCAATACCACAAAAATTATCCTAATCCAATATCAATCTTAACCTTAACCGAAAAGAAAAATTTACTCACACATATTTATTAATGAAACATAAATCATGGTCATAATATATGTTTTCATCAATTAAATCCACACAATTAAAATAAATACGGAATAAAAATAAAGTAAATCCCAAAAATAATTGTAGTTGCTAGGATTTAAAAAAGTGTTTTAGCTGATGCTCCAATGTGCGTGCCAGCTGCCTTTGGGTGAATTTTCCAGCCTCCACTTTGATCTTTCACCAGCAGCCTTACGTCTATTGCCCAGCATCCACGTTGATCTTTTTATATCTCCCCAGCTGTCCACGTGAATCTCCCTTCACCAGCTGCCTTGTGTCTTAATTTAGCAGCCACGTTGATACTGCTGCAGCTGCTTTGTGTCTTAATCTAGCACCCCCAATGTTGATAAGCCAGCTGTTCCACACATAATCCTTCTCCACCAGCTATTGCCTCAAGCCTTCCTTCCACGCACTACACATCTTTGGTCACTGTTCATTGACATGACAAATAAGTTTTGAACCAACTTATTCATGCACATCCTCCTCCAATGTTGCTCCTTCTTTTCACGATTTTTTAAACTCCAATAGCAGACCAACGAAGCTCCTCCTCTCCAGCTGCTTCACGTTGCTGTTCTTCTCCTGTTGCTAGCGTCTCCCTTGGTCTCCACCAGCTCACGTTCTTTTCTTCAGCGCTGCCTTGCGTGAGTCTCCAAAGCCAAGAATCGCTTGTAACGTTATTTCATTTTTAAGCCACCACTTCTTGCAACGTTATTCCTCTCCCCAGCTGCTCACTTGTTTCATCTTTCCACCAGCTGCCAACGTGAGAGTCTCTAGCCACCAGATCCCTTCTTTGCTTCCACCAGCTATTTTTGTTCTTCAACGTCGTTCTCTCCTATACCACCAACTACTCCCAATGAAGTCCTCTCCAACTTGTCCAGCTACCCACACTCCACTCACGCAAGACTCCCCAAAGCCACCAGCTTGTTGCTTTGAGCTTCAGCTTATGTATATTTAATGGGTGGTCTCTAATGTGTGTGGTCTTGCTCTCCAACAGCTAAGGTCCTAAATTAACGTGAGTGTATGATTTTTTTGGAGCTTCTCTTTTGTCTCTAACAGCCCTCCACTCTCTCCTTGCTAACGTCTTTATCTCCTTTAATGGCTAATGTTTTTCCTTCATAAGCATCTAACGGTCCTCCTTTGGTCTCCACCTAACGCCTATCTTCTTCAGGCCACCACATATGAGTTTTTTTGTGTATGTTTTATGGGTCTATGTTCTGTAACGTGAATGGAGAATGGAGTGCGTCAGTCCCTTCTTGTTTTATTCTTCGCCACTATCTTTTCTTGGCTTTTATTTCCTCTCTTCAATGTTTTCAGCTTCCGAAGTCTTCTAAGCATTTTAAAAGCTTCTCTCCACCACTGCCAACTAGCTAGCTTCGTCCCTTTTTAATTATTTTTGCTAAGCCAAACTGTCGTATTTTGTTAGGTGTAAAGAGCTCTCAATTTTTGATACTTTTTTTTTTTTTCGCTCTCACCATCCAATTCATTATGTGCCTAAAATTAAAACAAACAGCTCTTAATTAGTGCAATTTAAATATTAAATGGATAAGATTTTAGCAAATTAAGTATAAAAAATTAATACAAAAATGTCCATTAACAACACCCCCACACTTGAATTGTTGCTTGTCCTCAAGCAACTTACTTAGGTTACAATTATCATATTCTGTCATTTTATTTGAAAATTAAGTGTTTGCAATCCCTTAAAATTCGGCGAACTCGAATATCAAGTGACAACACGTATCATAATATTTTCATCAATGAACATAAACAAAATCAAAGGTAGATATCGTTGATCAAAAGTAAGCACAAAATTAAAATGAATTTTCCTCACGATATTCATTCATGTCGCTCAAGAGTATAAGGGTTGTGTTTCGCTCAAAACTTCCTCTACGAGATTACACTACCATAGGCTTGCAAATTCACCTATTTTTCACTACATAAAGCACATGCCATCATGGATCAAAAGGGCTTTTATTAAGGGTTGTAATGGGATTTAGGTTCAGATGAGGTAAAAAGAACAAAAGCTGCTCACAAGCATTCACAAAGTACTAAGTGACGTGGGACAATTAAAAAGAACTTTTGAAATTTACATACAGAAATACAGGACTACAACTACTCATCACTATCAAACGCTACAGTTATGATTTTTTTTTCTCTTTTTATTTTTTCTTTATTTTTTCTTTTTTTTTCTTTTTTTGTAACAATAAATATAAAAGAAGATAGCATAACAAAAATAACAACAATTAAGTAGATGTGCCTCTAAAACATCCTAAAATAACATGTAAAACAAAAGTCCCCAAATCAAGGAATCAAATGCTTAGTACTTCATTTAACTTGAGAAAGGGTAAAGCTAAAAGTTTTCAGGTTTCAATGTAATACGATTAATGAGAAAACAACAAGGTTAAAGGCTCAAAGGGGGTAACAAGGGAAAAATAACTTAGTGGGTTATTTAAGCTAAAGGGTAAAAACAAAGAAGGCCTTTATCATGTCCATAAAGCATGTAACTAGTAGTATCAAACATATTCAGAGCAAGTTCTGAAGGAAATCCACATAGGGAAGCATCACACATGACAAAGAAAATAGATGACTATGAGATACAATCATATGGCTCAAAACCTTACAAATGTTGAAATGAAAATCCATCAAAATTTCATACATTGTCTCATCACTCAGCATCAGTTATTGACTAAGCTTCTGCAATTGACTACTTAAATTAATCCACATGCTTCACTATCCTCTCAAGTTGCCTATTCCAAGTTCATGCATACAACTCAATTTTTCATCCAACTATTTTGACAGAATCATATGATCAAATTCAAGACAAATAGGACCCAAGTTAGCTACCAGAAGAGTCGCAACCATTCAAGTGTGTATCTCTCAACATCAACATCAGCATGCACATAATCTCAACCCCCCCACACTTAATATGAACATTGTCCCTAATGTTCAAGTAGTCAACAATCAAACACAAAGAGGAGGAAAGAGAAAGAAGAAACTTCCCTGAAGAAAAATCAACCAAGAATTTTTTTTTGTCACCAACCACACAAACCTGAAGAAAACTCAAAACAACTCGAAGAAAAGCATTAAACTAAAAAGAAACGCAAAGGAAACAACGATAAAATAAAAGAAAGAAAATTATAGTCCTACTGAAAGGCATGCACTGCGATTAAGGAGGCAAAGTATCATGAAGAGACAATCGCTCCTTATAAGGGGGATCTTTAATTGAAGGCTTCGGAACTAGCTTAGCCGGACGTTGGAGAAACTCATATGCTCTATAATGTGTCCAATATGCCTGTTCCAACTCAACTGCAATATCCTCCAACTCTTCTTGCAATTCTTTCCCTAACTCTTCGATCATTCCTTATGCTTCCCCTTCCAACAAATCTGCACAAATAGTAGAAGAATCTTTAGCATCGAAAGAATAAATATCAATAAAATGGTAAGAGTCAAGAGTAGAAGGATGCTTCATATCATTGAACACATCAAACACTAGTTCTTCATCTTGAAGTCTCAAGATGAGTTTTCCATGTTGCACATCAATGATGGTCCGTGCAGTGGCCATGAAAGGTCTCCCAAGAATGATGGGGATGTCTATATCTTCCTCCATGTCCAGGACTAAGAAATCCACTGGGAAGATGAATTTCTCGACCTTGACCAATACATCCTCAATGATTCCCCTTGGATAAGTGATTGACCTATCTGCCAGTTGAAGTGAAATAGTAGTGGGTTTGGGCTCTGCCAATCCTAACTTCCTGAAAACAGAAAGAGGCATTAAGTTAATACTCGCACCCAAATCCATTAAAGCTTTATCTATATTTAAATCACCAATAACGCAAGGAATAGTAAACCTCCCTGGATCCTTAAGCTTCGGTGGTAGCTTTCTCGACAATATAGCTGAACACTCCTCATTCAGCTTCACTGTGGCATATTCCTCAAGCCTCCTCTTATTAGACAATATTTCTTTCAAAAACTTAGCATAAGAAGGTATCTGCGCTATGGCCTCAACAAAAGGAATGTTTATATACAATTTTTTAAATATCTCAAGAAAACGACCAAATTGCTTATCTAATTGTGTACCTTTCAATCTTTGAGGATAAGGAATCTGAGGTCTTACCGGATGTGTAATGAGATCAGCAAATAACCTTGAATGGTCCTCCTTTTCAGCTGGTGCTTCTGTGGCCTCCTTTCCACTCTCCCGACTCTCTTCTTTTTCATTCTTTTCCACTTTTTTATCCTTCTGCTTCTCCTTAACTTCTTCAAGTTGTCTTCCTCTTCTCAATAAAATTGCCTTTGCATGTTCTCTTGGGTTGGCCTCAGTAGTGCTAGGTAATGAACCCGAAGGTCTTTCCATTAACAAACTAGCAATCTGCCTCATCTGATTCTCCAAATGTCTGATAGAAGATTCTTAGTTCTACATCCTGACCTCGGTAGTGGAAATGTACTTTGACAATAGGTCTTCGAGATTAGATTTCTCTGGTGGTGCAAGATTAGGAGCCTTGAAACCTGGAGGTGGAGGTGGTTGTCTCTGAGCATTGGATGATTGTGGTTATGCCACCTAATCATTCCGCCAAGAGAAATTTGGATGATTCCTCCATCCTGGGTTGTAGGTATTAGAATATGGGTCCAATTGCTGTCTGTTATAATTGCCCACAAAATGGGCCTCTTCTGTTTCTTGAGCAAAAGGATTCCTGACTTGACACTCAGAAGATGCATGGGAATCTCTGCCACAATGTTCGCAAACAACACAACTCCTTAATGAAGAGCTAGCTCCTCCTCTCACACTGTGCATCAAATTATCCAATTTCTTCGTCAGAACATCCATCTGAGCAGATAAAGCCACTGTATTGTTGACTACACGAGCTCCTGTAGGTCGCTTGGGATGCCTTTCTGAATGATATTGGAAAGTGCTAGTGGCCATCTCATCAATCAACCTGTAGGCTTGATTAGGTGTTTTCCTTATTAAACTACCTCCTGCTGCAGCATCTATGGTACTCCTAATCGATGGGTTCATTCCTGTATAAAAAGTATTGACCTGCTGCCATGTAAAGAACCCATGACTAGGACACTGTGTCAACATATCCCGAAATCGCTCCCACGCTTCATATAAACTTTCATTTTCATACTGAGTGAAGGATGTGATCTCATTCTTCATCTTTGCAACCTTGGATGGAGGAAATTTTTTTGCCAAAAATAACCTCATCATCTCATCCCATGTAGTAATCGATCTCGACTGCAAACTAGCCAACCATGCTCTGGCCTTATCCCTTAGAGAAAATGGGAATAACCTTAATCTCACTGCGTCTTCCAATACTCCATTTTGCTTGAATAAATCACAAATATCCAAAAATGTCTCCAAATGGGTGTTCGGATCCTCCAAAGGCAATCCTCCAAATTGAGATACCCTCACCATGGAGGTAATGCTGTGAGGAATCTCAAAACTCGCAGCTGTAATAGTCGGCCTTATAATTGGAGGCATCGGTCTATTGTTATGCCCCATTGTCAAATTCATCATAGTCAACTCCCTTCTCTCTTCAGTATGTGGCATCAACCTCTCCTCATGTTGTTCCATCTCTGAAAACTGCTCTTCTCTAGTCCTTTCTGCTGAAGTACTACTCCGAGCCAATCTGGTTTCCTTACGCAACCTGCGAGCAGTTTTTTCAATTTTAGTATCTAATAGCAAATTCTCGAGCTTTTGACCACGAGTGAGCTTAAACAAAATGGAACAAATAAAAAAATAATAATAACAAACCTAAAGATAAATAAAATAAAATAAAACACCCGAAATAAAGCAATCAAACAAACAACTAAAATAAGCAAATAAACAACAAAGCAAAAATTAAATCTGAGACAATTAACATCGCCTAATTTAATGACTCAAAATCAGAAATTCTCTCCCCGGCAACGGCGCCAAAAACTTGTTGCGGTCTAAACAAAACAATTAAATTTTATCTAAACTAATTAGAGGCAAGTGCACCCCGTCGACAAGTAATATAAATCGGTAAGAACCAGATATCGTACCCAAGGGAAACATTTTCCAACACGTAAGGCAATTAAATTGAACGATGACAAATTACTCAGACAATCTAAAATTGATTGATTTGAAAATAAAATAAAATAAGCAAATTAAGAAAATATGAAAAATGCAAGGTTTGAATTTAAAACGGCTAGATTTAATCAAATGACAAAAGTTCGGTTAAGGTATCAGATTTCAATTGGATTAGACTTTTAAAATAAAATTATAACAACGGATTGGTTTAGGAAATACTTCACTTAAGCAAGTCAAACCCAATGTTCATGGTGTTCCCTTCTCTTTTAAACCCGAATCACTACTTGGTCCATAGATAATTCGGAATAAAAGGCGTTAACTACAAGAAGCCTAAAATTAAGTTCGTTAATTCTAGGTATCCTTACACAATATCCTAAGGTTGGTCTGCACTTTAGTCTTAAGTATGTCGCTTGATTAATTTTCTGACAAATTAAATCCCATTGGTTGTGGCATTCAATCATCTAAGGTCTTAATCTAGGTGATCAAACTATATTAAGACTAAATATGCATTTAATCAAGAAAAAATCAATACCACAAAAATTATCCTAATCCAATATCAATCTTAACCTTAACCGAAAAGAAAAATTTACTTACACATATTTATTAATGAAACATAAATCATGGTCATAATATATGTTTTCATTAATTAAATCCACACAATTAAAATAAATACGGAATAAAAATAAAGTAAATCCCAAAAATAATTGTAGTTGTTAGGATTTAAAAAAGTGTTTTAGCTGATGCTCCAATGTGCATGACAGCTGCCTTTGGGTGAATTTTCCAGCCTCCACTTTGATCTTTCACCAGTAGCCTTACGTCTATTGCCTAGCATCCACGTTGATCTTCTTATATCTCCCCAGCTGTGCACGTGAATCTCCCTTCACCAGTTGCCTTGTGTCTTAATTTAGCAGCCACGTTGATACTGCTGCAGCTGCTTTGTGTCTTAATCTAGCAGCCCCCACGTTGATAAGCCAGCTGCTCCACACATAATCCTTCACCACCAGCTATTGCCTCAAGCCTTCCTTCCACGCACTATACATATTTGGTCACTATTCATTGACATGACAAATAAGTTTTGAACCAACTTATTCATGCACATCCTCCTCCAATGTTGCTCCTTCTTTTCACGATTTTTAAACTCCAACAGCAGACCAACGAAGCTCCTCCTCTCCAGCTGCTTCGCGTTGCTGTTCTTCTCCTGTTGCTAGCGTCTCCCTTGGTCTCCACCAGCTCACGTTCTTTTCTTCAGCGCTGCCTTGCGTGAGTCTCCAAAGCCAGCAGCTGCTTGTAACGTTATTTCATTTTTTAAGCCACCAGCTTCTTGCAACGTTATTCCTCTCCCCAGCTGCTCACTTGTTTCATCTTTCCACCAGCTGCCAACGTGAGAGTCTTTAGCCACCAGATCCCTTCTTTGCTTCCACCAGCTATTTTTGTTCTTCAACGTCGTTCTCTCCTATGCCACCAGCTACTCCCAATGAAGTCCTCTCCAACTTGTCCAGCTACCCACACTCCACTCACGCAAGACTCCCCAAAGCCACCAGCTTGTTGCTTTGAGCTTCAGCTTATGTATATTTAATGGGTGGTCTCTAATGTGTGTGGTCTTGCTCTCCAACAGCTAAGGTCCCAAATTAACGTGAGTGTATGATTTTTTTGGAGCTTCTCTTTTGTCTCTAATAGCCCTCCACTCTCTCCTTGCTAACGTCTTTATCTCCTTTAATGGCTAATGTTTTTCCTTCATAAGCATCTAACGGTCCTCCTTTGGTCTCCACCTAACGCCTATCTTCTTCAGGCCCCCACATATGAGTTTTTTTGTGTATGTTTTATGGGTCTATGTTCTGTAACGTGAATGGAGAATGGAGTGCGTCAGTCCCTTCTTGTTTTATTGCTGCCAGCTATCTTTTCTTGGCTTTTTATTTCCTCTCTTCAATGTTTTCAGCTTCCGAAGTCTTCTAAGCATTTTAAAAGCTTCTCTCCACTACTGCTAACTAGCTAGCTTCGTCCCTTTTTAATTATTTTTGCCAAGCCAAGCTGTCGTATTTTGTTAGGTGTAAAGAGCTCTCAATTTTTGATCTTTTTTGTTTTTTTGCTCTCACCATCCAATTCAATATGTGCCTAAAATTAAAACAAACAGCTCTTAATTAGTGCAATTTAAATATTAAATGGATAAGAGTTTAGCAAATTAAGTATCAAAAATTAATACAAAAATGTCCATTAATAGTTTTCCATGACATTGTTAGAATGTTGCTGTTGAGTTTATTATAACATTTATTGATAGCTACAAATGATTTTATATTATATTTTATAAATGTTATTAATAAGCTATTTGTAACAATTTTGAACTGTTATATATTAACTTTTGCAACATCATTAACATGTAGTAGATATGAATTTTGTAACATTTTAAAATGTTATAAATAAGTTTTTCATGACATTGATAGAATGTTGTTGTTAAGTTTTTATAGTATTTATTGATAGCTACAAATGATTTTATATTATATTTTGTAAATGTTATTAATTAGCTATTTGTAACATTTTAGAACTGTTATCTATTAACTTTTGCAACATCATTAACATGTAATAGATATGAATTTTGTAACGTTTTGCAAATGTTATAGATAAGTTTTCCATGATATTGATAAAATGTTGTTGTTGAGTTTATTATAGCATTTATTGATAGCTACTGAGATATTTTTATATTATATTTTATAAATGTTATTAATTAGCTATTTGTAACATTTTGAACTGTTATATATTAACTTTTGCAACATCGGTAATATGTAGTAGATATGAATTTTGTAACATTTTAAAATATTATAGATAAGTTTTTCATAACATTGATAGAATGTTGTTGTTGAGTTTATTATAGCATTTATTGATAGCTACAAATGATTTTATATTATATTATATAAATGTTATTAATTAGCTATTTGTAACATTTTGAACTGTTATATATTAACTTTTACAACATCACTAACATGTAGTAGATATGAATTTTGTAACATTTTAAAATGTTATAGATAAGTTTTCCATGACATTAATAAAATATTGTTGTTGAGTTTATTATAGCATTTATTGATAGCTACAAATGATTTTATATTATATTTTATAAATTTTATTAATTAGCTATTTGAAAATTTATTTTTACATCCGCCAAATGTTATGGATATGAGTTTCGTAACACTTCTAAAATGCTTTAGATTATTGTTTAATAACAATTTTAAAAATATGTTATTATTGAATTTATGATAACATTTCTTGATGTTATTATAATAGTGTTACTAATATATCTTGTGTAACTTATATAAATAATGGGATACTAATGCAGAAACAAATTTATAACTATAAAATTAAATTTTCAAAACATATTTTGTTGTTCATCAAAGATAAGCAAATCATATATAATGAACACATAGACACTGACAATCAAAACCAATAACGCATATCTCTAAATCGTTATTCCAAAATAGTTCCTAAATTATTGAAACAAAAACTGACTACCGTATCATCTTCAAATTCCATGTGCTACCTCCCCATGAATAATATCCTTGACTTTCACAATCTACAACCATTGAAACAAAAATCATCAGTGTATTTTTCAAATATAGTAAAATGACATAACATATGTTACAAACTTAAGAAGAGTTGAAAACATGAACATTTAAATAATTAATGCAAGACATTGACATAATACCAATAAAAGAAAATACTAAATATTATTTAAAAATCATGAGAAAACAGAGAAAATAGTTAATTACCTAAAAGTTAGTTTGGGGAAACTATGACAACCTTGTCAGAAGGCCAAGCAACTGTACTACCTACGACATCTTCAACATAAATCATTTCTGATGCTGGTCTCCACAAAAATGCAGTAGGTACCTTAGCTATATCTATCCAAACTCTCATAGCATTAGGGACAATAGGAACCTGATGAACAAGTGCATCTGGATCATTTGAAGAAACACGTCCTTCGACTATTAGTTCATTAGACCCTCTCGAATCAAACAACTTGCATTTACTTTTATACGAAATTCTTTTTGCAATCTACAACACCAAATGGATGCGTCAATTTTAAGAAACAAAAGTAATGACTAAGGGAAAATACACACACACGCACACACATAGCCAAGTGTACATTTTCATATAAACAAAAAACCTTACCAAGATATTTTGAGATTCTTCAATTGTTTGCTTTTCACCTTGTAAACATGCATCTTCAGATTCTTTAAATGATTGGTTTTCACCCTGTAAAATCCATATGAATATTTTATAAAATATATGTTCATATATAATATAAATTGTATCCATGAAAATATTAAATTAATTATATTGATACTAGCCTGCTTTTGTTTTAATGCTTCATTGAGTAAGCCCTTCATATGGTCTATTTTTTCTTTCATCTCAGCTTGCTCTTGTTTTAGTTTGTCAATAATGTTGTCCCTTTGAGCTATAATGGATAATTGTGTAAGAGTTACTCCTTTCCCTATACCTTTTACTTGTCCATATTTGTCTGGACCCAATACCTTCGATATCGCATCTTCTTTCAAATTAGTTGGAGGCAAATATGAATCATTATCAATTTCTTCCAATTTTTCCTATAAATTAAAATAATATGCATGATGGGTGTCTAATCCACCAAAAATAAAATCTACTCCTAAAAAATCAATTAAATTGTAGTTAGAGTGAGTAGAGTCGTATCCACAGAGACCGGAGATTAATCAATCCTTTTGAAAACCAGAGAATCAAGAACGAGGAAATAAAAAGGGGGTTTTGTAATTGATAAGTGAAAAATACTGAATTTAATAAATGGAAAGTAAATAAATTCAAATTGAGAAGAAATCAGATTAATGGCATCTAACAAGGTAATCTCATTCAAGTTTTATGGTTGATCATTGAAACAAAGAATAAATCCGGATCCCAAAATAGATTAGTTATGATTATTGAAACGCTTATAATAATCTCATCTTTCCTTAGTTTTAGATTAGCCGGACATGCGCCTTCTAACTAACCCCTTATTGACGAACAACCCCGACACGCGCCTAGGATTTAATTCGCTAATAACTTTAAGAACTAGAAAGACCCAACCCTGAGTAACAAGATCAACAAGCGTGACTGTTTAAATCAGATTATTCACCCTCATAATATAACTTGGAAATTATATTATCTGCCACTGTTATCAAAATTAACTAGACAATTACGGATCTAGAAACCTTGATTGACTAATTACGACCCTGTCAATTGCACAACGAGCTCTTTTTGCATCAATCAACAAGATGATAATAATATGAATAAAACAGAGAGTAAATAAATACTACAGAAATCCAAGAATAACAATTGAGTTTAGATCTCTCAACACATATAAACTTGAACTCGATCAGCCCTTGCTAGACTAGACTAAGTTTAGCCACTCATGGCTATACAAAACATGCCTAAGATGAAGTGAGGAGTCTGTCGTAAGCTCTAAAGAAAAAAACTCTGATGCTCTAAGCTTCCTGCTGTGGTCCTTTTATATCCTTCAAATCCTTTTCCTTGTAGGAAAGAAATAGCCTTCTGATTGGTGCCCCTAACTTCCCTCCTTAATCCCCAAAGATATCCCTTTCTAAATCTGAAAACTATCCAACTTTGGAGTCCAATCATGTCTCTAATTCCGTATCAGGTGTCTGCTATGCGCGACCTTAGCCATGGGCACGGCTTACTGCGCAAAATCTGAAGTCAGCCCAAAATATCTCTGGTTTGGCCCGATTGTCATTTCCTGCCCAAAATATATAGAACTAAGTTAATTCCGTCCTCTTCACATGAATATGTACCCAAAAAGTCAGCAAAAATCATTAATATGATTAGCAAATATCCACATCATCAAACACCCCCACACTTATCACAAGCTTGTCCTCAAGCATAATACCCGTCTATAGACTAAAAACACCCTACTTGATTTTCACACAATCACCCATCCATCCAAAATGCAACACATTAAGGAATATAACAAAGTTAACATAACTGACAGTTCCTGGTTTTCCATAAAATGAACAATTGATTCTAAAAATTCTTTTCAACTTAAAAGTTAAGGCTTGATTGATTTCATCACACAATTGGGTTCCATCTTCATTAAACCAATGCATAGGAAATCATTTATCAACCTACCAAGTCACTCAACTTAGGAAATGAATGTGAGACTGATATGTTATTTATTATTCGACATTCACGGCTTGCCTAGGATGTCATGAGCCTTTTTACGCGACTACGATCCATTTGTGATGGCCATCCCCAGTTACTCAACCCATCACAATCCTAGGTGGCTACTAGCACTGCTCGTACTCCCTCTTTGTTTTTGACCTAAGTGTCGACATGGGTTTCATGAAGACCCCGGGTTACTTTACTAGAGTGGAGCAGCGGAGCAAATTAATTATTTTTTTTATTTTTTTTATTTTTATTTTTTTTTCATTCACCAAACCTGTGAATTTTTCATTCACCAAAATTGAGCAACTAGACGAGTTGGGTCAACAATTCCTATGCATGTGACGTAGATTTAAAGCAAGCAAACTTAGGTATTCCACTCTATTAGTTCCAAGCCTCAAATTGTAAGTTAAGAAGAATCAGTAGGTTCAAACACTTATTTTAAGAAAAACTGAGAATAAGTCTGATTATATTAAATTTGTTATATAACTTAGCATGTCCCATCATTTCAAGATAAGAAAATGTGTGAATTCAACCTCGGGTGTGGATGTCCTATCATGAAAACTATTTAAGCTGTAAGTACTCCCCCACACTTAAATCCCTCATTGACCTCAATGAGCAACAGAGCAAAACATAAATATAGGTCAACAAAATATGAGGAGAAAAAGTGGAAGGGGACTGCCCTGAGGGTGGAGTCGGGAAAGTGGACTGGGGCGGTGGAGTGGGTGGTAGAGGCATTAAACTGCAAAATTGACTTGCTTAGAAATCAGAGAATGAAGCAGTAGTGCAACTTCAGGGAAGAAGATGGAAGGAAATTATATAAAAAGAAAACAAAGTAAAATTGGAAGTAAAATAACAAGGATATGTAAGGCGTGGGCACGCCTTAAACCTGAGTTGCCTCCCAGAAGCGCCCTTGTTTAACGTCCTAGGCTCGACGTCTTGCATTCCTAATCCCCTTGATGGTCCTTATCTAGGTCAATTCCTTAACCCCTTGAGCTTGGAAGCCCTCATGGAAAGGTTTGTGGTGATGTCCATACACCTTAAAAACCTTATGAGTGTCCTCCAGATTTTGAATTTCAACTGCACCATATGGAAAGATATTAGTAATAACAAAGGGACCAATCCATTTAGATCTTAATTTCTTAGGAAACAATTTCAAATGAGAATGATAAAGTAAGAATTTTTGTCCAATTAAAAATTTCTTCCTAGAAATCATGTGATCATGGGAGGCTGTCGATTTCTCCTTGTAAATTCTGGAATCTTCATATGCGCCATTTCTGATTTTGTCCAACCCTTGTAATTGCAATTTTCTATGTTCTCCAGCTTCGTTCAATTGCATATTACATTGTTTGACAGCCCAATAAGCACGGTGTTCCCATTCGACTAGAAGATGACAAGGCTTGCCAAAGATAAGGCGGTATGGGGACATGCCTATAGGATTCCTATATTCCCACAATGCATACTTCAAGTGACTGGGCAGCGGCTTTAAATCCAATTTCGGTGGCGTTGGCTTAGATGACTCCAATTCGTACACCACTTCGTGGAGCTCATTATGTGAGGTTTCTTTGTTGACGTCATCGATGTTATCTGGAGTTAGACTCTTGCAAAGTGCACCCATTAACTTGTCTGTTGTGTCCATTTCAAATGCTGTTTGGATTAATGGTTCGACAATATCTATGCTGGAAACACAACTCACATCATTAGGATATTTCATGGCATCATAAACATGAAATGTAATTACTTCACCATCGAATTCCATAGTAAGTGTTCCATCATGAACGTCAATCTTAGTCCTAGCAGTACTAAGGAAGGGTCTCCCTAAAAGAATATCAGATGAGTTAGAGGACTTATCATCCTCCATATCTAAAATAAAGAAATCAGCAGGGAAAATTAGACCATTAACCTGGACTAACACATCCTCTAACACTCCCTTGGGATAAACTAATGATCTGTCAGCTAGTTGAATTATTACCCTAGTTTCTTTCAATGGGCCAACATTTAAAGAAGAATAAATTGACAATGGCATAACATTAATTGAAGCTCCCAAGTCACACATTGCCCTTTTTATTCCCACATTCCCAATAGTGCAAGAAATAGAAAACATACCTTGATCTTTGCATTTGGGGGGTAACTTCCTTTGAAGGATAGCAGACACATTTTCCCCCACACTTACCTTTTCATACTCGGTTAATTTTTTCTTGTTAGTGCATAGTTCCTTCAGAAATTTCGCATACCTGGGAATTTTTTTGATTGCATCTAGTAATGGTATGTTAATTTCCACTTTTCGGAATGTGTCGAGAATTTCCTTATTCTCCTTGTCTTTCTTGGATTTAGCCAATCTCTCTGGAAAAGGGGGTCTGATTTCCAAAATTTTAGGTTTTGTTGGTGCGAAATTTCCTGGACACTCTTTCTGTTTCTGAACTTCTACCTCTGTTGCGGCAGGAGGTGTTAAGCCGTGCCCATGCCTTGTTTTGGAAACAGGTTCTGGTTCCAACTCTTTCCCATTCCTCAAGGTAATTGCACTTACATTTTCCTTTGGGTTCACTATCGTTTGAGAAGGTAATTTACCTTGAGACTCTAACTTGCTTAGGGACGTTTCCAGTTGACCAACTTGATTCTCCAGATTTTGTATACTTGCTCTCGTCTCCTGTTGGAATTGTTGTGTGTTAGTTGCAAGTGATTTGACTATATTCTCAAGAGACATACCTGATCTTGGAGGATTTGATTGGGGTGGCCTCTGTTGAAATTGCTGAAAATTTGACGATCTAGACCCATAACTGAGATTTGGGTGATCTCTCCACCTGGGATTGTAAGTATTTGAGTATGGGTCGTATTTCCTTTGTGGTGGTCCAGAAAAATTTCCAACGGCAGCTGCTTGTTCAGTGGTATCTACCTGCAACGTGGGGCACATATCCGTAGGATGACCCGTGTAGGCGCAGATTCCACACGCCTTCACTTGTTGCGTATTTCCTACAACCAAATTTTGAACCAAAGAGGTTAGTTGATTTAATTTATCTTCTAAGGAAGAGACACTTACCTCATTAACCCTTCTTGAGGGTTCTTGGCGAAACCCAAATTGTTGAGAATTTGCGGCCATCGTAGAAATTAAATCGCGAGCACCTTGTGGTGTCTTGTTGACAATGGCTCCTCCACTTGCTGCATCCATCATTCTCCTCTCTATAGGTAATAACCCTTCATAAAAATACTGAATAAGAGCTTGATCTGATATCCCATGTTGGGGGCAGCTGGCACATAATCTCTTGAATCGCTCCCAATACTCATGAAGATTTTCTGAATCCCTTTGCTTAATCCCACAAATATCTCTTCGAATCCCAGCTGCACGGGAGGCAGGAAAAAATTTATCTAGGAAAAGATGCACCATATCTGTCCATGAATTAATACTCCCAGGGGGTAAGTAGAACAACCAATCCTTGGCTGCATCAGCTAGGGAAAATGGAAAGGCCCTCAATTTAATTTGCTCCTCTGTTACTCCTAGTGGTCTCATGGTTGAACAAACGACATGAAATTCTTTGAGATGTTTATGAGGATCTTCGTTCTCCAATCCCCAAAAGGTAGGCAACAAATGGATGAAGCCTGATTTTAATTCGAAAGGAGCTTCTAAATTAGGGTAAGTAATGCAAAATGGTTGCTGATTAACAGGGGGGATTGCTAACTCTCTCAAGGTGCGATTGTCTTGAGCCATCTCGTTATCTGAATCTGATTCACTGAAAAGATAAAATGACTCAGGGGCTATTTGTTCTTCGATCATTGAAACTGTTGTAGAAGATGCTAGCTTTCGCAACCTTGCTTCTTTCCTTAGCTTCTTTGTTGTCTTTTCTATTTCAAAATTGAACTGTAGTGCTCCTACACGATCAGACCTGGTCATAAAAGGAAAAAAAATCAATCAAACCAGTCCCCGGCAACGGCGCCAAAATTTGATGGGTGTCGAATCCACCAAAAATAAAATCTACTCCTGAAAAATCAATTAAATTGTAGTTAGAGTGAGTAGAGTCGTATCCATAGAGACTGGAGATTAATCAATCCTTTTGAAAACCAGAGAATCAAGAATGAGGAAATAAAAAGGGGGTTTTGTAATTGATAAGTGAAAAATACTGAATTTAATAAATGGAAAGTAAATAAATTCAAATTGAGAAGAAATCAGATTAATGACATCTAACAAGGTAATCTCATTCAAGTTTTATGGTTAATCATTGAAACAAAGAATAAATCCGGATCCCATAATAGATTAGTTATGATTATTGAAACGCTTCTAATAATCTCATCTTTCCTTAGTTTTAGATTAGCCGGACACGCGCCTTCTAACTAACCCCTTATTGACGAACAACCCCGACACACGCCTAGGATTTAATTCGCTAATAACTTTAAGAACTAGAAAGACCCAACCCTGACTAATAAGATCAACAAGCATGACTGTTTAAATCAGATTATTCACCCTCATAATATAACTTGGAAATTATATTATCTGCCACTATTATCAAAATTAACTAGACAATTACGGATCTAGAAACCTTGATTGACTAATTACGACCCTGTCAATTACACAACGAGCTCTTTTTGCATCAATCAACAAGATGATAATAATATGAATAAAACATAGAGTAAATAAATACTGCAGAAATCCAAGAATAATAATTGAGTTTAGATCTCTCAACACATATAAACTTGAACTCGATCAGCCCTTGCTAGACTAGACTAAGTTTAGCCACTCATGGCTATACAAAACATGCCTAAGATGAAGTGAGGAGTCTGCCGTAAGCTCTAAAGAAAAAAACTCTGATGCTCTAAGCTTCCTGCTGTGGTCCTTTTATATCCTTCAAATCCTTTTCCTTGTAGGAAAGAAATAGCCTTCTGATTGGTGCCCCTAACTTCCCTCCTTAATCCCCAAAGATATCCCTTTCTAAATCTGAAAACTATCCAACTTTGGAGTCCAATCATGTCTCTAGTTCCGATCGGTTATGTCTCATCATGCGACCTTAGCCAGTGTACACGGTTTCTTCAGAAAATCTGAAGTCAGCCCAAAATATCTCTGGTTTGGCCCGATTGTCATTTCCTGCCCAAAATATATAGAACTAAGTTAATTCCGTCCTCTTCACATGAATATGTACCCAAAAAGTCAGCAAAAATCATTAATATGATTAGAAAATATCCACATCATCAATGCAACATTATAATAGTATAAAATATACAGATATACATATATTTCATAACCATAAAAAATTCTTACAATAGTTTTTGCGGTCTTTATGTTGACTAGCTCACCATTCTTTTTCTTATGAGCTTGTATCCAAACCTCAACTCTGGAAACAATTGTTTTCTGTACTTGTTTTCTAACAAAAATGAAAATGATTATAGACAAAAAATATCAATCATTTTAGTCCTTAATTCGGTAAAAGAAAAGACATTATAATATCCTCAGTCATGCGAGCATAACCCCTTCGACCACCTGTGTATGGAGTTTGTTTCTTTCTTCTTTCTTTCATTTCATCACTTATTTCCTATAACAATACAATGATTTCATAGCAAAAATTCAAGTGAACATAAATAAGAAAACATAAATAAATTTAATATAAGGGTCATTGCATGCAATGATATAGTTACCTTAAACTTTGGACTTGTTTTTTCAGTCACAAACCTTTTCCATTCAGTTATATTGTTAATGTTATCTGGTTTGAGTGCCATTCTCTCTTCTTCATTTTTGGCCATCTTAAGTTTGGTAACCAACCTTGACTTTGAAGCTCTCCAAAGTCCACCTATCTCTATAAACACATAGAGTTTCTCCCACTCTTCTTCTAACTTATATCTTGCCTAAGAGAAATAATTAAATCATTACAACAAGTACTATTTAATAGATATCTGTATATAAAACATGGAAATTCATACAATACCTGAATACATTTCCATAATATCTCTCTCATCTCCATCTGATTCATAAAACGAAGACCTAATTGGTTCCTACAGAAAATTCCTTCGCACTTGACTATAATTCCTCAAATACCTTACCATAAATTGGAGAGGCAAACAGGAAACATACCAGTGGCAATCTATTTGAACTTGAGAAAGTCTTTTGAAGTAAAAAGTGAAACTCAAGTGCTTTATCCCAAAGAGCCTTTACAAACAAAATGAGACAAGTCAATTATCAATGAAAAGGAATAGTGTTTTTGTCAACAGAGGAACAAAAAAATACCTTCTGGTTCTTTACTGCTTGACCTTTAAGCACATCTTCAACCTTATGCCGTTTTAGATTCTTCAATAGATCATTGAAAGAGAACAAAGTTTTAGTTAGGCAAATTATCAATTCTTTGTCACTCTCAAATGCTTATGCACCTCAATTTTCTAAATAGAACAACAATTTCATTTCTTTGACTTTTCTTTTCAATTTGATTGCTATGAACCAACAACTAATAACCGCATAAAGATTTTTAAAAATAAGGAAGAAACATACAGCTCTTGATTCCGAAGATCTCTGTATTCCTTCTCTAGATCTTCCATCTCAGCATTGTTATGGTTATCGTTTTGTCATCGTCTTCTTCTCCTTCTTCTCCTTCTTCCTCTGCTTCATCATCATCATCTTCATCTTCTTCTTCTTCTTCCTCATCCTCCTCACTAAAATCATTGTCCTCGTAATCTAAATCTTCCATCTACATAGCAAATTATAACCGACAACTCAAAACAAAATCACATTTCATACTTGCACCAACCATACATGTAATTCATTAACCGCTACGTTTCAATTCGCCGTAGAATCGAATTCGTCTTCAGAATCGCCGTCGCTATCTCTCGTCCTCTCGACCGTTTCCTTGAAAATCCCATATTGAAACCCAATGCTTCCCTCCGTTCCTCAAGCTATTCCCTACACAATACCTAGAGCTTTGGCTTAGAAGAAAGATGAGGATACAGGGTGGTAGCTGTAGTAGTAAGTTAGGGTTTTTAGCGAAAAAGTTCGTTGCAACGCAAAAAGGTCCCAGTTGAGCTTTGGCGTGGAGGTAAAATTTATTATTTAAAATAAAAAAAAGAAAGAAAATAAAGTGAACTGAGGCTGGATTAGGTTATTGGGCTCCATTTCATTAGGGAAGAAGATAGACATTTGGGCTTAAAGGGTTTGTTTAAAATATGACCTAACTCGACTCAAATTTGACATGAATATATATCGAGTCCATTTTGATTGTTTGGGCCGGGCTAAGTACTAGTCCGATCCAAGTTGATCGGACATTTTAGACTAATCTGAGCCTTATTTTTAGAATAACATTGTTTTGAAAAGAGAATTTAAAACATAAATATCAAAATCATGTTCACTCAAGAAATACAACTTAAAGAATATCATTTTAAATATTAGTTGAAGTGTTGACAATTAAGTTTCGGTCTGGTCCAACTTGATTCAAAGTTAATGGACTTGGTTTAGTTTGTTTGATCTTCGAGCTGAGTTCAAATTTTCTTTTGACACTTTTGGCTTTGGATTAGGCCTGAGCTTAGGCTCACATTATCTAACTCAACTTGAACCAAAGTTTGAAAGTTTTAGAAAAAAATTCGATGTTATTTTGAATAAAACGATATATTTTTTATTTTAAATTAAAAATAAATTGAATCGGGCTAAATTTTGAGCAACCCAAGCTCAAGTTCGAATTGTATTTCAGGCTTGATCGAACTTTTGGCTTGAGAGAGTCTGAGCAGAAATTCTTGAATCGGTTTGGCCTGTGAACAGTCGGATCCATTGCCAATTCTAATTTAGGTTAATATTACATATTTACAAATATTTGTCTGTTGTCAATGACTAGCGTTTAGTTAGGATAAGCTTTTGTGGTATGTTGTGTTGAAGGCCCCCTCGAGGGGTTACTATGAATTGGAAATGTATAATGAGGATGAGGATTTCACGTATGGGTCAGAATATGTTACTGCATGAGATATGAGTCCATGATGATAATGAGGAAGTTAATTATATAAGAGAGGATTGTAAAGGTCTATTGGTGTGATAACTTTGTCGTAGTTTCTTTAAACCAACTTTAAGTTACATTTTCCCAAATTTTGGTGTATATTTCATTGATTTAAGTTAATTATTTACTTTTGCTTTACATTACTAACGTAACGTAACTTATATAAAGTATTATTAATTTACATAACTAAGAAATTGATTAATAAAGTGTTACAATAAATTGATTAATAACAATAATTATTAATATAAATTGAATCAAAAATTAAATTTAATCATATTTAAATCAATCTTAATATCATTAAATGATTAAAATTTTAATATAAAAGTTATGAGCCAATTTAATATTATTTCAAATTAATATTATACCAATCAGAAAAATTGAATTTCTCGCGCGTGGCGTGAGCATGTATAATGAGGATAAGGATGTATGGATCAGAATATGTTACTGCACGAGATATGAACGTCCATAATGATAGTGAGGAAGTTAATAACCTTTCTAAAGTATTATTATTTTACATTTATTAAAGTAACTCATATAAAATGTTATTGATTTACATTACTAACATAACTTATATAAACTGTTATTAATTTACAAAACTAAAATAACTCATATAAACTATTATTATTTTATTAATAAAATAACTCATACATAATGTTATTATAATACACTATTATGATAACTTTTCTAAAGTGTTATTGTTTTATATTTACTAAAATAACTCATATAAAATGTTATTGATCTATATTACTAACGTAACTTATATAAATTGTTATTAATTTACATAACTAAGATAAATCATATATAATGTATTATAATACAAGTATTACGATAACTTTTCTAAAGTGTTATTATTTTACATTTACTAGGGTAACTTATATGAAGTGTTATTATTTTCAATTACTAAGGTAACTCAAACCAATTGTTATTATTGTATGATATTAAGATAACTCATATAAAGTGTTATAAATTTATTATTAAAGTAACTCATATAAAGTGTCATTATTTTACATCACTTTCATAACATCTTAAAATAGTTACCTTTTATAATGTTTAGTAACACTTACAAAATTTGTTATCAATGATAAATTATTTGTTATAAAATCATAAAGTGTTACTTATCAAATTAAGAATCATAACATTTTAAGACATAATGTTACCGTAGATAGGTATTTTATAATATATTGTCAAAAGTATTACTGTCTAGTGTTACTGTATGTCATTTTTGTTGTAGTGTGACCACCTCTTGCTACCAATTCTTCATCTGTTGTAGCTGTTTTGTTTTTCATTTTATCATTCTTTCTCAATTCATGACTATACAAAGCAGAACATACATCATCTAAAGACACATTCTCCTTTCCATGAAGTAACATAGTCTCCAAGTTTTCAAATTCATCGGGAAGAGATGATAACAACATCAAAGCCAAATCTTCATCCTCAAATTTCATATCCAAATTCAACAGGTCTGCTACTAACTGATTAAACATAGTGATGCATTCAAACATAGTAGTAACTGGTCGGTAATCAAATCGAAACAACCTTTTCTTTATAAGGAGCTTATTCTAACCACTATTTTTCAGAAATTTGTCCTCTAATGCCTTCCACAATTTGTGTGCAGAAGTCTCGTTCTTGAAAGCATATTTCTACTCTTTAGACAGAAACGATCGAATTGTTCTACATGCCAACCGATTTATGATATTCCAATCTTTATCCTCAACATCTTCTGATTTATTTTATTCAATGGCAATGTCAAGACCCTGCTAGAAAAGGGAGTCCAAAACCTCGCTTTGTCACATGCTGAAATGGCCAGTACTGTCAAATATCTCCACCGTCAATTTTAAACTTGACAATGGAATCCTCGACCATGGTGACGAGGAAGTCGATGTCCCTGGTATTTCTTGATCATTATATGCCATTATAGACTCAAAATATAGTATTCAGTATAATAAAAATTACAAACAAACCAAGGAAGAACCTCTAGCTCTTATATTACTAGTTGAAAAAATCGGGTCATTTTTTCCTCTAAGGTAAACAACTAGTAAAGCGAACCAATTCGGTAATACTCAGGAAAGACCGTCAAACGGACTCCTAAGATAGTATTACCATTCCATGTAAAGTCTTAGGAAAGAGCAGAGGGGTCACAAACAGTCCCACTTAAAACTCGACTTCCTAAACAAAAATTATGTGCACGGTGTATTTATCACAACCTAACTTGTGTACCACGCGAATAGTAGATACACCCAAATAAATTGAACACAACACTACAAATATACCCGACAAATAATATTGAATACTATACTACAACTTGAAAAGAAACAAGACAATAAATGCGAAATAAAAGAAATAAGGAAAGAATGCACCCGAAAAATTTAATAACAGAGCTCGGCCAATTATACCTACGTCTCCGAAGCACCACTCAAATGACCCGCTTTTATTTAATGTGGGAGAAGATATACAAATTTGGGATGATTATTACAATAAAAGGGGAGAGCTCCTTTTTATAACTATCAACCTCCCCCTAAACACATAAACTTTCGATGTGGAATTGAAAAGGTTTTATAACTATCAACCTTCCCCACCCCAAAAGAAACAAGACAATAAATGCGAAATAAAAGAAATAAGGAAAGAATGCACCCGGAAAATTTGATAACAGAGTTCGGCCAATTATACCTACGTCTCTGAAGCACCACTAAAATGACCCGCTTTTATTTAATATGGGAGAAGAGATACAAATTTGGGATGATTATTACAATAGGAGGGGAGAGCTCCTTTTTATAACTATCAACCTCCCCCTAAACACATAAACTTTCGATGTGGAATTTATAACTATCACCCCCCCAAACACAAACTTTCGATGTGGGATTGAAAAGGTGCCAAATAGTAACATAATCGTACAAACACACGCACACACTTACATATATAACACCAACCTCAACAAGTAGACCAGAAAGCAGGTCATGGTTGTTGAGTTGTTAGAAGAAAGCACAAAAGGAAGCATCGTCTTTCTTGCCCTCCCCTGAGCAATGGTCTTTAAGAGAAACTTAAGTTGCCGGGAATGTCAGGAAAATAGTAGCAGTTGCTGCAAGAAATGCAATGACCGTCCAGGGGTTACTAAAATGAGTAGTAATATAATAAACTCAGCCATCCAAGTCTTGATCCTGCTCCTGGAATGTGCTTCAATGCCTTGTCTAGTGACAACAAAAGTACAGGGGTTAGGTATCAGATCCTGGGCTATGTCATTGAAAAGTTCTGCAGCCTGCTGGTCACTGCCAAGAAGGTTGAAGACTACACCTTTCGATCATAATTCCTTCACATCTTCAGCTAGATCGATCAAGGAATCCATGAAGCATATACAAGAAGTGAGACCATAAAGATCATCTGGTGCATCGGGGCCAGTTTTATAAGCCACTAAATTTAAAAGCATGGACTTGGTTGTGTCATCTATCATGATCTGGGGAAGGAGGAGCAATCCAGCAGTAGGGGTTGATATGAACCTGATGTCTGTTAATTGTTTACCTGCGCTTGGCCTAATGTGAATCCCCAATGTCCTAAGTTCCTTGGCTGCAGGATATGAGTACCAATCATGGCCTGTTTCTTTGAAAGGCTTTTTCCTCAGATCTTTTGGGTTGATGTATTCTCTTAGGAAAATATCAAGAAGATGAATTGGTTTATTGCTATTATTGGGTTTTTCAACTGGGTTTTGCCATTGACGTTGTTGATCCTTATTATTGGGTTTTTCATCTGGTTTTTGCTGATTCACTATTCCCTTGTTGCATAAACTGCATGGGTCTTTGAATATTGAACAACATTTATCAAAAAACTTGAAAATAGCTCGTACGCAGCTAGTTTGTGGAGATAAATCACCACGAAAGCTTCTGATGAAGTTGTTAATTAAATCCTCTCCATCATTTCCCTCAAACCTCAACCTCATTAGATTCTCTAGCACTATTTAAGGAAGTTGGTTCTCTAGCAACATCAAGTCCCTTCTAACAAAAGCTGCCATGTTGCTTCTGATCACGCCCCCTACTTCATCCTTCTTCAGGAAGTTGTAGATGAACTGGAGAACTAAACATCCGTCGACAAGCATCAGTGTGGTGAATGCATTCGCCTCGAACCTTGACACTGTCTCCTCTAGATAGTATCCTCTTACATCAACATAGATTTGTTGCACCCCAACATAAAGGGTACGTAACCGATCTTCACAATTTTTGACGAAATTACGTATCAGAGAATACTTGAGCCTCTCCATATCCTGAAGACCGCACTTTCCATGATGATAGGGAGCTATAGAAACAGCGATAGGATCAAAACAACCCTTGCATGATTCTTTTTGTCGAAACATTTTAGGAACCATGTGAATCAAATGAAGCTTTTTCTCAGTCCCATCTCCGATATCATCATTCATGCGATTCCACAATTTTTCATAGGATGACATTGAACAAGACGAACTAGGAGCTTTCTCGATCACTATGCTCAGCATTTCACATTCACTGTGGCAATCAACACCATCTTTTCTGATTACTCTCCTCTTTGCAGACAGCTCCTGCTCAAAAGTTACCTCTCTAGATGCTGCTATGACTGGTTACTGTTAAGCTAAAATGCCCTCGGATCAGATACCGGTTGAATTTAGTAGCTCAAAAAATAGTAACAAAAATAATGATAGATAAAATAAATCGGACAAAACACAAAGATTTACGTGGTTCGGTCAATGTGACCTATGTCCACGACCGTAGGGTTAACAATTTTACTAATATGTGGAGAATGTATACAAATACAAAGGCTGGAATAAAAGGCTTTCAACACTCATAAGTATACAGAAGAGAGGATGAGAGGATTTCAGAAAGGAAAGAATGGTGATTAATTCCTCTATAAGCCTGCAACCATATTTATAGCTGAAGTCCTGCGCAATCGTCGCTCACCAAATCCACGCTTAAAGATCTTGAAGAATTTTAGTCATGTTAGGTGCATCCCTTTTTAACTTATAACAAGCACTCATAAATTATTTGAGCGCATGAAGAAATCGCCAGCCACATTTGAATGCATGCAACCAATCATTGACTTGTGGAGGGGCCAATTCACATGCAACATTTACACTCAACTATTCAAAATGGGATGATATTTTCTCCAGGTTGCAAGCAAAAAAATCAGAATTTATAGTACTGGAACAGTTGATTCACTACGAACCATCCCAGCTTGTGGTAGCTCGTAAATCAGACGCAAGTATTACCTTTACTTGTTTTCCAAGCAAAGACTCCCGACAATTTTGATATTTGCATGCCAAGATTTCAGAGTCTTCCACTTTTTTTTTTGACTAAATCTAATACTACTTTATCCACACTAATCTGATCCTTTTAACTGTTTCATCATCCCTGGTGTTGTACTGTTATAAATCGGAAAGTTCTGATAGAGGTCTTAACTCTTAAGACAATGACAGTACGCACGAGGATTTCAGAGACAACCTCGGCCTTTCCAAGTTCCACAGTTAAAGGAAAAAGAGTAAATGATAAAAAGTAAAAAATATTGATTCCATATTCGAGCAAACGTTTTACACGAAGTGGGGACAATATGATTACTCTGTTGAGAATTTGACTAAGTCAAAATAGTTGTTACTATATTTGATTACGCAATCTTCATATTCTATTTTTCAATTTTGTAATTCAAATTCAATATAAATTAATATTACAATTAAAGAAATAAAATGAGCGGTTATACTATATTATTAATAATTTTAAGTAATTAACAAAATATATTAAATTCATATTAAAATAAAAATAAAATAAAATTAATTTTATGTTTTTATAAGTTTTGAAATAGAAAGAAAGCAAATTAAAAACTCAACCAAATAAAATGTTTATTAAATTTGAAAATGAAATAGAAAATAAAAATAAAAGTGGAACTAAGTTGCTTCTTAAGAATTTGGTTTGAATGTTTATAGAAAATTATTTATTAGAATTTGACCTAATAGACGGATGTATAAGTAAACGAATAGTATTAACTACTAAGGTATATATGAGAACTGAGTTATAAGAATTCCATTTTCTCATATTGAACTAATAAAGATATCTTAAGATTCACCAAAATTAAAACGGGACTCGGACAATCAGAGGAAATTAAGAGTAATTCAAGAACCAAATTTCTAAAGTCTTCTCTTGTCAAAGCCTATGCAATCTCACTTTCTTTCTGTATTTCAAATACCAAAGTCTTGGGGGACCAAGTGCACCACTGGGCCCCAATTAACTCCGTCCATGTTGTTATTGTTGTGCTCTTGTAAAAATATTATGAAATCACTGATAAGTCATTTAAATTACATATGTTTTGGTATTAATTTTGATTGATTTGTAAAATTTGTGTTAATAAATTGATGGAATTATTTGTTGAATGTTCACAGGTGGTTTTCAATACCAAAAAGATGAAAAAGGATCAAAAAGAGGAAAAATATGGCAAGAAGTTCGAAAATCCCCAATCTGGACGAAATTCAAAGATTAGGCGTGGGCACGCCTAAGGTCAGAATCGTAAATCTGCAGATTTTCCAGAAGATTGTCTCCAATTAGAACAAAAAAATTCCCGAAGATTTTGTGGAGCCCTTTTTAAGAAGTTTCCTGCTTAAATTTGAACATGATCTAATTGGGATGGAATCTAACCAAGATCATGGAGAGATTTAATTAAAAAGAAGGAAGCTGACGTGGATAACAGGGAGGCTAGGTTTTAGAGTGGAGGGGGCATTCTTTTCTGCTCTCTAGGAGGTGGCCGCACGTAGTTTTTGGTTTTTCCAGTTTTAAAAAATAGTTTCATCGTAAGCTTAGGGATAGAGGGGGATTGACAAAAATTCTGGTTTTCTGGTTTTTCAATTGCTGCACAATTCCTCTTGTTATTTTCGTTACCTTCACTAAAGACTAGTTATGGATACTGTTTTATTTATTATTTCTTTTGTCCTCAATTCAAGTATGATTAACTAATTTCCTTGTCTTGGTTGAGGGATCCATGTTCCATGCTATTGTGGTGAGATGTTCTGAATCTTCTTCATGATTGTTAACGTTCATTGGATAATTTCATATTAACCTTTTTAATTAGATTTGTTAGTTTCTAGGTGCGCAACTAGGGATTAATGGATTTAATCGCTAGGTTAACAAAATCTGACGTTCAATTTTGGTAACCACAAGTAGCAATTAGGATTAACCCCTCTACATTAGAGTTGGAAAATTCTAAGAAATTATCCACTTGATAGATTTCATGTCGTACATGTTTATCACTTGTCATTGGTTCTTAATGCTATTATGCAATTAATCTATGATCGTATCTATATTGTTGTTTAATAAGGTTGCTAGGATACATGTTTCTAGTCAATATAATTGATAGAAAATTCTCTCAATGAATGTTCGTTAATAATTATAATTTTTCTCGAAGATCCATAATAGCATGGTAACATCGGTGACCGAAACCAAGGTATTTTTCCTATCGGCTTTTCAAACTTGATTATTACTTCAATTTGCAATTTTTCCTTTTTGATTTTCATTCTTCTTTCAGTAAGTAACAAAACCCCCCTCTTTTTATTATTTGTGCCATTTGAATTTGTAATCTTCATAATCGTGAAATTTCTCGTGGGAACGATATCCGCTTACCGCTACTACATTAATTTGTTTTAACGGAAGTGATTTCTTTTATATTTGGTTGCAGGCGACAACATCACCAATCACTAACTGTCAAACACAAAAATAGAAGCACAAATGATCTCTCTCAATGTGATTAAGAGCAAGACTCAAATGACTTATTTATATGTATTTATAAGTATCTCTAACTTGATGGTCAACTTACAATCAAAATCCTAGCTAAATTAAACTAACTAGATCATATGTTATCCTTTTCAAATTAAATCACTAAATGACACCTTTATCTAACTATGAATCTGGTAAGATTTAGCTATATTACGACTAATAAGATAAGATATTACATTTATTATATATCCAGATTCACAAAGATCTCCACTTTAAATGATCCTCCTTATTTTTTAGAATTGGTATCCTTTGCAATTTTTTCCATCACATCATTCAAGATCTTATCATGATCTTTATCTATTTATGATAAGTCATCTAAGCCCAAAGCCTTTCATAGCACACTGGTCTAGTCCTATACACTATGTCTTTAGTCCATCAAAAACTTAATGTTAGCCAAGTCAGTTCGTACAAGGCCTGAAACTCTAACAAAACTCACGATATCCTTGATCTAACTTGCTAAGTTACCTTGGAGCTCTCACATGCCTTCGTCATACATGTGATCTAGCTAACCTTCAACTCAAGATCCGTTTTTAGCTAACTTTAAAGTGCCTTCATTTTCTATTTGGCTAACACCAATCCTATACGAATTTTGATAGTTCATTAGGAGTTGTTAGGAAAATTTGGAGGCATGATCACAGGTTAAAAACGTTAAATCGAAATAAACATCATTCACGACCAAAAAACGCACTAAAAAAAGAAACATTTTAAAATTAAAAAGTAGACCAGAAAGATGAACAAGTAGACCAAAAAAATGCTCTTAGAATGCCCTTTGATGGCTTCTTTGGTGACAAAAAAATGTTGGAATTAGGTTCCAAATCCTGGGTTGTCATTGAAAAGTTCTACATTCTATTGGGCGCCACCAAAAAGGTTGAAGATTGTACCCTTAAATCTTAACTCCTTCACGTCTTTAGCTTGGTAAATCAAAGGAACCTATAAAGCATATATAATAAGTGAGACCACAAAGATCATCTAATGCATCTGGGGTAGCTTCATAAGCCGTCAAATGTCTCATACATCATGCTCTAATATGAATTTGATGTTTGTGAAATATCAGTTCGGTGAATTTTTTGAAAATTAATCAAGGCTAAAGCATGCATTTCATACACTCACTTTATGTATAAAACACATGCATATAACGACCTTGTATAAACGTATGTATATAGGACATAAGCTGTGGAATTCAACTAAATTACCTCCAACTAGTGCCTAATCCTCGCGAGCTTTGAGTTTCCATCCTCTTCCTTAAGTAACAACCGATGGTGTACTCTTGATGTTAGGTGAGAATAGGACCCAAACTTGCATTTTTAACAACCAAAACAACTCATAGCTTCGTCCATCACAAAGATAGTGAGTAGGGTAGTTAGGCAACCGAAAATAGTGGGTAGGGTAAAGTGTTTTAAATGGACCATACATAATTATGAGAATAAAAACTTACATTCTCCCACTTGGTCCATTTAACCCAAAACCACTACACATAACAAGAAATCAAATATATGAATCATGGAGATAGGTCCTCTTATAGTGAGTAGTATCTTCCATGTATTACATATACAAAAATTTTCATTACTAGCCCTTCAACTTAATGAATAAGCCATATGTTTATTCGAGGTCCAAATTAAACGACATTTCTCAAAATCAATAAATATGTGTACACAAAATTTATGAGAAAATATCAAACTGACTAAGAGTTCCATTGAATCAACAAATATACAACAAAATCACACTGTGGAACTAAGTCCCATATGCACTACATGATCCTTAAACTGCTTAAGTATTATACCTTTAGTTAAAGGATCCGCAATCATCAAATCAGTGCTAATGTGCTCTATGACAACTTTCTTTTCCTTAACACGTTCTCTTATGGCTAAATACTTAATGTTGATATGCTTGCTTCGACTTCCACTCTTGTTATTTTTAGCCATAAAGACCGTAGCGACATTGTCGAAGTATAACTTTAATGGCTTAGAAATTGAATCAACAACTTTGAGCCCATATAAGAAATTCTTCAACCATACACCATGCGAGGTGGCCTCAAAATATGAGAAGAACTCAGCCTGTTGGACCCCGTCTCCAAGGCCCAACATTCGGACCCATAAAAGCATACATAAGCATAGAGGACCCAAAACCGACACAAAAATTGGCCACAAAAGGAGAAATCTTATAATAGAAAATTTGGCTTTGGATTTTTAGGAAAATATGTTCCTTATGCTCTCACGGTTCCAACGCCACTGAAATCGTTCAATTCGGATTTGAAATGAAAAAGTTATGGCAAAAATACTATCTTAAAGAAAACAGTGAAAACAGTCCCTCTATCGACTTCATGTAAATATTTGAAAACTTTAGAGGCAAAATTACTGATCGGCTCCTTCATAAAAAGTGTATATTTATGCCTCTAGTTTCATTTAAAATAAGAATCGCCTCAATTCGAGCCCCATAGCTCCAGATATTTAAAAATTAGTGAGGTATATTCAGAAAGAATCAGCCGACCTCCACACTTTGTTTCAAACCACCTTTTTCAATTTAAAATAAAAATTGATAAGTAAAATGTAGAAGGTTAGAAAAATCTCTTAGAAAACCATCGGTTCAAAAATCAGCTCAATCGGAGGTCTATGCAAGAAGTTATGGCCAAAAGAACCAATTGCTCATGAAGAGTTGGCCTTCGCCGCCCGGCATGGGCGGCGCAGGCTTCCTTCGCCATGGCGCCTGGGCGACCTGCCCTACCGCCCGACCTAACCGACTTCTAACCCTCATAACTTTTGACTCCGAGCTCCAAATTAGACACGGTTGGAGGCGTTGGAAAGCTAAGAGAAAATTCTATATTTTTCAAGAAGGGATCACAAGCAAGCTCGGGCTCTAAGGGAATCAAAAGTTCCCACTAAGACAGGTCGGCTAACTCTCCACAAACAGTACCAGAACTTCCGACCTTCATAACTTTTGACCTAGAACTCCAAATTTAGTAAACTTAGTGTCTATGGAAAGGTAAAAGAATTATCTACAACTTTCATGAAGACCACCGACCTATGTTCCAACTCTATATGGGTCAAGAGTGGACTCAAAGCTGCTACCAATCATCACTATGATGACTCTGCATTAAACACCAACGACTCACACTTACCAATTTACACATCATAAATAGCTCATAAATATCCTGGAAGAGGCTCTATAGCTCGACTAACACTCTCAACAAGTCTAAAAGATCCCATATGACCTATATCAACCCAGAAATTTGCAGAAAACACAACAACTCCAAAATTTGCATAAACTTCCACAACTCACCGACCTTTGCAAATTTCCAGCAAGCTCTCCCAAAGCCAAAACCCAGCAACCACTCAAAATGAAAAATACTCATACACATGCTATTTCCAAAATCTTACATAGATCACAAATCGACCAATTCACATGAAGAGAGTACTAGAGCTCTCATTCTCATTTCAAATCATAACAAAGATTCATACATAGCTTTGGTTACATATTGACATATTTATCAAAATAAAGCACAAAATACAAGAATGGGATGCTCAATGATCAATATGCTTACAAAGCTATTCCAAAAGCTAATTACTAACTTAATACAAAAGTTTCTAGAGATCTTGGAGTTTTTGTCCGATGCCCTTGCAAGGTTCCACAATCAACTAGAATTTTCACCTGAGGAGGGAGAATGGGGTGAGCGAAACACGGCTCAGTGGCTAACAAGTTTATAGCCATCGAGTAATGAGCCACACACACACACCATTAATAATTCAAAGCATTAGCAATTAACTCAACTCATCACATAAAGCATAACATGGAATCCTCTTGCAATTAAAACACATATTATGCATCATGAACACAAATAAATGATGGGATGCACACATTTGGCTCGAGAGTTCCATAAACACGACGAAAACCGAAGTTTACCGTAATCACGACGAGTCCATTTTTCAGATCTCGTAAGCCTAAAGCAGGCAGCCGGGAGAAGGCTAATGGGGGTCAACGTGCACGTGACTTATCGAAGTAGGTTCTCTCTCGCCCAATCACAATTCATTTATGCTTACATATTCAAGCACAATAATAGCATTTCATGCTTCTTTCATACTTTCAAATCATCATGGTTTCGTACTTTTCATTCAAAGCAATGTAAATACACCTTCAATATACACATATTATAACAAAGATAGCACACATAGGGCATTTGCCCATTACACAACAACTATAAAAATGTTACCCACCTATCGTAGAAATTCGAATTCAAGATCGCCCTTCCTCCTTGTCTTGAGTAGGGTTTTCTTGAGTTCCTTCAAACAAAACACATCTCTAATCAATTTCTAACTTCATAGGAAAGGTCATAATATTCAGAAATTAAAGGGAAAAACTAACATTAACCTTAACCTAACCTACCCATGGCTCATTTAAGCTAGAATAACCATAACCTTCCCTAACCCCATAGATCTCACCTTCTCTTCCATTTTTCTTCAATCTCTACACAAACCCTAACTTCCATCCTACACCATTTTGAATCTATCTTAAGAAAAGATGAAAACTTACCTTTCTCACTTGATTTCTCTTCTTTTTCTCCTTCTTTCTTCTTCTCCACAAGCCTCCCACGATTTTTCTCTCTTCCTTTCTTCCTCTAGCTCACGTTTTTCCTTCTTCTCCTTTGGTGACTTACGACTCTTACTTCTCCTTTCCCTCTTTAACTCTTTAACTCTTAATTCCTTTACATCTCCACTTAAAAGCCTACACCAAAACTACATAGTTTTGGTATTGGGCTCTCCCTCTTACCATGCTTTTGGGGCCTTCCTCTAATAACTTACAAGCCCACCATACTTTAACCCACTTATTTCTAATCCTCCTTCTTATTCCACTTACTTAAAGCCCATAATTTCCAACATTTAATTCTAACCCTCCATTAAATTTCTAACTTCTAATTTCCAAGCCCAACATAAAAATATTTATATAAACACATAATTAAATCAATTAAGACAAAATAAAATAATTAACGAATAAATTCATAAATAAATAATTAATTAATTCAAATAAAATAAAAAATTTTCGGGGCCCAACAATTCTCCCCTCCTAAAAGAATTTCGTCCTCAAAATCCTTACCTGAATCCATGAAGAGGTAGGGATACTTCTCCCTCATGGCTTCCAAAGGTTCCCAAGTTGCTTCCTCAGTCGAATGGTTCCTCCACAAGACCTTAACCAGCTTCACACTCTTGTTTCTTAACACTTTTTCCTTTGAATCTAAGATTTCCACTGGTTGCTCCTCATAAGTCAAATCCTCTCTCAGCTGAACCTCTGAAGGTTGAACTATGTGCGAAGGATCCGATCTATACCTCCTCAACATCGACACATGGAACACATTGTGAATCTTAGACAACTCCAATGGTAAATCTAACTTATAAGCTAAAGGCCCGATCCTCTCAATGATCTCATATGGGCCTATGTACCTCGGGCTAAGCTTGCCCTTCTTGCCAAACCTCAAAACACCTTTCCATGGAGATGCTCTAAGAAACACCTTCTCACCCACTTCAAACTCCATCTCTTTCCTATGGACATCTGTGTAGCTCTTCATCCAATCTTGAGCTGCCTTAAGCCTCTGCTTCACTAACTTCACTTTATCAACTGTAACCTGCACTAACTCAGGTCCTACAAGCTTCCTTTCACCTTCCTCGTCCCAACATATAGGAGTCTTGCATCTCCTACCATACAAAGCCTCATAAGGTGCCATCTGAATTCCCGAGTGATAGGAATTATTATAAGCAAACTCAATCAAAGGTAAGTGATCATCCCACGAACCTTTGAAATCCAAAGCACAAGCCCTCAACATTGCTTCCAAAGTCCGAATGGTCCTCTCCGACTGTCCATCAGTCTGCGGATGGAAAGCCGTACTGAAATGCAATCTAGTCCCCAAGGCCTCCTGCAAACTCTCCCAAAACCTAGAGGTAAACCTGGGATCTCTATCAGAAACTATCAAACTCGGAATCCCATAAGGCCTAATCACTTCATCCACATACTTCTTAGCCAACACATTCAAAGAATCTGTCTGACGAATTGGCAAGAAGTGAGCTGACTTAGTCAGCCGATCCACAATCACCCATATTGCATCATGCTTCTTGCTAGATCTCGGCAATCCCATCAGAAAATCCATAGTTATCTTTTCCGATGTCCACTCCGGAATAGGCGAGGATTAAGCTTGTTCGAAGGTGCTAGTGTTCACTTTAACTGGCGGCACACCAAACATCTTTAGCATACTCTGCTACATCTTTCCTCATTCCTTTCCACCGAAATGCTCTTTCAAATTTGATACATCTTAGAACTCCTGGATGCATTGCATAAGGAGCATTATCGCCTCATCAAGAATCTCATCTCTCAACTCTAACTTGCCGGGACACACACTCTACTACCCTGACCATCAATCCATCTTCCTTTACCTCTACATTAGGCGGCTTGCCGTTCTTTATCTCTTCCTAAGCTTACTCAAGTACTCATCCCGATCCTGCAATTCCTTGATCTTCTCTTTCAAACCTTTGGCGTCACCACGAAACTTCGCCAAAATACACTCAGCCCATCTTGCCTCAACATCACATCAAGTCGGCTAAATCCTTGACGAAGGAAGATACACACTCTCCATGTGAGCCATAGTGGAATTCCTACTCGAGCATCCGCTACCACATTAGCTTTCCCCGGATGGTAATCTATCATCAAGTCATAATCTTTTAGCAACTCTAACCATCGCCTCTGCCTCAAATTCAGCCTTTTCTGGGTCAACAAGTATTTAAGGCTCTTATGATCTGTAAATATCCTAGTGGTAACTCCATACAGATAATGTCTCCAAATCTTCAATGCAAAGATTATAGCAGCCAACTCCAAGTCATGGATCGGATAGTTCATCTTATAAGGCTTCAACTGCCTAGAGGCATAAGCAATCACTTTCTCTCCTTGCATCAATACACACCCTAAACCCTTCCGGAGGCATCACTTTGTACAATGTACCCATCATCATCAGAAGGCAATGTCAGAATCGGTGCGGTTGTAAGCCGCTTCTTCAACTCCTCGAAACTACTCTGGCACTCCTCAGTCCATTCAAATTTTTTATTCTTCCTTGTCAACTTGGAAAGTGGAGCAGCTATCAAGGAAAAGCCCTCCACAAACCTCCTGTAATATCCAGCTAATCCCAAGAAACTTCTCACTTCGGCTACATTCTTTGGCGCTTCCCATTTAACCACAGCTTCTATCTTCTGTGGATCCACATGCACTCCTCGCTCAGAGATCACATGTCCCAAAAATACCACTTCCCTTAGCCAAAATTCGAATTTATCGAATTTGGCATACAACTCATTCTTCCTCAATGTCTCCAAAGCAATCCTTAAATGATCCTCGTGCTCCTCATCACTCTTAGAATAGACCAATATATCATCAATAAAGACAATGATAAATTGATCTAGGAAAGACTTAAAGACTCTATTCATCAAATCCATAAAGACTACAGGAGCATTCGTTAACCCGAAAGGCATAACCAAAAACTCAAAGTGGCCATACCTCGTCCTAAAAGCAGTCTTTGACACATCGGTCTCCTTAATCCTCAACTGATGATAACCCGATCTCAAATCTATCTTGGAAAAGACTCTCGCCCCTTGCAACTGATCAAACAAGTCATCAATGCGTGGGAGCGGATACCTGTTCTTAACAGTAGCATGGTTCAGCTTCCTATAATCCACACACATCCGCAACGACCCATCTTTCTTCTTCACAAAGAGAACCGGAGCTCCCCAAGGTGAATAACTCGGTCTAACATAACCCTTCTCTAAAAGATCCTCCAACTACTCCTTAAGCTCCTTCAATTCCGCCGGAGCCATCCGATAAGGCGGAATTGAGATCGGCGCAGTGCCTGAATGAAGCTCGATGGGAAACTCAATTTCCCTAGGAGGAGGTAGTCTGCAATTCCTCGGGAAAGACATCAGGAATTCGACCACTCTTGGAATGTCTTCCAACCTCCCTCTATCTGCCTCCATATCTAGCACATAAGCCAAAAAGGCCTCACACCCTCGCTCATCATTCTCTCTGCCATCATCATATTGAAATAACCCGAGGTGGATGACTTTTTTATCTCCCATGAGTATCACTTTCCTGCTATCCTCTAGCTCGAACTCCATTGTCTTCTGTTTACAATCTAAAGTAACATGATACCTCTCTAATGTGTCCATACCTAGGATCACATCCAATCCTCCCATCTTCAGACGCATCAGATCCACCACCAATTTTCCTCCACTAATCTCTATCTCACAATCTCTATACACTTGATTGATAATAATATATTGGCCGATTGGAGTACTCACAATCAGCGGAGTATCCAATGGGCTCAAACTCCTCCTAGAAATAGTCCTACCCGAAGACACAAAAGAATGGGTAGAACCTGAGTCAATCATAGCAAGCACATAATCATCAAACAGTTTAACCATAACCGCTACAACTTCTGGCGCGGTCTCTGCCTCCTCTCGAGTCATGGCAAACACTCTGGCTGGAACTTGCCCTCTGGATCTGCATTCGGAGGATAAGCTCTCAGGACCTCCAGAGCTACCTACTTGATCCACAGTCTTACATCCCCACTGTCTCTGTCCTCCCGAAGCTTGCATCCGAGATCCCTCTTCTATCTGGTTTAGGACACTCTTTGGAAAATGTCCTTCGCCCTGATTGAAGCATGCTCCTGTCAATCTGCGACATTCTCCTCTATGGAGATATCCACAGTGCTCGCACTTAGGAAGGGGTGGTCTCTCCCCATCTCCTCTTCTACCGCCGCCCACCGTTGAGGCTTGGTGGGAAGCGGAAGAAGTCCTCATCGGTCAGGCCGGCCCCACCGGTACTCCTCTCCTCAGATCAGACAGAAAGGCTCTAGCACTTCTCTCGGGCATGAAGTACCACCTCCCTCCCGAATCGCTCTCTTCCTTCCTCTTCTGTTAACTACTCTTGATGTTCTCGAGGTTTTCAACCTCGCCGCTTCAACTAGCTGCTGCAAGTCACGAAGTTCTGACTATCACCTTCTCTCGATAGCAGTGCAAACCCGACTCAAATCGACGGCACTTAGCGGCCTCACTCGGCCTCATCTCGCAACATATCTAGACAATTGTGTGAATCGGCGCTCGTATTCACCGACCGTCATCTCCTCAGGTAAGGCTTAGGAACTCCTCTCGCTTACATTGAATGTACACCTCAGACAGATACTTCTTCCATGCACACAACAGAAGTCTCCCATGTCAATCCTACCGGTCTCGCCTCGACTCCCAGCACAGATCTCCCACCAATGCAAGGCATCACCACAAGCGGTGGCGGCATAAACCACTCTCTCATCATCCTCGCACTCCATCTGATCCAAAACCCTCTCAGTCTTCTTCAACCAGGTCTCAGCTTCCTCGGGGTCTGAGGTCCCGTGGAAATCCACCGCTCCATACTTCCTCAGCTTGTCAAACTGTCTCCCTTCTTAGTGGGGCAACAGAAGCTTTGGGGCATTTGACCCATGCTGAGCGAATGCTTGGGTAAATGCCGAATAGCTCGGGTCTAACGCAGCACTTGCTCGCATGCACTAGGTGCTGCTGAGTGCGTGAACGAAGAGGCTCACTACCCTGCCCTTGAGGGGCCTCAGCCACTCCCGGAGCTACGGACTCATCCATGCTCTCCTCTCTCTGTGGAGAGTCAGGTGCAATAGAACCTTGCAGAACTCCTCGTGTCCTTCGACGAGGTGGCATCGTACTCCTTCAATGAAAATACTAGTGATTAGCTACAATTCGGTTTTAAGCTTAGTTCCTATATGTATGCATGATATGCATGTCACGTAATGCAAACAATCAATTCATAAAGTAAACATTTAATCACATACAAAACAATGTTCCCTACTATACATTTTAAGCCTAGAAGTAAGGCTAAGCTCTGATACCAAACAATGTTGGACCCCGTCTCCAAGGCCTAACATTCGGACCCATAAAAGCATACATAAGCATAGAGGACCCAAAACCGACACAAAAATTGGCCACAAAAGGAGAAATCTTATAATAGAAAATTTGGCTTTGGATTTTTAGGAAAATATGTTCCTTACGCTCTCACGGTTCCAACGCCACTGAAATCGTTCAATTCGGATTTGAAATGAAAAAGTTATGGCAAAAATACTATCTTAAAGAAAACAGTGAAAACAGTCCCTCTATCGACTTCATGTAAATATTTGAAAACTTTAGAGGCAAAATTACTGATCGGCTTCTTCATAAAAAGTGTAGATTTATGCCTTTAGTTTCATTTAAAACAAGAATTGCCTCAATCCAAGCCCTATACCTCCAGATATTTAAAAATTAGTGAGGTATATTCAAAAAGAATCAGCCGACCTCCACACTTTGTTTCAAACCAACTTTTTCAATTTAAAATAAAAATTGATAAGTAAAATGTAGAAGGTTAGAAAAATCTCTTAGAAAATCATCGGTTCGAAAATCAGCTCAATCGGAGGTCTATGCAAGAAATTATGGCCAAAAGAAGGGGGAGGGGTCGGTCGGCCAGAGACCGACCCCAATTGCTCGCAAGAGCCCGGTTGGCGCTCGCTCGCCCGCGAGCGCCTGGGCGACCTGCCCTACCGCCCGACCTAACCGACTTCTAACCCTCATAACTTTTGACTCCGAGCTCTAAATTAGACACGGTCAGAGGCGTTGGAAAGCTAAGAGAAACTTCTATATTTTTCAAGAAGGGATCACAAGCAAGCTCGGGCTCTAAGGGAATCAAAAGTTCCCACTAAGACAGGTCGGCTAACTCTCCACAAACAGTACCAGAACTTCCGACCTTCATAACTTTTGACCCAGAACTCCAAATTTAGCAAACTTAGTGTCTATGGAAAGGTAAAAGAATTATCTACAACTTTCATGAAGACCACTGACCTATATTCCAACTCTATATGGGTCAAGAGTGGACTCAAAGCTTCTGCTACCAATCTGTCACTATGACAGCTCCTGCATTAAACACCAACAACTCACACTTACCAATTTACACATCATAAATAGCTCATAAATATACTGGAAGAGGCTCTATAGCTCGACTAACACTCTCAACAAGTCTAAAAGATCCCATATGACCTATATCAACCCAGAAATTTGCAGAAAACACAACAACTCCAAAATTTGCATAAACTTCCACAACTCACTGACCTCTGCAAATTTCCAGCAAGCTCTCCCAAAGCCAAAACCCAGCAACCACTCAAAATGAAAAATACTCATACACATGCTATTTCCAAAATCTTACATAGATCACAAATCAACCAATTCATATGAAGAGAGTACTAGAGCTCTCATTCTCATTTCAAATCATAACAAAGATTCATACATAGCTTTGGTTACATATTGGCATATTTATCAAAATAAAGCACAAAATACAAGAATGGGATGCTCAATGATCAATATGCTTACAAAGCTATTCCAAAAGCTAATTACTAACTTAATACAAAAGTTTCTAGAGATCTTGGAGTTTTTGTCCGATGCCCTTGCAAGGTTCCACAATCAACTAGAATTTTCACCTGAGGAGGGAGAATGGGGTGAGCGAAACATGGCTCAGTGGCTAACAAGTTTATAGCCATCGAGTAATGAGCCACACACACACACATCATTAATAATTCAAAGCATTAGCAATTAACTCAACTCATCACATAAAGCATAACATGGAATCCTCTTGCAATTAAAACACATATTATGCATCATGAACACAAATAAATGATAGGATGCACACATTTGGCTCGAGAGTTCCATAAACACGACGAAAACTGAAGTTTACCGTAATCACGACGAGTCCATTTTTCGGATCTCGTAAGCCTAAAGCAGGCAGCCGGGAGAAGGCTAATGGGGGTCAACGTGCACGTGACTTATCGAAGTAGGTTTTCTCTCGCCCAATCACAATTCATTTATGCTCACATATTCAAGCACAATAATAGCATTTCATGTTTCTTTCATACTTTCAAATCATCATGGTTTCGTACTTTTCATTCAAAACAATGTAAATACACCTTCAATATACACATATTATAACAAAGATAACACACATAGGGCATTTTCCCATTACACAACAACTATAAAAATGTTACCCACCTATCGTAGAAATCCAAATTCAAGATCGCCCTTCCTCCTTGTCTTGAGTAGGGTTTTCTTGAGTTCCTTCAAACAAAACACATCTCTAATCAATTTCTAACTTCATAGGAAAGGTCATAATATTCAGAAATTAAAGGGAAAAACTAACATTAACCTTAACCTAACCTACCCATGGCTCATTTAAGCTAGAATAACCATAACCTTCCCTAACCCCATAGATCTCACCTTCTCTTCCATTTTTCTTCAATCTCTACACAAACCCTAACTTCCATCCTACACCATTTTCGAATCTATCTTAAGAAAAGATGAAAACTTACCTTTCTCACTTGATTTCTCTTCTTTTTCTCCTTCTTTCTTCTTCTCCACAAGCCTCCCACGATTTTTCTCTCTTCCTTTCTTCCTCTAGCTCACGTTTTTCCTTCTTCTCCTTTGGTGACTTACGACTCTTACTTCTCCTTTCCCTCTTTAACTCTTTAACTCTTAATTCCTTTACATCTCCACTTAAAAGCCTACACCAAAACTACATAGTTTTGGTATTGGGCTCTCCCTCTTACCATGCTTTTGGGCCCCTCCTCTAATAACTTACAAGCCCACCATACTTTAACCCACTTATTTCTAATCCTCCTTCTTATTCCACTTACTTAAAGCCCATAATTTCCAACATTTGATTCTAACCCTCCATTTAATTTCTAACTTCTAATTTCCAAACCCAACATAAAAATATTTATATAAACACATAATTAAATCAATTAAGACAAAATAAAATAATTAACGAATAAATTCATAAATAAATAATTAATTAATTCAAATAAAATAAAAAAATTTTGGGGCCCAACACAGCCTCCATAGTGGAAGTAGCAATCAGGGTCTGCTTGGCACTTCTCCAAGATACAATCCACCAGCTAGTATGAAAATATAACCGGATGTTGATTTCCTTGAATCAATACAGCCAACAAAGTCTGAATCAGGGTATCCAACTACTACCAAGTTCTCAGTTCGTCTACAAAAGTATATAATCCTTTGTGCACTGCAGATATCTCAAAACCTTCTTTGCAACTTTTCAGTGATCAATACCTGGATTACTATGATATCTTCCTAGCATTCCAACAACATATGCAATGTCAGGTCGGGTGCAGACCTGAGCATATATAAGGCTTCCTACAGCTGAAGCATATGAAATGTTCTTCATGTATTCCCGCTCAAGGTCATTTTTCGGACATTGATTCAAATTGAATATATCACCCTTGATAATGGGAGTTACACTTAGTGCACAATCTTTTATCTGAAATCTCTCTAAAATTTTGTTGATATAGGTCTCTTGAGATAAACCCAAAATATCTCGAGATCTTTCTCTATGGATCTTAATGCCAATGACATAAGATGCCTCACCCATATCTTTCATATCAAAATTCTTTGAGAGAAATTGTTTCACCTCATATAACAAACCCTTATCATTAGTCGCAAGCAAAATGTCATCCACGTATAACACAAGAAAACAAGTCTAACTCCCACTGACCTTCTGGTATAAACACTGATCCATGATATTTTCTTCAAAACCTAAAGAAGTGATAACCTCATGAAATTTCAAATACCACTACCGGGAGGCTTGTTTTAACCCCTATATGGATTTATTAAGCTTACAGACTAAATGCTCACCATCACTAGATGAGAATCCTTCAGGTTGTTTCATATAAACCTCTTACTCTAGTTCACCATTGAGGAACGTCGTTTTCACATCTATTTGTTGTAACTTAAGATCAAAATGAGCTACTAATGCCATGATTACACGAAGTGAATCTATCTTTGATACAGGAGAAAATGTCTCCGTGTAATCGATTCCTTCCCTCTGAGTGAACCCTTTGGCAACAAATCTTGCTTTATGTCTCTCAATGTTGCCTCGTGAGTCTTTCTTTGTATTAAATACCCATCAACATCCAATGGGTTTCACACCATTTGGCAACTCAACGAGATCCCAGATTTGATTAGACCCCATAGAATTCATCTCATCCTTCATAGCATTATACCACAAGTCCGATTCCTCAGAACTCATGGCTTGTCAAAATGTTTCAGGATCATTTTCGATTCCAACGTTGTAATCTGACTCTTGTAGATACACTATGTAATCACTAGGTATTGCTAACTGTGTAACCCTAGTGGATCTCCTTAATGTTGTATTGCTATCCTCACGAGGAACTTGTTGCTCAACCTGTTGTTCAGCTAGTTGCTCAACAATTTCTGGTTGTTCCTCATTTACAACTTGATCCATTGGATTAGCGTTAACAGCTCGTGGAACTTTAGTAACTGGTTGTCCCACACCCATTTGACTTTTAGGGGTATGAATGAAAATCAATTGATCACTTGAACCAGAGGGTTGAGCTTCATGATGGCCACTTTCAGAACCTATGTTAAAAAAATGATCACTCCCACTGATCAAGTCATTCTCAAGAAATTTTGCATTTCTTGATTCCACGATTCTAGTGTTGTGAGATGGGAAATGGGACCTATACCCTTTAGACCTTTCAACATATCCAATGAAATACCCACTAATGGTCCTTGGGTCTAGTTTCTTCTCCTATGGGTTGTAAATTCTCACTTCAGATGGGCATACCCAAATGCGTATATACCTCAGACTCAGTTTCCAACCCTTAAATATCTCAAATGGTGTCTTTAAGACAACTTTGGTTGGAAATCGATTTAATATATACATGACCGTCTTTAGAGCTTCTATCCGTAGGAATTGAGGAAGATTTGTGTTACTCCTCATACTTCTCACCATGTCCATTAAAGTTCGATTTCTTCTTTCTGCCACACCATTTTGATCCGGAGAACCAGGCATGGTGTACTGGGCAACAATCCCATGTTCCTGAAGAACTTTCGCAAAGGGACCAGGTGCTTATCCACTTTCAGTGTATCTACCATAGTACTTTTCACCTCTATCTGATCTCATGATTTTAATCAATTTTTTACATTGATTCTCCACTTCAGCCTTAAAAATTTTAAAAGCATCCAAAGCTTCGTCCTTAGAACGAAGAAAGTAGAGATACATATATCGTGAATAGTCATCTATAAAGGTGAACAATATTTCGGACTATTTGCACCCAGATCTGGATAACAAATATCTATATGTATGATTTCTAATAGGTTTGTACTCCTCTTGGCACCCTTTTTAGACTTGTTAGTTTGTTTACCCTTAATACAATCTACGTAAGTCTCAAAATCAGAAAAATCCAAAGTACTGAGTACTCCTTCATTTACTAATCGTTTAATTCACTTAATGGAGATGTGTCCTAATTTACAGTGCCACAATAAAGAGGATGTTAGTAGTGTGCCCTAGGCCAATGGATAGTTGTGATTCATGTATTAACATTATGACTTGTTAATAATATATTATGAGGTATTCCTTTCATATATGCATGTATTTTGTTTATGTAATGTGATTTACATTCCATGAATGGTTTTAGACTTATGTCATCAAGTATGTGACTTGATAGTAAAACCATAAGCGTTATAAGACTATTCTAGACTGTCCCTGGTCGATCATTATTGGTGGAACAATAATGAATTAAGGCTAGTATGTGTTCTTGTTGATGATCACATTTTACTGATCATAGATATGAGATATCAAATCAGAAACATAGATATATGTTAGAGAACATATATTGGACCGACCCACATAAAGAATACTACATGGTTTCATGTCATTAGTGATTCTTTATATGGTTTGACTTTAGTCCTTTGACCTGAAGTCATCATGGTTCCCTACATGAGGAATTTAGTGTTTTGATATTAGACTAAGTTATTTTTAACCGAATAACAAGTAGTCTTATGTTGGACACTAAATGAATCATGCGGAGGGATGTGAATGACGTAGATGGGATTTGTACCTCTATTGAATGAGAGAGCTATCATTTGGGCCTCTTGACAAGTGTGATTGAAGAAATGCATAGCCGTGCTCAAATGAATTGATGAAGAGTCATCAATGTCATTTGTTATAATCAGTCAACTTGGGGATCAAGAAACTATGATTAATCAAAGGTTAACATGACCATGCCTTGTGATTAATCTTGATATCGTGTTACAAAAGGAATTGAGCTTATAACCATAATTCTGTGTTAAATCGGATTATCGATCCTCATTTGATTTGGGTAGTCATAATGTCTTGCTAGAGGTGCTTATGACTTATGGGCCTTGAAGTGTGATCGCCCATTGCCAACATCAAATGAGTCTCTGTGGTCGCATACAAAGAGTGATGTGATGCGGGCTTATTCTCTTAGCCTAATTTATTAGGTATTGAATAAATATATGTAGATATATTTATTGGGCTAGATTGGATTAAGTTGTCAGGCTTCTATTATATGAGATATAATGGGTCGAAACTTATTAGGGCCTCAATGGGATTAGGGTTTCTCTATAAATAGAGAAGCTTAGGTCTCATTAAGGTAGAAGACACTATTGTCAGGAAACCCTAGCCACCATCCGAGAGGAAAACCGTGCGGCGTTCAGAAAGAAGTTTAAGGACGTGCTAGCACACCATAGCCGCAGCCCAGATCGTGCATACTCATGTGGATACAGGTAGAGGGCATTCGCGTATGCAGTGTCTTGGAATCTGAAAAAGAAGCAACCTATCCACGAAAATAAGGTATTTTCGTACATCCTTGATATTTTCGATTATACTTCATGTTATTGTATGGTCTTTTTCTGCAGTGTATTGTGAATACTCGAACCGTACGCCATCCAACAGTGGTATCAGAGCCAGGTTCTTTTTTATAATCGATAATATACATGTTTTGATTACATGAGTTTTACGGATTTGGATTCTGTAGAGACGAAAATATGCATGTTTTGATTACATGTGCTCACGGTTTTGGATGCATGATACGAATGTGATTTATTTTCATGCATGTTGTTTTCAGATTTGTTGATTATCTTGGTACTGATGTGAATATATGACAAGCGTGATGTGTTTCAGCCATAGATGTTGATTGCATTAAGATGTGATTCGGTTATGGCTTGTTTCGGAAGGGAATGAGTTCGGGCATGAGATGCTTATATCATGGTTGTTTCGGCCAGAAATGGTTTCGGCCATGACATATGATGATGACCAAAATTTTCCTTCAAGGTGGCAGCTAGGGTTATGGCCGAATATGCATGGGTGGTGGCTGCTAGGGTTTCGACCATGTAAGACATGGATTTGGAATAGGAAACCACAAGTATCCATGTTGGACAAGGATACTAGGAGTGCCACCGATCGTCATATGTGATATGATTTCGGTAAAGGCATAGATTCCTTATTGGATAAGGATTCTAAAAGACCAAGAATTGGAAACCACGAAAATCTCCATATTTGATGTGGATTCGGGATTTTGAGAAATTCCTTGTTAACAAACCGTTTCGTTGCGAGTTTTAGTTCGTTGCGTGTCATATATTCTGGGTGGTTTTACATGTGTTTATTTATATTTTTGAATATTTATATTCATGTGTAAATTACTATTCTATGCTTCTAATATATATATACTCAAGTATGTTGTAGTATAGGATTAGAACTAGCATAGTACAAACACCATTACTAATAGGATTAGTAACCTTCATAATGTACTAAGAACGACCCTCATGATAATATTAAGTGTTGGACCCCGAACCTTGAAGCAAAAATTAGAAATATGAAAATGAAAGTATATGAGTGTTGTGTATATAATTTGTGTTATAGATGAGGAAATGTGAATTATGTAAAGATATGAGTTGGGAAATCTTAAGTATGAATTATGGTTATATATGTGAGATCTTATGCAAAAGTAAGAGATTTTAAATGACAAGATGCTATTGAATGTAAGAAATCATATGAATTGAGGTTGAGATTTGGGTAAATTCCAAATCATAGTTGCATTGTTATAAATGGTGTGCAATTAAGAAAGTGAAGTTTAGGATGAAGGTTAAATGTACATGCTGATTCAAGGGAAATTAAGGAATGATTGAAATAGAATTGGCCAAAGTTGCCTTCTTTGAAGTTGTAGCTTGCTCTTTTATCTTTCCAACGAGACTAAGTATGCTAGTTTTCGATATCGGAGTTAAGAGTTATAGTTGATACAAGTTATGATGTTATATAAGATTGATGTTAGTGATAGCTTTGATGAATGTTTGAAATTTGAAGTTATGATGAACCAATTTAGTTGAGATTTGAGAAGTTCATGAATTGATTTTTTTGCTTGCATTGTTATGAAGTGTTTAGGCCTATGAATGAGTAAATATGTGAAGATTATAAGTGTATGTGATGGTAGTTTGGATGAGAGAAGCATTGGAAAAAGATTGAAGAGGTTTTGGAAAATTGCATGTCCGTTAAACGGACATGGGAGTCCGTTTAATGGACAGCCTCGGGTCAAAAGGACCCCTTCCCTTGCTCATGTCCGTTAGGCGGACATGAATGTCCGTTTAACGGACATTATCGGACGAATTGGCACAGTTTTGGCCGTATGTGTCCGTTTAACAGACAGCTACGGGTCACTTTTAGAAAATCGTGATTTCGACCAGTCTTGAGGTCGAATCTCGTTTTGAGGCCTCTAATACGAGTTGTAGATCTTGATGTTCTCTTTTAGAGAAAGTTATGGCATTTGCGCCAAAAGAGTTTCAAATCGATTTTTGGTTTGAATGTGTTGAGTTGTTTTGATCATAACTCACTCATCCGACCTCGGATTGAGGCGATTCTTGAAGCATTGAATTCCTAGCACATGTGGCCTTCTCTCCATGAAAATTTGTATCAATCGGAGTTGATTTGAAAAAGTTTGATTGAATCATATGATAATCAGAATGTTTTGTTTCATTCTGATCTTGCTATTTTTCCTTCCTCATTCGACCTTGTCAAATCATTTGCTTATATCTTTTCCGTCCAACATCCGAATGACTCGGTTCTTGAAGCGTTGGATCCCTAAGACAATGAAATTCATGATTATGTGAAAATTATGAATTTTAGAGATTTAATTGAGTAAGATTATTTGAATCAAAATGAGACAGGAAAGTTTCTGAACATAGTTCAGTACTTCACGAATTTCGGGATCTGTGGAGATCCGATTGAAGCGTTGTTTGAGGCGAAATAAATTTAAGACATGGGGCTACAATTGTTATGAAGAAATGAAATTTTAATTTAGCCTTTAAGAATGTTTATGTGTGGAAGGAACTGAATTGCTAGAAAATGTGTTAGCAAATGATATGTCCGACATGATTAGGCTATACCTTTTGATGTAGTGCTCCGAATTGGATGATTCTTGAGGCATTATGAAATTAAGACATAGAGGAACAATTAGCTAGAAGGAAGTTTTAGCAAATTCCTTCATTTAGATGTGAGTATAATTGTCCAAAAGTAAGCATGACTTAAAGAAATATTCAGGGGCAGTTTTGGAAGTTAACTTAGAGATTAAAGGTTATGGGCATTTGAGGAGGGGCATAAGGGTCTTTGCACCCCCATTTTAATGACATGGAATATAAAGAAGAGGGGAGTGTCGTTGGTTTTAAGAAGACCCACAAAAATTCTAGAAGAAGAAAGAAGAAAGAAGAAGAAGGAAGAGAGAAGAGGAGAAATCGTGGAGGAGAAGGAGAAGGAGGAAGAAGAGGTAGGTTTCTGATTTTTCAAGCTTGATTTTTCCATGGATTCATGAAGGAAAAGAGGGATGGAGAAGATATCTACCCTCCAAACCAAAAGAAATTTCGAAAATAGAAAGAGAAAGAGGTAAGAGATTCTTCAAGTTTGAGTTTTTAGTGTTTTGTTAGTTTAGAAATATGGACAAGGTGATGGGTTTGTGATTTCCTGTTTAGTTTTGAAAGATTTCATGATGAATTGATTTATTTTTGGATTTATGTGAGTTAAGGTTTGGGTAAAGTGTGAGAAATTGAGATTGTAGAAATTCTTGTTTTGGAAAGGTTGAAAATATGATGAGTTCAAATTTTCCTATAGTTAATTTGAGAAGTATGATGTTTATGATATTGGAATTGGTTGATTATGGCTTAGGTGATTTTAAGTTGGAAGAGAGAGAGAAGTAAAGATCAAATTGAGGATTGGAATAAGCATATGGCATGGATAAAAGGTGGGTAATATGTTTATTTTTCAAATTATAAGCTAATTGTAAATATTGGTTTTATATGCTATTGTTTTCAAATGATTTGAATCAATTGACTTCCGGAATGATTTATGAACTATTGAAATTATTATTTTTCAAATGAATTCGAAATTGTTTCAGACTTTAAAATGAAATGATTCGATTGACTACTGTCAAAGTATTTGATGAAATGATCATGATTGATGAATTCTTATGTTTGATTTGTTTGAGTTTTCAAAATGTGAATTGTGATTATTTATGAAATTGATAGTTTGAGATTGTGTTTGAATTGTTATACGCATGTATACAAGTTTGTAAGTGTAAATGTGTTGAATACGACAACATATAAAAGTTGAATTTTCGAAATGTGCCTTCGGGCAATATGAGTTTTCAATCATGAATACGTGTTACATGGGTTTGGTTAGGTCCTTCATGTAACACCCCACACCCGCAGGATCCGAACCCGACATCCACAGTGATATCCGGGTCCGTGTCCCGCGAGAATGGCGTGCTAACCACTCGTTTAGAAAATCGGTACATTATTTTCTATAACAATTGCGCGGAATTTTATACTCAATTTTGGGTACTCATTCAACCACGTCCAATAGGATACACTCATTTTCAAAAGCCACTTAGGTCAATTTTACAAATACAAAATAAACACTTTAGTACAAAAGTAAAGACGTGGAATGCGAACCTAACCGATCCCGACTTCGACCTTCACTTGAATCATGAACATACTCCCGCTTTGCTAAGCGGGTACTCTTGAGTTCTGAAAATAATTGCAATGTTGGGTGAGTTTGCGAACTCGGTGAAACCATCATCGATGGTTCACTCAAATCATGCATTACATAAATGCGTACATGCATGACACAATAATATCAATTTCTGATATTATATAACAAAGGTACGATGAGTCTATAATAGTTTGCAGCGATATCTGATATCGATAGTAATAATACGATGGCGTATAACGATTTACATAACGAGGTACGATGAGTCTATATCGATATCAGATCGGTAATAATATTTGAAGAGCATAGAACAGCTTTCTGATATCACATCACAATTTCTGAATTATGGCATCACATTCGATCAAGAATCACACAATTTGGCGATTCGATCGAGCATGTATATGATGCATATGAGACTCCTTCCGATTATTTAGTGTTGTGCCCAAGTGCTCATCGATGTTCGATGGGGACGCGGCGTGATTTTCTCCCCTGAGCAAGCAGACGAGATGATGTTCGAGCTCTAGGCTCTTTTCAATGAAATTAGCAACTGGGTCACGATCCTTTATCGATCATGCATTTATGCATGCAATGCGATGTTCATAAATTCAAGATTGAAGAGCTCAAGATATGGCTATAAAAGCCCGAAGGTATCTCTCAAGAACTTACGATGAATTCAAAGATTGATGATTCAGTAATTTACAGTGTATGGCTATAAAGCCCAGGTAACGATAAATCGAAATTCAAGAATCCAATCCAATCAAGAAACACATACAATTCAATCGTACCCCTTTTCAGTAGTCATGCAGTCATACAAAGGTAATTCACATGGTTCAGTTCTATACAGTAAGAACATGCAACTCAGTCATTTACATTTCAGTAATAATACAGTGCAATCCAATCACATATAATTCAGTAATCATGTACTTCACGTTATCAAGTAATTTATAGTGAACATTTAGACACTCAAGAATTTGAGAAACCAACTAGGTTACTCACCTGTTACTTCAGAGCTATTGCCTCGAAGTCCCAACAATGTCCGTGGAATGACGATCCAATCGGTGCCTCTATAATAAAGATAAAGATACAGTCCATTACTAATCGCTTCAATTACAATTAAGCAGTGCAAGAATGCATATGTCTCATTAAAATGATGTACAATGCGTGTTCACGATTTAGGCTCTAAATCCCAATTTTGGTATCTCATAGGTTAAATTCTAACTCGTCATTCAATCGGATCAATCTGATTTGATTCAATCCTAAATTCAATCAATTTTCCTCAATTTGTATTCCCTATAGCAATTCTCTATTCATCGAGTCATAACATCCATTGAAATTCTCAATTAAAACTTCAATAGTCTCAATTTGACACTTAGGTCACATGAAACATAATTGATCCAATTCTCTATCATTCAATTCCAATTAAATCAATTCAAGCCCTATAATTATTCTCAATGGTAGACCTCATCCCTAGTTCATAACAACTGAATCACCTCAACGGAGATCTACACCAAAAGTTATGTCCAATAAACCAAACTATGTACCAATGAAACAGTCCCATAAATGCGACCTTGCGGCTCGCACGCCACGACGACGAGACGTTCGCCATGACGACGCTCCCTCGGCTCGCCATGACGCGAAGCCAAAGGCTCGTCGCGAGGTGTTAACTTTTCTGCGTCGTGGCGAATAAGTAAATAATTTTATTAAATCATGACGTGCGCCTGGTTAAATCTTCTCATGCGACCTTCCGCATTTCTCTCTAAAACTCCCATTAAAACACTTCAACTACTCAAATCAACCCTAATAAATGTCATAAATGCAGAGAAACCATCAATAACAACATTAAAACCATTAAAACTTACCAATCGACGATCAATCCACAAAATCCCTCAAAATCACCGTAAACCCTAAAACCTTCAAACCTCCACGATCAACACTCTCAAGCTCCTCAATCCTTCATTAAACACAAATAACCGCTAACCTTACACAAGGAAGAGATCCAAGAAGGAAACAATCGAACTCATACCAAGGGAGAGATCGAGACTCACCGTGGAGGAGAGAAGAAGAAACTCGATGCCTTAGCCAATTTCTCCCAAATTTCATTCAACCCTAATATTTATAAAACTAAGTCTCCATATCACGGTCATTTCAGTCTCTAAATTTCAATAGTTCAACGATTATATTCTCAAAATCACAAATCAGTTCTTCCCATGCCATTTGTCATCGGTTTTGAACAAGAATCGAATCTATCGGTCTAAGTCATTTTCCGATCCAGAACCCATAACTCTAAAAATTCCGATAGAAATTCTATAAAACCGCTAAATCATATCACACATGATTCTATACTCCAATTTTCATTTTCAACTTCCATAATTCAATTTTCTCAAGATTATGCGATCGATCGATTCATCACTAAATATTTCCGGTCGGGCATTTTCTCCTAACTTCCAAAAACCTCCTATAAACTACTATCTGTTACCAATCACTCATAAACAATTCTAAATCAGTAATTTGAACTCAATTACTCTACTTTCTCATTTAACTCTCGATCCAGTCAGTCCAATGGTTCAGTTTGCAATTCAATCAGGAAAATCATGAATGCATGTACCTATGAATAAATGCGTATGCAGTAACCTGTTCCTCTATACTTAGAGGCCAGTAGCATGCTCAGTCAGTGAATGCAATGCAACCTATCAATCTGTCCCAATTCACCAGAATACCCTTGCTAACAGTAACGGGATGTTACAATTCTCCCCTCCTAATAAAAATTTCGTCCTCGAAATTTCATACACAATAGATCAGGAAGATAGGGGTATTGATCCAATCCTTTCTATTTTGATTCTCACTCATTTCCTTATATGCCCAGATTCTGTCGAGTAACAGAAATCGATACAATTAATTACTCTTTTTCCATTCTCAATTTTCTCCACTGCCTTAACTGTTTCCTTATAATAACTCGCAATTCTTTACATTCGGTACCAATAACACATTTATCAGATCTTAATAATGTTTCTTAATCCAGTCCATAAAACACTTTGCAAATCAAAATCATCTTTTAGGTTTAAACCACCTTACCAGTTTATTTACACTACGATGACATAGAGGCCATTTTAATAACGAATTTAGTTTCACCCATTTACCTTTATCTCCATTTATGCATTTGGCCAAGGCTATACACTTCGAAACATTTCATTTATTACTTATCAGATTACATCTCTTTTAGTGTTAGAACACTAATCTCATAAGATTCTCATTATCTCGATAATAATCAGTTTGACTCGTGGTCATTAGCTTAGATCACTCAACCCTTATTACAGATTCATTTTACTTATCATCATTAACTCAAATCAATCATGGCCTTCGACTATGTTTAGGCCCCGATCACTCTAATATAGGGGTTGTGACTTCTTTTCGCTATTCGACTCCTTATGCACTATTCGAATGGTATCACCAAATAACGATCGTTAATCACACAATCTTCTACCCTTGTATATTCTATTCAATACAAGACATTACATCACTAGCTCAATTTTGAAATCTTCAAACGATAATCCTTTTCAATTCATCCATTCACCAATATCCCAATCGCTATCAATTCAAGATATTCATTGCTATATCTGAAATGTTCCTCTCCTAATAAGATCTCCAAGCTTTGTAACAATATCCGACACGATAAATTCCAGTCATCAATCATAATATGATCCATGAGATTATACTTGTCCTATACACATAAAATTACTTTACACTATTTTAACAGATCGCATCATAACCTTTATCGACACTTCGATCAAGATATGCGAAATCTCCAAATCACTACTCGAATTGAAAATTCCTCTTTTTCTTTCATCAGTCAAATAATTCATACGTTTTTCCTCAATATTTTTTTTCTAAGAGATCAGCCTGAAAATCTTTAACAATTTCTGGACGTATCCAGTGAACAGCTAGTTCTAAAGAACTCCAACTCTCGAATAAACACATCCCTTGCAATTTCGCCTTATCTCAATACCTCTATCAATCCATAACTATAATTTCACATATACATATCCTACATTCAAGGATATGCCCCGATGTAACACGGGTATCGCAATCCATAATATATCCACCAATACCGATACACTTATCCTTCTTTTATCAGATCAAATTATACACTTTACATTATTCCATGCTATCCATCGTTTCCATCTATCACATTCTAACATATCATCCTTTCCTTGCCATTTCTAACCCCTTAATCGATTGGGACATACTCATGTGACTCAACTAGGGATCATTACCAAATCTGCTATGACGACATTAATGCACGCGACTCAAGACAAATTTGTAACGCCTATGTACCATCGCATTACGGGCTCGATACCACATATGTAACATTTCACACACGCAGGATCCGAACCCGATATCCACAAAGGATATCCGTCCGTGCCCGCGAGAATGGCGTATAACCACTGCTCGTAAAATCGGTACATTATTTTCTATAACAATTGCGAATTTTATACTCGATTTTGGGTACTCATTCAACCACGCCCAATAGGATACACTCATTTTCAAAAGCCACTTAGGTCAATTTTACAAATACAAAATAAACACTTTAGTACAAAAGTAAAGACGGCAATCTGGAACCGATGATCGACTTCGACCTTCACTTGAATCCCATGAACATACTCCGTTTTGCTAACGGGTACTCTTGATTCTGAAAAATAATTGCAATGTTGGGTGAGTTTGCGAACTCGGTGAGAAACCATCATCGATGGTTCACTAAATCATGCATTACGCAAATGCGACAAAGATGACACAAGTAATATCAATTCTGATATTATATAACGAAGGTACGAGTAGTCTATAATAGTTTGCAACAAAGATACGATGTCGTGAGTAATAATACGATGGCGTATAACGGTTTACATAACGAAGGTACATGAGTCTATATCAAGATCTGAGATCAAGAATAATATTTCAGTAGCATAGAACAGTTTACAGTATCACATCACAATTTGATGAAATTATGGCATCACACAGTTCAGTAATCGTCACACAATTTGGCAGTTCAGTCAGGCATGTATATGATGCATATGAGACTCCTTCCGATTATTTAGTGTTGTGCCCAAGTGCTCGATCGGTGTTGATGGGGGACGCGTCGTGATTTCTCCCTGGGCTAAGCCCGGACAAGATCGATGTTCGAGCTCTAGGCTCTTTTCGATGAAATTAGCAACTTGGGTCACGATCCTTTATCGATCATGCATTTATGCATGCAATGCAATGTTCAGTAAATTCAGTTTTCAATAGCTCAGTAATATGGCTATAAAAGCCCATTAGGTATCTCTCAGTAACTTACAGTAATTCAGTATTCAGTGATTCAGTAATTTACAGTGTATGGCTATAAAGCCCGATGTAACAAATAAATCGAAATTGAGTAATCCAATCCAATACAGTAAACACATACAATTCAATCGCACTTTTGAGAGTCATGCGGTCATACAAAGGTAATTCACATTGTTCAGTTCTATACAGTAAGAACATGCAACTCAGTCATTTACATTTCAGTAATAATACAGTGCAATCCAATCACATATAATTCAGTAATCATGTACTTCACGTTATCAAGTAATTTACAGTGAACATTTAGACACTCAAGAATTTGAGAAACCAACTAGGTTACTCACCTGTTACTTCCGAGCTATTGCCTGGAAGTCCCAACAATGTCCGTGGAATGACGATCCAACGGTGCCTCTATAACAGTACAGTACAGTCCATTACTAATCGCTCAATTACAATTAAACGGTGCAGTAATGCATATGTCTCATTAAAATGATGTACAATGCGTGTTCACGATTTCCGGCTCTAAATCCCAATTTTGGTATCTCATAGGCTAAATTCTAACTCGTCATTCAGTCGGATCAATCCTGATTTGATTCAATCCTAAATTCAGTCAATTTTCCTCAATTTGTATTCCCTATAGCAATTCTCTATTCATTGAGTCATAACATCCATTGAAATTCTCAATTAAAACTTCAATAGTCTCAATTTGACACTTAGGTCACACATGAAACATAATTGATCCAATTCTCTATCATTCAATTCCAATTAAATCAATTCGAGCTCCTATAATTATTCTCAATGGTAGACCTCTATCCCTAGTTCATAACAAATCTGGAATCACCTCAATCGGAGATCTACACCAAAAGTTATGTCCAATAAACCAAACTATGTACCAATGAAACAGTCCATTGTCATGACGACCTTGCACGCCTACGCGCATGACGACGCAGACGTCGCCGCTGGCACGCTCCCTCGGCTCGCCATGACGCGAAGCCAAAGGCTCGTCATGAGGTGCCAACTTTTCTGCTTCGTCATGGCGAATAAGTAAATAATTTTATTAAATCATGACGTGCGTACCGTTCGCCTTCTCCATGCGACCTTCCGTCATTTCTCTCTCTAAAACTCCCATTAAAACACTTCAACTACTCAAATCAACCCTAATAAATGTCATAAATGCAGTAGAAACCATCAATAACAACATTAAAACCATTAAAACTTACCAATCGACGATCAATCCACAAAATCCCTCAAAAATCACCGTAAACCCTAAAACCTTCAAACCTCCACGATCAACACTCTCAAGCTCCTCAATCCTTCATTAAACACAAATAACCAGTTAACCTTACACAAGGAAGAGATCCAGTAAGGAAACAATCGCAAACTCATACCAAGGGGAGAGATCGAGACTCACCGTGGAGGGAGAGAAGAAGAAACTCGTATGCCTTAGCCAATTTCTCCCAAATTTCATTCAACCCTAATATTTATAAAACTAAGTCTCCATATCAGTCCAGATTTTAGTCTCTAAATTTCAATAGTTCAACGATTATATTCTCAAAATCACAAATCAGTTCTTCCCATGCCATTTGTCAGTCAGTTTTGGAACCGGAATCGAATCTATCAGTCTCTAAGTCATTTTCCGATCCAACCCATAACTCTAAAATTCGATAAAATTCCTATAAAGCGCTAAATCATATCACACATGATTCTATACTCCAATTTCCATTTTCAACTTCCATAATTCAATTTTCTCGATTACTATGCGATCGATCGATTCATCACTCAAATATTTCCGGTCCGGGCATTTTCTCCCGAACTTCCAGAAAACCTCCTATAAACTACTATCTGTTACCAATCACTCATAAACAATTCTAAATCAGTAATTTGAACTCAATTACTCTACTTTCTCATTTAACTCTCGATCCAGTCAGTTCCAGTTTGCAATTCAATACCGGAAAATCATGAATGCATGTACCTATGAATAAATGCGTATGCAGTAACCTGTTCCTCTATACTTAGAGGCCAGTAGCATGCTCAGTCAGTGAATGCAATGCAACCTATCAATCTGTCCCAATTCACCAGAATACCCTTGCTAACAGTAACGGGATGTTACACTTCATGTGGAGTCAGTGCACTGGTCTCGTTTTAAAGCCTTCTCCCGGCTGCCCGCTAGTGGCATAGGAGCTCCGTTTTCGGACTCCCCATGTGTTTCACTTACTTGCAGGGACCGCTCATGGAATGTGCGATAAATCTGTTTATGGACCGACCCAAACCGTTGATGTGTTTAATGTGTTAAGTGCTTTTACTTTGTTTATAATGTGCTGCATGTATAGGTAATGCATTTCATGTGTACAACAGTTTGAAAGTTTAACAAGATGAGAATTTGGATTTTCAACTATGAGAGTTTTGCAAAACTGTTTGTAAAGGTTTATTAAAGTTTTTTGAATTTGAGAAGCTTTTGAGAAATGAGCCTTCGCTGTTTTCGATCAACTGAAACTAAGGTTTGAAAATACTTTTGCTTATCATTTGTTTAATAAACATGTTATCCACGAGCTTCCGAGCTCACCCCCCTTTCATCCTCATCTCCAGGTATTCGAGCAGGAGATTGGATGGAAGACATTAAGATATCAGCATTTGTACATGATTTGTACTTTGTGTATTTGGTTTAAGATTAGTGGAAATGAATTATGGCTTAGAATGCCATTAGAACATTGTAAGCTTTTGGTTCATAATGTATTTTGGATTATGCAATTGTATAAGATTTTGGTTTATGGGAATTAATCAATGTTTTGACTATGGATGGTGTATATTGTTTTTGTATACAAATTGTATTTGAGTTATGAATGAAATTGGGATATATTTATGTGGATATGGATGATTGTGTTGATGATGAAATATGAATTGTGATGAATATGAATTGTTATAAAAATGACTTGAAGTGGTTTAGAATTTAGGTTTGTGTTTCTACTGAGATCCCGGACGAAGGGTCTGGTGGATCATGAAGTATGTGTAATTGTCTGGATATATATAAAAGTGCATTCAAGATATTTGCAGGTTTGGGTTTTGTTTTTGTGCAGCCGTTATGCTGCCGATTTTTCCTTATAGGAGTGTATGGATAAGGGAATTTTTGTATGAATTTAGGAATTTTATTTGACATGAGTATGAGATTGTTATGGTAAAGAGTAAGAAATGTGATGGATAAGAAGAATCAAGTAATATGAGATTAGTATGAGTTTAAGGCTAAGTCCTTATATGATAGATGAAAAGCTTTCTTAAGAAAGCAAGAAAAAAGAGAAGAAAAAAAATTTATACCGTTTCGGATGGGTCAAGTCTATGGTATCCAACGTGACGCTTCTTTAAGATTATTAATCCCGGATGTCGAACACTTGTCATGTTATTCGATTTGACTTCATATGTATGTTTTGATTCCAAGTTTGAATCCGATCCGTTTCCATTTCACAAGTTTGTCAAGAGTTCCTTGATTTTCATTTGGATTCGATCCGTATTTGGTTCAACTCATTTGTTTCTTTTTCATTTGTTTCAAATCAGTTTTCGACCTACATGTCACATGTGTTTCGATTTTCTGTCATCCGCCTTTCATTTCAGATTCATGTGTTTGCTTCGCTATATGATCTGATTCATTGATTTTCATTTTCGCTTCAAAAGTGGTTATGAGTGTTAAGTGTAAGAAGTTGGGTCTCGGAATCGGGATCCAACATTTATGGTATCAGAGCCCAGTAATATGATTTTACTGGGGTGTATGTATGTAAGTGATATGTATGAGATATTGAAAAGTGTTTAAATGGACAGAATTGAATTAGTGAGATTGTGAACATGATGTATTTGTCTTTGTCATGAATAATTTGAAGAACTTATGTGAAGGATTGATTTAGGAGAAGAATTATGATTGAGTTTAAAATTATGATAAAGGAAGTTAAGATCAGAAATTCATGATGAATTTAGAGGATGTGACTTCGAATACATGTGAGATGTGGATATGAATCTTTAAAGATGAGCTTGATGATAGGAATACATGTATAGGAGTTAAAAGAGATTGAGATTGGATGGTTTTGGTCCATATTGAGGTTCTAAATAAATTAGATCATTGGCATATGTGAAGAAATAGTTATTTAATATAATAGTGATGATTTAATCTTATAAAGAAGAGAACATTTGTGAATGAGATAAGAATATATGTGATAAGAATTTGAGTGATATTAGGTTTGTGAAGATGAAAATGAGAGTAGCATTTGATGATGAATTGGCTTGTTGATTTTTGAATATGCATTTGTGAGAGAAATATATGCATTTGTGAGAGAACTAAGGAAGATTTGAAACATGAGTTAAATCTATGTACTTGTGGAAATATGATAAGAATTATTGGAGTGTGAGTAAGATATGAAGGTATATGATATAAGAGGTGAAAAAAACATTATGAATACGTGTGGTGAGGCTTTGAATATGTGAATGACTAGGATCACTTGGAAGACATGAGTTAAGAGCATGTAGTACTTGGTGTTTGCTTAACTATGAATTTTGAGGACGAAATTCTTTTAAGAGGGGGAGAAATGTTAGACCCCGAACCTTGAAGCGAAAATTAGAAATATGAAAATGAAAGTATATGAGTGTTGTGTATATAATTTGTGTTATAGATGAGGAAATGTGAATTATGTAAAGATATGAATTGGGAAATCTTAAGTATGAATTATGGTTATATATGTGAGATCTTATGCAAAAGTAAGAGATTTTAAATGACAAGATTCTATTGAATGTAAGAAATCATATGAATTGAGGTTGAGATTTGGGTAAATTCCAAATCATAGTTGCATTGTTATAAATGGTGTGCAATTAAGAAAGTGAAGTTTAGGATGAAGGTTAAACGTATATGCTGATTCAAGGGAAATTAAGGAATGATTGAAATAGAATTGGCCAAAGTTGCCTTCTTTGAAGTTGTAGCTTGCTCTTTTATCTTTCCAACGAGACTAAGTATGCTAGTTTTCGATATCGGAGTTAAGAGTTATAGTTGATACAAGTTATGATGTTATATAAGATTGATGTTAGTGATAGCTTTGATGAATGTTTGAAATTTGAAGTTATGATGAACCAATTTAGTTGAGATTTGAGAAGTTCATGAATTGATTTTGTTGCTTGCATTGTTATGAAGTGTTTAGGCCTATGAATGAGTAAATATGTGAAGATTATAAGTGTATGTGATGGTAGTTTGGATGAGAGAAGCATTGGAAAAAGATTGAAGAGGTTTTGGAAAATTGCATGTCCGTTAAACGGACATTGGAGTCCGTTTACTGGACAGCCTTGGGTCAAAAGGACCCCTTCCCTTGCTCATGTCCGTTAGGCGGACATGGATGTCCGTTTAACGGACATTTTCGGACGAATTGGCACAGTTTTGGCCGTATGTGTCCGTTTAACAGACAGCTATGGGTCACTTTTAGAAAATCGTGATTTTGACCAGTTTTGAGGCCGAATCTCGTTTTGAGGCCTGTAATACGAGTTGTAAATCTTGATGTTATCGTTCAAATGGAATAAGAAGGAAGGCATTTGGATATTTGTAGAGAAATGTATGGCATTTGCGCCAAAAGAGTTTCAAATCGATTTCTGGTTTGAATGTGTTGAGTTGTTTTGACCATAACTCACTCATCCGACCTCGAATTGAGGCGATTCTTGAAGCATTGAATTCCTAACACATGTTTCCTTCTCTCCATGAAAATTTGTATTAATCGGAGTTGATTTGAAAATTTTTGATTGAATCATATGATAATCAGAATGTTTTGTTTCATTCTGATCTTGCTATTTTTCCTTCCTCATTCGTCCTTGTGAAATCATTTACTTATATCTTTTCCGTCCGACATCCGAATGATTCGGTTCTTGAAGCGTTGGATCCCTAAGACAATGAAGTTCATGATTATGTGAAAATTATGAATTTTAGAGATTTAATTGAGTAAGATTATTTGCATCAAAATGAGACAGGAAAGTTTCTGAACATAGTTCAGTACATCGCGAATTTCGGGATCTGTGGAGATCCGATTGAAGCGTTGTTTGAGGAGAAATAAAGTTAAGACATGGGGCTACAATTGTTATGAAGAAATGAAATTTTAATTTAGCCTTTAAGAATGTTTATGTGTGGAAGGAACTGAATTGCTAGAAAATGTGTTAGCAAATGATATGTCCGACATGTTTAGGCTATAACTTTTGATATAGTGCTCCGAATTGGATGATTCTTGAGGCATTATGAAATTAAGACATAGAGGAACAATTCTCTATAAGGAAGTTTTAGCAAATTCCTTCATTTAGATGTGAGTATAATTGTCCAAAAGTAAGCATGACTTAAAGAAATATTCAGGGGCAGTTTTGGAAGTTAACTTAGAGATTAAAGGTTATGGGCATTTGAGGAGGGGCACAAGGGTCTTTGCATCCCCATTTTAATGACATGACATATAAAGAAGAGAGGAGTGTCGTTGGTTTTAAGAAGACCCACGAAAATTCTAGAAGAAGAAAGAAGAAAGAAGAAGAAGGAAGAGAGAAGAGGAGAAATCGTGGAGGAGAAGGAGAAGGAGGAAGAAGAGGTAGGTTTCTGATTTTTCAAGCTTGATTTTTCCATGGATTCATGAAGGAAAAGAGGGATGGAGAAGAGATCTACCCTCCAAGCCAAAAGAAATTTCGAAAATAGAAAGAGAAAGAGGTAAGAGATTCTTCAAGTTTGAGTTTTTAGTGTTTTGTTAGTTTAGAAATATGGAAAAGGTGATGGGTTTGTGATTTCCTTGTTTAGTTTTGAAAGGAATTGATTTATTTTTGGATTTATGTGAGTTAAGGTTTGGGTAAAGTGTGAGAAATTGAGATTGTAGAAATTCTTGTTTTGGAAAGGTTGAAATATGATGAGTTCAAATTTTCCTATAGTTAATTTGAGAAGTATGATGTTTATGATATTGGAATTGGTTGATTATGGCTTAGGTGATTTTAAGTTGGAAGAGAGAGAGAAGTAAAGATCAAATTGAGGATTGGAATAAGCATATGGCATGGATAAAAGGTGGGTAATATGTTTATTTTTCAAATTATAAGCTAAATGTAAATATTGGTTTTATATGCTATTGTTTTCAAATGATTTGAATCAATTGACTTCCGGAATGATTTATGAACTATTGAAATTATTATTTTTCAAATGAATCCGAAATTGTTTCGGACTTTAAAACGAAATGATTCGATTGACTACTGTCAAATTATTTGAAGGATTTGATGAAATGATCATGATTGATGAATTCTTATGTTTGATTTGTTTGAGTTTTCAATATGTGAATTGTGATTATTTATGAAATTGATAGTTTGAGATTGTGTTTGAATTGTTATATGCATGTATACAAGTTTGTAAGTGTAAATGTGTTGAATACGACAACATATAAAAGTTGAATTTCGAAATGTGCCTTCGGGCAATATGAGTTTTCAATCATGAATACGTGTTACATGGGTTTGGTTAGGTCCTTCATGTGGAGTCAGTGCACTGGTCTCATTTTAAAGCCTTCTCCCGGCTGCCCGCTAGTGGCACAGGATGTAACACCCCACACCCGTAAGACCCGAACCCGATATCGTTGGTGATATCCGATTCCGTGTCCCACGAGAGTGGCGTACTACATCAGTCGATTTAAAATTCAGTATACACTTTTTTTTCTTTTGGAGCCATTAACTCCACGCTCACACGGCAAACACAAGAAGTAAATAAAATCCGTGTTTAATAAAACCAGCCAGTTATTACGGTCATCCAAGAATAATTACAATCACCAATGCAAGAAAACATTAATACCACAAGGGCTCAAGAAAATACAAGGCCTTGTTATACGATGATTGCGAATACAGTTTACTAAGACACTAATGCAGAATACGAACTGATCCCGACCTCTAAACTTTACTCGCTCTCTGAGAGACATACTCCGTGTCAACCGGGTATTCTTCAGACTGAAAAATAGATGCAAATTTTGGGTGAGTTTTGCGAACTCGGTGAAACCATCATCGATGGTTCACTCAAATCATGCATTACGCCCATGGCGTCTGAAGATAAAGACAAGAATCATCAATTACCAATAAGCGGTCAATAACCACATCCGAAGAATAAAGAAACCATTCACAAGAATACATACCATCACGAAGCAAGATTTATCACAAAACGGTCATTTATGCGAATGCAATGCATATGTGACTCTTTCCAATTATTCAAGATTGTGCCCAAGTGCTCATCGGTGTTCATGGGGACGCGTCGAGGATTTCTCCCTCGGGCTCGAGGCGGTCAAGACAAAGATGAGAGCTCAAGCTCTTATCGATAATAATAGCAACTTGGGGCACGTCCATTATCTGATCATGCAATTATGCATGCAGTGCAGTATTTAGTAACTATGCAGTATTTGGCTATAAAACCCAGTGTATCAGTGAATCAATGATATGGCTATAAAGCACAGTGTATCAGTCAGTGTTCAGTATGATGGCTATAAAGCCCAGTGTAGCATCCCGTTACCGATGCGATGAGCATCGTGTTATGAGTGTAGAGTTGTTAGTGCTTAATTTGTGATCGAGTGTTTTGTGGCCTCGATTTTAGAGATAGATCATTTTGCACATGCATATACATAGTGACATGTATTCATGATTGTTCCGCATTTGATAGTGATTGTGTTTGGAAAAGTGAAATTGAGATGATTTTGTGAATTGTGATTATTTAAAATGTTGAAATAATTGGGTTAATGAAATCTTGCGATTATGAATTTTGGTGAAATTATTGTATTTGTATATGCTGGTAAATTTATGGTGTATTGGAAGATATATTTATAGTTGGGAGCAAGAATTAATTAAATGAAGTGTTGGAGATAGTTTGGTTATATTGGAAAGGGGAGAACTAAATGGAGTTAGTTCAAAAGTAACTAAGTTATAGTTTGTTCATTAAGAAAGTGACATGTGTACTTGGACTTTGTACCCTAGCTAGGAGTAGGTGGTCACTATTCCTTGAGGGCTGATGGGTTAAGTCTTGTCCAAGCCTTCTTTATTCATTTTCTTCCAAAAACTTTTCTCTCGGAGACATAGAGCCTTCCTACCCAAATTATCTTCTAAGGGACTTTGGTGTTCTTTCTTTCTTTCACCAACCTTTCTCTACCTTTGGTGTTGTCGACTCTAAGGAGAATCCATAAGCTGATCTTTTAGTGTGGAGTTTAGAGCTTGAAGATCTGTTTGAGTTCTCAACAGTAAGTGTTAGAGAAACCCCTCATTGTTAGAGATTTATGAAATAAAGTTGAGAGATTTCATCGTTTTCATGGAAAGATGTATTTCATGTGTTTGTTCATAAATCCTGAGTAGTTGGGGAGGAATAAATTCTGTTATAGTGTTAAATGAGTGGTTGAGAAAACTTTTAGTGTTCGGTGATATGTCCTGGAAAGGAAAATCAGCTGAAGCGAAAATCAGCTGAAGCGAAAATCAGCTGAAGGAAAATCAGCTGAAGCAAAAGCAGACGATATGGACATGATATCGATAGATTTAGACAAAATTTCCTTCTTGAAAGTTGTAGATCTTTCTTTTCTCTATGAGATAGATGTCAAGTTTGTCTAATTTGGATATTTGAGTCAAAAGATATGATCTATATAAGTGGACATGTTCTGAAGCGAAAACCAGCTGAAAGGAAAATCAGCTGAAGCGAAAATCAGCTGAAGGAAAATCAGCTGAAGCAAAAGCAGACGATATGGACGTGATATCGATAGATTTAGACAAAATTTCCTTCTTGAAAGTTGTAGATCTTTCTTTTCTCTATGATATAGATGTCAAGTTTGTCCAATTTGGATATTGGAGTCAAAAGATATGATCTATATAAGTGGACATGTTCTGAAGCGAAAACCAGCTGAAAGGAAAATCAGCTGAAGCGAAAATCAGCTGAAGGAAAATCAGCTGAAGCAAAAGCAGACGATATGGACGTGATATCGATAGATTTAGACAAAATTTCCTTCTTGAAAGTTGTAGATATTTTTTTCTATGAGATAGATGTCAAGTTTGTCCAATTTGGATATCGGAGTCAAAAGATATGATCTATATAAGTGGACATGTTCTGGCAGAAAAAATCAGTCAAGCAAAATCGAAGGAAGGAAAAATCAGTGAAGCGAAAACCAATTGAAGCGAAAACCAGTGAAGGAAAACCAGCTGAAGCAAAAATCAGCTGAAGCGAAAATCAGCTGAAGCAAAAATCAGCTGAAGCAAAAATCAGCTGAAGCGAAAATCAGCTGAAGCAAAAATCAGCTGAAGCAAAAATCAGCTGAAGCGAAAACCACCAAGCAAAAATCGACGGAAGGAAAAGCGATACATGCATAGATCGTTGTTTTGAGGATAACTTGAGTTATAGAACTCCAAATGACCTGATTCTTGAAGCATTGGATTCCTAACACATTTCTTAATCTCTCCACAAACAATTTATGGATTTTAGTATTAAATTGGAAATGATTAAGTGAGTCAAAGTAAGGGTATTGGTGGAGGGAACATGAACTAGATGTTTTCTTGAACATGTTTGATGATGTGATGATATCTTGGTCTATGGTATTCCAATTAAGGTGATACTTGATTCGTTATGAACTAGAGAAAGAGGTCTATCATTGTGATAAAGATTGAGAGTTTGAATTTTGATTTACGGGATTGCAAGTATCGAAAGAGAGTCCATTATAGTTTCTAATGTGACCAAAGAGTTACGTTGTAACTAGCGGAGTATGATTAGAGTTTGAGTGAGTGAAATTGAATTAAAGGGAATGCTATTGACCTAGTGAATAGTGAATTTTGGTTGTAAAGTGAGCGATAGCCGAATTGGGTTTAGTGCCGGTAGAATCATGAACATGCATCATACAAGTTTGAATTAAAGACATGTGCATTATTGAATATCTTTAATTGAGCACCTAGTGATGAGAAATTGTTTGATTGTTTTAGAGGCTCCGTTGGATCGTCAGACCACGGATATTCTTTGGGACTTCGAGCAGTTAGCTCGGAAGTTACTGGTGAGTAACCTAGTTGGTTCCTCGACTTTTAAGTGATTATATGTCTTTGTGAATATGTATAAATTAAGTGTAAAGGTGAGTGATATACATGTGAAGTGAATGAGCTAAATGCGATAAGTGTTAGTGATTGTACCAAGTGTGATCTACATAAATGTGAATTCATGTGAATGAGAATCAGTGTATATAATTGTGAATAAGAGCTCTGATTGTGACAAGTGAGTGAAGTGAGATAAATGTGCTAGTGACTGTGTAAGTGTGAGCGCATGCCTAGCATGATATGAGCGGTAAAATTTACCGTTGTGACTAGAGCACAGTGATTCAGAGCTTTGAGCTCGATTATCAGTGAGAGGGCCTAGAGCCAAATCGGCAGTAGTGCATACCCAGAGGGCTCTCCTACTTGCCTAAATTGTGATCATTGTGAAAAGAAATAGTGCATACCCAGAGGGCTCTCCTATCCCTAAAGTGAGTGGGCAGTAGTGCATACCCTGAGGGCTCTCCTACTTGCCAAAAATGTGAATATAAATGCTCAGTCACAACAATGTCATAACAAGAGACTTTGCATACATATGCATCTGAGTGTATAGTGTGATGGAGAATGCGAGTGACATCTAAAAATGTGGATTGATATGTGATATTGTAATTGTGTAAATTGTGAAGTGTAATGTGAGAATTATGTGATGGTGTAAAGTGCGCATTGTGATATTGCGTGTGATATAATATAATGTGTAAATTGTGAATAGTGTTTATAAAGCGTTAAAGTGTAATTTGAGATATAGTATATGTATATGCATGTGTTGGATGAACCATCAATGATGGTTTCTCATTGAGTTCGCAAACTCACCCAACATTGCAATATATTTTCAGAGACGGCGTCGGTAGGACTCTAGCTCCGGGATAGACGTTTCGCAGTGAGTGTTCGTGATCTAGGCGCGATGGATCATAGGTCGGTCATTTGGGGTGACTTCTTTTCGGGAACATTGTTTTGGGATGACTTAGTATAGACGTTTGTATCGGTTTCCTTTTGAGATGTATTTAGCTTTGTAGGGAACCGATAGATCGGTCTATATTTTGGGATTGATGTTATAAATGAATGATTATTATGGTTTTAAATTTCAGTGATTTTCATATTGTGGAATTTAGTGTATTGATGCCATGCGAGTGTTTAGAGATTGTTTTCGTAGTAGCACTTCCTTATCGTGGGATATGCGTCGGAGCGACCCACAGGCGTCCCAATGTGTACCACAGGGTGAGGGGCGCTACATTAGGTGGTATCGAGCATGGTTTGGCATCTTTTGGGCATAGTGTGTTTTAGGCCCGAATTTCAATGCAAAAAAAAGCGGTAATTGATCAATTCTTATGTGTTGTAGGTCATTCGCTTGGGGATCAAGTGGATCAACCAGTGACCTAGGATCCGTGGGAGCTAGTAGAGAGTCCCCTATGCCTCATTCGATGAGTTGCCTCCCGAGTTCCGTGAGACGGAGCGGAGGTTCGATAAATGCGCTTGTGCGAGCGGTTGACTTCTGGCGGCTGAGGCCTGCGGAGGCCGAGGGATGGTTAGAGGACGAGAGAGTCTGGATCGAGATGAGTTGTGATGCAGAGGAGGCGTTTTGACTATGCAAATGTCATTGCTTCGGGTCCGGCTTACCGTTGGTGGAAAGGCATTAAGGCGGTTCTTCCAGGCCTGCTTATTGACTTGGGATGATTTCTGCGGGCATTGAGATAATTTCATGCCCAAGGATTATCTAGAGATGAAGATGCAGAATTTCTTGAAATGAGACGAGGCGGATGTCGATGGCGATTATGAGGTTGAGTTTAATGAGTTAGTGGGATATGCCTCTTCTGTGGTCGCTTCAGAGTCTGACAGATGCAGGAAGTTTGAGGGTGGACTCAATTTTGAGATCCGTTCCCGGCTAGCCAGAGCGGATATGGATTCCTTTATTCAGTTGAGGGCATTGCGGTGAGAGTTGAGCGACTTACCAAGACAGAGACGAGCCGAGTCTGTCAAGGCCCCGTGTGGCAAAAGACCGAAAGCGAGTAGTCGGGCGGTGAGTAGAGGATCTAGTAAGCGCAAGCCAGGACTTTCTGTGTCGTCTGGCGAGGCAAAGCAGATTTAGGCAGAGGCGATTTTCTCATCTGGTTTCGATGGCGGCCGTAGTGGTGCTAGAGGCTCGGGACAGAGTATCCCGCTGTGTGAGTTCTTGCGAGAGGAGGCATAGTGGAGAGTGCTGGAGGGCTACTGGAGCTTGTCTCAAGTGTGGTTCAATGGACCACCAGCTCCGAGAGTGTCCTTTCACTGTGGAGGCCCAGTCTGCTATGACGGGTAGATCTGGCAAGGCACGACCAGTGCAGCAGAGCCGTGGAGGTGGATCAGGTTCAGAGGCGGCGGAGGCCGAGGCCGAGCAGAGGGATCGATGGTGAGATCGAGGATGAGCGTGGGCAACGGTCCCGGGCCGTAGTCTATGCTATGACTCGGCGGGAGGCTCGAGAGTCTCAGGATGTTGTTCTTGGTATGCTTCTAATTTCGGTTTTGAAGCATATGCATTGATGGATCCTGGATCCACTCATTCATTTATTGCACCGCATGTGGCATGTAGATTACATTGTGATAAAGAGATTGCGGTGTGGGCTAGAGGTGAGTACACCTCAGGTAATCTGACTGATGTTGGGAGAGGTCTGTAAGGGATGTGTGATAGTGATTGATCAGCAGAGTTGAGTGCAGATCTCATAGTGCTATCCTCGAGAGATTGATGTGATCCTAGGTATGGGTGCCATCGCCCATAGAGTCGTGATGGATTGTTATACCAAGGAGGTTGTGTTGGAATCTCTGGTCACCGAGAGCCGCTTTTCGAGGTATTAGTCAGCAAAGGTCCTAGGATGATTTCTTTTATGAGTGCCACGAGATTGATGCAGAGAGGATGTGAGGCCTATTTGGCCCATGTGATCGATTCTAGAGTTGAGCGTAGATTAGAGGATGTCCCTGTAATCGGGGAGTTTCGGATGTGTTCCCGATGAGTTACTGGGTTTTGCGCCGGATCGGAGGCGAGTTTGGGATAGACCTCGTTCCATGTACCGCTCCTATATCTATTCCTCCATATAGGATGGCACCGGTGGAACTGAGGGAGCTTAAGGCTCAGTTGCAGGAGTTATTAGATAAGGGGTTCATTAGACCCAGTGTTTCGCCTTGGGGAGCTCCGGTGTTGTTTGTGAAGAAGAAAGATGGGACATTGAGGTTGTGTATCGATTATAGGCGACTTAATTGGGTTCACAAGAATAAGTACCCACCTTGCTAGGATCGATGATTTATTTGATCAGTTGCAGGGAGCTCGAGTGTTTACTAAGTTAGACTTGAAATCAGGGTATTATCAGTTGAGGATAGCGGAGGCCGATGTGCCTAAGAGTGCGTTCAGGAGTAGGTATGGGCATTTCGAGTTCTTAGTGATGCCGTTTGGGTTGACTAATGCCCCGGCAGCCTTCATGGCCTTGATGAATAAGGTCTTTCAGCCCTACCTTGATCAGTTTGTGATTGTGTTTATTGACGATATCCTAGTGTATTCGAGGTCCAGAGAGGAGCATGCGGAGCATCTGAGGACTGTATTGCAGATTATGAGAGAGAGGCAGTTGTATGCCAAATTTGCGAAATGTGAATTCTGGCTTGATGAGGTGGTGTTCCTAGGACACATAGTGTCCGGTGAGGGTATCCGAGTGGATCCTCACAAGATTGAGGCAGTGCAGAGTTGGGAGGTTCCGAGGAACGTGTCAGAGTTGAGGAGTTTCTGACTAGCAGGATATTACGGAGGTTTGTCGAGGGTTCTCGGTGATCTCGGCCTTTGTGAAACTTCGAGGAAGAGTGTGGTTTTCCGATGGATGATGAGTGTCGAGGAGCTTTGAGGAGCTCAGGCGCTTGACTACGGCACCGGTGTTGGCGTTGCCATCGTGGTCCGGAGGATATGTGGTATTGATGATGCGTCGCAGTTAGGGGTTTGGGTTGTGTCTTGATGCGGCATGGTAGAGTGATAGCGTATGCCTCGAGACAGTTGAGGTCTCATGAGAGGAATTACCCAAGGCATGATTTAGAGTTGGTGCGGTTGTGTTTGCCTCAAGATCCGGAGACATTACTTGTATGGGAGATGTTCCAGATCTTCACGGATCATAAAAGCTTGAGGTATCTGTTGAGTCGTGAGAGTTGAATCGAGACAGAGGAGATGGACTGAGTTGTTGAAGGATTACGACGCACTATTGAGTACCACCCTGTGGAAGGCCAATGTGGTGGCGATGCCTCGAGTAGGAGATCGCATGGTAGTGTAGCTCGATTTAGGTTGTCGAGGTTGCCGTGCCTAGTTGATTGAGAGCACTTAATGTGCAGATGGATTTGGCTCGGGATGGAGCCTTGATGACTACTCGAGATTGAGACCGATGTTGCAGGATCGGATCCGGGCAGTTCAGGATCAGGACCTAGTGTTAGTGAGATTGATGGATAGAGTCAGAGCAGGGTTGACTGCTGAATTTGAGTTGAGAGATGGGACTCTTTGGATGGGTCAGAGATTGTGTGCCTAATGTGGGTGAGCCGAGACAAGAGATTTTAGAGGAGGCGATGTAGCCGCTTATGCGATGCACCCTCGAGTCACCAAGATGTATAATACTCTCAAGTTGCATTTTTGGTGGCCAGGTATGAAGAGACAAGTGGCAGAGTTTGTTTCTCGATGTTTGACGTGCCAGCAGGTTAAGGCTGAGCACCAGGCCCCAGTGGGTAAGTTGCATTCGTTGCCCATTCCGGAGTGGAAGTGGGAGCGAATCACTATGGATTTTATTATGGGGTTGCCGAAGACGCCGAGGCAGCATGATGCGATCTGGGTCATAGTGGACCGATTGACCAAGTCGGCTCATTTCTTGCCAGTGCGAGAGAACAATACTCTCGATCAATTGGCTCAGGAGTATGTGACTGAGATTGTGCGACTGCATGGGGTCCCAAAGTGTCTATAGTGTCGATCGGGATCCCATTTACTTCGAGGTTCTTGAGGAGCCCGCGATCGTCACTGGGTTCGAGGTGAACTTTAGTCTGCGCTTCATCCTCGAACATGATGGGCGAGTGAGAGGACTATCAAGACTGCTGAGGATATGCCGAGAGCTTGTGTATTAGAGTTCAAAGGTGCTTGGGATCAATACTTGGCTCGATTGAGTTCATGTACAATAATCGATTAGAGCAAGATTGGATGGCACCGATGAGGCCTTGTATGGAAGGTCGTGCAGATCACCTCTTCTTGGGATGAAGAGGGTGTGAGGATGCTTGAGGGCCCCGAGCTGATCCAGGATCTGATGGATAACGTGAGAGTGATTAGGAGTCGCATTAAAGGCGGCTCGGGATAGATGAAGAGTTATGTGGATCAAGATCGACGAGAGATAGAGTATCTTTGTGGGTGATAGAGTGTTCCTTCGAGTGTCTCCTCGAGAGGAGTTCTGAGGTTTGGCCGTAAGGGCAAGTTGAGTCCCCGTTATATCGGCCCGTATGAGATTACTGAGAGGATTGGACCATTAGCCTATAGATTGGCGTTGCCTAGTGAGATGTCCCAGTTACACGATGTTTTTCATGTGAGTATGCTCCGGAGATACCGCCGGACCGTCGCATGTGATTCCGGCTCAAGAGATTGAGATAGCGAGTGATATGAGTTATATTGAGGAGCCGGTACAGATTATCGGATCGCGGGTCAAGCAATTGAGGAGCAGGGTGATTCCATTGGTGAAAGTCCTATGGAAGAACCATTCTTCAGAGGAGGCAACTTGGGAGACTGAGGAGCACATGAGGAGGCAAGTACCCTCATCTATTCTACCGGTCGGTATGAAATTTCGGGACGAAATTTTCTTTTAGGAGGGGAGAATTGTAGCATCCCGTTACCGATGCGATGAGCATCGTGTTATGAGTGTAGAGTTGTTAGTGCTTAATTTGTGATCGAGTGTTTTGTGGCCTCTGATTTTAGAGAGATAGATCATTTTGCACATGCATATACATAGTGACATGTATTCATGATTGTTCCGGCATTTGATATTGATTGTGTTTGGAAAAGTGAAATTGAGATGATTTTGTGAATTGTGATTATTTAAAATGTTGAAATAATTGGGTTAATGAAATCTTGCGATTATGAATTTTGGTGAAATTATTGTATTTGTATATGCTGGTAAATTTATGGTGTATTGGAAGATATATTTATAGTTGGGAGCAAGAATTAATTAAATGAAGTGTTGGAGATAGTTTGGTTATATTGGAAAGGGGAGAACTAAATGGAGTTAGTTCAAAAGTAACTAAGTTATAGTTTGTTCATTAAGAAAGTGACATGTGTACTTGGACTTTGTACCCTAGCTAGGAGTAGGTGGTCACTATTCCTTGAGGGCTGATGGGTTAAGTCTTGTCCAAGCCTTCTTTATTCATTTTCTTCCAAAACTTTTCTCTGGAGACATAGAGCTTTCCTACCCAAATTATCTTCTAAGGGACTTTGGTGTTCTTTCTTTCTTTCACCAACCTTTCTCTACCTTTGGTGTTGTCGACTCTAAGGAGAATCCATAAGCTGATCTTTTCGTGTGGAGTTTAGAGCTTGAAGATCTGTTTGAGTTCTCAACAAAAGTGTTAGAGAAACCCTTTCATTGTTAGAGATTTATGAAATAAAGTTGAGAGATTGTCGCTTTCATGGAAAGATGTATTTCATGTGTTTGTTCATAAATCCTGGGTAGTTGGGGAGGAATAAATTCTGTTATAGTGTTAAATGAGTGGTTGAGAAAACTTTTAGTGTTCGGTGATATGTCCTGAAAGGAAAATCAGTGAAGTTTAAAATCAGTGAAGGAAAATCAGTCAAGCAAAAGCAGACGATATGGACGTGATATCGATAGATTTAGACAAAATTTCCTTCTTGAAAGTTGTAGATCTTTCTTTTCTCTATGAGATAGATGTCAAGTTTGTCCAATTTCGATATTGGAGTCAAAAGATATGATCTATATAATTGGACATGTTCTGAAGCGAAAACCAGCTGAAAGGAAAATCAGTTGAAGCGAAAATCAGCTGAAGGAAAATCAGCTGAAGCAAAAGCAGACGATATGGACGTGATATCGATAGATTTAGACAAAATTTCCTTCTTGAAAGTTGTAGATCTTTCTTTTTCTATGAGATAGATGTCAAGTTTGTCCAATTTGGATATTGGAGTCAAAAGATATGATCTATATAAGTGGACATGTTCTGAAGCGAAAACCAGCTGAAAGGAAAATCAGCTGAAGCGAAAATCAGCTGAAGGAAAATCAGCTGAAGCAAAAGCAGACGATATGGACGTGATATCGATAGATTTAGACAAAATTTCCTTCTTGAAAGTTGTAGATCTTTCTTTTCTCTATGAGATAGATGTCAAGTTTGTCCAATTTGGATATCGGAGTCAAAAGATATGATCTATATAAGTGGACATGTTCAGGCAGAAAAAATCAGTCAAGCAAAAATCGAAGGAAGGAAAAATCAGTCAAGCGAAAACCAAATTGAAGCGAAAACCAGTGAAGGAAAACCAGCTGAAGCAAAAATCAGCTGAAGCGAAAATCAGCTGAAGCAAAAATCAGCTGAAGCAAAAATCAGCTGAAGCGAAAATCAGCTGAAGCAAAATCAGTGAAGCAAAAATCACCAAGCGAAAACCAACCAAGCAAAAATCGACGGAAGGAAAGCGATGCATGCATGATCGTTGTTTTGAGGATAACTTGAGTTATAGAACTCCAAATGACCTGATTCTTGAAGCATTGATTCCTAACACATTTCTTAATCTCTCCACAAACAATTTATGGATTTTAGTATTAAATTGGAAATGATTAAGTGAGTCAAAGTAAGGGTATTGGTGGAGGAACATGAACTAGATGTTTTATGAACATGTTTCGTTGATGTGATGATATCTTGGTCTATGGTATTCCAATTAAGGTGATACTTGATTCGTTATGAACTAGAGAAAGAGGTCTATCATTGTGATAAAGATTGAGAGTTTGAATTTTGATTTACGGATTGCAAGTATCGAAGAGAGTCCATTATAGTTTCTAATGTGACCAAAGAGTTACGTTGTAACTAATGAGTATGATTAGAGTTTGAGTGAGTGAAATTGAATTAAAGGGAATGCTATTGACCTAGTGAATAGTGAATTTTGGTTGTAAAGTGAGCGATAGCGAATTGGGTTTAGTGCCGGTAGAATCATGAACATGCATCATACAAGTTTGAATTAAAGACATGTGCATTATTGAATATCTTTAATTGAGCACCTAGTGATGAGAAATTGTTTGATTGTTTTAGAGGCTCCGCTGGATCGCCGACCACGGATATTGCTGGGACTTCCAGCAGTAGCTCGGAAGTTACTGGTGAGTAACTTAGTTGGTTCCTCGACTTTTAAGTGATTATATGTCTTTGTGAATATGTATAAATTAAGTGTAAAGGTGAGTGATATACATGTGAAGTGAATGAGCTAAATGCGATAAGTGTTAGTGATTGTACCAAGTGTGATCTACATAAATGTGAATTCATGTGAATGAGAATCAGTGTATATAATTGTGAATAAGAGCTCTGATTGTGACAAGTGAGTGAAGTGAGATAAATGTGCTAGTGACTGTGTAAGTGTGAGCGCATGCCTAGCATGATATGAGCGGTAAAATTTACTGTTGTGACTAGAGCACAGTGATTCAGAGCTTTGAGCTCGATTATCAGTGAGAGGGCCTAGAGCCAAATCGGCAGTAGTGCATACCCAGAGGGCTCTCCTACTTGCCTAAATTGTGATCATTGTGAAAAGGAATAGTGCATACCCAGAGGGCTCTCCTATCCCTAAAGTGAGTGGGCAGTAGTGCATACCCTGAGGGCTCTCCTACTTGCCAAAAATGTGAATATAAATGCTCAGTCACAACAATGTCATAACAAGAGACTTTGCATACATATGCATCTGAGTGTATAGTGTGATGGAGAATGCGAGTGACATACGAAAAATGTGGATTGATATGTGATATTGTAATTGTGTAAATTGTGAAGTGTAATGTGAGAATTATGATAAAGTGTAAAGTGCGCATTGTGATATTGCGTGTGATATAATATAATGTGTAAATTGTGAATAGTGTTTATAAAGCGTTAAAGTGTAATTTGAGATATAGTATATGTATATGCATGTGTTGGATGAACCATCAATGATGGTTTCTCATTGAGTTCGCAAACTCACCCAACATTGCAATATATTTTTCAGGACAGCGTCGGTAGGACTCTAGCTCCCGGGATAGACGTTTCTACAGTGAGTGTTCGTGATCTAGGGCAGCGATGGATCATAGGTCGGTCAGCTGGGGTGACTTCTTTTGGGAACATTGTTTTGGGATGACTTAGTATAGACGTTTGTATCAGTTTCCCTTTTGAGATGTATTTAGCCTGTAGGGAACTGATAGACTGGTCTATATTTTGGGATTGATGTTATAAATGAATGATTATTATGGTTTTAAATTTCAGTGATTTTCATATTGTGGAATTTAGTGTATTGATGCCATGCGAGTGTTTAGAGATTGTTTTCGTAGTAGCACTTCCTTATCGTGGATATGCGTCGGAACGACCCAGGCGTCCCAATGTGTACCTGCGGTGAGGGATGCTACACCCATCTATCAAGACGTAAAATCATACAATACAATCTCATACATGCCAAGAGTCATACAAGTGCTCATTCAATTCACTTTGCACGTAATTCACGTTAAGCATGTAAACAACCAGAAATTTGAGAAACCAACTAGGTTACTCACCTATTACTTCGAGCTAATGCCGGAAGTCTCGTGACGTCGGTCAATCGACGCCCAATTGGGCCTCTATATGAATCAGAAAAAGCACGAGTCACTAAATATGAAATTTGTGCTCATGTTGATGAGATATGCATGTTCATGAATTCCCGGTCCCAATTCAATATTTTCCCATAATAAAATTCTATGAAAATTAGAAACCATAAGCGCCGACGGTGCGCAATTCGGACCTCTATAGGTCCTCAATTAAATAAAACAGTGTTTACATGATCCGTCGATAGGGGCTACGCCAAATTCCCGCCTAAAAATTCCCGTTTTCTCATAATATGAAATTAAATGTTCAACGAATCCGATGCCTCTGGAATCAGGTCAATCGGACGTCGGACGGGAAAGAAATTGACAAAGGAACAATCGGATCAATTAATGCCAAAAAATAATCAAAAACAGAATATTTATTTATCCATAAGCTCGCTCATGGGCGAGACGCCGCCCTCGAGGTCGATGCACCTCGCTTCGTCATGAGGGTGAGGCGTCGCCTCATGACCAGTCCGTCTGATTTCGCCTCGAGGTAAACGTCGCCCTCATGAGACGGGTTAGTCGTCTCGCCTCCATGGCGGACGTCGCCCTCATGAGTCGCGAAGTTTCTTCCTACTACCTTGCCCTTTCTTTTTCCAGATTTAAAACTTAATTTCCAACTACTCTAACTTTTAACACACAAATCAGAAAATACCCACTACACCTCATTGGAAAGCTTATGAAAAGCTCTACAATTCTCAAGAAGACCATAAAAATCAATTCCAACCCTAAGGGTGTCAAATAATCCATCAAACCTTCTGCCTACTCAATTTCCATCAACACAGAGCAGTACATTTACAATTTCATAACTCACTTATTCTTCAGAAATAAATTACCACAAAAATATGGTCAATAAGTTCACAATGTCCTCTACAAATTTCATGAACAACCCAGAATCAAATTCTATTTCTAAACCAGTCAATTAATTCATTCAATGTCACTGTCCCTGAAATCCTTCAATATAGGCAGTAACCTTACAAGAAGCATAACTTCCAGTATACAAGTCAGTAAATTCAGAACTTTATATCCCTGAAAAGATAACATCTCAAACTTCAATTTTCATGAAGCACTCAACATCCAATTCGATCTCTAACAATTTCAAAACTGTTATGGAAGTTTCTGTTATGATCAGCCACTCATAACCTAATGTAGGGTCAGTTTTTGAAAAATCATAACTCCCAATTCTGAATTCTACAAATTACAAACCATATGTCATTTTCAAGGTAATCTTTTCCTCTACAACTTTTCAGAAGCTCACTCACACCAGTTCAGTCCACTTAAAATGTTAAAATTGCCTCTAATCAGTAAACTCACAAAATCACACTTAAGCTAGGTTTCATCCAAACTGCTCAAAACCAGTCATTAGTAATCAATTCATATCTCCCAATACACAATTTTAAAAATATCAAGATCAGTAGCAATGGAAATATAATCAAATATGCTACAACTTCCATGAAGACCATTCTCCCTAATTCCATCTCAATTAATTCATAAAAATCAACAAAACTCAGATGTCATGGTTGCGGTTACTGTTCACAGGCAATGGAACAGTAACTTTCCATGCAAAATTTCACCCTTCTATCATTGGAATTCAACAACACCCATTTCACACTAAATTGAAGCCAACATCCCAAAGTTTCAGTGGCCACTAACCTTACCTCATTTGCATTTCTACACAATAAGTTATGAATAAAACAGTAACATCAATTAAAATTCCAACTTTCCAGATTTAAGGTTAACCTTAGTTCACCCACTTCTAATTCCTTTTTCACATCACTAGACATCAAAATAAATACAAATTAAATATAAATACAGTCATACATATATTAGGGCTAACACTGAAAAATTGGCAGCATTAAATTCCTCAATTCAAATACTCAAATAATTATCCATATTCAATTCAATATCAAACCATATCATTAACTTCAATGCATCCTCATCTAACCTCATCCCTTTCCTTCAAATCATAATAATCATCACTTTAATGCCCACCTAAACCTAATACATGCTTTAAACCCTTTATTAACTATCCCACACTATCATGGCATTGAATCCATATAAAAGACATCATTTAAACTCAATTACTTAAATGAAACTTACCTAACACAATTCTCCTTCAAAGGTTCCACTTCCAACTTTTACCTTCTAACTTCTATATCAAGCTACCACCTTTTCCTTCTCAAGAATATACCATACTCATCATCATCTAGCTTTGATGGGAGTAAGAGATGGTAGCATATAGTTATGGAGAAAATGAGAAAAGGATAGCAAAATCGATGGTTTAAAAGAAGAGTTGGTTTTTGTGTTTTGGATGGCTATACATAAGGCACAAAATCATCTTTCCTTTTAATAACAATACATATCCGTAAGCCTTGAAAGGAGCATTTAATGTCTCTTTATAAATGGCAAATTCTCATTGGTTTCAAGGTCAAAGAAAAGTCAAAATATATTTGTTTAATCCAGTCCAAAATTTTACTCCATTTCGCTCCAATGGCCCTACTTTCAGTCCCAAAATAAAATACCCAATAGTACAGTACCAGTGGGTAGCGATTTTTGTTATCGAGAAACAATAGGTTCGCTAATTGGCGATTTATCCGATTCGAGAATTTCCAATTATTTTTCGAGAATTAATGAAATTCCTAAAATTATAAAACAGTAACAAGGCACTCCAAATGATTTTTCAATCACGACAATCACCTTTTCTACCCTAAAATATGTTTAGGCTACCATGGCGATTTTTTTATCCGAGAATTTTCTCCGAAAATTCCAGAAAAATTCTGAAAATCCTTTAAATCGAAAACGCTTAACAAATAAGACTCGTAATAATTTTTCAAATCCCATAACCACGTTAATCACAATAAAATACCGTTAGGCCCAATTAACGGAATGTCATGAATGCATATACCGTAATTCCATGTACACAATTGATACTGTATCAATCCTATTATGCACTAACAAGACTAATTATTCCTTACCAATCTCATCCTATGCCAATTTTACTATTTTACCCTTCAGGAGGGGTGGGATGTTACAATTCTCCCTCCTTATAAGAATTTCGATCTAGAAATTCTCATCAACGATTCCTATGACAAGAATCATATGATTCTTCATATCCCATATACTTTTCCACTTAATGATTCACTTTGAGTGATCGCAGAATCACTCTCATCCGTAACTCGCCATTAATTTGGCTAACTCGTTATCACTTAATACGAAGAAACGGATTTGACAAGACTATCAATTGACGATCTCCTTTTCTTAGCTATTTCACTTGTCATTTCTCTACCTTTGGTTTCAATATATAACTCAGCACAGTATTTTTTTTTATTATTTTAAATCTATTCACTTATCACATTTTTTTTCCTCTAATACCTTTTTCCCCAATGTTATATAGTCCAACTTATGTTCCAATGAGTGCGTTTTCATTTCTTTGGTACCTCCTTAATCACGTCGGGGACTAATTACATTCCTTGGTACCAATACGGTGACACTTAACTCCACTTCACTATAATCATAATAATGTACCTAATGCAGTCATTTATCATATGTCATTCACTTTATATTCAAATTCGATTCTCGTAAGACAATTTCACTGTTCTATAGTGTTCACACACTTTATCCGGATATACAATTTACTCTATCTCATTTGTCCGATCCGATTCCACTTTAGCTAACCATGCAGGCTTCCTAAGTCACTTTCCTTTTTCTCACACATTTTAGTCTCAAATCCATTATGGTCTTTAACTCTCAGTAGGCACTGCGCAGTGTAGCAGTATATATTTTCCAGTGAATCAACGCTATATAACACGACCATAATCAAACCTTTTTCCTATTGGACATTCAACCTATAAACACTTGAGCCAAGAATCACTTCATTCTATACCTACAATTACTCAATTTCACCTTTCAAATATGCTTACTAGAATGTCTAACTTTGACAGTTCACTTTCTTGTTCTTATACCTTTTTATCGGGTACACTTACTTCTTCTTCAACTTTTGTTTGTTCACTATAGTTTTCCAACTCCATTCGTATATTCAAACTCATCATAAGATTTCTCCCCATTTACTTTCTGCATTCTTAACCTTTCTTATCACTATTCTTACAACTTCTTTTTTTTTTTTTTTTTTTTGAACACCTCACTATTACCCATAATCTGCTTGACAATCATTGAAAATCCCAATATCTGTAATTGATCTGTTCATTGCAGCATTGTCGTATTTACACCGGTCTCTTTCCTCAAATTAACCCAGGTATCCTTATAGGAATCTACGCCTCTCAAGGCTTTCTATAATGAGAATGGCACTAATACCATTTATCACGATCGATTCAATTTATTTCATACTTGTTCAACATATTGTCGCAGCTCAATACTCACTACCCACTCTTCCAATGTATGAATATCATCGATCGATTCCTCAATTAGTCCTATCGCTCTTTTCACTTTTCAACGCTCAACACTTCCAAACACATTTCGTCTCTAATCACAACTACTACCATTTGCTTACTTCGCATAAATCCCTATTAGGGTCTTATTGACTTTACCATACATCTTTTACCCTTTTTATTGAGTCTACAATGAGTGTATCTACAATTTCTTTATGAAGGTGTCACTACATCACCTCATTGTCAGTTTCTCTTTTTGACCCTCTTGTCTCTATTCATTTACTCTTTTTCATTTTCTCTTCTCAACAGTTTTGCATCATAACTGAAGATCGATTCACTTCACATTGCAATAGAATCACCTCAAATTAAAATCTCACTCATATGGAATTCTTTACATTTGTACATACAATGCAGATAATCTCAAAGAGATGAGCTATGACCCAATTTCACTTTTAATTTTGTCCACAAAAATCTCATCAACCAATGATTATTCCTAATTGTGTTTCAATCCTTCTTCACTATACGTACAATCTCAATCAAGACACTCTTATGTCTTCATTTAACAGATCAGAACATTCCTTTCGCGAAGGTTCCTTGTGACAGTCACTTAAACACTTTCTTTACCACTTATTCAGTAATCTATACCAGAATCACTTTTCAATTCCTCTCATACAGATACACTCAGTCCACTTTTGTCTTACTTTACCCTCTTAAGAACTTCACACTTATAATCACTCTAAACATTTACCGCTCATTTCCTCTATGATTTCCATATATCTGTCACATACATTTCATTAGTCACAATCAACCTCATTGTCAATAGATATCCCTAACAAGAAATCGATTTAAATGCAATAACTCTTTTCATACACCACTATTGTGGTTTCATTTATTTCAAGATCTTTATTTCATTCTCACCATATCATTAAACGTATGTCTCATTCCCTATCCGTTATGTGCAACTTGACCTTATAAGGTCATATCAATTTGGTTTATCACCATGATCATTATTCCTATTTTTTTCATTCTGCTTTTCGCTACTTATCTTCTATTTTCCTCAAACAAATCTATGATCAGTGTTCACATTCCCAATATCCGACAAAGTCGTTGATACCACTCCATTTTATCTCTATCTATATACCTATCCATTTACCATTTTGTGTCCATATACACCTAATTCAAGATTTCTCGATACACCATCAAGAGAAATCATCTGTCATTTTTTTTCCTTTATGATTTTATCATACTAATTTCCAACCTCAAGCACAATAATCACCTAACAATTTCGGTCTCAAACTTATGCGGTCTAGTTCATAACCATTTCTAATTCATTTCAGTCTATCAGACACTTTTACCTCACTCTAATAGTAATTGAACATCTTACTTTTTCGATTCTTTCGGTTCTCGATAAACCGTTAAAGACTCTATCGAGCTTCTTTCCATATCATCATCTCGCTTATAATATTTCTCGATCTCCAATTCAATACCGTGAATCAAGATATGCCCGATCGACCATCTACATTTTACTCAATTCCAATATTTCCCCTTTCATGACATATACGGTCAGAACTGTAATTACCTAACCATCCCGGGCATTTAATTTCACTAAGATCTACTATAACCAATATGCTTCCCATATCTCTAACCTCTCCAAGTTCTCAACATCTGCATTTTTCTGTCACCATAATATTATCAATTTAATTTGGAAATTCTTAATTAGTCTAGGCCAACACAATTATTCTGCTATCACATATGAGGGTTTCTAACCCAGTACAATATCAACCTTCTTATCCATTTTTTTCCTTTATCCTTTCCTAATTGATTATCCCCTTTTAGGGATTTACACTCTAATCCCGTCTCACTCTTCTCTCACTTAGTCACTTGACACTTATGCACCCTTAGGATTTATCCTCGTTGCGACTCGACTAGGATCATTTACCACGGTCCGCAACGACGGCGACTCAAATGCATGCAACCTATATTCCAAATCGTGCCCGGATACAATACGCATAAACTCGGCTCGATACACATAATGTAACACCCACACCAGAAGACCCAACCCGATATCGTTGGTGATATCCGAGTCCGTGTCCCACGAGAGTGGCGTATTACATCATCGATTTAAAATTCAAGATACACTTTTTTTTCTTTTGGAGCCATTAACTCCACGCTCACACGACAAACACAAGTAAGTAAATAAAATCCGTGTTTAATAAAACCAGTTTAGTTATTACGGTCATCCAAGAATAATTACAATCATCAATGCAAGAAACATTAATACCACAAGGGCTCAAGAAAATACAAGGCCTTGTTATACGATGATTATGAATACGGTTTACTAAGACACTAATGCGAATCTGAACCGATCCCGACCTCTAAACTTTACTCGTCTACGAGAGACATACTCCGTGTCAACAGGGGTATTCTTCAGACCTGAAAAATAGATGCAAATTTTGGGTGAGTTTTGCGAACTCGGTGAGAAACCATCATCGATGGTTCACTCAAATCATGCATTACGCCCATGGCGTCTGAAGCAAGACAAGAATCATCAATTACCAATAAGCGGTCAATAACCATATCCAAGAATAAAGAAACCATTCACAAGAATACATACCATCACGAAAAGCAAGATTTATCACAAAACAATCATTTATGCGAATGCAATGCATATGTGACTCTTTCCGCTTATTCAAGATTGTGCCCAAGTGCTCGATCGGTGTTGAGTGGGGACGCGTCGTGATTTTCTCCCCTCGGGCTCGAGGCCCGGTCAAGACAAAGATGAGAACTCAAGCTCTTATCGATAATAATAGCAACTGGGCACGCCCATTATCCGATCATGCAATTATGCATGCGATGCAAGATTTAGTAACTATGCAGATTTGGCTATAAAGCCCAAGTGTATCGATGAATCAATGATATGGCTATAAAGCCCAATGTATCGATCGGTGTTGAGATGATGGCTATAAAGCCCATCTATCAAGACGGTAAAATCATACAATACAATCTCATACATGCCAAGAGTCATACAAATGCTCATTCAATTCACTTTTGCACGTAATTCACGTTAAGCATGTAAACAACCGAAATTTGAGAAACCAACTAGGTTACTCACCTATTACTTCCGAGCTAATGCCGGAAGTCTCGTGACGTCGGTCAATCGACGCCCAATTGGGCCTCTATATGAATCGGAAAAAGCACGAGTCACTAAATATGAAATTTGTGCTCATGTTGATGAGATATGCATGTTCATGAATTCCCGGTCCCAATTCAATATTTTCCCATAATAAAATTCTATGAAAAATTAGAAATCCATAGGCCCCGACGGCGCAATTCGGACCTCTATAGGTCCTCAATTAAATAAAGCAGTGTTTACATGATCCGTCGATAGGGCTACGCCTAAATTCCGCCTAAAATTCCCGTTTCTCATAATATAAAATTAAATGTTCAACGAATCCGATGCCTCTGGAATCAGGTCAATCGGACGTCGGACGGGAAAGAAATTGACAAAGGAACAATCGGATCAATTAATGCCAAAAAAAATAATCAAAAACAGTAATATTTATTTATCCATAAGCCTGCCTCGCGGGGGCGAGACGCCGCCCTCGCGAGGCTGATGCACCTCGTTTCGTCGCGAGGGTGAGGCGTCGCCCTCGTGACCAGTCCGTCTGATTTCGCCCTCGCGAGGCGAAACGTCGCCCTCGCGAGACGGCTAGCTGTCTCGCCTCCGCGAGGCGGACGTCGCCCTCGCGAGCCTCGAGTTTCTTCCTACTACCTTGCCCCTTTCTTTTTTCCAGATTTAAAACTTAATTTCCAACTACTCTAACTTTTAACACACAAATCAGAAAAATACCCACTACACCTCATTAGAAAGCTTATGAAAAGCTCTACAATTCTCAAGAAGACCATAAAAATCAATTCCAACCCTAAGGGTGTCAAATAATCCATCAAACCTTCTGCCTACTCAATTTCCATCAACACAGAGCAGTACATTTACAATTTCATAACTCACTTATTCTTCAGAAATAAATTACCACAAAAATATGGTCAATAAGTTCACAATGTCCTCTACAACTTTCATGAACAACCCAGAATCAAATTCTATTTCTAAACCAGTCAATTAATTCATTCAATGTCACTGTCCCTGAAATCCTTCAATATAGGCAGTAACCTTACAAGAAGCATAACTTCCAGTATACAAGTCAGTAAATTCAGAACTTTATATCCCTGAAAGATAACATCTCAAACTTCAATTTTCATGAAGCACTCAACATCCAATTCGATCTCTAACAATTTCAAAACTGTTATGGAAGTTTCTGTTATGATCAGCCACTCATAACCTAATGTAGGGTCAGTTTTTGAAAAATCATAACTCCCAATTCTGACTTCTAAAAATTACAAACCATATGTCATTTTCAAGGTAATCTTTTCCTCTACAACTTTTCAGAAGCTCACTCACACCAGTTCAGTCCACTTAAAATGTTAAAATTGCCTCTAATCAGTAAACTCACAAAATCACACTTAAGCTAGGTTTCATCCAAACTGCTCAAAACCAGTCATTAGTAATCAATTCATATCTCCCAATACACAATTCTAAAAATAGCAAGATCAGTAGCAATGGAAAGATAATCAACTATGCTACAACTTCCATGAAGACCATTCTCCCTAATTCTATCTCAATTAATTCATAAAAATCAACAAAACTCAGATGTCATGGTTGTGGTTACTGTTCACAGGCAATGAAACAGTAACTTTCCATGCAAAATTTCACCCTTCTATCATTGGAATTCAACAACACCCATTTCACACTAAATTGAAGCCAACATCCCAAAGTTTCAGTGGCCACTAACCTTACCTCATTTTCATTTCTACACAATAAGTTATGAATAAAACAGTAACATCAATTAAAATTCCAACTTTCCAGATTTAAGGTTAACCTTAGTTCACCCACTTCTAATTCCTTTTTCACATCACTAGACATCAAAATAAATACAAATTAAATATAAATACAGTCATACATATATTAGGGCTAACACTGAAAAATTGGCAGCATTAAATTCCTCAATTCAAATACTCAAATAATTATCCATATTCAATTCAATATCAAACCATATCATTAACTTCAATGCATCCTCATCTAACCTCATCCCCTTTCCTTCAAATCATAATAATCATCACTTTAATGCCCACCTAAACCTAATACATGCTTTAAACCCTTTTATTAACTATCCCACACTATCATGGCATTGAATCCATATAAAAGACATCATTTAAACTCAATTACTTAAATGAAACTTACCTAACACAATTCTCCTTCAAAGGTTCCACTTCCAACTTTTACCTTCTAACTTCTATATCAAGCTACCACCTTTTCCTTCTCAAGAATATACCATACTCATCATCATCTAGCTTTGAGGGAGTAAGAGATGGTAGCATATAGTTATGGAGAAAATGAGAAAAGGATAGCAAAATCGATGGTTTAAAAGAAGAGTTGGTTTTGTGTGTTTGGATGGCTATACATAAGGCACAAAATCATCTTTCCTTTTAATAACAATACATATCCGTAAGCCTTGAAAGGGAGCATTTAATGTCTCTTTATAAATGGCAAATTCTCATTGGTTTCAAGGTCAAAGAAAAGTCAAAATATATTTGTTTAATCGGTCAAAATTTTACTCCATTTCGCTCCAATGGCCCTACTTTCAGTCCCAAAATAAAATACCCAATAGTACAGTACCGGTGGGTAGCGATTTTTTGTCTTCGAGAAAGCACCGGTTCGCCAATTGGCGATTTATCCGTCCGAGAATTTCTCCAATTATTTTCCGAGAATTAATGAAATTTCTAAAATTATAAAACAGTAAAATGCACTCCAAATGATTTTTCAATCACGACAATCACCTTTTCTACCCTAAAATATGTTTAGCTACCACCATGGCGATTTTGCGGTCAGAAAATTTTCTCCGAAAATTCCAGAAAAATTCTGAAAATCCTTAAAATCGAAAACGCTAATAACAAGACTCGAATAATTTTCAAATCCCATAACCACGTTAATCACAATAAAATACCGTTATGCCCAATTACCGGGAATGTCATGAATGCATATACCGTAATTCCATGTACACAATTGATACTGTGTATCAATCCTATTATGCACGAACAGTACTAATTATTCCTTACTAATCTCATCCTATGCCAATTTTACTATTTTACCCTTCCAGGAGGGGGTGGGATGTTACACAGGAGCTCCGTTTTCAGACTCTCCATGTGTTTCATCTGCTTGCATGGACCGCTCATGGAATGTGCAAGACGTCTGTTTATGGACCGACCCAAACCGTTGATGTGTTTAATGTGTTAAGTGCTTTTACTTTGTTTATAATGTGATGAATGTATAGGTAATGCATTTCATGTGTACAACAGTTTCAAAGTTTAACAAAATGAGAATTTGGATTTTCAACTATGAGAGTTTTGCAAAACTGTTTGTAAAGGTTTATGAAAGTTTTTGGAATTTGAGAAGCTTTTGAGAAATGAGCCTTCGCTGTTTTCGATCAACTGAAACTAAGGTTTGAAAATACTTTTGCTTATCATTTGTTTAATAAACATGTTATCCACGAGCTTCCGAGCTCACCCCCCTTTCATCCCCATCTCCAGGTATTCGAGCAGGAGATTGGATGGAAGACATCAAGATATCAGCATTTGTACATGATTTGTACTTTGTGTATTTGGTTTAAGATTAATGGAAATGAATTATGGCTTAGAATGCCATTAGAACATTGTAAGCTTTTGGTTCATAATGTATTTTGGATTATGCAATTGTCTAAGATTTTGGTTTATGGGAATTAATCAATGTTTTGACTATGGATGGTGTATATTGGTTTTGAATACAAATTGTATTTGAGTTATGAATGAAATTAGGATATATTTATGTGGATATGGATGATTGTGTTGATGATGAAATATGAATTGTTATAAAAATGACTTGAAGTGGTTTAGAATTTAGGTTTGTGTTTCTGCTGAGATCCCGGACGGAGGGTCCGGTGGATCATGAAGTATGTGTAATTGTCTGGATATATATAGAAGTGTATTCAAGATATTTGCAGGTTTGGGTTTTGTTTTTGTGCAGCCGTTATGCTGCCGGTTTTTCCTTATAGGAGTGTATGGATAAGGGAATTTTTGTATGAATTTAGGAATTTTATTTGACATGATTATGAGATTGTTATGGTAAAGAGTAAGAAATGTGATGGATAAGAAGAATCAAGTAATATGAGATTAGTATGAGTTTAAGGCTAAGTCCTTATATGATAGATGAAAAGCTTGCTTAAGAAAGCAAGAAAGAAGAGAAAAAAAAATTTATACCGTTTCGGATGGGTCAAGTCTATGGTATCCAACGCAACGCTTCTTTAAGATTATTAATCCCGGATGTCAAACACTTGTCATGTTATTCGATTTGACTTCATATGTATGTTTTGATTCCAAGTTTGAATCCGATCCGTTTCCATTTCACAAGTTTGTCAAGAGTTCCTTGATTTTCATTTGGATTCGATCCGTATTTGGTTCAACTCATTTGTTTCTTTTTCATTTGTTTCAAATCAGTTTTTGACCCACATGTCACATGTGTTTCGATTTTCTGTCATCCGCCTTTCATTTCAGATTCATGTGTTTGTTTCGCTATATGATCCGATTCATTGATTTTCATTTCCGCTTCAAAAGTGGTTATGAGTGTTAAGTGTAAGAAGTTGGGTCTCGGAATCGGGATCCAACATTTATGGTATCAGAGCCCAGTAATATGATTTTACTGGGGTGTATGTATGTAAGTGATATGTATGAGATATTGAAAAGTGTTTAAATGGACAGAATTGAATTAGTGAGAATGTGAACATGATGTATTTGTCTTTGTCATGAATAATTTGAAGAACTTATGTGAAGGATTGATTTAGGAGAAGAATTATGATTGAGTTTAAAATTATGATAAAGGAAGTTAAGATCAGAAATTCATGATGAATTTAGAGGATGTGACTTCGAATATATGTGAGATGTGGATATGAATCTTTAAAGATGAGCTTGATGATAGGAATACATGTATAGGAGTTAAAAGAGATTGAGATTGGATGGTTTTGGTCCATATTGAGGTTCTAAATAAATTAGATCATTGGCATATGTGAAGAAATAGTTGTTTAATATAATAGTGATGATTTAATCTTATAAAGAAGAGAACATTTGTGAATGAGATAAGAATATATGTGATAAGAATTTGAGTGATATTAGGTTTGTGAAGATGAAAATGAGAGTAGCATTTGATGATGAATTGGCTTGTTGATTTTTGAATATGCATTTGTGAGAGAAATATATGCATTTGTGAGAGAACTAAGGAAGATTTGAAACATGAGTTAAATCTATGTACTTGTGGAAATATGATAAGAATTATTGGAGTGTGAATAAGATATGAAGGTATATGATATAAGAGGTGAAAAAAACATTATGAATACGTGTGGTGAGGCTTTGAATATGTGAATGACTAGGATCACTTGGAAGACATGAGTTAAGAGCATGTAGTACTTGGTGTTTGCTTAACTATGAATTTCGAGGACGAAATTCTTTTAAGAGGGGGAGAAATGTTGGACCCCGAACCTTGAAACGAAAATTAGAAATATGAAAATGAAAGTATATGAGTGTTGTGTATATAATTTGTGTTATAGATGAGGAAATGTGAATTATGTAAAGATATAAGTTGGGAAATCTTAAGTATGAATTATGGTTATATATATGAGATCTTATGCAAAAGTAAGAGATTTTAAATGACAAGATGCTATTGAATGTAAGAAATCATATGAATTGAGGTTAAGATTTGGGTATCATAGTTGCATTGTTATAAATGGTGTGCAATTAGGAAAGTGAAGTTTAGGATGAAGGTTAAATGTATATGCTGATTCAAGGGAAATTAAGGAATGATTGAAATAGAATTGGCCAAAGTTGCCTTCTTTGAAGTTGTAGCTTGCTCTTTTATCTTTCCAACGAGACTAAGTATGCTAGTTTTCGATATCGGAGTTAAGAGTTATAGTTGATACAAGTTATGATGTTATATAAGATTGATGTTAGTGATAGCTTTGATGAATGTTTGAAATTTGAAGTTATGATGAACCAATTTAGTTGAGATTTGAGAAGTTCATGAATTGATTTTGTTGCTTGCATTGTTATGAAGTGTTTAGGCTTATGAATGAGTAAATATGTGAAGATTATAAGTGCATGTGATGGTAGTTTGGATGAGAGAAGCATTGGAAAAAGATTGAAAAGGTTTTGGAAAATTGCATGTCCGTTAAACGGACAGCCTCAGGTCAAAAGGACCCCTTCCCTTGCTCATGTCCGTTTAACGGACATTATCGGACGAATTGGCACAGTTTTGGCCGTATGTGTCCGTTTAACAGACAGCTACGGGTCACTTTTAGAAAATCGTGATTTTGACTAGTTTTCAGGCCGAATCTCATTTTGAGGCCTCTAATATGAGTTGTAGATCTTGATGTTATCTTTCAAATGGCACAAAACGAAGGAATTTGGATATTGGTAGGGAAAGTTATGGCATTTGCGCCAAAAGAGTTTCAAATCGATTTCTGGTTTGAATGTGTTGAGTTGTTTTGATCATAACTCACTCATCCGACCTCGGATTGAGGCGATTCTTGAAGCATTGAATTCCTAACACATGTGTCCTTCTCTCCATGAAAATTTGTATCAATCGGATTTGATTTGAAAAATTTTGATTGAATCATATGATAATCAGAATGTTTTGTTTCATTCTGATCTTGCTATTTTTCCTTCCTCATTCGACCTTGTCAAATCATTTGCTTATATTTTTTTCGTCCGACATCCGAATGACTCGGTTCTTGAAGCGTTGGATCCCTAAGAAAATGAAGTTCATGATTATGTGAAAATTATGAATTTTAGAGATTTAATTGAGTAATATTATTTGAATCAAAATGAGATAGGAAAGTTTTTGAACATAGTTCAGTACTTCGCGAATTTCGGGATTTGTGGAGATCCGATTGAAGCGTTGTTTGAGGAGAAATAAATTTAAGACATGGGGCTACAATTGTTATGAAGAAATGAAATTTTAATTTAGCCTTTAAGAATGTTTATTTGTGGAAGGAACTGAATTGCTAGAAAATGTGTTAGCAAATGATATGTCCGACATGTTTAGGCTATAACTTTTGATATAGTGCTCCGAATTGGATGATTCTTGAGGCATTATGAAATTAAGACATAGAGGAACAATTCTCTAGAAGGAAGTTTTAGCAAATTCCTTCATTTAGATGTGAGTATAATTGTCCAAAAGTAAGCATGAATTAAAGAAATATTCAGGGGCAGTTTTGGAAGTTAACTTAGAGATTAAAGGTTATGGGCATTTGAGGAGGGGCATAAGGGTCTTTGCACCCCCATTTTAATGACATGGCATATAAAGAAGAGGGGAGTGTCGTTGGTTTTAAGAAGACCCACGAAAATTCTAGAAGAAGAAAGAAGAAAGAAGAAGAAGGAAGAGAGAAGAGGAGAAATCGTGGAGGAGAAGGAGAAGGAGGAAGAAGAGGTAGGTTTCTGATTTTTCAAGCTTGATTTTTCCATGGATTCATGAAGGAAAAGAGGGATGGAGAAGAGATCTACCCTCCAAGCCAAAAGAAATTTCGAAAATAGAAAGAGAAAGAGGTAAGAGATTCTTCAAGTTTGAGTTTTTTGTGTTTTGTTAGTTTAGAAATATGAAAAAGGTGATGGGTTTGTGATTTCCTTGTTTAGTTTTGAAAGATTTCATGATGAATTGATTTATTTTTGGATTTATGTGATTTAAGGTTTGGGTAAAGTGTGAGAAATTGAGATTGTAGAAATTCTTGTTTTGGAAAGGTTGAAAATATGATGAGTTCAAATTTTCCTATAGTTAATTTGAGAAGTATGATGTTTATGATATTGGAATTGGTTGATTATGGCTTAGGTGATTTTAAGTTGAAGAGAGAGAAGTAAAGATCAAATTGAGGATTGAATAAGCATATGGCATGGATAAAAGGTGGGTAATATGTTTATTTTTCAAATTATAAGCTAATTGTAAATATTGGTTTTATATGCTATTGTTTTCAAATGATTTGAATCAATTGACTTCCGGAATGATTTATGAACTATTGAAATTATTATTTTTCAAATGAATCCGAAATTGTTTCGGACTTTAAAAGGAAATGATTCGATTGACTACTGTCAAAGTATTTGAAGTATTTGATGAAATGATCATGATTGATGAATTCTTATGTTTGATTTGAGTTTTCAATATGTGAATTGTGATTATTTATGAAATTGATAGTTTGAGATTGTGTTTGAATTGTTATATGCATGTATACAAGTTTGTAAGTGTAAATGTGTTGAATACGACAACATATAAAAGTTGAATTTTCGAAATGTGCCTTCGGGCAATATGAGTTTTCAATCATGAATACGTGTTACATGGGTTTGGTTAGGTCCTTCATATGGAGTCAGTGCACTGGTCTCGTTTTAAAGCCTTCTCCCGGCTGCCTGCTAGTGGTATAGGAGCTCCGTTTTTGGACTCCCCATGTGTTTCACGCACGCATGTGAACGCTCATGGAATGTGCAAGACGTCTGTTTATGGACCGACCCAAACCGTTGATGTGTTTAATGTGTTAAGTGCTTTTACTTTGTTTATAATGTGCTGCATGTATAGGTAATGCATTTCATGTGTACAACAGTTTGAAAGTTTGACAAAATGAGAATTTGGATTTTCAACTATGAGAGTTTTGCAAAACTGTTTGTAAAGGTTTATGAAAGTTTTTGGAATTTGAGAAGCTTTTGAGAAATGAGCCTTCACTGTTTTCGATCAACTGAAACTAAGGTTTGAAAATACTTTTGCTTATCATTTGTTTAATAAACATGTTTTCCACGAGCTTCCGAGCTCACCCCCCTTTCATCCCCATCTCCAGGTATTCGAGCAGGAGATTGGATGGAAGACATCAAGATATCAGCATTTGTACATGATTTGTACTTTGTGTATTTGGTTTAAGATTAGTAGAAATGAATTATAGCTTAGATTGCCATTAGAACATTGTAAGCTTTTGGTTCATAATGTATTTTGGATTTTGCAATTGTATAAGATTTTGGTTTATGGGAATTAATCAATGTTTTGACTATGGATGGTGTATATTGGTTTTGTATACAAATTGTATTTGAGTTATGAATGAAATTGGGATATATTTATGTGGATATGGATGATTGTGTTGATGATGAAATATGAATTGTGATGAATATGAATTGTTATAAAAATGACTTGAAGTGGTTTAGAATTTAGGTTTGCGTTTCTGCTGAGATCCCGGACGGAGGGTCCGGTGGATCATGAAGTATGTGTAATTGTCTGGATATATATAGAAATGTATTCATGATATTTGCAGGTTTGGGTTTTGTTTTTGTGCAGCCATTATGTTGCCGATTTTTCCTTATAGGAGTGTATGAATAAGGGAATTTTTGTATGAATTTTGGAATTTTATTTGACATGAGTATGAGATTGTTATGGTAAAGAGTAAGAAATGTGATGGATAAGAAGAATCAAGTAATATGAGATTAGTATGAGTTTAAGGCTAAGTCCTTATATGATAGATGAAAAGCTTGCTTAAGAAAGCAAGAAAGAAGAGAGAAAAAAAATTTATACCGTTTCGGATGGGTCAAGTCTATGGTATCCAACGCGACGCTTCTTTAAGATTATTAATCCCGGATGTCGAACACTTGTCATGTTATTCGATTTGACTTCATATGTATGTTTTGATTCCAAGTTTGAATCCGATCCGTTTCCATTTCACAAGTTTGTCAAGAGTTCCTTGATTTTCATTTGGATTCGATCCGTATTTGGTTCAACTCATTTGTTTCTTTTTCATTTGTTTCAAATCAGTTTTCGACCCACATGTTACATGTGTTTCGATTTTTTGTCATCCGCCTTTCATTTCAGATTCATGTGTTTGCTTCGCTATATGATCCGATTCATTGATTTTCATTTCCGCTTCAAAAGTGGTTATGAGTGTTAAGTGTAAGAAGTTGGGTCTCGGAATCGGGATCCAGCATTAAGTTTATATGCCTTCCATAAAACTTTACCCATGTTTATCTCTAGCTTATCCTTATGTGGGTTTTTGCCAAAGCAAGGCATGTAGGGATCATATAAGGAAGACATTTGAATAATGGTGTTATTCATAGGTAAAGTATGGTTAAACTTAACTAAGCTATCAAAACGGTTTTGGGCTTAGGGCATAAGATTGGGTTTTTACATACATGCAGTACATAAGATGTATTTTAACATAAACCCATCAAAAGTTACATGTGATGTAATTGAAAAGAGTTTTCTACCTAAATAACTAAGTCTTGAGTGTTAAGCCAAAGCTTTCTTAGGACTTAGTGAAATATGGATCTTGTTTCTCCCATTTTTCAATTGAGGGTTATTTATTTGAATGGGAGCTAATACCTCTTAATAATAAGAATGTTGACCCTTATTGCATAATTTTGTAGATTATGGCTACTCTATCCACCAACCTTTCCATGCGATCTATCCTAGAGAAAGAAAAGCTTAATGGAACAAATTTCCTAGATTGGTATAGGAACTTGAGAATTGTTCTCAAGCAAGAAAGAAAGTTTTATGTTTTAGAAGAGCCCATCCCTGAGGAACCACCAGCAAATGCACCTAAGGCTCAAAAGGATGCTTACATGAAGCATATCAATGACTCTATGGATGTGTCATGACTTATGTTAGGCGCCATGATCTCTGACCTTCAGAAGGATTTAGAGGAAATGGAGGCCTATGACATGCTTGCTCAACTAAAAACTGTGTTTCAAGAGCAAGCACGCCAAGAGAGGTTTAGAACCACTAAGGCATTGAATTCATGCAAGATGACTCCTGGCACACCCGTGAGTGCTCATGTTCTCAAGATGAAGAGTTACATTCATCATCTTGAGAAATTAGGTGCACCTATTAGTCAAGAATTGGCAACTGATCTTATTCTAGCATCTTTGACTGATGAATATGATCAGTTCATTCTTAACTACAACATGCATAATATGGAGAAGTCCATTGATCAATTGCATGGGATGCTGAAAACTACTGAAGAGAACTTAAAGGGAAAGGTTAAGACCACCAATGAAGTTCTTGTGGTTCAAAAGGGAAAAGGTTTCAAGAAGAAGGGCACAGCAAAGGACAAAGGTAAAGTACCCAAGTCCAAGTCCAAGCCCAAGCCCAAAGCTAGGACTAAGGCACCCAAGGAGGGAGTTTGCTTTCACTGCAATGAACCTGGTCATTGGAAAAGGAACTGCAAACTCTATTTGGAAGAGCTGAAAGAGAAGAAGAATAGTACGACTACTTCTTCAGGTATGTTTGTTATAGAAATCAATTTTACTCCTTCTGCATCTTAGGTATTAGATACCGGAGCTGCAACTCACATTTGTACTAATGTGCAGAGTCTAAGAAGGACTAGAAGATTGATATCTGGTGAGATCGACCTGCGCGTTGGAAATGGACCAAGAGTTGTTGCTTTATCCGTGGGGACTTATGATCTTATTTTGCCTACTGGACTCATTTTGGAACTTAAGAATTCTTATTATGTACCTACTATGAGTAGGAACATTATTTCTTTTGCTTGTTTAGAGAATGATGGATTTAAATTTTCTATTGAGAATAGAAGTATTTCCATTTATAAGAATGACATTTTATATGGCATTGCGCGTCAATTAAATGACATTTATACTCTAGATACTGAGCGATCAATGATGAGTCAAACTGATCTTCCAAAATATTTCTGGGGCTATGCTTTAGAAACAGCAGCATTCATATTGAACTGTATTCCTTCAAAGGCTGTAGAAAAGACACCTTATGAGATATGGACTGGGAAGCATCCCAATTTATCTTTTCTAAAGATTTAGGGTTGTGAGGCTTATGTGAAGCGTCCAATTGCCGACAAATTGGCACCCAAATCTGAAAAATGTTATTTTGTGGGATATCCCAAGGAAACTAAAGGATATTACTTTTACATCCCAGTAGAGAACAAAGTGTTTGTTGCTCGAAATGGTTTTTTCTTAGAGAAGGAATTTGTTTCCAAAGGAAACAGTGGGAGTAAAGTACAACTTGAAGAAATTCAAGTTTCACAAAATGACATTGAGCCTAAAAAGGAGATTGAAGCGAGCTCATAAGCTGTTGATGAGCAGTCTTTAACAACATAAGGCCTACGTAGATCTGATAGGATTCGTCATGAGCCCGAGAGATATGGATTTCTCGTTACTGATGATGATAATGTGATGCTCATCTATCATAATGAGCCCACAACCTATCAAGAAGCTATAGAAAGTCCAGAATCTGCTAAATGGTTAGAGGCCATGAAAGCAGAGATGCAATCCATGTATGACAATCAAGTTTGGACTTTGATTGATCCGTCTGATGGTTTGAAGACCATTGGATGCAAATGGGTTTTCAAAAAGAAACTCGACATGGATGGAAATGTGCACACTTATAAAGCAAGACTTGTTGCTAAAGGTTATTGACAAGTTCATGGAATTGATTATGATGAGACATTTTCTCCAGTGGTCATGATCAAATCCATTAGAATTCTTATTGCCATAGTCAGATACTACGATTATGAGATATGGCAAATGGATGTCAAACGGCTTTCTGTAACATCCGTTCTTGTCAAGAAGGGTATTATGGTATCTTGGGGATCGATAGGTTGTACTATATTTACCGATCGATCATGCTCTTGGCCTCTAATTATAGAGGAGCAGGTCTCTGCATATGCATAGTCATTTATTCATAGGTACATGCATTTATGATTTTCGGTATTTCATTGTGAATTGAAATTGGTGAATTGGTGGTATGTGAATTGATCGACTTGTGGAATTTGGAACCGATTGGAAATATGATTGAGTGAGAAATTAGGAGTTACTGGGTTCAAATGGTTGATTTAGAACTGTTTGCGAGTGATTGGAAATTTATAGAGGCTTATAGAAAATTTTCAGAAATTCGGGAGAAAATGCCCGGACCGAAAATTTTGGAGTGACAGACTGATTGACCGTATATTACGGAAAGAACTGTCCAATGGTAATGGAAAAACTAGAAGTTTACTGATAGGAAATAAATATGTTGAGCCATGGAAAATTTGAAACTGAAAATGGGACTGATTCTGAGACTTAAGCCTATAAATAGCTAGGTTTGGAAATTTTGGGGATTTCATCCCAAGTGAAGAACGCAAGCTTCTTCTTCTCCCTCCCTCGGTGAGTCTTCGATCCCTTCCCATTGGTGTGAGTTTTTGATTGTTTTCTTACTGGATCTTCTCCTTATGCAAAGCTAATTGATTTAGTGTGATTGATGAAGGTTGAGAAGGATTTGGAGAGTGTTAATCGGTGATTGGGGAAGATTTTAGGGTTTACGGAAGTTGTGGATCGATTCATCGATTGGTAAGTTTTTATTGGCTTTAATGTTGTTATTACTGGTTATTTGAGCGTTATGGCATTTATGGGGTTAGATTGAGTGGTTAGGGTGTTTAATGGAGGTTATTAATAGCTCAATGGCGGAAAATCGTTAGGAGAAGACGATCTGGTCTTCGACGTCGCGACGAGCATAGAAGTGGTAGGGCTTCGTCATGACGAATAAATTGAATTTAATTAAATGTGTTAGTCACGGCGAGCTTGGGTAGACGACGACGAGTGGAAAAATTGGTGCGTCATGGCGAGCCTTTGGCGTCTTGTGGCGGTAGCCGAAGGGGAGTGTTCATGGCCACATTAACGTTTTATCGTCGCTTGACGATCGCTGACGTCATGGCGAAGGCCGCAAGGTCGCGACGAGGAACTGTTTCATTGGTTTAAATTATGGTTTACCGGGCATATCTTTTGGTGTAGATCTCCAATTAAGGTAATTTCAGATTCGTTATGAAATAGGAAAAAGAGGTCTACAACTGAGAATAATTATGGGAATTAGATTTGATTTAATTGGTACTGAATTATAGAGATTGAGGTCAATTGTGACTCATAGTGTGACCTAAGTGTCACAAATTGAGACTATTGGAGTTTTAATTGAAGATTGCAATAGAGGTTTTGACCCAATGGATAGGAAATTGTTATAGGAAGTATGAATATAGGAAATTGGACTGGATCATAGGACTGGATCAACTATTGTCGAGCAATTGAGTAAGAAAGTGGAATTGGGCTTAAGGTATCGAAATTGGGATTTAGCACCGAAAAATCGTGAGTACGCATTGTACATCATTTGCACTGAGACATATGCATTACTGTACTGTTTAATTGGGCAATTAGTAATGGGTTGTACTTTACTGTTATAGTGGCGCCGTTGGATTCTCGTTCCACGGACATTGCTGGGACTTTCAGGCAATAGCTCGGAAGTTACAGGTGAGTGACCTAGTTGGTTTCTCAAATTTCTGAGTGTCTAAATGCTCACTGTGAATTACATGACTACTGAAATATATGTGATCGAATTTCGAATTGCACTGCAAGACCACTGAAAAGTATATGAGTGAATTGCATTATTACTGAAATGTATATGAATGAACTGCATGCCCTTACTGTATAAGATTGAACAATGTGAACTACTGTATGACTACATGAATACTGAAAAATGTGCAATTGAATTCTATGCGTTTACTGTATTGTATCGGATTACTGAGTGACACTGAATACTGCTACACTGGGCTTTATAGCCATATACTGCATATTACTGAATCACTGAATAACTGAATTACTGAACACTGCATTGCACGCATCAATGCATGATCAGATAAAGGACGTGACCCAAGTTGCTAATATCACTGAAAAGAGCCAAGAGCTCATTATTTGTCTTGTGGGCCCGACCGAGGGGAGAAAATCACGCGTCCCATCGATCCTTATCGATCGACCGGCCCACCGACTGAGGAGAAATCGACGCGCCCCATCGATCCTTTATTCTTGATCTTGTGGGCCCACTCGAGGGAGAAATCTCGACGCGTCCAATCGATCACTATTATCTTTGTCTTGTGGGGCCCGGCCAGGGGAGAAATCTCGACGCGTCCAGCGATCCTTTATTCTTTGCATCGGCCGACCTCGAGTCGAGGGGATTTATCCTAAGCCTCAGATCTTGCCTAGCTGGCAGGGAGAAATCACGACGCGTCCATCGATCACCGATCGAGCACTTGGGCACAACACTGAATAACTCGGAAAGAGTCGCATATGCATTGCATACTATTATATTGAATATCTGAAATGACCGTATGATTCTTGTGAATGTATGTTGTCTCTCATCGCAAATTAGTGTGAATAAATGGTGAATTGTGGCAATGGTGATTGCGTGTTGACATGATTCTTGTAAAATCTTTGCATATCGCGAACCGTGATGTGACAACAGTAAATTGTTATGTATGATTACCATAGGCATTAATAGACTACTCGGCGTGAGGCCATACCGTAATCTACGTTATGGTACTGTAATTGGTTATCACTGTGAATTGTATATATAATCAGTATTTATCACTGTAAACTGTTATATAGTGTTGTACAATGTTATACGATACTGCTAATTGACTACTACTGTACTGTGCTATACGCGATACGCGTAATGCATGATTTGAGTGAACCATCGATGATGGTTTTCACCGAGTTCATAAACTCACCCAACATTGCAATTATTTTTAGGGCAGAAGAGTACCCGTTAGCAAAGCGGGAGTATGTTGCAGATTAGTGAAGGTCGAAGTCGGGATCGGTTAGGTATGCGCATTTCATGTCTTTACTTTTGTACTAAAGTGTTTATTTGTATTTGTAAATTAACCTCAGTGGCTTTTGAAAATGTGTATATCCAGTTGGATATGATTGAATGAGTACTAAATTCAAATATAGAATTCCGCGCATATGTTATAAAAAGTAATGTACTGATTTCTGAGCGAGTGGTTAGCACGCCACCCTCGTGGGTCAAGGACTCAGATATCACCCACGATATCGGGTTCGGGTCTCGCGGGAGTGGGCTGTTACATTTGTGGTATCAGAGCCCAGAAGTACAATCTTACATGGGCATTCTGAGAAAAATGTGTCGAGTACATGCATTTAAGTCATGTCACAGCAGACAGTGACAACTGATCCCCGGTCTAGCATATGAGTCACATGCATGAGCATGTATTAGTCGTTTAAGCGGTTAGAAACAGTGAGGAAAATGACAATGTGTGAGAATGTGACAAAAGGAAGTTGTGGACAACTTGAAACCCGAAAAGAGTATATGGTTTGATTTGATAAGTGAAGATTAGTGTACTGGTATCAGCGGTTATATTATGAAATGCAATATGAGAGTTTTGCTGAGTGGGGTGTTACATTAATGGGTTAGAAATGTAGCTTGAGACTTGATCTAAGGCTTATGTGTGTTGCATTTGAGTTTGGGAAGAAATGGAAGTCGGAAAATGCAGAAAATAGGGGTTCGGAGTCGCAACTCCAACCCGCACATCGCGACGTGCGCAAGAGCACGCCACGGCGTGCAGAATTTGGGTGACACGCCGCGTGCACCATGTGCACGTCGGCGCACGGGTGGCGAGCCCCCCTGTTTCCGAAAGAGAAATTTTTACATTTTTGGGGATATCTTTTGGTGTGGATATCTGATTGAGGTGATTTTGGATTCATTGTGATCTAAAAATTAAGGACTACGAGTTGTATGAAGAAGGGAAGTTCGGAATTTGTTTCGAAGGGTTCGGGATTTTAGATGGAAGTCGCAGATAGACCTTTAATGCTTTATTTTGATTGTCAAGCTTTATGGAATATTTTCTATGGATTGTTAATTAAATGAGAACTTGGTTTATTATAGGGAACCAAGCTGATTTGACCCAATCGCAAGAGGAAGGGCAACAGTGAGTCTGATACTCAAGCGATACTAGGTGGGTAATTTGTTTATAGTTATTGTGTGTATGGGCAAATTGCCTGATGTATGCTTGCTTGCACTATGTGACATTACTTGTGTTGAATTACATGAGAACTATTGAATGTGCATTTTGACTATGATTATGTATGGCTTGATAGACCTTATAGCATATTTGGCAAGAATGGAAAGAATGAGAATAACGAAAGCTTTGAGAAATGCTTTGCACATGGAACGTATGGATTATGTGATTTGTTTGGGTAAGAGAGTTACGGATGGAGTCACGTGCACGTTGACAGTAAAGCCTTCTCCCGGCTGCCCGCTTGTGGCAATGAGATCCTTGAGAAATCGGACTCGGATAGTTTACGGATTTACCTTTGGTTTATCCAGATCGTTTACGGAACTCTCGAGCCAATTGTTTGTGCATACATGATTGACTTGCTAAGCATGAGACATGATGAATTGTTATATTATGAATCCCATGACATATGATGATGATGATTGTAAAGTGATAAGAATTGATTTGTTTATGCTTGAATATATGAATATATATATATATATGCTTGATTGTGTGGCTCGTTGCCAATGGCTATAAACGTATATGCCACTGAGCTTCGCAGCTCACCCCATTACTCTCCCCTCCTCAGGTGCAGATCGAGACGATTGTCGACCTTGCAGGGCATCAGAAACTTCAAGCTAGTTAGAAGCCTTGTATAAGTTAGTACTTTGGTTAGCCCACCAGCATTTCATCATGGAGCATACTTTTGTATTTTGGGATTTAATTTCATTTTGTATTGTGTTATATTTTGAGACTACTTGGTAAATTGCTTCGAATGGCGATGACTGGTGGTTTATGTTTTTAGGATGATTAATTCATGTTTAGAATGCATGTGTAGAATGTATGTCTATGCATGAGCATATGTATGTATTGTTATATGATTATATGAATCGAATATGTATTTGTATGGATGTTGGGATCGGGTCCGACGGTATTTAGGCGCCTGTCGCCAGCGCGACCCGAGGGGCCGCCTCGAGGATCGGACATCCGGGGCCCGGGCCCAACATGTTTTGTATCAGAGCGCCTAGGTTTAGGGTCCTTGGCTTAGAATGCATATAGGACGACTTGTTTGATATTTGCTTATATGTAGCATTGATTAAGTGACATGCATATCACACATACATGTAGATTGCCATATAGCTAATTCTTAGTGTTTCCATTTGAAGGAGTACGATGCCACCTCGTAGAAGGACACGAGGAGTTATGCAAGGATCTGCTGCACCTGACTCTCCTACGAGAGAGGAGAGGACTGATGAGTCAGTAGCCTCAGGGAACGCTGAGGCTTCTGTAGGGCTAGGTAGTGAGCCCATTTTGTCGCCGACTCAGGAGTCGCCAGTACCACAGGAGCAAGTGCCTCCTTTGGATCCGAGGTTATTCCAGGCCTTTACTCAGGCATTCGTGCAGGCTATGGGTCAGATGCCACAGTCTTCTGCGTCAGCCCCAGTTCAGAAGGGCAGACGATTTGATAGATTGAGGAAGTATGGGGCAGTTGATTTCTTTGGGACGTCAGATCCTGAAGAAACTGAGACTTGGTTGAGGAAGACTGAGAGAGTGCTCGACCAGATGGAGTGTGAGGATGACGAGAGGGTCATCTATGCTGCGAGTTTGCTTCAGGGAGATGCACTTCACTGGTGGGAGACTGTACCAGGGAGTCAGATGAGGCCAGTAGGGTTGGCGTGGCAGGATTTTGTGGTTGTGACCGCGCGTCGTAACGCTAGTCAAAATTAATTAACTAGACTACTACTGTAGCAGTGGCAAGTCTAGGTCGATCCCACAGAGAGTGTGTGAAAAGTTTATGAAATGAAATTAATCAGTGTTTACACTTAATGGGGGGTTTTGTATTTTTAAAGATGAAAATAAAATAAAACTAACTAATAAAAACAAATTAAAGAAAACATGCAATAAAATGAAAAATGTGGGGAATTCAGTAGGGATCCGGTTCTTCGGTTCAATCTCGGCCTACACCCTGATTAAGCATATTTTATTAATTTGTTGTTCTTTAACCTCTCCTAGAAATTATCAATCGTGGATTAAAAATTAACCCGAGTTTTCCCTTAGGTTTTGTTTAATCAAGATACGATCGTTGATTAAACCTAACCACCTAATAACCTAGGATACGATCTCTAGATTTAATTAGGCAGTAGCATTACGAATTAGGAAAACCGATTAATCAAGGCAACAACCACATAAGCTCGGGTCATTTAACCTAGTTCATGTTATCCCTAATGATTACGAATCATTAGTCCCTACAAACGAATTTCAACATAACAATTACGGATTAAATTGAAATTCTAGCAATGGGTTCGATATAAGCAATTTAATGAACGCATTAAAATTATCAAATCACAATACCCAATGGGTTCATACATAAACAACCGAATAATAGCGAAAATCTGATTATTCATACACAATACCCAAATCAATTAAAATCGGACAACACAATCAATTTCTAATGAGAGAAAGAAACAACAAAATAATTAAAATAATACTTAACCCGGGTCATCGGCGTCGATTTTACCTCCGAACTGGCATCAAAACGTCTAGCTCTTCATGGATATTTCCTTAAAAAAAACATCACTTCAAGCTCAAAATGATCCCTAAATTTCTGTTCAACGCCGCAAGGTCCTCAACTCTTCACTATTCATCGATGGGACGAATAAGATTTGGAGTATTTGTCCCCAGACCTTTATTCACACTCACTCCTCTCCTCCACGCAGCGGGCTCCACGCTTGACAAGTTACGACCACGTACCGCAGCCTTCACTCCGCCGCTTCTTTGCTGTTTTATTCCTCTCGCTTCTTCAGTCTGCTGTAGCTTGACAAGACAATTAAATACCTACCTCTCCATTTCTTGCTCTGCGCTGGCGCTTAACGCTGCGTTAAAAGACTCTTGTCTGCGTAGCGTGGGCGTTACGCGACGACTTGTGCTTTTAACGCACAACGCTGCGTTGTGCGTTAAACACACAACTGCGTTGCCTGCGTTTTACGTAGGAGGCCTGCGTGAAACGCAGACAACATCTGCATTTCCCAGGTCCTTGCAGCGCTGTCGTTTTGCATTTTTTTTTTCAACTGTTTACATTTATTATTATTATTTTTTCTTTTTCTTCCATTTTTCATCTTTCAATTTTCTTTGTCCACTCCGTGACAACAAACGAGTACTGAACTTCGGAAAATGTCTCAAAGGAGTGTTTTTAACTCACTTTAATTTCTTTGCTCCCAAATTGTACCTGAAATCAAATATAAATTAAAGTGAATATCTTAGCCATTTTTATGTCAATAATTACTAAGTGTAAATGATTAAAAATATCAACAATTAAGCACATATCAGGTTGCTTTCAGGAAGAAGTATCTGTCTGAGGTTTATATTCAGCAGAAGCAGAGGGAGTTCCTCAGTTTGACTCAGAGGGATATGTCAGTGAGCGAGTATGAGCGTCGGTTCACGCAGTTGGCGAGGTATGCCTCCGATTTGATGTTGAGTGAAGCTGCCAGATGTCGCCAATTTGAGTCGGGTCTGCACCTGGCTATTAGAGAAAAAGTGATTGTGCAGAACTTCTGTGATTTTCAGCAGCTGGTTGAGGCAGCTTTGAGGGTAGAGAATATAGAGAATATCAAGAGTGCTGTGAACAAGAAGAGGAAGGGCAGAGAGCAGTCCAGGAGAGGAGGTAGCACTAGTACTCCTATGCGGGCATGAGTGCTAGGAGCTTCGATCGATCGAGGAGAGGAGCAGTGGTATGAGCCGACCTAGGCCGATGAGGACTTCTACTGTTTCTCACCAAGCTTCAACAGTGGGTGGCTGTAGAAGGGGAGATGGAGATAGATCGTTCGTCCCGAAGTGTGAGCACTGTGGGAGAGCTCATAGAGGAGAGTGCTTCAGATTGACAGGAGCTTGTTTCAACTGTGGGGAGAAGGGACACATTGCCAGAGAGTGTCCTCAGCCTCCACAACAAGAGAGAGGCCAGATGCAAGCTCCGAGGAGGACAGAGACTATGGGACAGAGAACTATGATAGAAGTGGGCAGTTCTGACGTGGCTAAGAGGGTGAATCATCCGGGGAGACAGAGAGGGCAGGCACCAGCTAGGGTGTTTGCGATGACTAGGGAGGATGCTGAGACCGCACCAGATGTTGTCACGGGTACGGTACAGTTATTCTCTGATGTTGTGATTGTTTTGATTGATCCGGGTTCTACTCATTCGTTTGTTTCCTCGAGTAGACCCGTGTATGATATGATTGTGAGCCCTTTGGATACTCCACTAATGGTGAGTACTCCAATCGATCAGTATATTGTGATTATTCAAGTGTATAGAGGTTGTGAGATTCGCATCGGTGGAGAGCTTCTAGTGGTAGATTTGATGCCACTGAAGATGAGCGGTTTAGATGTGATTTTGGGCATGGATACATTGGAAAAGTATAATGCTCGTTTGGATTGTAAACAGAAGACAGTGGAGTTTGAATTGGATAGTGGAAAGAGAGTGGAGTTTACTGGGGACAGGAAAGCGAGTCCGTCCAGAATTGTTTCAATATTGACAGCAGAGAAGATGATGAGTAAGGGTTGTGAGGCGTTTTTGGCTTATGTGATAGACTCAGAGGCGATAGAGGAAGTGGAGGATATTCCGATGAGTCGAGGATTTCTCGGACGTCTTTCCCGAGGAATTGCCAGGACTACCGCCAGCTAGGAAAATTGAGTTTTCCATTGAGCTTTTGTCAGGTACAGCACCGATTTCAATTTTGCCTTACTGGATGGCTCCGGCGGAATTGAAAGAGCTTAAGGAGTAGTTGGAGGAGTTATTGGAGAAGGGATATATTCGATCGAGTTCTTCGCCTTGGGGAGCTCCGGTCTTATTTGTGAAGAAGAAAGATGGCTCACTAAAAATGTGTGTGGACTACAGGAAGCTGAATCAGGTTACTGTGAAGAACAAGTATCCGCTTCCTCACATTGATGATCTGTGTGATCAATTGCAAGGAGCGAGAGTCTTCTCTAAGATCGATTTGAGATCAGGTTATCATCAGTTGAGGATTAAGGAGTCGGATGTGCCGAAGTCTGCTTTCAGGACTCGGTATGGGCACTTTGAATTTTTAATGATGCCTTTTGGATTGACAAATGCGCCTGTAGCATTTATGGACTTGATGAATCGGGTTTTAAGCCATTCTTGGACAAATTTATCATTGTCTTTATCGATGATATCTTGGTGTATTCCAAGAGTGATGAGCAGCATGAGGAGCATTTGAAGATCGCTTTGGAGACTTTGAGGACGCATGAGTTGTATGCCAAATTCGATAAATGCGAATTTTGGCTGCGAGAAGTTGCATTTCTTGGACACGTGATCTCAGAGCAAGGAGTTCATGTGGATCCAAAGAAGATAGAAGCTGTGGTGAGTTGGGAAGCCCCGAAGAATGTGGCAGAAGTGAGAAGCTTTCTGGGTTTAGCAGGTTATTACAGGAGATTCGTGGAGGGATTCTCCATGATAGCCGCTCCGATGACGAAGTTACTGAGGACGAACCAGAAGTTTGTTTGGAGTGAGGAGTGTCAGAGGAGCTTCGAGGAGCTCAGCGTGATTGACGAGTGCCCGATTTTGGTTTTGCCTTGGAGATGAAGGTTATTCGATTGTCTGGTGATCGTCAAGGAAGGGTTTTGGTTGTGTTTTGATGCAGGGAGATCGGGTGATTGCATATGCTTCGAGGCAGTTGAAGCCTTATGAGCTAAATTATCCGACGCATGATTTGGAGTTAGCAGCTGTGATTTTTGCCTTGAAGATTTGGCGACATTATTTGTATAGAGTTCAGACGAGGATCTTTACCGATCATAAGAGTCTGAAGTATTTGTTGAGTCAGAAGGAATTGAATTTGAGGCATCGGAGGTGGTTGGAGTTACTAAAGGATTATGACTTGTTGATTGAATATCATCCGGGCAAGGCCAATGTAGTGGCAGATGCCTTGAGCAGGAAGTCTTCGATTGCTCATGTTCGATCGGTGTATCTTCCTTTATTGGAAGAGATGGCCAAGCTTAAGATAAGCTTGAAGCAGGAGGAGTCGGATTACCTTCTAGCTAATTTCCGAGTGAGATCGATTCTCAGGGAGAAGGTTAGGGAATTGCAGGCTCAGGATGCAGATTTGAGTAAGCTTCGAGATGAAATTCAGAATGGCAAGGTTTCTGAGATAGATGTGCGGGATGATGGGGCGATGTGATGGGAAGCAGGTTGTGTATTCTGATGTGCGGGAAGTTAGGGCGAGATTATGGATGAGGCACACAATGCGCCTTATGCCATGCATCCAGGTAGTACCAGGATGTATCGGAATTTGAGAGAGCATTTTTGGTGGAGAGGCATGAAGAGGGATATAGCAGAGTTTTTCAGTAAGTGTCTAGTGTGTCAGCAAGTCAAGGCTTAACACCAGGCACCTTCAGGCAAGTTGAGGTCGTTGCCTATTCCGGAGTGGAAGTGGCAAAGGGTGACTATGGACTTTTTAATGGGTTTGCCTAAGACCAGCATGAGGCATGATGTCATATGGGTGATTGTGGATAGATTAACCAAGTCAGCTCACTTTTTGGCGATCAAGCAGACTGATTCTTTGCATGTGCTATCAAAGAAGTATATCGATGAGATAGTGAGACTGCATGGGATTCCGGATTCGATCGTGTCAGATAGGGATCCTCGGTTTACTTCGAGGTTTTGGGGCAGTTTGCAGGAAGCTTTGGGGACGAAGCTGAATTTTAGTACGACTTTTCACCCTCAAACGGATGGTCAATCTGAGAGGACCATTCGGACACTTGAGGGGATGCTTCGAGCTTGTGTGATGGATTTTCGAGGAGCTTGGGATGAGCATTTGTCGTTGGTCGAATTTGCTTATAACAACTCGTACCATTCGAGCATTCAGATGGCTCCATATGAGGCTTTGTATGGGCGGAGGTGTAGGACTCCGATCTGTTGGGACGAAGAAGGAGAAAGGCAATTGGAAGGACCAGACTTGATTCAGACGACAGTTGAGAAAATCAATCTAGTTAAACAACGGATTAAGGCAGCACAGGATAGGATGAAGAGTTATGTTGATGCTCACCGAAAGGAGATGGAGTACGAGGTCGGTGAGAAAGTGTTCCTTAAGACATCTCCTTGGAAAGGAGTATTGAGGTTCAGCAAGAAGGGTAAGTTGAGTCCGAGGTATGTGGGTCCTTATGAGATCCTTGAGAGGATTGGACCACTCGCCTACAGATTGGCATTACCTCCGGAGTTATCTCAGATTCACGATGTTTTCCATGTGTCTATGTTGAGAAGGTATAGATCGGATCCTTCTCACATTATTCAAACTAGTGAGGTTCAGCTGAGGGATGATTTGAGCGATGAGGAGCTTCCAGTGCAAATTTTGGATACCAAGGACAAGGTTCTCAGGAACAAGACGGTGCAGTTAGTCAAAGTCCTTTGGAGGAACCATTCGGTAGAGGAGGCTACATGGGAGCCATTGGAAGCCATGTGGCTCTTCGATGATTCAGGTAAATTTCGAGGACGAAATTTTCTTTTAAGAGGGGGAGAAATGTTAGGCCCCGAATTTTTTTTTATGATGACATTAAGTATGAATTGTGATAATTGAGTGATTATGCCTTAGTTTGATTAAATTGGGAACATTAGTGGATAATTACGGTTTAATTGTGGTTAAATGAGGATTAAAAAGGGTAAAAGTTTATGAGGGTATTTTAGGAAGTTTACTTAAGTTGGAATGGATTTAGGCTTATTAAGAGGGGTATTTTGGTCTTTGACCACCCTAGGTAGGTTTTAAAGAAAGACTTAGAAGAAGTAGAAAAGAAAGAGAAAGAAAGAGGAAAAAGAAATAGAAGAGAAGACAAAGAGGAAGCGCCGTCGGTGGAGAAGAAGAAGAGAAGAAGAGAGATTTTTGACTTTGAGATTTCCGACAGTTTCAAAGCATTTCCGGGTAAGTCTCGTTTTGTTTAAGCTTGTGCTAGTTGGATTAAAACCTAGATATATTGGATATGTAGCAGAATCGACGATTTAGGGTTTTTCGGTGAAAAGATAGGTAGATCCTTGGGTTGATGCATTTGTGCTTGATTTTGAGTTGTTAATGGGTTAGAAATGTAGCTTGAGACTTGATCTAAGGCTTATGTGTGTTGCATTTGAGTTTGGGAAGAAATGGAAGTCGAAAAATGCAGAAAATAGGGTTCGTAGTCGCACTCGACCACGCGACGCGACGTCTTGCAAGAGCACGCCGTGGCATGCGGAATTTGGGTGACACGCCGCGTGCACCATGTGCACATCCTCGTGCGCCATGGTAAGGTGTGCACCTGTGCACGGCGTCAAGGGTGATGACCACACCGAGGCGCACACTTTGGTGCACTCCGCGTGGCGAGGTCGTTCGCGGCGGCGTCCACGCCATGGCGAACCCCTGTTTCCGAAAGATAAATTTTTACATTTTTTGGGATATCTTTTGGTGTGGATGTCCGATTGAGGTGATTTTAGATTCGTTATGATCTAGAAATTAAGGACTATGAGTTGTATGAAGAAGGGAAGTTCGGAATTTGTTTCGAAGGGTTCGGGATTTTAGATGGAAGTCGCAGATAGACCTTTAATGCTTTATTTTGATTGTCAAGCTTTATGGAATATTTTCTATGGATTGTTAATTAAATGAGAACTTGGTTTATTATAGGGAACCAAGCTGATTTGACCCAATCGCAAGAGAAAAGATAGCAGTGAGTCTGATACTCAAGCGATACTAGGTGGGTAATATGTTTATGGTTATTGTGAGAACTATTGAATGTGCATTTTGACTATGATTATGCATGGCTTGATAGACCTTATAGCATATTTGGCAAGAATGGAAAGAATGAGAATAACGAAAGCTTTGAGAAATGCTTTGCACATGGAACGTATGGATTATGTGATTTGTTTGGGTAAGAGAGTTACGGATGGAGTCACGTGCACGTTGATAGTAAAGCCTTCTCCCGGCTGCCCGCTTGTGGCAACGAGATCCTTGAGAAATCGGACTCGGATAGTTTACGGATTTACCTTTGGTTTATCCGGATCGTTTACGGAACTCTCGAGCCAATTGTTTGTGCATACATGATTGACTTGCTAAGCATGAGACATGATGAATTGTTATATTATGAATCCCATGACATATGATGATGATGATTGTAAAGTGATAAGAATTGATTTGTTTATGCTTGAATATATGAATATATATATATATGTTTGATTGTGTGGCTCGTTGCCAATGGCTATAAACGTATATGCCACTGAGCTTCGCAGCTCACCCCATTACTGATGGTTTATGTTTTTGGGATGATTAATTCATGTTTAGAATGCATGTGTAGAATGTATGTCTATGCATGAGCATATGTATGTATTGTTATATGATTATATGAATCGAATATGTATTTGTATGGATGTTGGGATCGAGTCCGACAGTGTTTGGGCGCCCGTGGCAGGCTCGATCCGAGGGGTCGCCTCGGGGATCGAACATCCGAGGCCCGGGCTCAACACCGCTTATGACTTATGGGCCTTCAAGTGTGATCAAGCCCATTGCCAACATTAAATGAGCCTACAGGGTCGCACACAAGGAGTGATGTGATTTAGGCTTATTCTCTTGGACCTAATTTATTAGGTATTAAATAAATGTTGGAACCCAATCTGGAGACCGGACCCCAACTGCTTATAACTTAACACTCTTACCCTTGCTTTCATTTCACATCTATTGGACCCGTTTCTAGAGCCCAATTTCTGGAGTCCTAAAGCCTTGTGCTTATTTCCTTACAGGGTCATTAGCTGTAACTCGACATTCGTGGCGAGCGCACACCAATTAATCACTAAAATCATGAGTTGATTTATTCATACAAAATGTATCCTTAAGTCTCGAGTTCAATTTGAAACAAGAATCACCTCAAACGGAGTTGTATAACTCAAGTTATGCTTAAAAAGCCTAAAAGAGCTCATACTCCAAATATGATCTCCAAACCGACCTCTCATTTATTTTAATGCAAATTTCTTCAATTTAACTTCAAATGGTATCAATTTTTGTAGAGAGAAAGATATATGTCTTATAAATCTAATGGTTCAAGGCTTACCTCAATTGGAGGTCGGATGAGGAAGTTATGCCCAAAGAAATAGACTATGTTCACTTCCAAAATCAAAATGAAACTCTTTCGGCGCGATCATCATAACTTTTAATCTACAAGTCGGAATGAGTTCGTTCTTTGACCATTAGAAAGAATACATCCATATATACAACTATCATGAAGACCAAAAAACGATATTCGGCCTCTAATTTTATCTAAAATCACAATCTTTCACGTAGCTGTCCGTTAAACGGACATCCATGTCCGTTTAACGGACACGTTTGAGTGAAAGTGGCCCAAATGATTCGAGAATGTCTGTTAAACGGACATGCAAGTCCGTTTAACGGACATGAGCTGGCCAAGGGGTGTTTTTTCAACCAAGGCTGTCCGTTTAATGGACATCCATGTCCGTTTAATGGACTTGCCATCTTTCAAAACTCCAATCCCCTTCCAAACATCTTACCTTCAAACTAACTTCCTAACCACTTGTATACTTCACAAATTTAACTTATTCTAAAGCATAAACACTTTGTAACACTTCAAATTCCAAGTTCACTCACCAAATTCACAATTCCCAGCTTAATTAGTTCATCAAAACCATGAATTCATTCCTTAGTCATCAAGGCCATCATAAGCTCCCAAGCAGTATGAACATCAAAATGACTTTAACAGTTATCTTCCAAATCTCATAACTTTTTATTCCTAACTCCAATACTTGCATATTATACTTCAACGAAAAGATAACAAGATGCTTTACAAATCTCATGAAGGATGTAAAAGTCAATTCCATCATTAAAGTAGACAAAAACTCACTCAAAGGTACTGCTCATCTAAGAACCAATGTAATAGTGAACTAGCAATTATGAACAGTAACTGAATGTACTCCCAACCTCATAACTTCTTCATCCTAAGTCCAAAAGTGACAAATTCTATATCGTTGGAAAGCTCTCAACAAATACTATAATATTCAAGAAGACACCTTAATTCAATTCAAACACTAAGAGGGTCTAAAATCTAAGGGAAGTTTATGTCAAATTTTATAAAAATTTGACAGCACTTCCTTAGAATATTCCACTAGCCAAACTTCAATTTTCTCATCTAAACTCCATTACCTGCATAGAGAAAACTCAATATCCAATTTTCCACAACTCAATCTAAGCCAAGAATCCCAAATTCCAATGGCAGTCACACACTCTTAGGTATCTATACATTTCAAAACCTAAGAAATACCGTCTCATACTTGCTTTCATCAATTTCAACCATACATCCATACATTCTTAGGAAACATATACAAGGTACACTTTAAACTTCAAAACCCTTATATATATATGGAGATGAATCAATACAAAGCTTCAAAGGGCATCTAGCCTGATTACAACCCAAATTAACAAAAGTTAAAATAAAAAGGGAATCAATACTCCAAATGCAACCTAATGCTTTATTTCTAAAAATAACTTCTAAGAGAAAGCATCGATGTGATGCCTCAATCCCAATACTATAACTCTGGTTCCAGCTCGTCACCTGTGGAGGGGAAAAGGGGTGTGAGCTCGACGGCTCAGTGGGTAACAGCTTAATAATTAAGAAATAAGCAAAAACGTTCTTTATTCCTTTATTTTCAAAGCAATTTCGTATAATAGAAATCTTTCAAAATTTATAAAAACTTTTCACAATTCATTTCATCATTCATTTTCAAAGCCAAAATCACATAGTTCGGAACACTTTCAATTTTTCAAATCCTCTTGAAAAACTCATTTCTTCCCACCAATTACACATCAAGATCACATAAGCATAGAGAGAGTGATAAATCAATTTATCAAAAGCATTTACCATACAACACAACATACATAAACAAACATATCACATAATCACATATAAGATGGTTTGGGTGGATCCAAACAGGATGTACTACACATTTCCGCAAAGCGGTCATGTGTAGCCGTGAACACATGAGGGAGTCCGTGAGGAACTCCAAGGCCACTAGCGGGCAGCCGGGAGAAGGCTATATTTAGACAGGTGCACCTATCACACATAAGGGACCACCACAAACCCAAACAAACATGTATATCACATAATTCACACAATTCATGATCATTAGCCTCAAATGGCAAAATCATTTTCACATAATTGTTGAAATCATCCATTCGGATCTTTTTCTTTTGACAAACCATTTCACACTTATATTCACAAAGTCTTTACATTCAAAACATTTCATATAAGTTCAAACTATCACAAATAGCAATTCATTTAAAAAAATGGGAAACCATAGGAAAACATTATATGATATTTACTTCAAAGAACTTAAGTAGCTTATTAACTCAACTATTAAATTATCACCCACCTCAATTCCTTTAGCTAGGAGCTTGTATAATTGGTCTTTCTTCTTCCTCCAATTGCCTTAATTCACCTTCATCAAACACATCCAAAACAAAAGAATCCCATATCAACATGAGATGTCAAAATTTGCCATTTCTAAGGACATTAAAGCATAGAAAGAACCTAACTAACCTTACCCATACATATCCTAAGCCATTTATACCTAAATCCATCCATAAAACCAAAAGATTTCACTTTTCTCTTACCTTAGAGAGAGACCCACGAAATTGGGTTTTTGCTTCAAAAGGTAACTAAAACTCTTTCTCTTCCCTTTTCTTCTTAAAGAACTCTTCAATCTTCCTTTCTAAAGCATAAAAACCTAAGCTCCTTCTCTTCTTCTTCTTCTTCTTCTTCTTCTTCTTCTTCTTCTTCTTCTTCTTCTTCTCTTCTTCGTCTTCTTCTCTTAACCGAAACTCTCCTCTTTTCTCCTTTGATATTTTCGTAGGCTTCTTTCCCAAATAACTTAACAAGGTAGCTTTTTAAACTTTAAAACCTAAGTCAATACTACGTAGTTTTGATAACTCCTTCATACTTGCAATTTATTTTGCCTCTTCTCCTCATTAAACGACTACACCACTTGACTTTTCTTTCTTCTTGTCTTTTTGTTTTAATTTGACTCTACAAAGACTAAAATAGCCTTCCTTATAAGCCGTAAGCCTTAATAACATTTGTGATCTTCCCAAAATGCCCTTATATATGTCTTGTTCCTTTAATATCAATAACATACTCCACTCAATTTAAACATAATCCATCATTAAATTTTCATCTTCTTAAGAGCTAAAACCCCATAATAATTTAGATAATACCTCAAAATAATTTAGACATGTTTAAGGAAATTAAAAAAAAAATTAGGGGCCAACAATAAATATATGTAGATATGTTTATTGGGCTAGATTGTATTAAGTTATCGAGCTTCTATTATATGAGATATAATGGGCCGAAACTTATTAGGGCCTCAATGGGATTAGGGTTTCTCTATAAATAGAGAAGCTTAGGTCTCATTAAGGTAGAAGACACTATTGCCAGGAAACCCTAGCCACCATCCGAGAGGAAAACCATGCGGCGTTCGAAAAGGAGTTTAAAGACGTGCTAGCACACCATAGCCGCAGCCCGGATCGTGCACACTCATGTGGATACCGGTAGAGGGCATTCGAGTTTGCAGTGTCTTGGAATCCGAAAAAGAAGCAACATATCCACAGAAATAAGGTATTTTCGTACATCCTTGGTATTTTCGATTATACTTCATGTTGTTGTATGGTCTTTTTCTACAGTGTATTGTAAATACTCAGACCGTACGCGATCCAACAGAGGATTCTTCATTCATAACACATCGTTTCAATCCAACAGTGACATGCATTGAATTATATGCATCGTTATTTTGTAACTGAAGGGAATAGAGACCATCATATAATGTACCACAACCAATAACTTTCGATTCATAATACAAACTAAAACCAGAATCTGAAAAGTTAAAGGAAAAACCAAACGGTACAAGTCTGGATGCAGAAATCAAATTTCGAGAGAAATTTGGTGCATAAAAGGTCTTATCCAAACACAAAACAAAACCACTGCTCAAAACCAAACTGCAAGTCCCGATGGCTTCCACATGTGAACTCATCTTGCTTCCTGAATAGATGACTTGTTCACTTCCCACTGACTTCCTTAGGTTTTGCATACCCTGTAAGGTATTCGAAACATGGATTGTAAAACCAGAATCAATCTACCAAGTGTTATGATGAACATTAACCATATTAGACTCATAACAAACAAATGAAATATGAGTACCTTTCTTCACGAGCCAGTCCTTAAATTTGGCGCAGTCTTTCTTCATGTGTCCCCTCTTCTTGCAAAAGAAACACTTTGACAGCCTCTTTATATTGGCTTGAGGAGAAACTTTGCCCTTTCCCTTACCTTTGGTATCGTCCTACCTCTTCTTTCCAGAAACAGTCAAATTGACCCTTTTACCATCTTTGATGGTGTGTCAAACTAACAAAAATAAATTCCTACTCTAGAACACTTAAGCGAGTAAAATGGTGAATAGGGTCGAACCACAGAGACCAATGAAGTAATTATTTATTTGTGCGAAATCAAAAATAAAAATAAAATAAAAATATAAAAAGAGTTGATTTGGGGATGATTAATTTTAAAACACGAAATCACACAAAAAGAAATTAAAAATAAAATTGAAAATAGTGTGAATAAAAGCCTAGCCAAGGTACTCTCCTGTTTGATACCGTAATTCGATCATAAACTCAAAAATATAAATTTCGTTCATTCCTATGGACAAAGTTATAGCGGACTGTGAACAGCACAAATCTACCAATCCATTCGTAATTATTCGATAACCCCGAGTAAAGCTCCGCAGATTATTACCCTAACCAATTAGACTATTCCCGAGTAAAGCTCCGCAGAATATGATCTATGGCAGCGATAGACTCTAATGGACCCTTGTCTTAGCCAACAAAATCGGAAAAGCCGCAATCTATTTAGACCAAATTATTTAATCTCATTAATTTCTTAATTAAAATTAATTCGCCACTCGATAGACAGCAATCACGGATTAACTAATCTATTCGGTAATTTATCATCGAGTCATTCAATTAACAAGCCTCATTAATCAACAAACTCAACAATAATAAATCGATCAAGCACAGAGATTAAATAAACATAAGAAATAAACGAAAACAATTAAACCATAGGAGTCTCACGAACTACATGCATCAAACGTAAAGTACCTTGTCTAGATTAAAAGATTAGCCACACATAATACTAATCTCTATCAACTAAAGCTGAAATTAACAAATTAAAATTAAAAATAAACCTTCTCTAAAATCGCTACCCTCTGTCGTGCCTCAAGCCTTCTGCTGCTTCCCCTGGCGAAATTTTGATGGTGATAAAATAAATCTCTCCAGCTTCTCTCAACGACTGAATATATCTGTATCTTCCTAGGAGCTGCTGTCAATGTCCACTTCTTAGAGCTCTCCCTGGTTCACGCTAGTCTTCAAATGCAGCTGCAGACTCCAAGCCGCAAGCTCCAGCCGTGCGTCCCTGTCTCTGTGCTGCACCTCACTATCAGCTGTTCTCCCCTTTATTTCTGTTTGCCTCTTCACTCTTTATTGACCTCACTGTAGCTTGATGGGAAAATTAAGGGTCTCTATCACGTTTTAACTCTTGGCTCCTCCCTGCGTATTCTGCTGTCCCCGAAACGACGTTGCTTGCGTTTTTGGCCTGCTGGTCACTCCTTCCTTGCGTCCCTAGCTCCCAGATCTGTGCAGTTGCTTCTTTTTTAATATCCTACTGCTCACCCCCATGTAACGCACTTCCCTCTTCAGCTCCTCTCTTCTGTTAGTTTTATTCTCCTTGTGAGTAGTTGTCTTGCATGGGCCTCCTTATGTGCGTCACCAGCTGGTTCTTTTCTCCAGCTGTCTTTGTTCTCTCTTGCTACCTCTCCACTGTCAACGTTATCTCCACTCATTTGTTTTCTCTGTTGGTGGTCTCCCTTGTAACGTGATTTTTGTTTTCTCCTCTTTGCTTGTTGAGTTGCCTCCTACTGTTGCTGATTGTTTGGTGGGTCTTCTCCCAGCTAGCGTGGTGCTTCTCTCCTGGTGAATTGCGTTGAGCTTCCCAGCAGCTGTGTCGTTAAGGTGCTCCATCCTTTGCTGTCAATGTTATCTCCACTTATTTGTTTCCTCTGTTGGTGGTCTGCTCAAGCTCACGTTTCTGCAATGCTCCAACAGGTGGGTCTTGGTGCTTGTAAGTGGAGGAATGGCAAGTGGGGTTGGACAATTAAGCATGGGTGTTTTCAATGCTGGTGGTCTCCGCAAGCTCACGTTTCTGCATGGTTGTTTCCAATCTCTTGCTTTATTCTTCTCCCTACTATTCAATGATGTGACAATTAAAGGTCACACATCAAACCTTTAAAAACATCCTCTCATTTGCTTTGCGCCTGCTCCTTTATTAAACGCTGCGTATTACTCCTTGCTTGGCTTCTTCTACTTCACGCTTGTTACGTTTTATATCCCCCACATTTGCTAATTTTGACAATTAAAATGCCACCTGCGTTAAAAATTCATGCCACTCACCCTTGTACTATGCATCTTGAGTAAGACGCAGACGTTTTACTCAAAACATTGTGGTGCCTCTTGTTCCTTCTGTTGTTTCATGACATGACAATTAAACTTGCAACTCTTTTCAAACCTCCTGCTCATGCCTTTCTTGCCTTCATAACGCTGCGTTTTTGCTGTGGCCTTCGTTCCTTCTTGATTTTTATTCTCCAATTAAAAAGCTCCACGCTTGTTTAGTCCACGCCTCCTTTTCATTGCTGTCCGTTTTAACTTCTGTATGCGTCCCTCCTTTGATAATTTTGCTCACGTATGTTGCCTGTCCACTGTTGATGATGATGTGACAATTTTATTTGCCACCACTCAAACCCTCTGGCTCTTCATTTGTCGCGTCAGTAACGTTCCATGTGTCTCCTCTCACTGTGCTTGTGGCTCTTCTGCGTATGCTTGCAACGTGAAATGCAACATGCCTCTCCTTAGCTTTATGCATTGGATGTGACAATTAAAATGAAACTCCCACTTAAAACCTTATTCTCCACCTGCGTCCATCTATCGCTAGCTTGTTGCATGATAATTCAATTTGCTCTCAACTGACAGCTCCAAAAATTCTAAAATTTGGTGGAAACATTTTTCAATGAGTCAAGATTATGCCTGCCAATTCTTAGAATTTTCTAATAAACTGATCTTGAGATAAAAATTTCCAAAGACTAAAGGTCAAATCTGCCAAAAATTGAGAAACACTGTTAATTTCAACCTATTGAGGACTTTTTTGTATTTTATATGTCTAAAGCTCTAATAATTATAAAACACAAGCAAGATGCTAAATATAAGGTTCTAAAAACAGATAAAATATAATTGCATCAATCTTCCATCAACAACCGCTCCTCCTCTTGCACACACATAGTCAACAGTTCGTTGATTGATCACTTATCCTTATGTGTTATAGGATATCTTAAAAGGACCGTATTGTTGAGGTAAAGTGCACAGAATGTAATGCACTAGGAAAGATTCCGATATTGTGCATTCCAACGCTTTCAACTGAGCCACTATGTCCATCATACGCATTATATGATCACGTATCCCTTTGATTCCAGTGAGCCTTAAAGATGACAACTGTATAATTAAAGTGTTGGTAAGGGCCTTGTCGAATGTAGAAAATTGTTCATCAATGGCCTTTAATAGATCTTTCACATTACTATGATGGTCAAATGAACTACAAATGCCAGCAGATATTTTGGTCTTTATGAACGTTACGGAGAGGCGATTAGATCTCTCCCACCTGTCATAAAGAGCAATAACTTCTGGAGTGCTGGTCTCAGTTGTACTTGGTGGTTCGGTTTTCCTAATAGCATAATCTATATCCATCCAGCCTAAACGAAATAGAATTCTCTCCTTCCAAACCTTATAGTTGTCACCTCTTAATTCGGAAATATCACATTGAATATTATATGATTGAGTAGTTGCAAATTGAGAAATAAAAATATATGCTCGTTATATATATTTCGAGACCTATAATAATTCATGATTTACCAATGTAAATCATGCATTTAATAGATGACTCTAATGACATAAGACTTGCATGTGGGCTAAAGAATTACTCAATGAGATTCATCTCAAACATTATGATAAAACTATAGAATTATGTTCCTTTTCTTAATTCACATGGGTAAATTAAGAAATATAATCCGATATTTTATCATAATTAATCATACAAATATAATAAAATTCGTGGGTAGATTTTATTATATCATATATGATTAATTACAATTTATGTATTAATGTGATCTTAAGCTAAATACATAATTATAATTAATTTGACATCTTTGTGGATACTCCCAATTAATTAAAATCATATGATCACTAATATTATTTTAGTTTTAAATTAAAGCCTAAGTATTTGCATCAAGTCATAAATAACATAAATAAATTAAATAATAATGCACAACATAATTAAAATAATTTTTGCATGTATAATAATCATGAATTTATACACACAAAATTTGCAATTAATCACATGTAATTTATCCAAATTTAAACAATTAGTAAATAATAATGCACAACATAATTAATCTAATTTTTGCATGTATAATAATCATGAATTTATACATACAAAATTGGCAATTAATCACATGTAATTTGTGCAAAATGAAACAATTAGTATATACTGTCATAAAATTAAATACTAATAATAAGACATACATAATAAAAATCATAAGATTAAAAGTTGGATCTGAAGTAGCCCAAGCTCATTTTCATATTAATAATAATTTTAATTTTTTTGAAAGAACCAGTCGGAGCTCCTACTGATTTGACGCATAGGGAGCACCAAATTTGACGGGAATCGCGACGGTTGGACGACGGGGACGACGCGAACCGCATGAGACGTCCAAAACCCGACCATGCAACACTTCCCGAAGGACAACGTCCGAAGCTCCACGTACAGGTCTCGTCCCTCCTCCTCCTCCACGTTCCAAACAACGTCGCGTGCACCAATGATGACGATAAAACCAACTCTAGCGTCTCAAATAGATCCAAGATAGCGAAAACGCAACAACCTCAAACTCATAGATATATATGGATATATATACAGCAAAAACAGAGGAAAACAAAGAAAAACCTTTCAGTGGTTTTTCATCAGATATATGGCAAGACAGAGGCAAGCTTAAGCTCTGATACCAAATGAAAATTAATCAAGGCAGAAGCATGCATTTCATACACTCACTTTACGTATAAAAAACATGCATATGACGACCTTGTATAACCGTATGTATATAAGACATAAGCTGTGGAATTCAACTAAATTACCTCCAACCATTGCCTGATCCTCGCGAGCTTTGAGTTTGGAGCTTTGAGTTTCTATCCTCTTCTTTAAGCAACAACCGATGGTGTACTCTTGATGCTAGGTGAGAATAGGACCCAAACTTGCGTTTTTAACAACCAAAACTACTCATAGCTTCGTCCATCACAAAGATAGTGAGTAGGGTAGTTAGGCAACCGAAATTAGTGGGTAGGGTAAAGCGTTTTAAATGGACCATACATAATTATGAGAATAAAAACTTACATTCTTAAACACTAAACATAGAATAAAATTGTTGATATGAACCTAATGTCTAGGAGACAACAATCTGGTAAATTCTTAATTACTAAAATTTAAATAAAACTATTGATATGAACTTGATATCTGTAGGACATTAGTCTGGTAATTCCTAATTACAGAATTTCGAATTAAACTGTTGATATGAACTTGATGTTTGTGAGACATCAATTTGGTAAATTTCTAACTAAACTTTGAATAAAACTGTTGATATGAACTTGATGTTTGTGAAATATCAATTTGATAAATTCTTTTTGGAAATAATCTGTTGAATTCTTGATTACTGAATTTTGAATAAAACTATTGATATGAACTTAACGTCTATGAAATCTCCGTCTAGTAAATTTCTTATTACTGAACTTTAAATAAAACTATTTAAAGTATTCGCCTGGTGAATTCTTGATCCTTAAACTTCGAATAAAATTGTCAACATAAATGTGATGTCTGTGAAACAACAATCTAGTAAATTCCTCATCACTAAACTTCAATAAAAATGTTGATATAAACCTAATGCCTGTAAAACACCAGTTTAGTAAATTCCTGATCACTGAACTTTGAATAAGACTACTGCTATGAACTTAATATTTGTAAAATGTCAGGCTGGTGAATTATTGATCACCAAATTTCAAATAAATTATTGATACAAATTTGATATCTATAAAAAATTAGCTTGGTGAATTCTCGATCACTGAACTTTAAATAAAACTGTTGAAATAAACTTGACGCATGTTGTTTTTGGAGGCAGTACGTATGTCGCTGGAGAGGCAACAAGCGGCAGCAGTTGTTTTTGGAGACGTCTACGCTGGGTTCCACCTTTTGCTGTCAAGGGAGAGAACGTAGGCGTAGTGTTATTGGTGGTTTTTCACGGAGAAGCTCTCAAAAGTTTTTCTTCCTCCCAACTTCTTCCGTAAGAATAATTTTTTTAGAAAAATATTCATGTGATCTTTCTTCTTTATGGCTTGTAACCAATTTTCATTTAGTATAATAAATAACCATTTTTATGATTCAAATATAAGTCTCAAATAAATGTAACAACGTTTGTTTATTAAAAAAAATTGCTTTGGAGGGTTTTTCACCGAGAAGCTCTCAAAAGTCTTTCTTCCTCTCAACTTCTTCCATAAGAATAATCTTTTTTATACTAATATTCATGTGTTCTTTCTTCTCTGTGGCTTGTAACCAAATTTTTAATTCTAATTAAAGAATTATATTGAAATCTTAAATCTAAATCGATTAAGAGATTAAATAGGTTTTATTGAATTAAATTGTGCATATGTATTTAATTATTGCTTGAATTCAGTAATTTTACGATAGTTTTGAGTTTTATTGAATAAATGTATATGTTTAATAATCCTTAAATAATCTATTACTAATTACAACAACGAATTCGTAATTGTTTGTTAATTTTAATAAGTGATAATTGACATAATTTTATTTCTTTATTAAGAAGTTTAATCTATGTCGTGAAATTAATTAATTTGATTACAATAAATCCTACTTAAAATTTATCCCCTTCCAATATTAGTGTTCCTCACTAGAAAATCCATGAATATGCTTCGAAACTTCTTAAAATTAACAGGCTGTTTGAAACCTTCGAATTGAATTCATTAACGAATTAAATTCAATTACATTAATGAAGTTGGGATTGAATTCAATTTACAATGTTTGGAATAAATCCAATAATATTATAATTGAATTCAATTACACTGTTTGAAACAAATCCAGTAATATTAGAATTGAATTCAATTACATTGTTTGGAACAAATCCAATAAGATTAGAATTGAATTGAATTATTTCATATGACACATTTACCCTAACTAAAAATAATATTATCCAAAATAAAACATTTTAGATATATTTTAATTATATATTATCTTCAAAATTATATAAATTGCAAATAAAATTTGATTTAATAATTAAAATAATTTAAATAAATATTAAGTTTTAGATAAAATGTTAATTTTAAAATGTTTTATTTTATTTAATTAATAATTGATTAATAAATATTATATAAGAGATTAAAATAAATTTAATTAATTAAAATAATTTATATATTAAGTTTATATAATATATTATTAGTGACCAAAATATAATTACATTTATACTTTCAAATAAACTTTTTATTTGAAAGAAAAACAAAAATTAAAAACGTTAATAACCTTTTTTGGTGAGTCTCGCGATCACGAGGCTGACCATTTTTGGCCTATCTCCCGAGGGCGAGCCCCTCACCTCGCGAGGCTGGCCTTTTTTGGCGAGGCTTGGGCCAGGCTGGCCATTTTCAGCCAGCCTCGCCCTCACGAGGTTGGATTTTAGTTTTATTTTTGTTTTTTATTTTTGTTTTTCTTTCAAATAAAAAGTTTATTTGAAAGTGTTAATGTAATTATATAATATTTATTAATAAATTATTAATTAAATAAAATAAAACATTTTAAACATGAACTTTTTATCTAAAACTTAATATTTATTTAAATTATTTTTAATTATTAAATAAAATTATATATTAAATTTATATATTTTGAAGATAATTTAATAATATATATTTATTTAACAGAATCACTAAGAATATATATTATATAAACTTAAAATAAATTATTTTAATTAATTAAATTTATTTTAATCTCTTATATAATATTTATTAATATATTATTAATTAAATAAAATAAAACATTTTAAAATTAACTTTTTATCTAAAATTTAATATTTATTTAAATTATTTTTAATTATTAAGTATATTATTTTTAATTATAAAGTATTATTATTTTTAAAATTATAATAATAAGTATATAAACTAAAGTCGGAAAATAATAATAATAATTAAAAATTATAAGAATCATTATATTAATAAGAATACTAAATTTAATATATTTAATTATAAAGTATTATTATTTTTAAAATTATAATCATAAGTATATAAACTAAAGTTGGAAAATAATAATAATAATTAAAAATTATAAGAATCATTATATTAATAAGAATACTAAATTTAATATTTTTAATTTTAAAGTATTATTATTTTAAAAATTATAATCATAAGTATATAAACTAAAATCGGAAAATAATAATAATAATTAAAATTATAAGAATCATTATATTAATAAAATACTAAATTTAATAATAATAAGAAGAAGATTAATTAAAAAGGTATCCTTTTCTTAATATTGTTGCGAAGTTGAGAGTGGGCAGGTTTCAACGTTCAACAAGAAGAATAGCAACTTTTTGGAATTGAAATCACGTGAATTGTTGGATGAATTGAATTTATAAAGAAAGTAGGTTTCAATTCCACATATGAATTCAATTCATAGTTATTTTTCTGTTCCAAACAAGTGAGTTGAATTCAATTACTTGTTCCAAATGAATTCAATTCATCTTGTTCCAAACAGGGTGTAAGTGAGTTAACAACTCTTTTCCATTAGAACTAGGTTTTATCAGTTTTATGCTTCTAAGATTGAGGATACAACTCACCCTCCACTCAGGAAGAATCGACCAAGCCTGCACGGGTAGCTCGGTTGGCAATCTAGCAGGGTAACTTGGGACAAAGACCAAGGTTCGATTCTCGATAATGGGAGCGTTTGGGCCGCTTTACTAGGTGGTCGACCGAGATCAAACCGTGGTTTAACCCTTCACAATCTGGTCAGGCCCGAGTGTGGGGGTATCTGGGGTGGCTGATTCTACCTTTATGGGACAAGGAAGAATCGACCAAGTGTGGCAAAAGCAAGCCTTGAACGAAGCCCTGGTTGAATGAAGTACATAACTTGAAGCCTGTCCTTGTATTCAACAGGTAGTTCTTCATAAATCCACCTCAGGATAGTCATGTCAGGTGAATTTTCCTCCTTTTGCACAGTGCTATGCATGTAAAAAATGCAGAACGGTCCTTCGGTTAATTCACTGCCGATTTTGTGGAAAATATACTTCTTCAGCCGCTGCCCACTAACCACTTGAGCTGTGTATCAATACCACAAACAAATAACACAGTGCGTTAAGGCAAGAAACGTTAACACTAAAGTAGAAACAAACATGAACGTTAAGGCAAGTGTTAGAATTTACAATAAACTTACGAGCTCACACGAGAAGAAAAATTAAACCACATACAAGTTTAAGTGAGGTTCCATTCTAAAATTAATTAGTGATAGGTGGAATAGCCTACTAGACTTATATGATAGTTTTCTTTTCTCTCTTTTTCCAATGTGGGACAAACTCCCCCTTTATATTTCAACACACCCCTTTCACGTGTGGGTCTAACACACATAATCTATCATTTCGAGATATTACCTGCTCTGATACCATGTTAGTCGTTAATACCTCAAAATGATAGATTATGTCACGTGTTAAATCCACACGTGAGGGTGGTGTGTTGAAATATTAAAATGAGAGTTTATCCTATATTGGAGAAAGAAAGGAAAGAAGACTAATATATAAGTCTAGTGGGCTACTCCACCTAATACCAATTAATTTTAGGATGGAACCTCACTTAGACTTGTATATGGTCTAATCTTCCTTTCTTTCTCCAATACGGGACAAACTCATGTTCTAATATTTCAACGGCAAGAATGCTAACACTAAACTAGAAACAGAAAAAAAAAAACAAGATCACCCGGCCGGAAAAAAAATAAGGAGAGATGCTGTCAAAGCAGCAGCCATAGGCATACAACGGGAATCAGCAGCTTGGCGAACAAATTCATTAAGGAGAAACCTTGGTTAAGCAGTTGAAACAACTTCTCAATAGGTACAAACTTCCTATCCCATACTTCGAAAGAAACTTTCGGTCATTACTCGAGCTTCTCAGATCATTCAATAAAAGAAAATTGCTCTACATACCCATTAAATCCATACTTCAAACATTCCCGCCCCAATTCCAAACTCTGACTCTGTCTTGAACCCATAAAGGGGTAAGTCATTTCATCAGCCAACATCATCTTTCTTTTCAGGACATTAAAAGCTTGAAGACTTCACCAATTTTATCTTGAACCCATAAAGGGTAAGCCATTTCATCAGCCAACAACATCTTTCTTTTCAGGAAATTAGAAAGCTTGAAGACTCCACCAATAGTTTAAGCGAGATAAAGGTGGAGGCTTTGAACATCTTTAACAATTAGCTAACCATACATTATTTTCATAACTACATAATGCAATATCAACAGTTCCAGCCTACATAAGCAGGTTGTCTGAGTGTCTGAACCAACTCGTATCTTTCACTTAAACAATTCTATTCCAAGAGAAACAGTAGCTTACAGTTACAACATGCTATTATCCGAAATTTTGAACAAAAAAAGACAAGAACTTCTTCACAGAACCAACATCAAAAAGACAAACTTTCAATTACCTGGAAAGTACTTGCCCACGACACGAACGATACGGTTGCGGGACTTGTCTGAGCCCTGGAGTCGAATAAACTGTAAAAGATCGAGGTCGGAGAAGTCCTCGTCGGACAAAATGTCCTAAGAGCAGTCGTGCCAGTTCTCTTCAGGCTCATCTTCTTCCATAGTTATCTATACTCCAACAGTCTCTTGAGCTGCCAAAAAGGGCCTTGCGTCTATTCCCAGATCAGATGCCAACATTAAAACTGAGTTGGTTTTGGAATCTAGGTCGGGATTGAATTACAATTTATATATTGGCCCTGTTTGGCAATTAGCTGATTGCATTTAGATGATAGCTAATTCTATCAGCTGTTAGCTGATAGCTGATTTGATCAGCGGATTACATTAGTTGTTTGTTAAAGATGTTTGGTAAAATTAGTTGTTTAGTATTAGCTATTTATATGTAAAATGACTTATAACGACATGACTTTAAAAAATTATAAGAATATGAATATTATATATTTTAGTATTTCAATGAATATTCTTATAAGATTTTAAAATTTAGATATTTAATTCTACAAAATTAGTTTATAACTCTAATAATTTATATTTCTAAATTATTCACGTTATACTTAACTATAAAATTTGAAAGAGTTTAAAGTAAAAATGAGATATTTTATAAATAAGGACACGTTAGAATAATTTTGAATTCAAAAGTATACAAAATTTTTCTATCACGATACTAGTACTCAAATCTTAAGGCAAGTAAACCTATCATTTGGTAGTAATATAATGGTAAATAGATTTTCGATCCATAAGGAAGTGATGAAGGTTTATAAAACTCTTATACTATTACCTAGGTAATTAGATAAAGAGATTTTAATTATTAATTGATATTAAAAGTAAAACAAATCTAAACAAAGAACAATTTAATCACAATCCCAAGTCATTAACGTCAAATTTCATGTTTATTTCCTTCATCTTTCTGCAGTAAAGTTTTTCCCCATTTCATACATTTTTTCTTGCTTTCTAGGAAAATGTTAATTAAGTGGCTGAAATTGTATGTATCAGCATGTCAAGATAAATCTTATATTAATTTTTGGGTTAAGTCATCTGAATCTAACCATCAATTGTCCGAGTTACTGAAGTTGCAGATGCCGACGGTAGATCTTCACAAAGGAAAGGGAAGAAGGAATTCATAGGCTGCGAAACTTAGAATTAGCTCCAAAATATGAAACTTGGAAGTGAATATCTGGATTTTCAATTCCAGATATTGATTTACATTTTATAAAGCCGACAAAATGCCAAAATTAAAAATGAATTAATAAAAAATTAAGGGAAGCAGTAATTTGATAAAATGACTAAAGGGTTCACACCAATCCTAAAAGAGAAGCATTCCATGCTCTGTTCAGCCAATACAAAGATTCCAGCCGAAGTTATGTAACTTATTATCAACCAATGAACCAAAACATTATTGTAAGGCTATGAGAAACCTGGGAGGAGAAACGCTAGACTCCCAATAATTCACGAATTACTAGCCAGAAATGCCTATTGGTATTGGAGGCAACTACAAGAGATCCTTTCACAAATTGAAATAGATTTTCATCACTCTTGAGTATATTAAAAAGTATATGCATATATTTATTCATATTATTATATGCATATACATAATATATAAAATGCAAAAGTAGGTATGATAAAATAAAAAATTACTTTAAAATAATAAAAGAATAATTTTTATATGTAACAGAAGAGTACAAATTGACAATCCAAAATCATTTTATTCAATATTATTCAAAATTGATCTAAAAATTTTATTGCATAATATTTTCTAGGCTTGCAAGTATTTTAGAAATATAGGATTACACATTAAAAAATAAAATAGCAAAATAAAAAGGAAATGGTATACAAAATCACATAAAATCAATGTTTTAAACCAATAAATCAAATAAACTGTAGCAAAAGAGTTATTTGTTCTCTATTTTAGTTTAATTCACATTTTAATATAAATAAATTAGTCATTGAACCAATTTAATTTAAAATTAATTTAAGTTAATAAACTTTTAAATTAAAATTATTTTTAAGTTAAGTTTCACCTAATTCATAATTTAAAAAGTTAAGAAATATAATATTACTTTAAAATTTAAATTAAATAAAATTAATTATAATTGATTTGAGCATGATCAATTTTAATTCATAAACAACATCTCTACTATTTAGTGGCATTATTGCGTCCAAATTATGATTTGATAAAAAATAAATGCAAACAAACAAACTAAGATTATAGTGTAAATAGATTGAAATTACTTGAAAATGCAAAGTCTTCCATATTTAGATATTTGTTTCTAGTTCCCTATATCTCATGGTATTTGTGTGAAAAGTAAATAATTATGGTTCACAAAAGTTTCACCTTTCAGAGAAACTCATTCCGTGGGCTTACTCCATTCTTTTTGCAAGTTTCTGTTCTGATATAAAGAATGGTTCTTCATGGTTAAGTCGTCATGCGTCAACTTTCTTTCAATAGCATGTTTATTTATCTCTTCTTAATTAATTTTTAAATTATTATTTGTTAAAAATAATTATTTTATAATAAATTTGTTTATTAAATTAAATTATTAATTAGTATATATAAGTAATTTTGTTTAAAATAATTTAAGAATGAGTTAAAGTAATATTTAAACTATAAAATATGTTTAAAGGATGGAGTCATTTCTATTGACTTTCTTTAAATATACTTAAACTTTTATAAGTCTTTAAATAAATGACAATATAAATGCAATTTTATTTTATTATTATTTAAAATTTATGTTAGATTCAATCTTACTCTAAATTATTAGATTTATTATTAGTTTATTATATATTAATAGGCATTACTTATTCTTATAATTTTACTTCTTATTTATTATATACCGTTTTATAGCGATTTAATACCGGTCCAGCCTTTAAATAAACATTAAACCTTTTCTTTGAGCGATTTAATGTCGATCCGGTTTTAAAACATTGTAAATTTGGGATAACAAAAGAATAACTAATAAAAAATCTAATTATCCTACTAACTACATCATTATTATCGTCATTATGATGATAATGATGATGGTAATGATGATGATGATAATAATGATGATGATGATAATGATGATTATTATTATTATTATATCTAAATAATTATGTGAATTCTTTAAGAATATTTTTATTTTAACATGTTCTCAGTTTTATTCCTAACCTACTTGAAATTGGTAAAAATAAGGACCCATGAATTTAATAAGTAAACCCTTAATTTATTTTATACATTTTAACTAAATAAGGAAATAATTTATTACTAATAATGGATAAGAATGAGACAGTCATTCCAATGAACCAATCACCCCGACAGGCTTTATTAATAACTAATAAGTATGGGTATTGATTATTGGTCTGAGTCTTTATTAACAAATAATGAGTTTGGGTTGTGACTATTCTTCATTGCACATAACAAAAATTAGAAACAGTGAAGTGTTTGGTTGTGATGGACAAAATAGATAAAACCGTAGTCGTCTTGAGAACAAAATTGTGTTTAGTTGTGGTTGACAGAATATAAAAAACAATGTCAATAACTAAAGTACCCCTACAAAGTATAATATGATTGAAAATATGTAATTCATTGATTATTTTAAAACGAATGATTTTATTAGTAAAAAGTTTAATAATAATAATAATAATAATAATAATAATAATAATAATAATAATAATAATAATAACAATAACAATAACAATAAGAAATTGATTTTTATAATAATAATAAAATAATAATAATAGAAGAAGAGAAAGAAAATTAATAACAATAAGGAATTTAATAATCATAATAATAATAAGAAAATTAATTATGTATAATAATGATAATAAAAATAATAATAAGAAAATTAATCTTGTATTATAATAATAATAATAATAATAATAATAATAATAATAATAATAATAATAATAATAATAATAATAATAATAATAATAATAACAATAAAACAACAACAATAATAATAAGTACAAAATTTATAATAATAATAATAGCAATAATAAATAATAATAATAATAATAACAAGAACAAAATTTATAATAATAATTAATAATAATAGCAACAATTAATAATAATAATAATAATAATAATAACAAAACAAAATTTATAATAATAATTAATAATAATAGAAACAATTAATAATAATAATAATAATAATAATAATAATAATAATAATAATAATAATAATAATAATAATAATAATAATAATAATAATAATAATATAATTAAGAATAAAAAAATTAGTTATGTGGGAGTATTTCTAAAAGTTGCTTATGTGTTTTGTTTCGGAGACGAAAATTTTGTCCTTTGGTTTTAGAAGGAACAAAAAATTTGTGTTTTTATCATCTGAGGACAGAATAAAATCAGTTGAGACAGCAACCAAATACTGCAAGGCACAAATTTTTTTTTATTTTTTTATCTGTCTCTACCAACAAAAATAGCTACTATACGCTATGTATTAGTCATTGCCAATTCCTACATGGCTAATGAATGTTATTACTATTTGCCAACGAACAAGTACGGGTGTTGACTATTACTCATACCAGTTAATAAGTACGGGTATTCGCTATTACCCCCTGCAAATTCTAAATGACTAATAAGTGCCATCACGCATGGCCAACTTGTTAGGAAATTAAACTATTTCCACGCAACGAAAAAATGCTAGTAAAATAACACAAAATTTGATAACGGAGTTCGGCCAAATTGTGCCTACGTCTCCGGGGCTACTGCACACCCTTTTTATTAGGGAGAAAAACAACACTTACAAGTGTTTACACTCAACACTCAACTCACTAGTGTTTTCACATACTCTCAACCCTTACCCTAATACACCTAAAAAATTACTCACAAAATTTACTACTCTTACTAAGAGTTAATATTTTGTTTTGATTTTTGGATGATTTAAATGGGAGGGAGAGGGGTATATTTATACATAATGAACCACCCCCCTCCCTCTCTTCTTTTCAATATGGGATAACTAACAATCTCCCACTTGAAGACTGATTTCAATCTATCTTCATACTTGGTTGATGCAGTAGCTCGTTTAAATCTTGTCACTCTTGCAGACCAACTGAAGTTGCGCACAACTTCAGTTTCTCGATTGTCACCATCTTGGTTAACATATCTGCAGGGTTCTTGCTTCCAAGAATCTTCTCAAGTGTTAACACTTCATCTTCTAGCAAGGACCTGATAAAATGATAATGAACATCGATAGGCTTAGTTCTACAGTGGAATGCTGGATTCTTGGCCAGATGAATTGCACTCTGACTGTCACTGTATAGCACATTTTTCTCCTGCATGAAACCCAACTCTGACAAAAAATTCTGAAGCCAAATCATCTCTTTGCTAGCTTCAGTTATTGCTATATACTCAGCTTCTGTAGTAGATAAGGCAACAATCTTCTAAATCTACGATATCCAACTCACAGTTGTTGTACCTACAGTGAAAATGTAACCGGTAGTGCTCCTTTTTCTATCAACTTCACATGCATAATCTGAGTCATGATAACCTTGTACTTTTATTTCTCCTTTGCTAAAGTACATGCATTTCTTGGTAGTGCCTCGAAGATATCTTAAAATCCACTTTACTGCTTCCTAGTGGACTTTTTCCGGATTTGTCATAAATCTGCTAACTGCTCCCACTGCATGTTCTATGTCTGGCCTTGTGCATACTATGGCATACATCAAGCTTCCAATAACAGAGGCATAAGGAATTTTTGCCATCAAGTCTCGTTCTTCATTTGTCTGAGGTGACTGATTTTGGGATAGGCAAAAATGACTGGCAAGGGGAGTGCTGACTGGTTTAACATTCGCCATGCTAAACCGTTGCAAAACACGATTAATGTATTCTGCTTGAGATAACTGTAATTCCTCTCTCTGCCTATTTCTGGTGATCTGCATCCTAAGAATCTTCTTAGTTGAACCCAGATCTTTCATGTCAAATTCTTTTGACAATTGTTTCTTCAAATTTCTAATATCATCCATATTGGAACCCACTACTAACATGTCATCGACATAAAGTAGCAAAATGATATAACTGGACTGATATCTTTTGATATAAGAACAGTGGTCGGCATTGCACTTCTGGAAGTCTTCCCTATGCATAAAGTTATCAAACTTTCTATACCACTGCCTTGGGGCTTGTTTCAAGCCGTACAAGCTTTTCTTTAACTTACACACTAAATGCTCTTTTTCTTTCTCCAGGAAACCCTCTGGTTGGTGTATAAATATCTCCTCGTCCAAGTCTCCATGAAGAAATGTTGTCATCACATCAAGCTGCTCAAGATGGAGATCTTGACTTGCAACAATACTTAAAACCGTTCTGATGATATTAAGCTTCACCACCGGGGAGAAAATGTCGGTGTAGTCTATTCCTTCCTTCTGCTGGAATCCTTTGACTACTATCCGAGCTTTGTATTTTTTGGAACCATCAAACACCTCTTTGACCCGACATACCCATTTGTTATGGAGAGCCTTCTTTTCATTTGGTAACTTTGTTAGTTCCCAAGTCTGATTGGAGATTAAAGATCTCATCTCATCTTTCATCGCAAGCTCCCACTTGATGGTATCTTTTTTTTGGCATACCTCTTTGTAAGACTCAGGCTCGCCTCCATCAGTTAACAATAGATAGTCTGAGAATCTCCTGTTTGGCACATGAGGTCGTGAAGACCTTCTTAACTCAGGAGCAGGAGAGGTGGGCTGTGGTGATTCAAGCTGAGATTCTTCTTTAACAGTTTCCTCTGATTGAGAATTTACTTCCATTTGTCTCACTGGAATATTTGGGATATTGCTGATATCAATAAATACAGAGTCTCTCTGAGGTGTGTTCTTCGATGCATGTCGGTCTTTATACATCAGCTTTTCATTAAAGACAACATCTCTACTCTGAATGATCTTCTTGTTTGCATCATCCCAAATGCGATATCCAAACTCATCCTCACCATAGCCAATAAATGTGCATTTCTTAGATTTTGGATCAAGTTTATTTCTGCCTTGATCACTGATATGCACATATGTTGTACAACCAAATACCTTGAGGTGTGAAAGATTAACATCTTTTCCACTCCAAACCTCCTCTGGTATCTTGTACTCCAATGGAACTGATGGACCTCGGTTGATGAGATAAGCTGCTGTGTTGACTGCTTCTGCCCAAAATTTCTTTGGTAAACCTAATTGCATCTGCATACTTCTATCTCTTTCAGTTAAGGTTCGATTCATACGCTCCGCTACACCATTATGTTGTGGCGTTCCTGGCACGATTCTTTCCATTATGATTCCATGCTCGTAACATAACTTTTTGAATCTAATGTCTTCATATTCTCCGCCATTGTCAATTATGAGCTTCTTTATCTTGAGACCCATCTCATTTTTAACTAAAGCCTTCCATGTTTTGAAAGCATCAAATACTTCAGACTTGTACCTCAAAAAGTAAACCCACAATGTCACGAAGTAGTGCTTTCCACCAATGGATGGAGTCGTTGTTGGCCCCCAAACATCAGAATGCACGAGCTCAAGTTTCTCCTTCTTTGGCGTTCTACCACCTGTTTGAAAGCTGACTCTCTTCCGCTTTCCAAGATAGCAGTTTTCACATGTATCAAGTTCTACTGACTGTAAACCTGATAGTTTTCTATAGGAATGCATTAGTTTCATTCCTTTTTCACTCATGTGGCCAAGTCTCTGGTGCCACAAGTTGGAATCTCCACTTTCCTGTGCAACTGCAATTGAACAACATGCTCCAGCTGTTAGGTAGAGAGTACCATTCTTCTTTCCTTGTGCTACAATCATTACTCCCTTTGATACCTTCCATTTATCACTACGAAAAGTTTTGATGTAGCCTTCATTTACTAATTGTCCCACTGAGATTAAGTTCTTTATCAAATCAGGGATATGTTTGACATCCTTCAGCTCCCATATGGCTCCATTCAACTTGAGTTTAACTACACCTTTACCGACAATTTTGCAGGGTTGATCATTACTAAGATACACACTGCTGAGATTTCCAGGCACATACTTCTCAAGAAGATCTTTCTCCGAAGTTGCATGGAACGATGCTCTGGAATCCAATATCCATGCCTCTTGCTTATTTTCTAAGGCACAATTAAGGCATCATCTCCACCTATGGTAGAGGCTATATTTGCCTCCTGATTGTTCGACTCCTGCTTCTTCGAACCATTCTTGCATTGATTTCTATAGTGCTCAATCTTTCCACAATTCCAACACTCAATATTTTTCGAGTTTTGGGAAGTAGCGGGATTCGGTGACTTGGACCTCCTGTCCTTTGATCTATCACGGTATCTCGATTTTCCACGTCCTCTACTTCTTCCTTTTGATTCTGCAGCAAGGGCGGAGGAGGATGAGGTTTCACCTACTTCTTTTCTTCAGGTTTCCTCGTTAATAATCAGACCACTAACATCCTTGAACTTCAACTTGTTAGTTCCCATTGAGTTACTCACTGATATGACTGTAGCACTCCAACTCTCTGGGAGGGATGACAAAAGTATTAAGGCTTGTATTTCATCATCAAGATCAATATTCACTGTACTCAACTGATTCAAGACTTTGTTGAGTTCATTGATATGATGATCTACAGAGGTTCCTTCCGCCATCTTCAAGTTGAACAAATGCCGCATCAAATGTACTTTGTTTATTGTTGACGGTTTTTCATAATACTCCGTCAGTTCCTCCATAAGACCTTTTGTGGTTTTTGCCTTTAACACATTAAAGGCTATATTTCGGGATAAGGTCATTCGAATTGCTCCAAGGGCCTGCCTGTCAAGAATAACCCATTCTTCTTCTGACATGTCTTCTGGCTTCTTTCTAAAGAGCGGTAGAAACTGGTTCTTCTGATACAAATAATCCTCTATATGCATCTTCCAGTATTCGAAATCCGTGCCATCGAATTTATCGATTTTGTTAAGCATATCATCTGGCGCTATTACTCCCACTGACTTCTAGTTTCTTCTAAGGTAGACAACTAGTGAAGTGAACTGATGGGTGTCGAATCCACCAAAAATAATTCCCAAATACCAAACAAATATAAATTGCACACAGTGGTAAATGAGGTCGATCCATAGAGAATGGAATAATTGATTCTATTCAAATGCCAATGGTGGCGTGTCAAACCAACAAAAATAATTTCCTACTCTAGAACACTTAAGCGAGTAAAGTGGTGAATAGGGTCGAACCACAGAGACCAATGTAGTAATTGTTTATTTGTGTGAAATCAAAAATAAAAATAGACAGATGAAATAAAAATAATGAAAATAATTGATTTGGGGATGATTAATTTTAAAACACAAAATCACGCAGGAAGAAATTAAAAATAAGATTGAAAATAATATGAATAAAAGCCTAGCCAAGGTACTCTTCCGTTTGATACCGTAATTCGAACATAGACTCAAAAATATAAATTTCGTTCATTCCTATAGACAAAGTTATAGCAGACCGTGAACAACACAAATCTACCAATCCATTCGTAATTATTCGATAATCCCGAGTAAAGCTCCGCAGATTATTACCCTAACTAATTAGACTATTCCCGAGTAAAGCTCCGCAGAATATAATCTATGGCAGCGGTAGGCTCTAATGGACCCTCGTCTTAGCCAACAGAATCGAAAAAGCCGCAATCTATTTAGACCAAATTATTTAATCTCATTAATTTCTTAATTAAAATTAATTTGCCACTCGATAGACAGCAATCACGGATTAACTAATCTATTCGGCAATTTATCATCAAGTCAATTAATTAATAGGCCTCATTAATTAACAAACTCAACAGTAATAAATCGATTAAGCATAGAGATTAAATAAACATTGGAAATAAACGACAACAATTAAACCATAAGAGTCTCACAAAATACATGCATCAAACGTAAAGTACCTTGTCTAGATTAAAAATTAGCCACACATAATACTAGTCTCTATCTATTATAAATGAAATTGACAAATAAAAATGGAGTTCACTTCACTGTTACCAAACAAGCCTCAACTCAAACATCGCCCACGGTCGTCCATTGTTCGTTGATGGGACCATTAAAGGTCACCCATCAACTTAAAGCATTGCTCTCTCTATGCTCGTTCTCTCTGCGTTTTGCTTGTTCTCCTCGTCTCTCACTGCTCACGAGCCGAGCTGCCTTGGTGGCAAGAGCCCAAGCCGCAGCGCAGGTCACGCCTGCAGTCCACGCCATTGCTTTGCTTCAAGCCTCCTGCGGTTTCGCTTCAAGTCTCCCTCTACTATTGCTTTGTTCTGCGTTGCCTTGCTTTGTCGTCTCTGTGCGTGAGCTTTAGCAAAACGCACCAGCCTGCGTTTGCCTCTTCTCTGTTCGTTGACAAGACAATTAAGGTTGAGTCCCTCATTAAAACCTCATCTCATGGGTCACGCCACGTCGTCGTCTCCTTAGCGCTTCGCCATGCGTTTTGTTCTCTAGAAATTGCTGTCTTTGAGCCTCCAAGTAATGCTTTTAATTTTTTCTTCTTCTTGCTTCAGTAACGACAAGCAAAATAAATCTTCAAAAATAACGCAAATGTAATGCTTCAAACTCACTTTAATTATTTTCCTCCCAAATTATACCTAAGATCAAATGTGAATTAAAGTGAGTATCTTAAGTATTTTTATGTCAATAATTACTAAGTATAAATAATTAAAAATATCAACAATTAAGCACATATCAGCCAAAGAACGAATGAAATTAATTAAAAGGGGAGTTTTGGAGTTTTCTACTAAAACTACTAATTGAACTAATCACTAATGAATTATTAACTCGATTAATAAAATAACTATGATTCGACTAACAAAGAACGCAGATAAAATTGACTACTCAATAAACGACAACTTAGCCAGGGAATTCCTAATTATTATGCATAGACTGCGATCATCAACTCAGATATTTTCTTTGGTTTAATAATAGGTTAGCTATCGTTACCAACTACCTCTGGCTCCCTCGTTTCTTCTTAATCTTAGAATAATCAAAGAAACTCCTTTAAATTATTCCCTAATTAACTAATAACCCCTTCGAGACTCTCTCGAGATTCAATTAATTAATGACATTAAACTCCAAAGAAACACTAACCCTAATCGACTACGACCGACTCATGCTTCATCTAGTTAGATCGCAAGTTTCTTAACACGAAATCAGACAAGTATTATGTCCTAGTGCCAATTGCCACAAACACTAATCACCCAGTTAACACCACCAAGTGAATCAGTTGGCGATATGCGAATTAACTAACTCTACAATCGGGCCCTAATCGCAGAATCAATTAATAAACAATGACAGTAAAAAAAAAAACAGTACGAATATTATAAACCAAATAATCAGAACAATAGGTCTCACGAGTCAAAGCATAACAATTGGAATTCCCCGACTAAAACAGTTTAGCTACTCATAACGGAATTAAAGAAAACAAGATTCTTGTTTAGCATAGTCTAAATAACAAGGAAGAGAAGAAAAACTAGAAGACAGAATTATTGAATGAGATCCCCCCAAAAAGCTGCTGTCGTTTCTCCCTTCTTTTTCCCCTGTACGGCTGTTGATTCCCTCCTAATTGCGGCTCTTCTTTTCTATTAGAGCCTCCTAGGTTTTTGTATAAAGTGGGCCCTCCCTTTCTCACCCTTCTGTTGGGCCTCACTTGACTTTGTCATAAACATGTTCAGCTTTACTTGTAAGTCGACTTGTCTTGGTGTGTAAGTTGACTTACAGCAATGTTTTTCGTAAAACTTCCTCTCCGCTCTTCGATAAGTCGACTTGTGCATTGTAAGTCGACTTGTCTTGATGTATAAGTAGACTTGTCTTGATGTGTAAGTCGACTTACAGCAACGTTTTTTGTAAAACTTCATCTCCGCTCTTCGATAAGTCGACTTGTGCCTTATAAGTCGACTTACAGCAATGTTTCCAAACCTTTAGCCCACTGTTGCCTAAATTAGTTGCTGTTTTCCTCTTAATTTCCCACATCATGCGAATATTATAATTCCCTACAAGGAAATATTAAATCAAATTAAGTCCCAATAATTAAATCAATAAGAGGAATAAAAAGGAATAATTAAAACATAAATATTAGACAAATATGCACTTATCATGAACCGATTCGGTAATACCCAGGAAAGACTGTCAAACAGACTCTTTAAAAAATATTACCATTCCACGTAAAATCACAAGAAAGGGCAGAAGGGTCACAAACGGTCTCACTTAAAACCCGACCTCCTAGATAGAAGTTACGTGCACGGTGTATTTATCACAACCTAAGGCAAGTTTTCTGATGCAGAGGATCTACTCCTGTGACAACTGCAGAGCATACTAACTCCAAACTTCAACACCCCCAAGGAAAGTTTTCTGATGTAGAAGATCCACTACTGTGGCGAATATAGAGCATACTCACTTTTCCCAGGCTCTGATGCCAAATGTTAGGAAATTAAACTATTTCCACGCAACGAAAAAACGCCAGTAAAACAACACAAAATTTGATAACAGAGTTCGGCCAAATTACGCCTACGTCTCCGGGGCTACTGCACACCCTTTTTATTAGGGAGAAAAACAACACTTACAAGTGTTTACACTCAACACTCAACTCACTAGTGTTTTCACACACTCTCAATCCTTACTCCAATACACCCCAAAAATTACTCACAAAATTTACTACTCTTACTAAGAGTTAATATTTTGTTTTGAGTTTTGGATGATTTAAATGGGAGGGGGGAGGGGTACATTTATACATAATGAACCACCCCCCTCCCTCTCTTCTTTTCAATATGGGATAACTAACACAACTAATAAGGACGGGGTATTGATAATGGCAACGAGTAATAGTCAACAACTCAATACCCTCTTCTCTAGAAGCGCATCCCAGGCCTACTCTTATCCATCGGAAAAGATTAGTCATTGTATGGCTAGTAAATGTCATTACTCATTGCCAACGAACAAGAACGGGTATTGACTGTTACTGCCAAATTCTAAATGACTAATAAATGTTATTACTCATGGCCAACTAATAAGGACGGGGCATCGATAATGGCAATGATTAATAGTCAATACCCTCTTCTCAAGAAGCGCATCCCAGCCTCTGTTTTGAAAATCAGACCACACTGGCCGGTCTGATCGGTTGGACCGGTGATCGGTCGGCTATCCGGTCCGATTCATCCTTTAAAACCAGTTCTCAATTGAACCAGTGAGAACCGGTCAAAACCGGTCAATTGACAAGTCCGACCAGTCAAACCGGACCGGTCCGACCACTGGTTCAATAAAATTTTTATTTTTTATTTATTTTTGGTATATTTTGTATTTTTTAAATATCATTAATATTATATATAATTAAATATAATTATTACGTAATTATAACATCACACCGGTTCGACCGGTAGTTGAACCGGTCAAACTGGTAACCAGTAAAGCCTCCGGTTCGATGACCGGTCCGGGTTTCAAAACATTGATCCCAGCCCTACTCTTATTCATCAGAAAAGATTCATTGTATTCTTTGAAAAAGACAAATAATCTTAATTAATTCATCTATTAATTGAACTAAGGATAATAATAAGCCAGGCCGAGTTAGACCGGCCGTGGCCTGACGAGCTGATGGTGGGAATTGACCACTAGTTGGCAAGTTGACCTTTCTTGATTTAGTAAATTTTTAAAAAAATAAAAGATGATGTCATTTTGTCAATTTAAGTTAAGCCTCGGGGTTGAATCGGGCCTGAACAATGCTGACACGAGCTCGACTCATAGTCCAATAAGGTCAAAAAATCTCAGCTCATAGCCCGGTCAACCTGGGCCAGCTAAATTGCCATCCCTAGATTGAACCGAAAGAAAGACAATTTTTTTATTATCCATTAATTAATCAATTATTAAATTAAATGTATTATGTATTTATTTTACAATAACAAATATCAGTACAGTCTTGTTATTTCTATTTATTCTTATGTTTTTATGTTTTTATTTATTTTATACCTATTAACAAAATACCAATTACACTTGTAAATATTAAATATTTTCTTTTACTAGTTCAATCGGCACAATTTTTAAAGCAGATAAACAAATGATGTTTTTACCTGCAACTGGAGAAAATATCATCCCACTTCCATTAGTTGAGTGTAACCAGTCATGTTAGCTCGTGGAAAAGAAATTAGTGAGCCAACTTCAACCAACACACCAAATTTATAATTCCAAGATCACTATTCGGGTGTAATCAATATGAACACACTAAATTAATTTATTATTATTCATGTATCAAAATTATAAAATAACATCTTTGACCATTTTCTTTTTGCATATTCTTTTTATACCCTTGTCACAATTTGACATATTCACATAATTTGTTAAGTAATTAAATTTAAAATATATATTACTTTACACAAAATATATTTTAAAATGAAACTAATATTAAATATAATATTAAATTTATTTTTATTATTTATCTATAATTCACATAATTTGTTAAGTAATTAAATTTAACATATATATTACTTTATCCAAAATATACTTTAAAATGATATTAATATTGAATATAATAATAAATTTATTTATAATTCTTATTTATTAGTGATATAAATTCATTAATAAAATATTTTAATAATAAAAGTAAAATAGATCACAAAATTGATTTTTGAAAAATTGAAACCAACGAAAATGCTTGAAATTACAACCAAACTAAAATAAATTACAATTATAACCAAATTTGAGATTATAATCAAACTAAAATTACAACAATTAATTTTATATGTTAAATAAAGAATATATTAATTAATTACGAATAATATTTTATTTTAATTTTTATAAATAAAATAAATTCTCAATAATAGAAGTGTCATCTTCACCATAGTATTTGATTTCAATCAAGCCGAGACCCCGAGGGGCAGACAAGGAAGAAGACACCAAACTCCAACCCCCCATATGGTTACTGTCCCTATACATGGGGACAGATAACAAGACAAACAAATCCTGTCCATCATAACTGTTTGGTTTCTGCC